>CM062626.1:5807363-6407363 GCA_025617555.3 Puccinia polysora | reverse complement strand
AGTGAAGAACATACAGTAGATTATAAACATACTTCCCACATGTATGCCACTATAAGGATTCTTCACTTGTATATAGTCTAATATTCACATCCCAGACAGACTCCTCTCCTCATTGAAGTTGAGGAACAAGTTCCAGGATGGGTTGAGCTTACAAACTGGGTAATAATGGACATGCAGGTCAGTAATTAATCAAAATTGAGGACCGAGTTCCAGGAAGGGGTTGAGCTAACCCATTGGATCATAATGGATGTGCAGATCCACTTCTCCTACAGACATTTAAGGTCAAAAGCCATCTAAGCCGTGAGCAATTTTGGACAACACTCCGCAGTCAACCTCTAAAACGCCCGTAAGGTGTATGGATAGATTATTTAGAGATATAAACATAGATAAGAATAAATCAAGCAATAAAGGCCAAAGAAATAACTCTTCCCTTTTATCAGCACCTGAAGAATGATTTACCCCTCAGGATACCAACATGAACACACAAAAAAAAATACCATTGACTTGCTAATGGAATTCATCTCCAACCTAGAGTCAATAGTCAATCATTACAAATGCAACCTATCACCTCACCTCTTGGCACCCATCAAGGCATTTGAAAGGATAGACAGGGCCTTGAAGAAGCTCATTGATGAGCCATTGGCAGTAAAAAAGATGATGAATCCAGTCAAGAAGGTACTAGAATTTGACAGGGTGAACTACGCCCAGTGGGAAAGTGCCCTTAATTGTACTCTTCAACCCAGCTTCAAAAAGGACCAGTCTTTGGTTTCCGGTGAGGCGCTTATTCTTTGTTGGAAAAAGACCATTGGTATGCTGTGGCCATCCTTCTACGCAATACCATTGATGAAACTCTTCAAGCTTGCCATCATAGAACATATGATCAATACTCTGAAAAACAAATCAGGCTTCAATGATGCATGGATTTGAGGGTGGCATAAATTCATAGCTGATCTCAAACGTGTTGAGGTCACAGCTGATGAGCTATAAGGATTACTCATGCAAGCTAGTATGATGGCCCCACCTGGCATTGACAGGAAGAACTTTTAGTATGCCATGGGAGACTCCACTAATCCACCAACTTTTACCAAGGTGTCAACTAGCATCCAACCCTGCCCAAACAAGCTCAAAGTCAGACCCCACCTGCCCATGGGGATGTTGCTATCAGAAGTGGAAATGGCTGTGCAGGTAGTTAATCACAGGTCAGTTGCAAAATAACTTCCACCAGCAAGGAGGAAGAACAAGTCAAAGACGTGTGGGCACCCAGGAAAACATCCTAATTGGTTGTAAATTGACAAGGTTTCATTTTTCAAAGGTTGGATTCAATCTGAATCCCTAATCCAAAAATTTTGATACACATGTTCTTACTGTAAGAAGAGTGGTCACTGGTATGCTGATTGAAACAAGTTCTGGGATCACATCCAAATGGGATTCATTCCTTCTCCACTGGTGTGAAAAGAGATTATGTGTTTGATAAATTCTCCGCAAAAATCTCACTCCAAGTTCCAGAAAGCCCACTAGACCTTGAGTCACCCTCCTGTACCTCTGAAATTCCTAATAAAACTCCACTTCCTCACCAGAGCAGGAAACCACTAAAGCTAAATCCCAATGAAATAATAGTAAATAAACAATACAGACTCCCAGAAGAGCTCTGCACTTGAACTATTTCCCTAAATATGACCTTGAAGAACTCTTGCTTGCTATTACACTCCAAAGTAACAGAAGAAAAGAATCAAGCTATAATTTTCTGTGATGATCTCCAATAAGAATGATGTAATCTCCAATAATGGTAAACTCAGATGATGATCAAATCCTTTCCTATATTCCGTGTTCCCCCTCCATACAAAAAAAGAAAATCATCCTTATATATACAAAAAATAACAAAGGAACGTAAGCTGCTAATGAAAGACTCCTTTTCCCACCTACTCTGGGAAATCCACACTGATCCTCTTTACTAATAGTCCAATCCTGACCCAATCCAATGATCTGCAGTAGATTTGATGATCCTGTTGCCAATTCCCCCAATAGTTGAGTTTTCCAATGCATAAATAACAACAGATCCTTGTCAATCTTCCCTAGAGGATCACTCCCAATCCCACATGCAGCATAAATACAGATCCCCAAAAACCCGCATGCCACCTACTCAAATTTAGGGTTCATTTCCCCAAAGCGCTCCGCAATCTCAGTGCATATCCCATAATTGGCCTAATCTGTAATCTTTGGGTTTAATCACTTGCTTCTGCATTATTTAAGCTGACGCCGCGGAGGGGAAGTTATTTTCAACCACCCAATGTCCACAAAAGGCAAAAACTCTGGTCCATTCTTGTCATTTTTCCAGAAAAAGGTGCACGGCACACCAATGCTAAGCCCTCAGCTAATGTAATCAAGAATGGAATGTCTGCTTTGGTGACCAATCCAGGACACCTCATGGACAATGGAAATTTTCACATTCCCTTATCCATCAATGCATCCTAAAAAATAAAATGTTATCTCTTCTGTCTATATGGGTACGCACTAATTTCCCACTATCTCAACTCTTCCCTTTCCTAGTGGTCTAGGCAGGCCTTCCCTGGTCATCCAATCTTTTCCTCCTCTTTTCAAATCCCCCCCCCCTCTTTCATGGGCCTTAGCCTGGTTTTTTGGCCAAGCGCACGCGGGCAGCCATTCTCTTCCTCATCATCACTCATCCTGCAATAATGTTGAGATTTTGAGGCAGTGAATCACTGCTGAGATTTCACACCTTTTCATTTCACATCTACAAAGTCTCACCTGGCTCTACAAAGTTTCACCTGACCCGGGGAGCTCTACTCATGTCACTCAACCCAGACACTTACCCCAGAACTGTCACACTCCTGGGTACTCAACACACGTCTCAAATCAGAATGAAGAAGATTGGAAATTCCCTGGACAGCAGGACTAGGATCACTCTCGAACCACATCACTCCTCTTGGACCACATCACCTGGAAGACTCAACTCTGGTCAAACAAAACCGAATCATCATAGACCACCCAATCTTCATTCACTCTACCTTTTTTGTCCTGTTACTTCTTTTGCTCCTTTTGTTCCTCTATAAAATTTTCATTTTGTCCTCAACTCCATCACTCCAAATCATTCACTGCCTGAAATCATGCCCGGTGAGATTCATCATGTCTAACTTCTTTGTCTTTTCTCATTTGTCATCTGATCATCTCAAAGCTTACCGTCGACACTGTCCTAGCGTGATCATCTCGAATCTCACCCCAAACTCAAGAATCATTCATTTACTCAATCCTCATCTAGCCCGTTCCTGTCTCTGATAATGGCTCTAGCAGTCTTAAGCTCCTGTTTGTTCTTCTTCTCAATTATGATTACTTCTGTTGTTCTTCACAATCTCATCCTTTTCTTCTGATTTGTCTCTATCTCTCAGCTCTGAAATCAATACAAGTCAATCAAATCTCTTTTAAATAATTCCCCTTCCTCAACTCAACCCATCAATCCATCTCCCCAACCTGCTGCTCTCTCAAATTATCATCCATCAATCAGTGACTGAATTGATGCAAATTCAATCACACAAGCCAATCATCATTGAGAATATCACCATCCACCCCATCATTGCTGGCGGTCGGAGGCAAATAAGGTTTACTTTCAATTTTCTGACACTTGTCAGCAACTGACTAGCAGCATCCAGCTTGCCATCATTGGCATTGGAAACAAAAAAGCAGATTTCTGCCATCAACCAATGATGGCAATCTTTGCTTGCCGCCGTTGGTGACTTTGTGTCAACCAATCAATCATCCAGGTTGACACCACTGACGCCATGGCCTGTTGCAACAGCCGTCATCCTCCTTTCTCTTAGCTAATGTTGAACAATTGGCCCCCAGCATCCAACCGGTTGGATCCAACCAATCCCTCTCTGACACCCGCAAATGGACATTGTCATTGGCAGCTGTTGTAAACTTTGCACCAACGGTTGCTCCTTGACCATCTCCATCTTGCGCGCATCCATCAATCCTCCCTCAGCCAACCGCGGTTGCGGCCGGTTGAACTTGTTTCAACCCATTGTCCACTGCCCGCCGTTGTCCTTGATGCGGGAAGGTTTCCATCTTCCTCATCATATTTTGCTTTTTTGTTTCTCCCATGTCAGGCTCTTCCTGTTTCCAATCTTGTTTGTCTGCAAAAGAAAAAGAAATGCGCACTCATTTTCAAGTATCTCTTGTGAAGATTCTACAGGCCTCTTGTCTATAAAAGGAGGGGCTCTCCCCTGCCTTTTTGGGAGGATCCATCTGAGATATCAATCAGTAATCTTACCATTCCATAGGGCTTGTTTCCCTTTGTCTGGAACTTTGTGCTGGTTATATCTTTTGATTGCCCCTTGATCCTTTGAGTCTCCATACTCAATCTTTGATCCATCCATCTGTGACCCTGATCCTTATCACCAACCATAGCCTGGCTGGTTGAAGAGAATTCTGTCTGCTGGAATTCTTGAGTGTGTTATACCACTCTTGTTCCATTTTTCTGACCATATTTCTTTGATCCTCCACTGATCATCTTTCCAGATCCAGTCAATTTTGACTGAGAGGTTTCTTTAAGCTTGAAACCTGGAGTTTTAAACATCCCTTTATTCTTCAAAGTTGAATTCCGCCACGCTACTCTTGAGTTCCTTGAGAATTGTTGGGCTATTCATGTCCAAATCTGTTATTGATTTGCTTCTAGAGCTTGATTAACAAAGTGCTTTTGTTTTGTTCATCCACCCACAGTTATCTGGTACCCTTCAAGCGCTTGATTGCAGAGAGTTAGGTAGGTTCATTGAGAACCTGGAGTTTGGTTGGGTTTGATTTAATCTTTGCTAATCTTCTGCCAAAAACCAGAGTTATTAGCTTGTGGGCGTTTTTACTTACAAATGCCTTGTTCCATTGAACTCTGAACAAAAACTTTGACTTATTTTGTTCCAGTCTTTTATTGCGCCATCTTGCCTCAGATAGTATTTTCCCATTGCTACCAACTACTATCCTATTCATCCCTTACATTGATTCCTTATTTACAAGTTCTTGGATCTTGATCCTGGTTACATTTTAATATTTTGTAACTCTTAGGAGGGCAGCCTGAACAGCACCTTTTCCCTCAACACAACTGCCTGCGGCTTAGAACCATTTGGATTCTTATATTTGGTCCCTGGGCCAGGATAAAACCCAAAACCTTGGGATTGACAGTCCCAAAAACATTTGGAATCAAACTTTGAAATCTGATATTTTTGCTTTTCTTCTCTGTTTCTCTCTCTCTTCTCAGATATGATCCATGGAGGCAACTGATTCTAGAAGTAAGTCCTCCCAATTTGTGCACCATCCAAGCAAGGTACTTGTCATTTTTTGTGGAAACCTACTCCTGCCGCACTTGTGAGCCACTTTGGAAATCTGCTGTTTGGATCCTCCAGGAATTCTGCTATTCAAAATTGTATCTACTGGTAACCCAACCACCCCTTATTGACCAAAGATGGTCAAGATCAAACCTCAGAACAAGAACTTAGGGTTCAATGGGGTAAATGTCAAATGGTTCTTGGACTCTTACAAAATGGCTGCTGAAGTGGTTTGAGCAAGCAAATACAATATGGCCTATCAGTTACAATTATTTATCTCCTCTGATGTAGTTATGGAAGTAATTGAGTCATTCAAAGAATTCAAATCCCATGACTGCATGCTTCTGAGGGAAGAAATGTTGACATATGGGGGTAAAATAGATGTAGCTTGGTTTAATTTGCAGTACTTGGATGCTCTCGTCTCTCAATGGATCTCAAATGGTGGTGTATCTTCAGCCTCTGACTACCAGTTATTTAGGAAGTCTTGGGATCCTATCCAAAACTATCTTATCCAAAAAAAACACATTGATTCAGTGGACAAAGTTTGAGAAAAATTCTTCCAATCTTTTTTGTTGGCTGTGCATGAAAGGATGAAAAACAAATTGATCAAATCCGGATCTATGATCACCACCAGGGATAATCAATTCAAACTCCCTGTTGTCCTTTGTTAAAATACGTATCCACTTACGCGTGTGCTACGTATGAGTGTAATCCAAATGGGATGCACATATGGGCCTCTGCAGCCCATTGTACACACATGGACCATACGGGCTCATGTGGATGTTGCAGATTTGGGGAAATTGGCCTCAAAATGCGTTAAATAGGCCCATTGGTACAAGGGCCCCGTGGGATATATGGGCAAATATAGCCAGATGGGTTTGTATGGGCAGAATTGGGCCCAAGGTCAATTTTGGACATACTTAACCAGATGGGCTGGCCCTCCAAAGTAGTCAATTCTCACATTTGGGCCTTGGTGCGGCCCATTGGGGCCACCGCCTGTGTTGCAGCCCACTCGGGGCTTCTGCCTGTGTTGCAGCCCGCTTGGGGCCCCTTTTGTTCCTTGGTACAGCCCATGCGGGGCTGTTGCGCGGCCAAGAGATCCCCCGCATTGCAATGCTGCGTTGTCCCAGCTGGTCGCGCCCGGTGATCAGCGCTGCGGGAGCAGGGGCCCGCCGCCCCGGCCCTCTGCCTTGCGGGCCCGGCTAGTTGCGCCGTTGGAGAAGGGGCCCGCGGGCCTGGCTCCCTCCCCTCCCCTAGCTTGCCGTTGTGAGGGGGATGGGGGTGGGATGGCTGGGTTGAATCAGCCAGTGACCGGCCGCAATGACGCAGTTGGTCAGGGCAGGGGGGACTTGATCACCCTCCTGCCCAGGGAGACAATGGATCCGGCCGCAAGGAAAGAAACCGGAAGGTGGGGGGGGGGGGGGGGTTTGACCACCCTCCCACCAGCAAAGAGTGTTGCAAGGGAGCAAAAACCAAAGGGTTGTTCTCCCCCCCCCCCCTTTACCAAGGGGGAGAAGCAACGGGCTGAGGGGACCTGACCACCCCCCAGCCCAATGACTTCTTTGACGACAACTCCCTGGGGGTATTGACCCCCAGGGCCCCTGGCGAGGGGATTTGACCACCCTCACCAGGGACTTGAGAGAAAGAGGGGGGGGGCATTTCCCCCAGTTACACCCCCCCCCTAGTGAGGTTAAAACTGGACACAGGTGAGTCCTGGGGCCCACCTGACCCATTTAAGGGGCCAGGGGCTGGCTGCATGAGGCAACCAGCCCATAAGTATGGTAATGAGGTCATCATGGCTGGTTGTAACAGAAAACCAGCCAGAGGATTGAACAGCAAAGGGGCTGGCTCAGCCCCTAATGGTGGAAACATAAGAATGGACCGGAATAGGCTGGTTGTAAGGCTTCAGGTACACACGCCATGCGGGCTGATGTAGTCCAAACCAAGTAACAAGATCTGTAGAGCCTGTATAATTCTTTTTGGGCGGAAAATTTGCCTTTTGGCTTGTTGTATCATGGGCTCACAAGAGGCCAATCGTTTGTACTTAAGGAGCTCTTCTCCCTGCTGTTTTCCATCATTCATTCATCATCCAATTGAATTCATCCAACATATTTCCCCTTTGTGAGAGCCCCATTAGCAACTATTGACACCCAGTGTCCAGGAATTATTTTGCTTTAAATACTGCTCATTTGCCTAAGCTAATTGGTGGCCATAATCACAAAACATTATCAGTACCAACATCATCATTACTTTGAAGCCATGTAGACCTTTGTACCTTACTCTGGAGAACCTCAAAGACCTCAAGTTTTCCAAGAAAATGTCCTATATCTCTGATTTTAGCTCTACCAAAATAGTTCTGAATAGTCAGAATTATAATGCTTGGGCTGTCCTTATGGATAGTGAGCTGGATAAAATCTGCTGTGTTTAAATTATGGATGCAGATGACACTCTGATCAGTTCAGAAGTGGAGAAGAAGTCTGACCATCTGATACTTAGGCATCTTGATAAGAAGAATGTGACATGGGTTGCTGATACTTTTAGGGAAGATGAGAGAAGGAGGGGCAGCATCCTTTGGAAGTTTCTTAAGTCCAAGTATGCTGGTGATTCTGTTCACCAGATGGGTATAGCTTTTAATAAACTGTTCAAGTTACAATATTTGAATTGTAAACAGTTTGTTGCAGAGGCTAGGTCTAGCATAGCCAAGTTTAACTCATCTGGACTTAACATGGATCCTGGGTTTTTGTTTCTCTTAATCCTTCAGAAGCTGCCAAAAGAGTATGATTATTTAGTAAGAATTATTTCTAAATTTGATCCTCTTCCTGGGGAGGAGGATTTGCTGAAGAGGATTGAAAAGAATGACCTTCAGTTCAAGATGAAGGGGGGTTCTGGAACAGCCCTTGTTGGAAAGACTGGAAAATCTTGCAAGAAGGCAAAAAAGGATTTTTCCAAGGTCTTATGTTACAATTGTCAGAATAAGGGTCACTATGCTAATGATTGCAAGGAGGCCAAGAAAAGGAAGAAGTCTGAAGATAATGACAAGGAGGTCAATCTCACAACCAAAAATGTTGCAATGGTGGCGTTGGATTCTCCAATTGAAGAGGTTGTTGGGGAAAAAGGTCCCAACAAGAAGGCAAAAATTGATGAGGATCAAGAAATGGACATGATTGATTATGAAGTGAGTAATCTTAACATCAAAGATGAGAACTTATCAGTGACTGATAAAGCTTCTTTCCTATTAGGAGGATTGAAGGAGGATGTTCTTGTTTTGATTAATTCTGGTTGTACAGATCACATGTTCTTTGAACCAAATTTATTTTCAAATCTTAGTGATTATGATGGAGTTGTAAATATTGGTCAGAAAGGTAGAACAATTCAGATTAAAGGAATTGGAAAATTTATTATTGAAAATCACTTGTGTTTCAAAATTTCTTTTGATAAAGTGTTCTATGTACCAGAGTTGCCTTATAACCTTGTGTCTCTTGGATTTTTATGGAAAAAAGGTTTCCAGATTTGTTATCTTAAAGGAGATAGGTTTTTTATTGATATGAATGGGAGAACTGTTCTTAGTGTACAAGTTTGGAATACGTTTCTGTGTGCAAGCTTGTTCAAATCTCAGCTCTGAGAACTGTTCCTTGCAATAGAAGTGGCCATAAGGTAAAGGACAGCAACTGTGAGAGTTGTACCTTGGGGACTAAGACTAGAAATTTTTTCTCTAAGAGTAGAGATTGCACTTATGTTCCTAGAGAGGAATTTTTTATTGATTTGGCAGGGCCATTCACACCAGAGTCCCTTGGTGGGGCAAGATACTTCATCAATTTAGTTGATACTGAAACCAATTATGTTTGGTTAAAACCAATTCAATCTAAGGATCAGACCACAGAGGAGGTTTCTGTAATCTTCAGAGTCTGGAAACAGAATGGTCTGATGAAGGAGATTAAGAGGGTTATTGCAAATGGAGGGGGTGAATTTGTGACTAAAGAGTTTGAGAGTCTATTGAAAGACTATGGTATCATTCATATAGTCAATACTTCCAGTACTCCACAAAATAATGGAATAGTTGAGAGAATGAATAGGAATTTACTGGAAAAATTTAGAACCATTATGTCTCAATCTGGTCTACCAAAGTTCCTATGGGCTGGTTTGATGTGCACAGTCTGTCTGTTGCACAACATTGTAAGTGTTAATGGGATGTGTCCTCATTATCAGTTTTGGAAGTTGTATCCCACAACATCACACCTAAGAACAATTGGTTGCTTGGTGGATTATAGTGTCCACCATAATGAAATGGTTGGAAAATTAGACCCTAGAGCCAGAACAGGGGCACTTGTGGGCTATGATTTCATAATTAAATTGTATAGGATCTATTTTCCAGGGACAAGAAAGGTTATCCGTAGCAGGGATGTAAAATTTCATGAAAGTACCTTTAAACTCAAAAGGAGTGAAGATGTTGTTGTGAATAAGCCACAACAAGAAATGGAATTGGCACCTATTTCACCAGCAAAAGCTGTGGAACATGCGGTTCCAGAAGATGAAGAGTTGGAAGATGTTCCACCAGAGGGTTTAGTACCCCCTTCAGGGGATTCTGTTAATTTGGAACCTGATGAGCCTCCACCTCCAGTTAGAAGGAGTGGCCGGGTTAGAGTAATGGTTGAAAGGTACAGGGAATGAAAGTCCCATTATGATGCCGCAGGATGTGAGGAAGATACATTTCAGGAACAGTGTATGCACAATGAAGTCCTGAAGTTGATTTCAAAAATGGGTAACAGGGTTAACCCAAATAGCTTTGGCCAAGCTATGAATTCTGATTAGAGAGCCAACTGGAAGAGTGCTATTTTTGAGGAATTTGATTTTCTAGAGAATAATAGTGTCTTTGAAGTGGTTAAGCAGGATTCTGTCCCAAAAGGAAAGACCATTGTGGGGTCTAGATATGTGTTAAACAAGAAGTTTGACACAAATGTAGTTTTGAAAAGGTTCAAGGCTGGATGTGTTTCACAGGGCTTCAAGCATAGAAAGGGTATCAATTACCAATAAACTTCCTCACCAACTGGAAGGCTGTCCACCTTCAGGTACATCATTGCTCTGGCAGCGGAGTTGGGTGAAGAAATCAGACAAGCTGATTTTGTAACGGCATACTTGAATGCAAAACTTGGGGAGGAGGGGACTGTTTATATGTTGATTCCTGATGATTTTTGTGAATGATTAGTAGAGACTAAACCAGAAACCATGAAGAAAATCTTTGTTAGAAGTTTTCTTTCAGAAGAAAAAGGGGAATATGTCATCAAGCTGTGTAGATCCCTGTATGGATTGAAGAAAGCAGCTAGGTTGTGGTATAATACCATGGGTGAGAAACTGATAGAGATTTGTTTCAAGACTTCAGAGGCCAATCCTTGACTCTTTTTGAGAAAGGATGCAATTTTGTTTTTATGGGTTGATGAAAGTATCATTATTGGTAATTGTAAAGAGAGAGTCATGGAGACACTCAAAAAGGAGTTCAAGATAAAAGATCTTGGTCTGGCGCAAGAGGTGCTAGCAATGAAAGTCAGTAAGAGCAAGAATGGTATTAAGTTAGACCAGAGCCATTACATGACAGCTCTTCTTAAGCAGTATGGCTTAGAGGATGAAAAGGAGTTTGGTACTCCCATGCAGTCAAACATTTGTTTAGAGAAGTCTACAGATGAGGAGTATCTGGAGTTTGTTCATTCTGGGAACAACCACAGGTCAGCTGTTGGATCTCTTAATTATTTGGGGCAGTGAAAAAGGCCCAACATTGCGTTTTCAATTGGTGTCTTGTTGCAAAACTTAGAGAAGCCAAGCATGAGGAATTGGTCAGTGTTTAAGAGAGTTATGAGGTATCTTAAAGGAATGCACAGTCTGGCACTATTGTTTACAAAGTCAGCCAACTTTGATTTGGTTGGTTATTCCAAATCAAGTTGGGCAGATGATAACAGTTAGGAATCAACAAGTGGTTTGGTATTCTTTTTAGGTAAGAATCTGGTCTCATGGATGTCCAAGAAGGTTTTGGCAATAAGTCTTTCATTGACAGAACGTTTTTATAGAGCTTACTTAGCAGCTTCACAGGAAGCAAAATTATTGAGAAAAGTCTTAGAGGATACACATAAACCACAAGGGTTTACGTTGTTGTATTCTGATAACCAGAGTGCCATTATGTTGGCGCAAAACCAAGTGTTCCATTCAAGAACAAAACATATTTTTGTTCACTATAACTATATTAAGAATGCAGTTAATTGCAATGAGATTGTGTTGAAGTACATGCCCACTGGAGCAATGATTGCAGATATCTTGACTAAGGCATTAGATAGAAACAAGCATCAAGGCTTTTTAACTAATATGCAGATGTCACCCCTTTTGGATTAAGGGGGTGTGTTAAAAGACGTATTCACTTACGCGTGTGCTATGTATGAGTGTAATACAAATGGGATGCAGATATGGGGCTCTGAGGCCCATTGTACACACACACGGACCATACATGCCCATGTGGATGTCACAGATTTGGGGAAACTGGCCTCAAAACACGTTAAATAGGCCCATTGGTACACGGGCCCTAATGGGCCCGGTGGGGTATATGGGCAAATACAGCCAAATGGGCTTTTATGGGCATAATTGGGATCAAGGTTTATTTTGGACATACTTGGCCAGACAGGCTGGCCCGCCAAATTAGTCAATTCTCACATTTTGGGCTTGGGGGCCCCCATTGGAGCCGCCGCCCATGTTGCAGGCCACTTGGGGATTCTGCCCTTTTCACAGGACACTCGGGGATGCTGCCCGTGTCGCAGGCCACTCGGGGATGCTGCCCGTGTTTCAGCCCGCTTGGGGCCGCTTGTGTTCCTTGGTATGGCCCAAGCGGGGGCCAATAGCCCGCATGGGGCTGTTTCGCGTCCAAGGGATCCCACGCAGTGCAATGCCGCGTGGGCCCTTCTGGTCGCGCGCAACAACCAGCGCCGCGCGAGCAGGGGCTGGGGGCCCTGGCTCCCTTCCCTCCCCTCCCTTTCCGTCACAAGGGGGATGGGGGCGGGGTGGCTGGGTTGAACCAGCCAGCAACCGGCCGCAATGACGCGGTCCGTCAGGGCAGGGGGAACTTGATCACCCTCCTGCCCAGGGTGACAATGGATCTGGCCGCAAAGAAAGAAAACGGAAAATGAGGGGGGTTTGAACACCCTCCCACCAGCAATGAGTGTTGCAAGGGAGCAAAAACTGAAGGGGCGCTCTCCCCCCCCCCCCCCTTTACCAAGGGGGAGGAGCAACGGGCTGAGGGGATCTGACCACCACCCAGCCCAATGACTTCTTTGAAAACAACTCCCTGGGGGTATTGACCCCCAGGGCCCCTGGTGAGGGTATTTGACCACCCTCAACAGGGATTTGAGAGAAAGAGGGGGGGCGGCATGTCCGCCGGTTACACCCCCCCTGGTGAGGTTGAAACTGGACCCAGGTGAGTCCTGGGTCCCACCTGGCCCATTTAAGGGGCCAGGGGCTGGCTGCATGAGGCAACCAGCCCATACGTATGGTAATTAGGTCATCATGGCTGGTTGTAACAGACAACAAGCCAGGGGATTGAACAGCAAAGGGGCTGGCTCAGCCCCTAATGGTGGAAACATAAGAATGGACAGGAATAGGATGGTTGTAAGGCTTCAGGTACGCATGCCATGGGGTCTGATGTAGTCCAAACCAAGTAACAAGGTCTTTAGAGCCCGTAGAGCTCTTTTGGGGCGGAAAATTTTCCTTTTGGCTTGTCGTATCATGGGCTCACAAGAGGACAATCTTTTGAACTTAAGGAGCTCTTCTCCCTGCTGTTTTCCATCATTCATTCATCATCCAATTGAATTCATCCAATCTATTGCCCCATTGTGAGAGCCCCATTATCAACTATTGAAACCCAGTGTCCAGAATCTCTTTTGCTTTAAATAATTCTCATTTGCCTAAGCTAATTTCTGGCCATAATTATAACATCCTTCTCCTTAGGATTACTGTGGCTGAAGTCATGAAAGGTCAAACTGCTTTAACTTTTGAAAAACCTACAACCACTGAACCAGTCCATGCTCCTTCTTTCAAATAATCCAACAATATTATGTTTGAGATGATGGCAGATTAAAGACCTAAAGCCAATCCTAATTTTACTCAAGAACCTACTAATCTAGAAAAAATCACTAAGATACTTTGAGATTTTGAGAAAAAAATAAATCAAAAGATTTCTTCTCTTGCTACTCCTAAACCCTCTACTTCTGTCCCTAAATCTACCCTGTTTTGTTACTACTGTCATAGGGAAGGCCATGGAACTAGATGATGCTTGGAACTCCAGAAGGATATAAAGGAAAAGTTGGTGGAGCAGAAGTGGAAAAATTTCTTCCTTCTTAATGGTGCTCTGATCCCTTTTGATTCATCTTTCCCTATTTGTCATGTGGTGGCCTCTTATTGCCCTCCACCTCCAATGAAAGCATCCCTTTCTTAATTTGATTTCCAATCTTCCTGTGGTACTCTTCAAACTTGGTATCTTTCCGCTATCTCTTCCTCCAGTCTTGCTGGGACTACTTATCAATCTGATCCAGCTAGGAAACAGCATGAGGGACCTAAGCCTCATAAAGCCCCTTCCTTGCCAATTTCAATTCTCAAAAATTAGTCAAATGTTGTTTCCCACCTGAGCCTCCTTCCTCTGACGTGGGAGACATGGAGGTGGAAAAGGAGCCACTCATGGAAAGGTTTCCAGAGCGCTCACATTGTTCTCCTTCATCCAAGTCACCTCAAACTTCTGATCCTATCTTAGTTCCTTCTTCACCTGAACTTCCTCCCTCCACCCAGCCCAAAGTTTTATTTGAAAGGGGAATCTCAAAGGACCACCCCAATTCTGTGGAAGGACTATTAAAGAAAATTTCTGATCTCAAATATCCTGATCTATCTTCCCACCACCAGGAGGTGGCTTGCACCCCCCTTTGCTTGTTTGCCGGGCAGGTGGTGATCAAGTCCCCCCCAACCCAAGCCCCACGCCCCCCCCTTGCTCCCACCGCAAGCCAGTGGCTTGCACCCCCTTGCTTGCTTGCCGGGCTGGGGGGTGATCAAGTCACCCCCACCGCAAGGCCAACTGGCCCCCCCCCTTTTCCGCTTGCTTGGTTGGTGGGTGATGAAATCCCCCCACCGCAAGCCCCTCTGGCCCCCCCCTTTGCCACTCACTTGTTTGGGGCTGATGAAATCCCCCCACTGGGCTGGCCCTCCCCCTTTTCCACTCCCTTGGCTGGGGGGTGATGAAATCCCCCCACCGCAAGCCCCTCCAGCCCCCCCCTTTGCCACTCACTTGGTGGGGGGGTGATGAAATACCCCCACTGGGCTGGCCCCCACCTTTGCCACTTGCTTTGTTGGGGGGTGATGAATTCACGCCACCGCAAGCCCCTCCGGCCCCCCCCTTTGCCACTCACTTGGTTGGGGGATGATGAAATCTCCCCACCGCACTGGCCCCCCCTTTGCCGCTTGCTCCGTTGGGGGGTGATGAAGTCCCCCCACTTCAAGCCCCTCCGGCCCCCCCTTTGCCACTCACTTGGTCGGGGGGTGATGAAATTCCCCCACCAGGATGGCCTCCCCCCTTTGCCGCTTGCTTGGTTGGGGGGTGATGAAATCCCCACACCAAGCCAAGCAATCCCTACAGGCCTGCTTGCTTGCTCAAAAAAAAAACTCAAAAAAAAAAAACAAAAGAAAAAAACTGAAAAAAAAATGGAAAAAAAAACCAACGGGCTGGCCCCCCCCTTTGCCGCTTGCTTGGTTGGGGGGTCATGAAATCCCCCCACCACAAGCCCCCCCCGCCCCCCCCTGTTGCCACTCACTTGGTTGGGGGGTGATGAAATCCCCACACCAATCTGACCCCCCCTTTGCTACTTGCTTGGTTGGGGGGTGATGAAATCCCCCCACCGCAAGCCCCTCCAGCTGCCCCCTTTGCCACTCACTTGGTTGGGGGGTGATGAAATCCCCCCACTGGGCTGGCCCCCCCCCTGTGCCGCTGCCTTGGTTAGGGGGTTATGAGATCCCCCCACCAAGCCATTCCCTCCCTCCCCGCCTGCTTCCTTGCTCAAAAAAAAACTCAAAAAAAACAGGAGAAAAAAACTGAAAAAAAAAATGAAAAAAAACAAAAGCAAAGCAGAAAAAAAACAAATAACAAAAAAATAACAAAAAAATAAAAAAAAAAATAAAAAAATAAAAAAATAAAAAAATAAAAAAATAAAAAAATAAAACAAACAATAAACCAAAAAAAAAAACCAAAAAAGAAACAAAAACAAAAACAAAACAAAAAATGGAAAATAAACCAAAAAAAAAGGGAAATAAACCAAAAAAAAAATGAAAATAAACTGAAAAAAAAACAAAAAACAAATGAAACCAAGTTAAAAAAGTAAAAAAAAAAAACAAAAAAAAAACAAAAAATAAACAAAAAAACCAAATACAAAAACAAAAACAATAAAAAAATGGAAAATAAACCAAAAAAAAAATAAACCAAAAACAAAATCAAAAACAAAAACAAAACGGAAAATAAACCAAAAAAAAACAAACAAAACCAAAGAAAAAACAATAAAAGAACAAAAAAATCCAAAGAAAAAACAAAAAAAAAAAAAAAAAAAAAAAAAAAAAAAAAAAAAAAAAAAAAAAAAAAAAAAAACAAAGACAAACCAAAAAAAACAGGAAAAAAAACAAAAAAAAAAAAAAAGCAAAAAGCAAAAAAAAAAAAAAAAAAAAAAATGGAACTATCAATTGATGGCTTGATGTGAAAAATTATAGGGTATATAAATAAATGAACCCCAGTTCAAATAAAAAAAAGAAACATACTTTTGAACAAGGTCTTTACTCACAGGGCTGGTCATTTCTTGTAGTGGCTTACTTGTGGGGTTTCTTCTGTTCATAGATTGGAAAATGTTTTGGGACTGATTTTTTGGAATTTTGGTATCAATGACACTTGACAAGTGATGTTTTGAAGTTTGATGATAGAAACATTTTTTGTGACTGGGGCTTGCAGTATTGGAAACTATGGGAAAATCACTCTTTTGAAACGTTGAATTATGAATTATCATGAAAATTACAATTTTAAGAAATGTGGCAGATGAAAAATAAAGCTAAAATTATGAAAAAAGTATTCAAATCACTTGCAAGATGACACAGTAAAGCTAGACAAAATAAGAGAAGAAATGACAGCACTCATATTAACCATTTGAGCTTGCTAACTCAGAGATTGGAGGGGGTTCTAGGCTGAAAGGCATGTTGGAACAGGAATTTTTGTTCATGTGGTTCATGTAGTCATGAGCCATAGCCTTGGCTAGATCATGCCGGGTGGGTAATGTCAATTTTCCAGTATTGTGAGGGTTCTCAGATATACCGAGCATGATGGATCAAATTTACATTTGAAGGTGAGCACATATGGGTTCCTTGGCTGAAGGTCTTCCATCTGAGAGAGACTGAATTTTTTGAATTAAACAGAGGAGTTCATGAAAATCACATAAAGATGCAATCCTTCTGTCTCTTGAAGCAATGATTATCCCCCTGATTCCAGAAAGCAGGTAGAAGACAAAAGGGAGGAAATTTTGGCGGCATTCTAGTTGAGTCAATTCAGGGCAACATTGTTCATTTGAAAACTCTGAGGCAGTGAGGGAAGAGTGGTCAACAGTGGATGCTGGAGGGTCTTTGCGCTTTTGCTTTTTCTTCTTGCTGGTGGAGGGCTCCTTTGGGTCTTTCTGGGAATGATCCTGAAGTAAGGTGAGCTGATCATGAAATCAATAATGATGCTGGGTAGCTCTTGAAGACAGTCCCTTGGCTCAATGGGCATAGCCTCTGAATGATGGGTGGGCATAGCCCCTGACTGATTGGTGCCGGCCTCATTGTCTAGAACCATATGATGCTCTATTGAGCATGGCTGAAGTGAATTTGGAAATGGCTTGATGCTTTGTAGCCACATAACCATTTGGAGGTTTTCCTTGACATTGGAGACTGGAGATGTGAGAGGATGGGGAGGCTGTGCAAAAAGTTCATTGGCAACTGTTTGCACTGAGAAAGCCACTGTATTGGCCCATTTATTGATTGCTTTCCAAGTGAGATGGTCCACGGTATGAAGAAAGCGCACCAGATTGGATTCTAGATGAGCAGTTTTCTGATCTAGGCGGTTGCACCAGCGGGACAAGAATGGCTGTTCTGCAGGCGGTTGAGGGCAGGAAAATTGATGATGTCTGGTGCCCATCATGGCTCATGTGCATCTGATCTTATAAAATCTGTTTCTTTGAAATGAAAAAGTGGTCATTAGCAAAAAGAAATCTTGAAAGTTGACGGGATGTTCAAATAAAACTAACCTTGCTCATGGATCTGCCAAACCCAGTTAACATACTCAAAATTGGCTGAATGGGAGATTTACCACATTTCTGGTGGTTCCATAGTAGTGGTGGCCTGGAGACGGAAATCCAAAAAGTGCTTCACCACATCCCATCCCATTTGGAGTTTCTTTGGAGATTTCCTATGCTTGAAAGATTGGGTGATTGAATGAAGCTCCTTGTGTATTCTTTTGTGGTAAATGATGGTAAAATAACCTTTACTTGCTTGATCCTCAAAATCATAAGTGGGCTCCTCATCTTGGGGAGCATCCATACCAGAAACAATGGGCTGGGGAGAGGTTGGGTCTGGTTCAATCACTAATGCTTGATTTGATGTCTCAGGTTGATCTGGGGCCAGCTGGCATTGCTCAGAAGGGACTTGGGGTTCATCAATGGTTGCAGTGGGTTGGGGACATAGGAAAGGTTCAAGAGTTATTTGGATTTCTGGTTGAGGGGAGGGTGCAATGGCTTCATGATTTGATGCTGTATCAGGGGAGGAGGGGGCTGGATTGTGATTTCCAATGATTTGTAGATGTGGGGTCATGTCCACAGGGGGATGAGTCAAGCGTGGACATTTTGGAGGTGGCTGTGATGGGGCTTTTGGGACAATGAAGAGCTGGGTGTGATGCTCATCTGTTCTCTGCGGGGGAGAAACCTTTTACAATTGTATTCTAAGGGAAAACAAACCAATCAGACCTCCAAATCTGCAAAAGTGAAGAATGAAAGTGGGGCAAAAACTTCAGATATCACTAAAGCTGGATTTTAACCTGTTCACAGTATCTCGGATTGACCTGGGGATCCTGAGGCAAGCACAGGTAGTGACCATCTCTTGAATAGTATCAACATTCCAATAGAATTCTTCCTCAGTTACTTCATGGACTTCTGATGCGGTATCGTACTTGTCTGCAGGCGCTGAGAGTCATTCATCTTCATGAGTTGATGGTGAGGACTCTGTTGATTATTCCAAGGCATTATTCAATGGATGCCAAGGTTGGTAGGGATTGTTCTTTTAATTTGATGAAATAAAAAACAATGGGTTAAAAAAACTGAAGGTGGGATTGCTTGTGTAGGAGCAGTGGATGCCATTGTGAGTGGATTAATAAAAAGATGGAAAAAAGATGTGAAGCTAGCTTGAGGGGTATTGGGGAATGGAAAAAAGGGGAAAAACCTGAGGGACGGGAGGGTTATTTATAGCCATTGACAAGAAGACTTGTTTCATTTTTCTTTCTGCAACCCACCAAACAAACATGGCTGCTGACCATGTCTACATGATGCCACATGCAGATCCATAGTCATTTGTGTGTCATTCTGGTGTGATGCATGTGGCTTGCATTATCTGGGGATGGACCTGTGCATATGTAAGCCTTGCTGACTTGCTGCATTAGCTGAAAAAAAATCTAGAACATTTATGGATGATGACAATTTCTTCTCATGAAAGACTGCAACCATCAGAATGCCTCATGGATGGTGACCAATGTTCTTATTAATGTTTGCTGACCATTGCAGTTCTTTATTGATGGCAAGAATTGATTCTCATGAGAAACTGCAACAATTAGAATGCCTCAAGGATGGTGACCCATTTTCTTCTTAATGGTTGCTGACCATTTATTCTCCTGCCAGTGTCACATCAAGGAAAAATGTTCTTCTTAATGGTCGCCAACCATTGAAGTTCTCTTTGGATGATGACAATTGATTCTCATGAGCAACTGTTACCATTATAATGCCTCATGGAAAGTGACCAATTTTCTTCTTAATGTTTGCCAACCATTGAATTTCTTTATGGTTGATGAAAATTTCTTCTCATGAGCAACTCTCCCGTGCTGTGATCCTTGGGACCCAACTCTTCTGGGAGGATGAATTGTCCATTTTGGTCCATGATGACATTGGGGTCTGCCAAAACACAATGATTACATGCTCCTATGAGCTGGCCAAGATCTTTGAGGAGCAAAAACCTCATTGGCTTGGACCCATCAGCAGGCAGCTCATTCCTGATCTTAGAAATGAATTGGTCCTGGAGTTGGCAGTAGAAGTCTTCCGCTGCAGGTGAGAGTGGTGTCTTGATGTAGTTGTGAGTAATACTGGGGAGATTTGACAGCTCATCAACCTTGGTCCTTCAAAGGGTGGTGTTTTGGAGGACCATTTGTATTGGGGCAAAGTCACCTGATTTTAGGGGGGGAAAAAGGGTAGTTTCCCAGTCACTGTACTCATTTTCTAGACTGATACCCAGGAAGCTAAGGAGAGAGAGGAGATCTTGAAGGCAGTTTTGCACTGGTGTTCTTGTGAGACAAACTCTACAATTTGTGGCAACCTGGGTGACCGCTTGGCAAAGCTTGGCCTTGGTATTTTGGATAGTGCTGTCATGCAAGTGAATTTCAGTCAGTTTTTTCCAAAAAAAAATACTTGGGTAGGAAAGATGGCAAAATGATGGTTGGATTTACTGTTCCTCATTCAAACTAATCCTGAACCATTTTCTGGAGAAGATAATGGAGCATGGGGTGTTGCGGTTGGCTTGCATTTTATTGTATTCCAATGACACCAGGTGATATGATGTGAGAATCACATCTGCATGTTCCAGTTGACAATCCATGGTCTGATGCTTCCGTTTTTCATGGTAGGTGAGAAAATTGATGGCCTTTGACTGCGTATGCTTCATAATCTCTCTTTTCAAATTCTTCAGGAGGCATGGGGGGGATATCACCAGTGTGGCTTGATGTGGAGGTTTTTCAGGGGGGGATCCAGGGGAAGGCCATAGGTCCGGGCTTGCAGAAAGGTGGTTGCAATAAGTGAAATCAATGGTATTGTTTTACCAAGACCCATGTTATTGGCAAGGATAGATCCAAGTGGGGATTCCGGAATGTCCTCACCCCTTGCAAGAGCTATGCTCTCACCAGTGATCTTGTTCTCCCATAGTGCACCACTATCAATTGAGGTCCTCTTCCAAAAAGCCAAGGCGGATGCAGCACGTGGTGATTCCCTATCAGGGAGGAAATCAAGTCCTTGAGACTGATGTGGTAGCAATGGGGTTTTGATTAAATTGGCAGGAGGAGACTCAGGGTCCAGATCACACCCACTGGGCACCTTGAGTAGAGCAGGGTTGTAATTTAGCTCTTTGATAGCAGACAGGAGGTCTAAAATTTCTGTGGCAAGGTTGGAAAGGGAAATGGGGTTGTTTTTTGCGGGATTGTATTGTGGAAGGCGTTCAAGGGTAATGAATGAGGAAACAATGGAGGTGGTGATGGCCATGAGATCACCTTTTCTGAAAAATATCAATAATGCCAAATTGACGTGACAACAGGCTGGGAGGAGACATGCAGAACTGCCTCAACAAATATCTGTGAGCTGTCTGGTTGGGAAATTCCATAGGGCATTTCCCAGCAGGGCCAAATGATGTTTGATTGGGGATATAAGGGAGAAGGAGAAATGACAGGGGAAGTGGTAAGGAGCCCACAGGTTGATCTAGGGTTGGGATTCTGACAAAAATTTTGCAATCTTGGCAAAGAAGGGAGACCCAATGAGTTGATGGATTGGAAATGAGATAGGGAAGAAAAGTTTCAGGAATTGAGGTGAGGGTGGTTTTGAGGATGCCAAGACATTTAGAAGTGAAGGAAGCCATGGCTAAGGTTTGATGAAGTTATGTGATGAGTAAGGAGTAAGGGATTTAATAGATGGATGGATGGAATATGTGGGAGATTGTGAGAAGAGCAATGATTCTGAGGGGGGAAAAAAGCATTTCAAGGTGATTACTTATATCTTTGATCTGACCAGGAGGTGGCTCTGCGGTAGGAATTTGTGTCAAAAAATGGCATAGTCTCATGCAGATGATGTACACCGTTTTTGATCAAACTATATAAATTTCTTGAAATGAGTGGCATATGACGTCATTACATTCAGGTTAATGCAAATTCTCATTGTGGAAGTATGCATAAGGGTGGGAGGGTTGATGTCTCACTTGCTTCAATTGTGGTAAAGGGTCTGCCACAGATTGATTTGAGAGGGTCTGAAATTGACTTGTGTGCTGGTTGGCAATCTTAAAGCTGCATTTTTGACGGATCTACATGGGATGAATGGATAGGATGCTTGTGAAGGAACCCAAAATGGAGTTGTATGCTGGGTGGAAAGCTTACAAATCCTGAAAGGATCATGGTGCATACAACATAATGAGGTTTTGCAATCCCGTGGCCAAGGTCCAGCTTGGATTTTGAGTGCTACACAAGGGTGTGGTCATAAAATAAGCTGTGGATCAAAACTGCCTTGATGTGCCCACACCCTTGTGAAGGAACCCAAAATGGAGTTGTATGCTGGGTGGCAAGCGTAAAACTCCTGAAAAGACCATGGAGCATAGGACATAATGAGGTTGTGCAAGACGGTGGCCAAGGTCAAGCTGGTCTTTTGAGTGCTACACAAGGGTGTGGGCATTAAATAAGAGGTGGATCAAAACTGGCTTGATATGCCCGCAGCTTTGTGAAAGAACATAACATGGAGTTGTATGCTGGGCGGCCAGCGTACAACTCCCAAAAGGACCATGGAGCATAGGAAATAATGAGGTTGTGCAAGTGGGTGGCCAAGGTCCAGCTTGGGGTTTGAGTGCTACACAAGGGTGTGGGCATAAAATAATCTGTAGATCCAAACTGGCTTGATATGCCCACACCCTTGTGAAGGAACCCAAAATGGAGTTGTATGCTGGGTGGCAAGCGTACAAATCCTGAAAGGATAATGGTGCATAAGACATAATGAGGTTGTGCAAGTGGGTGGACAAGGTCCATCTTGGCTTTTGAGTGCTACACAAGGGTGTTGGCATAAAATAATCTGTGGATCAAAACTGACTTGATATGCCCACACCCTTGTGAAGGAACCCAAAATGGAGTTGTACGCTGGGAGGAAAGCATACAACTCATGAAAGGACCATGGAGCACAGGAAATAATGAGTTTGTGCAAGTGGGTGGCCAAGTTCCAGCTTGGCATTTGAGAACTACACAAGGGTGTGGGCATAAAACAAGCTGTAGATCCAAACTGTCTTAATATGCCCACACCCTTGTGAAATGACCCAAAATGGAGTTGTATGCTGGGCGGCCAGCGTAAAACTCCTGAATGGATCATGTTGCATAGGAAATAATGATGTTGTGCAATCTGTGCCTACAAGGGCTCAACTGCAATTTTTTTGGCTTTTGGAAGGGTGTGGGAATAACTCAAGAGAAACCTGTTCTGAAGCTTCATTTTGACACACTTCCTGGGGGGGTTGGCATAGATATTATGCATGTTGTGTTCTCAAGCTGCTTGGAAAGAATTTCAAACAGAAACAGAAGGGTGCAGGCATCTTGGTGACAGAAACATTTCAAGCTTGCCCATGGTTGGCAACCATTGGTGCAAGCTAATGGTTGACAAGAATTGGGGAGAGCTAATGGTAGGGGACCATTGTGTCAAGCTAATGGTTGGCAACCGTTGGTGCAAGCTAATGGTTGACAAGAATTGGGGCAAGCTACTGGTTGGCAACCATTGGGGAAAGCTAATGGTTGGCAACCATTGGGGCAAGATAATGGTTGGCAACCATTGGGGCAGGCTAATGGTTGGCAACCATTGGGGCAAGCTAATGGTTGGCAACCATGGGGGCAAGCTAATGGTCAGCAACCATTGGGTTTCACGCTAATTATTGATGACCATTTGAGCAAGCTAATTGTTTGCAACCATTGGTGAAAGCTAATGGTTGGCCAACATTAGGGAAAGATAATGGTTGGAAACCATTGGGGAAACCTCATGGTCGGGGACCATTGGGGAAAGCTAAAGGTTGGCAACTATTGGGGCAAGCTAATGATTGGTGACCATTGGCGCAAGCTAATGGTCAGTGACCATGTTGGAAACCATTGGGGCAAGCTAATGGTCAGCAACCATTTGTTTACACGCTAATGGTTCATGACCATTGGGGCAAGCTAATTGTTGGCGACCATTGGGTTACATGCTAATGGTTGATGACCATTGGGGCAATTAATGGTTGGAAACCATTGGGGAAAGCTAATGGTTGGCAAACATTGGGGCAAGCTAATGGTTTGCAACCATTGGGGCAAGCTAATGGTCAGCAACCATTGGGGCAGGCTAATGGTTGGCAACCATTGAGGCAAGATATTGGTTTGCAACCATTGGGGAAGGCTAATGGTTGGCAACCATTGGGGCAAGCTAATGGTCAGCAACCATTGGGGAAAGCTCAGCCTAAGCTAATGAACAGCAACCATGAGGCTAAGGTAATGGATGGCAACCATTGAGGGTGAGTCACCCCTCAATGCATAAATGCGTACAAGGTAGTGTGTAGGTGTGGGTGGATAGTGCACCCAATTGATGAATCAATCCCTCCCTCAATCGATCCATCCCTCCATCATTTGATCCATCCATCCATCCATCCATCTATCCATCTATCCATCCATCCATCCATCCATCCATCCCTCCATCCCTCCATCCATCCATCCATCCATCCATCCATCCATACCATTCATCCATCCATACCATCACCACAAGACTTCTCCACTATGTCTCCATCACCTGCACACAGAAACCCACATCCTCAGTTCCCTCTTCCCAGCCCACTGAGCCCACTTGAGATCAACCAACTGCTGATCCAGTACACACCAAACCCCTACCCTCAATTCCGTCTGCCCAGCCCACTGAGCCCACTGGAGATCAACCAACTTCTGATTGTCCAGCAATCACCACTCCAGACCGTGAGTGCTCTTTTCACTTTGTCATGTTTGCCTCAACTACTGACCAGACCTCCCTTAGCCTCTCTTCCACCACCCCCACCATGGGTTGAAGTTGTTGGCATGGAATCATCATCAAGCGGCCATGCTGCACCCCCCCCCCACCCCCAGCCCAGACCGGTGGCTTGATGAGCACAAAGGAAGCCTTTGTGGTCTCAAAGTCTAACTTCCTTGCTAATAGCAAGCGGCAAATGGCAAAGCTCCTTAAAATGGCCAATTAAAAATCACTGCCACAATCAGTGCAAGAAATGGCAGTCAAGGCCTGTAAGGGTCTTCAAGATGCAATGGCCTGTGAGTTGAAACACTTGAATGCTAGTCTAATCCCTGGCTGATCCTCATTGTTTCCTTCACCAGTGGTTGAAAACAGTGATGACCTCCCTCCTGAGGAGGAGGTTCAGATTGGGTCAGGGAAACATCTTGACAAAAGATGGGCTGCAACTGCCTCTTCCAATCCCAAAAAGAAGAGGAATATGTTGAGACTGTGAAAATGAAGATGTGTCTGGTGGGATTTGAACCCACAACCTCAGATAGACTGAGACACATACTAGAGTGCTGCCTTTACCAACTAGGCTACAGACGCTTGTGGCTGCCAGGGTTTTTTTGTATTACTGGTCTAGGTTCAACTGCACAGCCTCCGTACTGTGGTGATACATCATGTTAGCAGGTTTAACCTCAACACCCCCCCTTGCTACGTGATGTAGAAAATGGGTACGGCGATACCCAGGTGAAAGAGTGATCAGTGTGGGGATTGAACCCGTGATCATGGGGTAGGCTTACAGGGGATTATGGTCTTACAGGAAGCATTCACATCTTATTCAAGTCTCTTATGTAAGCGAGTATACGCTCAGGTAACCTCTGGGCTCATAACCTTTTGAGCTGAGGAAAATCAGAGTAAGAGGCAAGTAGAAGGATGAGGAAAGGAAATCCTTCTACGAGTCTTGAGCTCTGTCCTCAGGTGGACACAGTGATACAAGTGTCACAATAAGTGTGACATATTTTGTGAACATCAGAGAACCAGAAATGAAGCGCGTGTGTGTGACAGACAATAGAGAACACAAGAGTAGAGAGTTTCACAGAAGGTTGATGATGGTGAAGACAGACTGAGAAAGAAATGAGGACATATGGAGAGAGAAAATTAAGAGAATGGATGAAAGAATAAAGACAGATAGAATATGATGAAGAAACTGAAAAGGAAACACATGGGATTTATGATCAAGAGATAGTAATCCCAACAGAATAAATTTGCGCGCTTGATGCAAAGTGATGAAGAGGAAAGTAACCCAGGCACCGCTACTCTGCCCACACAAGCTGCTCCAAATGAAGTGCCCTCCAAAGAATACCAACATCCACTCTTTACCCCTGAAGTCCCAGCAGAGCAGGCGTCCATCACCACTCCCCTTGAACCTAATGCTACACCAATGGTAACAGACTCCCAACACACCAAGGGGGCTACCCCCCCCTCTGCCGCTGATCCTGCAAATGAACCTGGTAATTCACTTCCATAAAATCCTTCCAAATACCTTCACTTATTTCCAATCACTGTAGCTTCCTCCATAGATTCACCTACACTGTTCAAAAAATACCCAGATAAACTCCAGGAAGCCATTCAACCCTTTGAAAATGGCATCATTGACTCAAAGTGCTACAAGAGCCCTGTTGAGGCAGCAGTGCACCTCTTTGGATTAGGTGCAAAAGACCACAAAGTATGGGGATTTTAACCTTGATTGCTATCTCACACAATCTGTTTCAACACCATCAGTGCTGGTATTAAGGAGTGGATCAGTCAATTGGCTACAAGTGGTAAGCTTGATTCCACTGGGATCTTCTGCCCTCACAGTAGTCAACCTCTCCTCATTCCTACAGATGCAAATCCCTTCCAACCTTGCACATCTGAGCCATATTAAATGCCAGATGTATTTGCTCTGCCTTTTATACCCGGGTCACCACCCCCACCAGCCACAAACATAGCGTCTAAGCTGCACAATCTCTGGATCCACCTTACTCACCCTCCAGAGATTTCACAGGTTAGATGGGCACAATTATGGTTCCAATTAATCCTCCTGGTCTCAAGAGAACTCACACAGCCACCAGCATTTATCCAACCGCCAGGTACAGAAGATGAGGCAAGCCGTGATATCTCAATCATCAAGTATTTGGCCGCTTGTCTTGGCTCACATGAAGACATAGCTCAGATTGAAGGACAGCCAGTTGACAGCCCTAGTCACAAATCTGGCTTCAACTCCCTGGACACATTGGTTGAAAAAATCTACCACCTGCTCATTGCATTTGCTCTCCTGCAGACCAAACTTTGATTTGAGGGGTCCTCAACAGCAGTGGCACCACAGAAGGCCAAGTTCAACACCATCATGGTCACCATCACATCCCAACCCTACTACCACATTATGCTGGCCTAACTTGTAGCGGGAGTATGTGGCCTCTTGCTGATACCATCAGACATTAGGAAATTTCCCCTGGCTCAATCCCTCCAGCTCCTGAGCCTTGTCTCCAAAGCCAAAAAGCTAGAGCCCAAGAACATCAATGAACAAGTATGGAAGTAGCCAAATGCTTACATAGTGCAGCTTATCCAAGAATGCTTTTTCAGCCCTGAATTTTGGCCAGGAACAGAGCTTGCCCCAATGGTTGGTGACCATAAGCTTTCCCCAATGGTTAGTGACCATGAGCTTGCCTCAATGGTTGGTGACCATAAGCTTGCCCCAATGGTTGCCGACCATTAGCAGGCCCAAATGGTTTCCAACCATTAGCTTTCCCCAATTTTCACCAACCATTAGCTTGCCCCAATGGTCACCAACCATGAGCATTCCCCAATGGTTGCTGGTAATTAGCTTTCCGCTATGGTTGCCAACCATTAGCTTGCCCCAATGGTTGCCCCAATGGTTGCTGACCATGAGCCTGCTGCAATGGTGGCTGTCCATTGGCAAAATTACACCTTTTTTAACATTCAAGTCATCATCCTGCTGTGCTTTGCAATTATTGAATACTGAACCTGCTCTCCTAATTTGATAATCATGCAGTGCAAACAACAAACAACCCATCATGGTACAATACCTCTTGAATGAATCCCCATCAAAAAACCCCAGACTCTTCAATCAAGCTGTTTCCAGCAGTGTACCTGGCTCCAACTCTCACTTCTCTCAATTTCTGTCATCCTACTGTTGATTTGTGATTAATATTACCAAGTCAATGGATACTCACTTCCAACAAATTCCCAATTCCCTACAACAATCCCAGGTTCAATCACTGCCATCATCTTGCATTCATCAACAGATTCACTCCACTACCTATCTAGTCCCATCCAAGTCTTCATGTCTACTACATGGCATATCAAACCTAGCAAGAGAAGTTTTTCTTCAAGACCTTGCAAAAATCAACTCCCCTTTCTGTGGTGTCAATTGTTCTGAGCCTTGGGAATTGCATTGGAACCAGCTGTTTATGGTACTCATCATTAAACATTGGAATCATGCCCATGCACATAGTGAATTCGGAAACTACCCATTCAACTCAGTGCATAACACCAAATTCAACCTTACCATTGTCCTCATGAGGTGGTTCATGGTCAGGAGATCCAATATTAAGTCTGGAAAATATTTTTCACAAGCCCATGCAGCAAAACAAAATCAGACAAGAAAATCCAGATGGAACAAACAAGTAAGCAGTTACTCACTATCATCCCATGGTATTTTATATCCCATTTTTTTCACATTGTTTTTCTTCTCTGCCTACAGCTCTCAAATAAACAAACAGAGATCTTGGAATCACTTGGATTACCAGAAAATAAGTCCAGTATATTCAGTGAAACACAATGTTGCACTGACACTGAGGTCTCCAATGAAAAGGTCTTCCAGAAAGTCAAGTGCCAATGGCAATCTCAAGGTTTCTCTGCCCTTGGTCACCAAATAGATAGAAAATTTTACAACATGAAAGCTGACAGACTTGGTAGACAGTAAAAACGTGGTCATTCATTGTGGATGATGAGGAAACCTTCCAACCTCCAAGAAAAACTCACAATGGTTCCAAAAATACTCCTGAGCAACTGTTATCATCCTGATTTGATTTCTTACCTTTCTCCAGAGGGCAAACAGCTTTTGGATATGCAGCCTTCAATTGAACTTGCCTTCATAATGTCTAAAAATCATACCTTAAATTATTTGTAGATCTCAAGTCATGTTTCAATATTGATTCTTGTGATAATAGAATGTTCAACTCTCACTAATTTAATCCATAGACTCTTGCAAGGATATCCTACTTGAAATTTTTTTTTCATCAGACATACCTGTGTTGTAAATTCACATAGATATCATTAAATCTTGAACATGTCCAAAGTGTTTTAATTATCTTCCCCTGGATCAAAATATGCTCTACATTGTGTAATTTTTATCAACATAAATGTACCAATACCATTGACATAAAAGCTCCTTCATTCAATGATTTGATGTGGTACAGACCTTTGACATATAAAACTGCTTTTGGAAACCATGCACATGTATGTGTACACCACGGGGCCACTTTTGGCCGTTGAGGACCACCAAGCCAATGACAAGGGTTGATTCAACAGCGCGTGCATTGACTGCCTGACATTTTGACAACCTGGTTGGCCAACTGTTGACCAACCAACAAACAATGGTTGACCAACCCATGTGTAAATCCACCAGTTGCCTGGTTGGTGATGGGTGGTCAGAGTTGTTGTAACAGCAATTTGCCCCTGCAGTTGAATCACCAGCAGGGGTGGCTGTCAGTGACTTGCCGTTGGGGTTGAGGCAACATCACCTCACCCCTGCAGTTGATTCACCAGCTGGATGCACAGGGTGGATCCATGTGAAGTCATGTTTTCTGACCCATGAAATCAGCTGTTTACCGGTTTACTATTGATTGGCTCAGAAAATGATCATAATCATTGCTCTCACTCACTCAACCTCTCTTGATCCATCCCACCACGGTGGACTTCTAATACTACTTCCCTCTCTCTAGACCAACCAAAACCTGACCATCCTTTCCCCTCCTTCCCTCCTCATCCATCCATGCAACACCCCCCTTTCTCTCTCCTTTGAATCTCCCCCTCACAGGTACCGGTCTCTTTTTGGGTAACACTCAATCACTTGCCAACAATGATGGCCCCCTTGGTCTCCTGATAGAATTCTTGGTCATGGGAACTGGGTGAGCAATTCATTCCCTACCTACTCCCCCTCTCTTCTTCCCTTCTCCAATTCACTGACAAAACTCAATCATCACTCAGATTACTACCACCAGTTTTTTGGAATGTCATGGCCTCACTGGGTGAAATGAGTTGAGTACTTTTCCTGTGGCCCTCCCTCTCCCTTTGCTAGACTCCTCTGATCTCCTTCTCTCCTCTCTCTGCTACCCAGTTTCTCATTTGCCCATTGCAGATGGTCATGTCACCCTCATCATCCATCCATGACACATGTCTGTTGTCTCCCTGCCATAATGAAAAAATCAATGAATTAACACCTTCAATCTCATGCCTCTTCACAACCATTGAAAGCTGTGAACAACCTTGATTTGATTCAACAAATTGATTGCAATCAACAGTACTGGCGAGCTGTAGGGTATAAATATTAAACACTGTTTGTTTTACAATCCCCATCCCATGAGAAAACTTCACAATAGTTTTTTTTTTTAATTTTTGGAAATTTCTTTCTATTAAATTGTTCAAATACAAATATAAAATTCTCCCACAAAAAACAAAAAATCATGTAATAATATTTATGACAGATTAAAACATTAGCAATTAAAATAAAATAAATATAAATGATTTATTTGATCTGGCAAGCCCAATGCACCAACAATGGAAACCAAAAAACAAAAGGTCAAATCATCGTCAAGAATGACAATGATTTGACCCACAAGAACCTTCTGACCCTTGAGTTGAATTGCTGTCAGCTCAAAATTGACAGAAATTTGACAAGGGGCCAACCGGGAAGAGGTGGAATTGGAATTGAGCAATGAGCAAGCCCTTGACCACGCTTGAAATTTTTGAACACCAACGTTATTTTGAAGGGCGCACTCCCACTAAGGGAGTGCTGTCAAACCAGTGTTGGCCAAGCTGGGGGCTCAACAGCAATTTGGCCCCGTGGTGTATGTGTATGTTCTGTAAATCATGTTTGGGTCCTGAGCCAAGTATTTCCAAAATTTGCTCAAGCCCATGTGGCATTTAGCAAAGTCATCTTGGCACCTGGAAAAGCCTTCTTGTTGCCTTGCCAATGTGCACTTGGCGCCTGGCCAACTTGGTCTGGTGCCCGGCCAAGTTTATCTTGGTGCATATCAAAGCTGGTTGCATTGACCCACCAATCACATGATCATACTTGAAAAAAAAAGGCTTGAAGTTGGGGGGAGGGAGGCTGGTCACTTATGGTACAACCAGCATTGATTGGCATCAAGGGAAGCTTGATTATGTGCCAAGTTTTAATCCCTGCAAGCCCAACCTAATCAAGCTCCCTGGGCGCCAATTGAAGTCCTGCTAGGCACATGCCAAGTCAAACCTGGACAGGTGCCCAGATGCGCTTTACACACCATATGTGTAGATGGCCATGGGAGAGGCCTAAAACAACATTTTCAATCAAAAATATAAAACTTTGGTTTGCAATATACACCCCCATTTGCAAATTGATGGTGTATAAAGCCCATCTGAGGGCCTGGCAAAGTTCCAGGTTTTTTTTGTAAAGTTTGTGTGGTGTCCAAAAAAGCTAGCTTGGCACCCAGCAAAGTGATCTTGGTGCCCTTTCAAGTGCCAGTTGACCAATCCCCAAATTGGCCTGGTGCCTTGCAAAGTTGGTTTGGGTGTCAATCAAAGCTGGTTGCGCAACCAATTCTCAATTGTATTGCTTCTCTTTTCTTGACTCAAAATGTTTTTTTTTTTACTTTTTACTTTAAATAGCTGCCCATAAATTAATAAAATGAATTTAAACAAGGTTGAAAAAAAACATACCTTGTTGAATATGCTTTGACAAACAGTCCCATGAATTTTTTCTACCCACTTTACTTTTCCCCCACATCATCCAATTTGTCCCTCAAGCAGGAGAAGATAAAAAAAACATGAGAAAAAAAAACAACAAAATATAAATATATATATATTTCAGAGCACACCATACCAGGATGGGTTTCCCAGCAGATAACACTCATTAACTTTTCCCCCCACATCATCCAATGAGTACCTCTCGCAGAAAAAGATAAAAAACCATGACAAAAAATACAAATAAAATAAAAATAAATAATCAAAAATAAATTTGAAAGAAATATCCATATTCTGTAATCCAATTCAACTTGTGAGCTCAATTCTCAAAGGTAAAAATAATGCTTATACACCAGGGCCAATTTGGGGTCTCTGGCTGACCATTGACATGAATTCACTATATGTGGCCAATGTTGTCTCAAATAAGTATCAAACGTTTCACCATGAAAAGACAATGATGCATTCTGTGATTCACCATAACATATACTAGGTTGACTGTGGATTTCGCCTTGATGGAAATTAAAAGTCAACTGGTTTTCACCTTGGTTAAAGTCAAAGTCAGTCTGCATTCACCTTTTTGGAAAGTGAAAGTCAAAATGATTTACCCAATGATCAAATTTGTTTTCCGGATCACATCACCACACAAAAATAAATAAATTTAAATGTTTTCAAAATTGTAGCACTTTCTTTTTTAATGCATGTGCAGTTTTTTCAAATTTTATTTGCATTTACTCTTAAATGAATGTCACCCAAACAAAAAAACAGTGGATTTTTCACTGGGTGAAATTTTAATTTTCACACAACTATTTGTACATGCGTTTCACAGGAAAATTTTGTAAATTCAAGGTGGTTTTCACCTGATTTTATTCATTTCATAAATGCCTATAAAAATATCAAAATTCTTTTTATAATTCAAAATCTGTTGAGTGGAGCCAAACTAATATAGACAGGCCATCTTGTTCAGAAAGTGCAGCATGACAATAAATATCACCACAAGTCATGATCTGCCAATTATTGGTTTCTCTCACTTGAAAAACATTCAGATGTTCCCAACTTGAAAGGAATTGTGTATTTTTTTCAAAAAAATTGATGAAAATATAAAAATTGGGGAAATCATGAACAAGATCAACAATATTGATAATTTTTGTAATCATACCAAAATGTGGAGTATTATCTAGATAAAAACAAACAATGCTGTTGCCCATATGTTTATTGTGTGTGGTGAAGGTTGAATTTGTGAAGATTTGAGGTGGAAACCAAGACCAGACTGTGTTTTAATTGCATATAAGAGAAGAACACAATGAGTCATAGCCAAGACGTGAGTATGAACTGAAGATAGCATCAAGGAGATAAACCAAAGGGTGAGAAGATTGGCTAATTTAAGGAGTTTATCAGTTGATGAAGATGATGAGGAAACAAACTCCTATACTGTAGAACAGAAAAATGTGAATAAACAGTTGGCGTGATACCGGCTAGCGTGGAAAGCAATTACGTTGGCCAATTGATTTAACCGGAGAAGCCAGCTGTGATCAGAAGATTATGAACTCGAGCGCCTTGAACAATCTGAAAGGAGGAAAAGATGAGCAATCACTGATTTTTGAGTTGACGTTCATGTTAACATCCTTACAATTATATGAGCTGGCTGCAGAGTACCTTTGATTGAGTTGAGTTGAGATAAAGATTGTTTCTTGAGGATTGTTGATGGCGAAATCAAAGTGGGAGATGGTGGTGTGACCGTTGGAGTGTCTCAAGCTTTGATTGATTCAGTCTTCGACAAGTTTAGTCTACGCGTCTTGACGGTAAGAGTTCCTGCGCCGGTTCCCGTGGGAAATGGAGTGCGGGTAGCCGCGCGGTACAACAATTGAAGTGAAAAGGTGAATGAGAAAATATAAGGAAGTAAAACAGAAAGGAAAAGAGATCAGTACACAGCATTGATTCTAACAGAATTCTTCCAGTTAAGATGATGGTGGTATCCCCACCATGGGGACAAAAAGATGTTCTGAGAGACACATGAATTAGTTGGAAAATTGATAAAATGTGAGGATTGAATTTGACAAAAAAGTAGACGGAGAAAAAAGAGCCAAGACACAGAGGATCACTTGATCTGAAGCTGCAAGTTGTAAGGTCCAAAAAAGGATTGATTTAAGTTTTAAAGAGGCGCCTGTGATTAACGCGTCAAAGGTTATCTCCTCTAAAAAGGGAACAGATCAATCAACATCTATCAGTCAAAAAGAAAAGGACAGTGAAGCATTGAAACAGTAAAGAAAGAAAAAAAGAACACAAGGAAGGAAAGATAAGAAGAGAAGATTGGGGTCGTCAAAGTCATACCAAATAACCAAATGACGGATGTCAGTTGAGGATTTGGTTGTCAGATTTTCTGAGGATCAAAGAGTTGATTTTTCTGAGGAGTTGGATTTATTGGATTGATTTGGGATGAGACCGGAAGGGAGAAGTGTAGGTGTTTAGCGGCGTCGACAATAGTGGAAGAGGGATGATCCAAAGAGATTGGATGGAGGAGGGATGAAGGAGCTCAAGGTGACTGAGAGTGATCAGGAGAAATGGAAACAGGTGTGGAACTCAGGTGACACGGCTGAGGACGGGCGCACGAGAAAGGTAGGGATATTTTCAACACCGCCCATTATTTGGTATGAGGAGACAGAAGAAAGGAAGAGATGAAGGTGTCAAGGGAGGCTCTGGTGCACGCTTTGGTGAGACAGTCAGCAATCATGTCTTTGGACTTGATGAGTGTTAGCAAGATGAGTTTATTATTGAGGTCTTCTCTGAGTCTCTTTGCCTTGATGTCAAGATGTTTGGTTTTTGAGTTGTGTCCAAAGTGTTTGACCTTGTTAAGTAGTCCCTTGTTATCAATTTTGAAATTGGAAGGTTTGATATCAATTCCCCAAAGTTCCTTGATAAGGTGGGAGGTCCAGAGATTCTCTTGGCAGGTGTTGGAAAGAGTGCACAGTTCAGCCTTGGTGGAGGAGAGTGGGATGTCTTTCTGACTGGAGCTACACCATGAGATGAGGCAGTTTTTCCATATGCATAGATATCTACTTATGGACCTTCTTGAGTAATGATTAACCCCCCAGGTTGAGTCACTGTAGTATTGAATGTTGTGGAGTTGATCTTGGCTGGGTTCAATTTTTAGAGAGAATTTGATAGAGCCAGCCAGATACTTGAAGACGTGAACCACCTCTTTCCAGTGATTGATACTGGGTTCATTGTTGAATTGGGAGAGGATCAATACCGCGGGGGAAAGTTTGGGTCTGGTGCGGCAGGCTAGGAAATTTAGAATTCAGGTGAATGTCCGGTAGTTTATATTCAGAGCTTTGAACTTATCTCTTTCTTCTTCACTTGCTGGGAGTAATTGTATGTTGGGTGTGAGCAGAGTGGATACAGGTCTGCATACTTGCATGTTCAAGAGTTGGAGTACTTTTTTTATTATATTATACTGGTTTAGTGTGATTTGATTGTTTTCAATTTTCATTACCATTCCAGGGAGAAGATCCGGGTTGTGAGCTGAGGATTCAGGGAATCGAGTGAGAAAGAGTTTTTCAAACTCATCTATCTTTCCGACAACTATGAGATCGTCAAGATGAAAGAATAGGAAGGAATTTCTGTCCTAATGAATGAAGAGACAGGGGTCAGAGTTGGAGACAAGAAAATTAATGCTTTTTAGCCAGTTGGTTAAAGTTTTGTACCAGTTGGCTGGGGCTTGTTTTAGACCGTACAATGATTTGTTTTAATTTTAGGAAGGGGGCAGACCGTTTTGAGTATTTTGGAGTTTTTATGAAGATTTCCTCTTGTAGAGGAGCATAGAGAAAAGCGGACTTGACGTCAAATTATCTTAAGGGGAGAGATTTGTCTAGGCTAAAAGAGAGAAGAGCAAGAAGAGAGGCAAATTTTCCCGTAGGAGCGTAGGTCTCAAAGTAGTCGACACCTGGAACTTGTTGAAATCCACGGATGCAGAGTCGTGCTTTCTTCCTTTCTTTGGAAGAGGCCATCGGAGTTTTGTTTTTTAGAATTAGAGTGGTGTGAGGAAGTTATTGGGCGTCTTTTGGTGGTCCTCCCAGACATCTTTGGACTCTATGGACTTCAATTCTTCATCAATTGCGTCCTTGTACTCTGTGACTTCATTGGTGTGATAAGAGTATTTTGGGGGCTTGAATTTCTCTGATCGATCGCGTAGGTGGCATCTGGGAGTGGATTCAGGAACTGGGAGATCAGATTCCTCCAAGATTTTTTGGATGGTGCCTTTGTTGTGGGGGTTGCAGGATATGAAGTGATCGGGGTTGGATTGTTCTTTGTCTGACACATTGTTCAAAGGCGCATTTTGGTATTAATGTACGGTCTTGATGTGATCTGAATGATAACCTGATGGAGAGGGAGGTGTTTCAATGACATTGTTCCAGTACAATGGACAGTCCAATGTGATTTCAGTGTGATTTTTGAATCCAAGAACTTTAATGTGTCTTGAGAAGACAATTTGGCCAGAGTCCATTAGTAGTTTTTATGACCAAATTTTGTCTTTGTAGCCAATAAGGGTAGTTTTAATTCCTTTGGGATCAAGTTTGGAACAATATTGAGCTGGCAATTTCAGAATCACCACCTCAGCTCCTATAGGATGGAAGAAGTCAAGAGGAATGGATCTATTTTTGAATATTTCAAAGGGACATTTTTTACTTTTATGAGAGGGGAATTGGTTGATCGTCAGAACACAGGCTTTGAAAACTTTGTCCCAGTGCTTAGTCTTTGGTCCTGAATCAATAAGGACGGTACGTGGACTTTTGATGATTTTTCTGTTGTATCTCTTGGCGAGTCCGTTTTGTTCATGAGTGTATGGATTGGAATAGCGGGCCCTTATGAAATTTTTTTCACAGAACTCTTTCATATTTTTATTCAAAAATTCTGTACCTCTGTCTGAGTGTAGGACCAAGGGGTAGTAGCCAAAGCATTTTTGTTTGATTTTGATGGAATTTTGCAGGATGGTGGGGACAATGTCTTTGGACTTAATGGGGATGGCTGAACAGAATCTTGTGGAGCTGTTGGAAACTGTGAGAATATAACAATCCCTGTTGTATGAGGGAGGATGAATGGGGTCAATCAAGTCGAGATGAAGCTCTTGGAATGGTTTGTCAGCTTAAGAGTGTGTGCTCTTGAAAGACCCTTGAGTGATTTTCCCCAGGGCACAGCTCTTACACTCTGAATTGGGGCTGATGGGAATGCTCAGCTTATTCCTTATTTGGCTGTAACTTGCATGACCAAGTGCCTTGTGAATCATTTCAGATTGAGAGAGCAGACAGGTGGAATAGATGAGTTTGTTTTTGATGGAGAGAGTGGGAATATTGTTGTGGTAATATCTGGAGAAAAAAAGCTGATTGTTTCTTGAGACGAAAAATTGATTTTTTTCAAATGAACACTGATATCCATCTAGCACTAAACATCTTACGTAAAGGAGATTGGTTGAGAGGTTGGGGACAAGGTACACATTGTTAATGAGAACAGGTCCGAGATTTCCCATAATACAAATTGACCCAACTCCTTCAAACGGAAGAGATTCTGAATTGGATCCTGTTTTAACTTGTCTGACCTTTTTGTATGAGATAGCCACAAATAAGTCAGTGTCAGAGACCATGTAAGACAAGCACCCAGATTTGAGAAATATGTGACTTGTAAGAGGAGAGGGGTTTTTTGATAAGAAGCAACTAACGGAGATGGAAGACTTGTCTTTGTTCTTCTTCTTGAGGTAGGCATCCCTGAGTTCAGGATGAAGGGCCCAATGATTTGTGGGTGAGTGAGGAGCTAGATTATTGTGTTTTCCTCCCATGCATCTGGGAAGGGGTTCTTGGTCAGTACGGAGCGCCATGAGCTGAACTTTTCCTTTGTCCTTGATTCTCCTTTCCTTGGCGGAAATTTGAAGATTATTGAGTACCAGGTTGGGAGAGATGACTGAGGAATGGGTTATCTGTTCCTTGACTACCCTGAAGGTTGGAGGAAGCTTGTGAAGAAGCATGTAGGCAACAATATTGAGAGGTAGATTGATACCTACCTCATAGAGACGATGGATGCAGATTTCGGCGGAGGTGATAAAAGAAGGTATGTTGTTGACATTGAAGGGGAGATTCTGGAGGTTTTCAAACACACAAGCTCAATTGGATGCTTTGGACGGTTGAAATTGAAGGGGAGATTCTGGAGTTTGTCAAACAAACAAGCACAATTGGACGCTTTGGACAAGGCAAAGTATATGATTATGGCCTTCCAGATCAGTTTGGCGTCCTTCTCATTGTTGAAGGTGATGATGTTAGCATGAACAGTAGGATCCAGTTTGGAGATTAGAATTGACCTAATGTATATTTTGTCCTTGAATGTGAGAAGAGTGTCCTCCAAAAGAAGAGCCAACCGGGTTCCTTGAATGTTCAGCATGTTGTCTCCCCTGTTTTGCCAGAGTGAGAAGTTGTCCATAGTGAGCATCGGAATGGCTTTGATGGTGGTTTTGAGGATGTTTTGGAGTAAGGGGTTGTTTGAGTTGAGTGAGGTGCCTTGGCTCATAGTGAAGTGGGGAGTTGACAGTTTTTGAGGTTGATTGCCGTTGAAACTTTTGACTTTTAATTGTGATAAAATATGAGGCTTGCATTCGACAAAAAAGTAGACGGAGAAAAAAGAGACAGAGGACCATTTGATCTGAAGACAAAAGTTGTAAGGTTCAAAAAAGGATTGATTTAAGTTTTAAAGAGGCGCCTGTGATTAATGCATCAAAGATTATCTCCTCTAAAAAGGAAAAAGATCAATCAACATCTATCAGTCAAAAAGAAAAGGACAGTGAAGCGTTGAAACAGTAAAGAAAGAAAAAAAGAACACAAGGAAGAAAAGATAAGAAGAGAAGATTGGGGTTTTCAAAGTCATACCAAATAACCAAATGATGGATGTGAGTTGAGGATTCAGTCATCAGATTTTCTGAGGATTGAAGATTTGATGTTTCCAAGTATTTGAATTTATTGGATTGATTTGGGAGGAGACAGGAAGGGAGAAGTGGAGGAGTTTAGCAGCGTCAACAAGAGTGGAAGAGGGATGATCCAAAGAGATTGGGTGGAGGAGGGATGAAGGAGCTCAACGTAACTGAGAGTGATGAGGATAAATGGAAACAGATGTGGAACTCAGGTGACACGGCTGAGGACGCGCGCACAAGAAAGGTAGGGATATTTTCAACAAAAATCATGATCAATCCAGTTAATATGAGGTTTTACCTTCCTCAAATGATTAAGGAAATCAGTGTAATCATTCTTTTTTGCCAGATTTGGTTTTGAATTAATCTGATTGTCATTTGCATCTTTGCTTTTTGAATATGATGTAATAAGTTTTACTTCTGGGGGGGCTTCAGGGTTTTTCAAAATGTTCTCCAAGTTGTTATATTGGGAGAATCTCTTCAAAAGAGTCAAGAGTATATTTGCTGCAATCAGAAAGAAATGAAAATTAGTTTTTCGTGATTAATATGATTCAAAATTTGAGCTTATCTTGTACCTGTTGAATTGTTATGGTTAATACGGGCTCAAAGCCCATTTATTCTTTCATATGCCCATGTGGAAGAACAAGGAGCAGGACCTCATTGCATTAGGAGCTCAGGTATATGTGTGGAAAGGTGGTGGTTTGGTTTGTATTTTCATGCAGGAAAAAGCTTCTGAAAACTTTTTTCAGCATGAAAAAAAAGGCTGCACCTGCCGGCAGGTGTAGCACCTGAAACTTGTTTTGCCTTGGTTTTGACTCTGAGAAAACTCTTATTCTAAATTGAGTTGGAACCTGAGAAAAGTTGTTTGTATCAGTTCTTGAGGATTCCAAGTAATTCTAGTGCATGCATGGAATACAGAAGATTTGGAATTATGGGGAAATTCAATTTTATGTAAAGTGATAGAGGAGTGAAGCAGTGCGGTTTCACACCTGACACATAAAAGTTACTACCTGCGTTGGATAAGTCAAGATTTTGATGCTTTTTTTCTTTCTATTTCCTATTAGATCATTACAAGAGGTTTTAAGGGTCCTTTTTGTTTTTTTGTTACTTTGTGGTAGAAAAAAATTGTATTTTTTGAACGTATTAAATTCAGTTTTTAATATCTTCTTTTTCTTCTTGCGAAATGTAATAAATCTCAATTTGATGTAGGAAATTGAAATGTCAATCTAAATTTTAACTGAATATTCAAAAATCTACTCAGACATGTTGGAAATATTGTACCACATAGATATTGAGTTCAGTTATACATTTCAAATAAATTAATTTGAAATTGAAATAATTGAGGAGTTTCACATTTTATTTTACAAAATGAATGAATTTACAAAAAGAAAACCATTTCCTTGAATGATTTTATTTCTCTAATATCTTTTTGCCGAAACTTTTTTTTTAATATTTCTTATAATATTGGAAGCTCAAAAGAATTAATCTAGTGATATTGATTTGTTTTATTTAGCAGTAATTAATTAATAAATAAAAATTTTCTAAAATTTAGAGCTTTTGATATTGTTTTCTGGGTGAAAACAGAGGAAATATAGAAATACTTGGAATTAAATTTATTCAAACCAACGTGGGGTTTCAAGTTATTTTGCTAATATTTCTAGTTTATCCTCTACTGGCTTCATCTCCAAAACCAATTTCTCTGTCCAATTTAATGTGGCAAGAAATAGAGGTCAGTAACAATTAGAAGGGAGGGATTCACATGGTTTCATCTGATAATTTGGGACTATTTCATCATAAGTTCTTCCATATTCTACTTGTTTTTTAGCTTGAAGTTCACCTTTCATCTCAGATAAATAGTTGAGAGTTTTGTTATCAAGATTATGAAGAAAATGTGAATAAATTTTGCTTCTCCAATACGCTTGGACAGAGTTTTATTTCCCCTCATTGTCTTCTATTGTATCTGAGAAGCATTCCTTACTAGGGAGAAGGCATTTTGCCAAATCCTTTCCCATATGGCGCTCTGCAGTGGCCAAGCAGTTTCTGTATATCTTGCAGATTCAAGGCCAAAATTTTAGCTAAGAGGATTTAGAAAATGAAGAGAAATCTTAAGCTTACTCTGTGTTTAACTCTAGACCTAGGCTTCTTGTTACATGTCCTAGGCTTCATGTAATTATCCTTCTGCCCACGTAGCCAACGTTCCAGTAGGCCAAAGAGTATGTCCTTCTTGAAAAACTCAATATCAAGTGGATAATTTGTAAATGCATCATTGTCCTTAGCATTTAACAAATGTTTTATTATCACTTCTGAGAATATTTGGTCCCACTTTGTTGAATTATGATGGTCCCATTGGAAAGTTGGAACATGTATGCCATAGCTTTCTAATTCTTTCTGGCATTGCTCTTTGAACTTTCCAGGAATGCTCTTCTTGCCTCCATAGAGGTTTTTATTGGTTGCTTCCATGTTGAAAAAGTTGTTTTTTGGGTCAATTGTATTGATGCTTTTTGAGTTTAAAACTTGTACTTGATCTTCAGTGGGCGGGGGCGGAACCCTGTCTCCTTGAGATTTCATGTTTAAAATAGTCTTTACATAGTCACGTAGGCATAGACTTATGGGGCATTGGAATTTGGCAAATGTTCTGCTACTTCCTTGTTTAATGTGCGAGTTTTGATGGATTTTGAACTATTAGGAGGTCTACAATCCATGTTATAATAAAGGGAAGTCTTCAACTAGCACTTGAAAAGGTTGTGGGGTTGTTTGAAGTGTAGATTTTATTTAGGGAGAGAATTTGCAGGCAATTGAATCTGAAGTTATTGGCTATTGAATATGATGAATTTTGAGAGATTACAAAGGGTTCATGTACAAATTGAATATCTCAAATTGGATATTCATCTACTCTATAATTCAATTCAAGCATGTGAGGCAAATTCTACATTGTGCAATGAAAAAAAAAATATTGTCAGAAGGAAGAAATGTTTGGGAACTACAACTTGGATTTTGATAAAAATGACCATATTTTTTATTCATGGTTTGCTTTACCATTGATCTTGATTGAGATGATTATTTTTTATCATTTTAAATGATGTCAGGAATAATAATCATTTAGTTCCCTTAACAGGGGAATAGAATTAATCCAAAAATAGATTGAGACTTATTATTAAGTTTTACAGTTGAAATAATTTCATAGATTTTACAATGAAATTCAAGAGCTTGCTGTTGCAAACCAAGTATTTCCTTGGTACATTTATTTAAAATCAAGAAGAAACCTATTATGAAAAATAGAAATTTTCACAAATTACTAGGATGAGCACTTAAGTTGTTGCAAATTTCACCTCCATTTTATAAATCCACAGTATGATCAAGAGGATCAATTTTACCCAGGTTTAGTATTGAAATTGATGAAATGCTTTTATCATTTTTTACATGGGGAGTCAAATTTCAATTTTTGATTGGTATGAAAATGCTTGAAAAAAAAATGCTTCCTCCAATGCAATTGAGAGGTGCAATTTTGATCCAAGTTGCAATAAAATCTGATTGTGAATCTGTTTTGATATCTGCTACAGGTAAAGAAAATATTAAAAGTTTTCTTAATAAATGAATATCTCTGGTTTTGAATGCAAATTTACAAGGATTCATCTGAAATTTTGAGTGCTTAAATTCTCTCTAATTGAAAAGAGGGCCAAGGTAATATTCTTAAATCAAAAAAATAGTATGAAAACTTCATTTCTTGATCATTTACCACATTTCAAATAAAATGTTTGCAATTGAAAGTAGATAGAATTTAATTTTTTGATAAAAATCATGTTCTTAATTCCTTTCATGTATTGAAACCATTTTATCTTATTTGGTTAAACATGACTTTGGAAGATTAAACTGAAATCTCTTGAGACGTATCAAACCTGAATGCATAAATAAACACAAATCTTAGCACCTTTCCACTGGTTTTTACCTTCATGGGCAGGTTGGAGTTCATGAGAGGACAATATTTCACAAAAAGAGTTCAAGTACCTTGCAATGCAAGGAACTTGATTTTTCAAATTTTATTTTTGTTTTAAGGAAAATATGATTGAATTTCTTTACAAAGAGAGCTGCTTATGAAAAATTGGTTCTTTTGCTGAAAGTCATAGTGAATTTTTCAAGATTCTTTTGAGATTGAAATCAGGTGATCTCATCCAAAAATACTTTGATTTGATACCTTTGAGGTAGCAAACCCCATTCATTGGAAAAATCCATGGATTTTCATAGGATGAAATAATTCATTTTATAATGAAACCAATGGACAATAAATCTGATTGGATTTTTGCCACATATCAAAACATGAATTGGACTTGAAAATTTAAAGATTATCAAAAGGTCAGACACTCCATAGTTGACAAACTTCCATGTATTATTGATTTTTTCATGAAACAAAGATGAGGTTTTCGTTCCTCATTGCATAAAAAGGCTTTTTCTAGCATTGACTTTGAGATAAGGCACTTATTATTCTCTTTTCTCGTCAACCCTTGTGTTATAATTGAAAAGAGGTGGAATTTTCTTGAAAGATCAAGCAGAGAATCCAATAATTGTGAAAATTACTGGTAATCATTGATGAGATATATCTAAAAGTCAATTGGAATTGAACTTCTATTGACCACCAATGCAACAGCTGTAAAAGAAATAGAAATTAATGATAAATCTGATATGATTTTTGAAGCATAGGTACTTACACCCTCCAATGAATTCACGCCTCTCCATCCAAAGGTGCCAGACATTTGGTATTAATTGTTCTGGAATATGCAATTCTAAGGCTTTCCTGTCAATTATTCTTTGAAGTCTGCAAAACCAAACTCTTTCATTCTGCTCTTTATGCATCCAGATTTCACTTGGTGCCCAAATATCAGGACATGACTCAATTTTTTCCTTGAGTTCATGATCAATATGTTGGTGTGTTTCTTCCAACCATTCTTTTTGTTCGTGGGATAATAGAACCACTTTCTTTGCTTGGGGTTTCAGGGGTATTTGGAGCAATTGGTGGATTGGATATGTGTTTTCTGTGAGGTATGAGTTGGTTTGATAATTTGGGTACGAATCAATTTTGGTTTGATATTTATAGGAAATGAAAAGGAAATAAACTATTGCATGACTTCAAATTGAATATTGCATATATAAAACACCTATGCATAGATTGTATGGAGATCTTCATTGGTGCTTAGCATTATATGCATTAAATAGAATAATTGAAGATATTACATACTGTATTACTTTGATAATGATTTGACGGATTTTAAGATATTCCTGTGGCATTTTGAAGCAGAAATGTTGAATATTATTGGATCTATGGGTTTGGAGATCATATGGAACTTGGAATAAAGTTTCCTTGGTTGATTCATTTTTTAAGAAATGAATGATTGGTTGATAAATGAAGGTATTGTGAATCACTGATGTTGATAACCAAACAAAAATCACAGCTAAACTTAAAATTAGGAAAGAGAGATATTTTCATGCATTTGGATATATTTATTTATTTGATTAATATTATGTACACTCAAACCAGCCATGATATGATCCCTTGCTTTGTTTTATTTACTTTAAGAAACCAATCATAATATTGAACAGCAGTTTTTGGAGATATCCAGTAATTTTTAAGCAGGGTTCCATGCCTACTTGCTTTGAGTTGCATTCCATCACCTTTGTATGAGTGTTTGAGCAACACACAGCATCAATGCTTTTGGGGCAAATCCAAACATGATATTTTAATATGGAAGGCCCAATATATTGGATCAATTCAATGTTCCATTGATGGTGATTTTAATATGCAAAATAATGCAATTCTTCATTGAGTTGTTGTTGACTCCCATAAAATCACAATATCAAATTAATTTGTAAACAAAAACTCAGCTATTCTTGATTTCAAGAAAAATTTTAAAGACTTTTTCACAATTGTTATGCTTTGCAGAAGATGATACAAAGAATTATGTAATGAGCAAATAATCTCATTATTTTCCAAAATTGTAGCGTTTGGTTTGAAATTAAAGGGCTACACTTAATCTTTTTTCAATTTAGAATCAGCAACTTAGTCAATAAGTTTCAAGGGCAGTATGATCATGAAGCATTCATTCATCCAAAAGAAACATGTTTCCAAGTAAAGAATTTGATTACCTCAAGATCATAAAAAAAATTGAAAACAAGAATTATCCATCCGGAAAAACTAACAGTCTAATTTCCTAAAAAGTCAACGGAATTAACTGTGGGAAGCTTGGGGTTCTGAGGTAACTTAAACTAAATTAGAAGAGGTAGTTTTTTCAACAGCCCAGACAGTATTAAAGTGGCTACCCATATCATAGTCAGTAACCAGCACAATATCCTCCAGAAGGACCTCAGCCAATTTTTCATAAGAAAATCTTTCTGTAAAAATACTAATTAAATTTCTCCAATTTATTTTTTTGTCTTTATCAAATCCCATATCACTCAAGGCAGTCAGAATATACACCCTTGTGTTACCAAATTGACCCCAGATTGGATCTGGAGGTAAGCCAGCTTTCAACTTTGATTCAAGTACAATACTAACAAACTCAAGAAGCATGCCAGACTTCCACTTGGGCATCACTCTTTGATTTACAGGACATATCCATATTGCAGCAGGACCAAAAAACAACATGTGTGAAACACATGCTAGAGAATTGGTCCCACATTGATTCTTCTTCTCAGCTGAGTCCTTAGACATGAAAGGCTGCTGATTATCTTCCCTTGGATCAAGTGTCAAGTTGATCAGCCCGGTGACTAGAGAGAAAATGTATTCAAAAACCGTATTCAGACCACCTCTCCCAGCATTGAGCTCAGCTTCCTGCTGGAAACTTGACTTCTTGTGTGGAGCAAAGGTTGAATCATCAATCACAGCTGCTTGAAGGTTGGAAAAGTAGCTTTGTGCTTGCAGCAAAGCTTCATCAGAAGTTCCATCAATCCCTTCCATAGAGAGGAGCATGTTTCTTGAGATTTTATGGGACAAAACTCCTATGATGTCATTCAATGTGTGCTTCAACTTTGCGTAGGCCCCACGTATTGGCTCTCTTGTATAAGCCAGGATTTCAGAGAGGGGATGGATATTGTTCTGGACTGTCTTCCTAGATCGGGATAGAGAGTTTGTATTTATGAAGGTGTTTCTGACAAAGACATCATCATCCTTTCCTAGTAAAATCTTTTCTGTTAATTCAAAAAGTGGGAATCAGCTGATTTTCACAATAGAGGAATACACTATTTTCAAAATTTACCATCTTTGCATCGTGTCAAACAAAGTTCCAAGGATTCCAGTATTTTAGATGTCTCTGGAGGGTTTGAAATGATTCTTTGACCAAGAAGTTTAAGAGTGTTTGATATTAGGAACTGGGTACTTCTTATCATTTTGGAATAGGTTGACGGGGTTGCAAGGTCCTTTATTTCTTCCCAGTATGACAACCTCAAGAGATCTTCCTCATTTAAGCCTATAAAAAGTTCTATGGTTTTGAATTAAGTTAGTTGCAATGATTTTCATTGTATCAGTTCATCTTTTGGCTGACCTGGTGGAAGTGAACCTGCAACTGAGGTTGGCCCTGTTGTTTGGGCCTGGGTTGCGCCTTTGCTACTAGCATCACCCCCAGGCTGGCACTGCTGATTGACTGGTTTTTGTACACTCCTTGGCCTAGCAATTCTTTTTGCCACATCCTCAGTGATGATTCCAGCATTGGAAGCGTTTTGTTTTTGAGGAATGATGGTATGGGCATTCTGTTTCAGATATAAAATGGAAATTTGGAAGTCAATATTCTGTTTGATATCAGGAGGAGCATGGAGGAGGGGAAACTGACCTGACCATCAGGCAATGTTGAACTAGGGTTGGTGCAGGGGTGGGACTCCTGGGTGATGGTTCAATCAGAAAAACTTCTGGGGGCTCTTGTTGCACTTCACTTTTGCAGCTCAAATTGGTAATAGAATTGGAGGAGTCAGATGAAGCTTGGGAGCTTGAAGGTGGCCTGTGACAAGATCTTCTGGCAGCTTTCCAATCAGCTTGGGCTGAAAGCCTAGCAGATGCCCTATTTTCTGGAACAATAAATGGTTTGGGAGCCGCAACAATTGGTGGCTGAAATTCGGGACTCTCAGGTCCTTCAACAATTGCATGATGAACCAGAACAGTTTTGGTGTCTTGAATTGGATTTTCTGCTAGACCAGTTTCAGCTGGTATTTCGGATTGAACTGAATATATTAGGATCACATTAGTTTTGAGTATTGGGATGAATTCCAATGTAAAATTTGGTGTATCAAATTATTCATTCAACTCACTTGTTTGCTGAGCCTGGTCATCTGCAAGGGTTACAGTGAGCTGGGTAACCGATTGATCTAAAGTAGGTGCTGTCACACCAGGATTTGAAGGTTCCTCAATTGATAATGGTAATTTTGGATTCAAAACAACCATTGGCTCTTCTTCTTCATCAGTTGAATATTCAACAAGACCAAAAGCAATGGAAGATTGTGACCTCAACTTCTCCACTTTTGCATCATATTTCTTCTGATAGAAATCCAGGATTGACTGCAAAACTTGCTTATGCGTTTTTTCAACAATCTCATCACGCAGGAGGGCATTGAGTTGATTGAGAGTACGTCTTTCTAATAAATTCAAGGAGGATTGCAAACCTTTAGTAGACCACACAGGACCCTGGACATGTAACACTTACCAGGAAAATCAGCCATTGTGTATTCAAGGTAGGTAGTGAGGTAAAGAATGGTCCAATATTTCTTCTTTTAAATGGTTGGGTATCATGTGGTTGAGACTAGAATGCAGCAGGACTACTCGGTGAAGGATGACTGGCTTATATACCATAGAAAAAAACAGTAACATGTAACAGGTGTGTGTAATATGGTGGACAGGTGCATAATATGTGGAATCTACATAGCTTATTTCTGCAGATAGAGTGGTGTATCAATACAGTTTTGGTCTTTATGCATAATATAGATATGTGTCTTGTGCTGGGGAGGTGGACAACTTATGATAAGTCTTCCACCTCCCCAAACAATTGACATGTGGGAAAGCATGAATAGTTCAAATTCTGTAGCAACGTTTGGGAGGTGGACAACTTAGCACAAGTTGTCCACTGTGCCCTAACCCCGATGGCAGGATTTTGAGGAATTTGAATAATGGTTGACTCCCTGCGGTACAGATCTTCTTTCTGAAGATAGAGTGGTGTATCAACAAAGTTTTGGTCTTTATGCATAATATCAATATGTGTCTTTTTGCGGGGAGGTGGACAACTTACAAAAAGTCGTCCGTCTCCCCAGACAATTGACAGGTGGGAATACATGAATAGTCCCAATCTTGTATGAACGTTTTGGAGGTGGACAACTTAGCATAAGTTGTCCATCACTCATTTGTTCTGTTATCTTTCAATTCAATTGGTATGTCCATTTTACAATTTATGCACACTTCCCCATGGACTTTGGGAAAAAATGAAAATAATATTTCAAAAGCAACAGGTAATTTTTGAATTTCATACAATCAATTAATTTTTTAACCATATCTATCTTTTTTTCCATTTACTTTAGAAACAATTTCATTGGGAGAACAACTATGCAGTTTCAGAGAGGCATTTGCTAACTTTTTTTTATTTGGAATGAACAACCACAATGGGTATGGTGTTCTGTTAATTTGAGACTTGGTGGAGGAAAAGTAGTTTGATGTGGAAAAACAGAAGTTTGCCATAAAATTTCTACAATACCACCTACTTTTGCATAGTCCACAATGAATCCAAGGGTGGGGAATGAGAGACCGTGACCTGTTTCTGCAGAGGGAGGGGGGATTGGTGTTCCTTTTGTCTTCTCAATATAAGAGAACAATCCATAAGTATAACCATTGAGGTCATCCTGATAAGTATGAACAACATTGGAAAAGTCATCACAAGTCACAATGACATTTGATGCATGAAGAAATGAGTCTCTTTGATCATTCCACTCTGGAGACGTCCAGTTTGGAATTTTGAAGTCTTCTGATACTTTTCTGTTCTTTGCATGAGCCGTTTTGGAGAGAGCTTTGATTCAATTAAAGACTAATTCATTATGGACTGGAAGCTTACTCCACAGGAGATAATCAATGGCAATTTCTTCTTTGATTGAATCCCTCTTTCTTGCATATATTCTTATGATGGAATGATTTGAATAATAAATCAATAAACAAATCAATGATGAGCAAGTTGGAATTGAGGAAAAAATACCTGCAGAATATCCTTTGTCAGTGCCTTGACAATATCCAATTCCAAAAATAGATCCAGTTTTGGTATTACAATTGGTTTTATTCAAATTTTTACAATTGTTCGCCATTATGTAGAGATCTTGAATCATTTCTGAGAATATACTTGCAAGGCATGTGTATGGTCTTTGAGATAGTGAATGATACTTAAGGACAAAATATGGTTGATATTTTTGATCAGAGACAACATTTAGATTGATTGGTAGGCTCATGTTTGGTACCACTACCTGATAGGCAATCAGCTTTTGCTTCAAAGTAACAAAATAAATTGATTCTGAGTTTGATTCCTTAGATGAATAATTGAGCTCAGCTTTACAATGTTTCTTATGAGCTCTGGATCTGCATGGCTCTGATTCAATAAATGCTATTGCTTTTTTGCATTGAACAGATGGGTCTGTTTTTGAATCCTGATGCTGGTTCTGATTCACTAGCTCATCCATACTACAAACCGTGTTTCAAAAAAAACACCAGGAATTAAAGTTTCAAACATGGTAATAAAATCAAATGGTTGAAGTTAGTAAAATGAAACCCTAATGTCTTTATATTCAATGAAATTCATACATTCTGGAACCTCCAACTGTTTCCAAAGATTGCAACTCGTAGTTTTTTTTCAGGGTTATGGATGTGTGAGGATTAGATGTAGTGAAAGCTTTCACATTAGCTTGATCCATTGTTAACCTTAAAAAGTTTGAAAAAGAAATGTTTCATGATTGTTCATGAATTTTTTAAGCAATGATATTCACTGGGATAGGAGGACAGAAGAGGGTTTGATGGTTTATGATTCAGCCTACAATGAAGATTGCTACAAGAATGACAAGCCAAGGTGCCAATGATGATGAGGAAAAAAATGAACCTTTGGCCGTCTTGTTGGAAGATTTGACTGTAATGGAAGAGAGGCAAACAAGAATGGTAAGGAAGAGACAGATTCAAGTCAGTAAATAATCAATCAAACATCATTTGAAGATGAAAACAACATGGTAAAGATCAGCATGATAGCTTGATGGGTTCTTACTGGGGTGATGAAGAGTGCAAGAGTATTAAGTTGTGATGTAGTAATGTTAGATTTCATGAGATTGAGTGCATGTTTGTTGGTGATGACTGGTGAGGATGGAGTGATTATCTAATGCATGTGGTGTGAGTGGGATAGGCAGAGATGAAGAACAGAGTTAGCCTCAATACCATGCTTTAGAAGCGGTGAAACAATCTGATGGATTGAAAAGTAGAAATCAAGAAACTCACCACCTGGAATTGGTTGGTATTGTATGGGGTGATGCCAGAAAGGTGGCCTTGTTGCTTGCTTAAGGGGGATGGTGATGGCTGATTAGTCGTTCCTGGGGTCTAGGGAGCGAGTCGCTTCCATCGCAAAGCAAGCAAAGAGCTTGCGTATGCCCACACCTCGCATTGGAATTGTTCCTCCAATTGCAAGGTCTGTGCACAATACAGCCAGGACCCCGGTCGCGCACAGACATTTGGAAGGGTCCTGGCAAGGTTGCAGACACCAGCAAAGCGAAGCCGAGCTAGGAGCTCGCCATCGCGAGGCAGCTACTGCTGCTGTAGCAACAACCCAACCGCGATTGCAGTCGTGCGCGGGCATATCTGCGACCGACTGCAATTGGGGTCATTGCACTGGCAAATCAGCCAGTGGGGGTATGGCCTGGCCAAGGCAAGATGCAAGGCCATTGGGGAATGGTGGTGACCCCTGGATTAGGGCTTCTTGAGAGGGGTTTGGACCTTTGACATTTCAGATTAATTGGCCATGGAAAAATCGTGCAAAGACAATAAAGACTATAGATGATTCAACAAAATTAAATAGTACAGAATATTGGGTTGTGATTAGTAATAAAGGGAGTTTGCTTATCATGAATTAACCAGATTGAAAATCTGAATTGGGGATTGGCAAATGCAGTCCAGATTAAAAAAATCAATAGGTTAAATCCTATTGCAATCTCACTTCTGCAAAGGTTTCAAATGATCTTTTTGAATTCAAATTAGATAAATTATCATAAGAACTATTCCTGTGGCTGAAAGAGTAATGGTCCCAATTTTCAATAAGTACTAAATTTGGTTGCATACCTTGCCAAATCAATCTGTGAGGGTGCTTTTTGTTGCACTTCAGGAAAAGTGATTTATAACTGATGCTAAACTAAACTCATTTTCCAAATATTTCCTTCACCAACTGGAAACTTGCCATCAAAACCTGGGACTGTTTTGCAGACCTGAAATATGTTGACTCTAAAATTTGAGACAAAGAGGGACATAAAAATTCTGAATGTTGTTGATCTGTGTGAAAATATTGGATTAAAAGAATATCCAAAAAAAAGGGACATTGATTGGATTGTGAATGCAAATTGGCCAGGATGTCACTAGATCTAAGTGTGGCAGGGATTCATAATACTATGTTATCATATTTGTTCAAAATAAAATGCTTCAATATTGGGGATCAAGATTTATCTGTCCAGAATTGCTGTTATGGTTTACATTTGGTGAGATATTGGCATTGTTTCCTGGATTTCATGATGGTGAATTAATCCAATAGATCTGTGGGGGCATGGTGCATCTAGGCTAAGTGCACCATTTCCCTGGAGACAGTCATTTTGTGTTAGGTGTGGCTGACCTGAAACCTCCTTCAAACTGTGGCCAGCCTTGACCATCTTTGTACTCTTGCTGAAAAACTCTATGTAAAATTACAGAAATGGGACCATGCAAATGGTACAAGTTTAACATAATTTGTTAACAATGAGCAATTTTCATTGCAACATTTGGCAATAATAAAATGTGCATGCCTTGTGTCAAAGAATATTTGGTGATCAAATCTGGAATCTCCAGACTTGCTTCCATGTTACTATTCATCCCATTTAATATGAAGTTTCCAGCCTTGAGCATAATATCAAAATACACCATGTATAGGGAGGTGGACAACTTACTATAAGTCCTCCACTGGCCCAGACTTTGGGAATGTGTAAAGAAACCTCCCTGAGGGGACATCAAGCCCAGGGGGTTGGGGAGGTGGACGACTTAGGCTAACTTGTCCACCTCCCCAACCCTCCAGCATGATTTTGGTAAGAGCAAATCCATTTTTTTTAGATATTTTCAAAGTATTTCAGGTATCAAACACAGTTAGAAATAACCATCATCACATATACATATTAATAGGTTCAATCATTCAACAATTCAACTCTACCAAAATTCAACCAAAACAAGAATGTTATGATCTACCATCAGACTTCACAAAATTCCAAATTGACTTATTTAGAAACTGCTAAGAATCTTCAAGCTTGAAATAAAAATGTGTAAGGAAGGAGAAGTTCTCAATTCAGATATTCATTAAGCTGAAATTCAGAAGAAATGTTGAACCATTACAGAAACAATGGATTTAATGATATTTGAGAAAGGTTCATATTCACTTTTAACCACCATTATAGGATTGACCATCAACTAGGTCACACTGTTACCAGTGAACAATTTTCTTCTCATTTAATTTTTTGGCAATTTTTCCCAATGTCCTCAAGGTGTGCAGGTTGGACTAATTGATTAAGGTCAAAAGATTTTCCTAAGTGCCATTTGTTAGGATTTGAGTTGAAGACCAAGACCAAGCTGCATTTCACGTAGTCAAGCAATAGAATGAGAATGAGTTCAATCAAAGAAAATAAAAGGATACAATAGGAGAGTGACCAACAGAGGACAGTCTGACTGATGCATACAAGTCTAGTATGATAGAATTGGATAAGAGAGACTTGTGGGAAAGCAGTCAGACAATGCAAAGCCAGTTCTAGATAAGCAATGAATAAGGAACTGAAGAGAAGAGATTGAGTTCCTGCATTGATCAATGAGTTGTCAAATTGATGTTTTACTGACTGTGGTTGGAACGGCTTCTTGAAGGGTTGATGATTTGAGTGAAAAGAAAGGGGATCTTGAATGGTTGATTGATTGAGTTGGTCGATCTTGATTGGCCTTGATGGATGACAATTATCTCGGATGATTGATTGGATAGTTGGATAGTCGTCGTTGTAAGGTGTTGGTGTTGATCACATTGAGCGGTCCTTTGGCAATGAAGTCTCAGAGGCCGCAAGGTGGTGATTGGTAGCGGTGCGCGTCCATTGTGCGCGGCGGGATATACCACAAGCGTCACGCGCAAGAAAGCGGGCAGTGCTTTTACAAGTAAACTTGAGATGAAATACACATGGAAGAAACAAAAAAAAGAGAAGAAAATACAGAAGCATGTAGACAACAGAATTGAAGTAATGGGAAAATAGATGAGGTCAGAACATCAACACGCCCCCACAACTCGGAGATCAGTGGTAGAGAGAGCTGAAGGCGTTTACAAGCCTAGTGACAGACGTTTTGTTTGCAGCTTTAGTTGGAGCGTTGCCCGTCATTGACTGTGACGGGATGAGTTTGACTTTTATAAGGCCTTGTTCAAAGTCATTGCGTAGACTTTTTGCCTTGATGTTGATGTGCTTTGCCATTGAATTGGATATGAAGTTTTTGATCTTGTCGTCAAGGGCTTTGTTGTCAATTAGGTGGAGGGGACATTTGAATGAGCGTCGATAGATGTCTTCAATCAGTTGTTGGAGCCAGCGCGCTTCTAGGTGACAGCTTGAAATTGCGACAGACTTGGATTCTGTTGAGGAGTGCGTTATAGACTGTTGACGCCTGCTGGTCCAGTAAAGAGGGCTGCCCCTGAATGAACAGATGAAGCCGCTTTGAGATATCCTTGATTCAGGGTTTTCTGCCCATGTTGCATCGCTGAAGCACACCAGTCGATTTGAGATTGAACGTGGTCCAAGCGTCAGCGTCATGTCTTTGGTGTCGTTCAAATAACTCCAGACGCGCAGGACTTTGTTCCAGTGGTTGATGCCAGGTGTTTCGCAGTGTCTTGCCAGGCTAGAGACAGCAAAGCTGATATCTGGCCTGGCAAGGCCAGCTAAAAAGTTAAGTTGTCCTTTTTTCTGGTTCCATTGCTCTTCTCAAAGGTTTTGAATGATTCCCAATCAACAATCATGTGGATCGAACACCCTGAGTCTAGGATGAAGCAACCTTGGTTGATGGGTTCGGACAGTGCAGTAGAGCTGAGTCCACAAAAGAAGCTGTAGAAATGGGATTCGTCCTTTGCCTTAGATTTGCCTTTCCAAGAACCATGATTATTGGCTTTGGTCAAACCAACATGAACTGGCCGGGTGCGAGGTGACCTCCGGATTGTGTTTGCCGTTCTCACATCAAGGTCCTCTGTATAGTGCAAAGTTCACCGGCTTGGCTTTTTCTCCTTCAGCTATTGATTTGTTTTTGTGTTGAATCAGGTGATTGAGTACAACTTTGACTTTCATCTTGGTGGTTGAATGCATGATTTGCGACTTCATGTGTTGCATCGAGCTGGGAAACTTGAAGAGAATGAGATATGCAATTATATCTGAAGGGAGCTCAATGCCAACCTCGGTCATCTTCTTGAGGAAGATCTTGATGGTGGTTAAAAACGATTCAATGTTGGTTTCCATTGAGAGGTGTAGGAACAATTAAAGACCCAAGCTCTGTTCGCGGATTGGGATGAAGCAAAGTGTTCTTGTGTAGAGATCCAGATCAGCTTTGCATTGTCTTTGTTGGTGTCATCAATAATGTTGTTGTAAGAATTTGCGTCGAGCTTTGCAAGAATATGAGCTACAAATTCCTGGTTCGTGTCCTTGTCCAGGCAGGTCAAGTCATTGGCAGTCATAATATCAAATATTCCTCGTAATTTGAAGAGCTTTTCAAACTTCTTCCTCCACATGCTGTAGTTGTCAGCTGTTAGTAGTGGCGTAGATTTGATTAAAGCTTTGATTGCCAAGGATTTGTAATTGGTGGAGTCCCCCCCTGGTCCTGGTGTGGATGAGGTCCTCTGATCCATTGTTTGGCGCAGGCTTTTAACTGTGTTAGGATTTGATTTGAATACCAAGAACAAGCTGCATTTCACGTAGTCAAGAAATAGAATGAGAATGAGTTCAATCAAATAAAATAAAAGGATACAATAGGAGAGTGACCAACAGAGGACAGTATGACTGATGCGGACAAGTCTAGTATGATAGAATTGGAGAAGAGAGACTTGTGGGAAAGCAGTCAGACAATGCAAATCCAGTTCTAGATAAGTGATGAATAAGGAACTGAAGAGAAGAGAGTGAGTTCCTGCATTGATTGATGAGTTGTCAAATGGACGCTTTACTGACTGTGGTTGGAACGGCTTCTTGAAGGGTTGATGATTTGAGTGAAAAGAAAGGGGATCTTGAATGGTTGATTGATTGATTTGGTGGATCTTGATTGGCCTTGATGGATGACAATTATCTCGGATGATTGATTGGATAGTGGGATAGTTGTTGTCGTAAGGTGTTGTTGGTGTTGATCACATTGAGCGGTCCTCTGGCAATGAAGTTTCAAAGGCCGCAAGGTGGTGATTGGTAGCGGTGCGCGTCCATTGTGCGCGGCGGGATAGACCACAAGTGTCGCGTGCAAGAAAGCGGGCAGCGCTTTTACAAGTAAACGTGAGATGAAAGAGACGTGGAAGAAACAAAAGAAATAGAAGAAAATACAGAAGCGTGTAGACAACAGAACTGAAGTAACAGGAAATTAGATGAGGTCAGAACATCAGCAACATTCAATGATCACAAGAATCTGACAGATGTACATTGAATCAGAAAGGAATACTCAATTTTAGGGATTCAGCCAGCGTATCACCAAACTTTCCAGCCTTTTGTAAAACATCACCATACACCATGTATAGGGATGTGGACGACTTACAATAAGTTGTCCACCTACCCAGATCATGGGAATGTGTAAAAGCCTCCCTGGGGGGAAATCATGCAGGGGAGCTGGGGAGGTGGAGAACTTAGGCTAAGTTGTCCACCTCCCCAACCCTCCAGGACGAATTCCCAAAGAGAAAATCTCTGTTAGTGATTATTGTCAAATTTTGTCAGGTATCAAACAAATTTAGAAATTTCCATAATCATGTATACATGATAATGGGTTCAATGTTTAAACAAACCAACTCCATCAAAAGTCAAACAAGCCCAGGATATTGATATCATCCACTACTCTCAACCAGCCTCCATCAAAAATCTCCAAATCGCCCATCTCCCTTGAAATTGGATTATAGTGATATCTATCTTGCAGAAGCTGAAAAGGATGTGAGCCATACCAGTGTCCTACCATCACCCTTAACACTCTCCTAATCCTCATCAGTCAAGGATTTTTCTCCAAAAAAAAGCCAATCCAAATAAGATCAAGGCCTTGTGTTTATTATGGATACCCAAGCTGGTCAGAAATCCCTCCAGCAATGTTCCACTAATCCCAGAGAGAATACCTCAAGTTTAATTGGAAAAATCTAATCTGATTTGGCCCCTTTATTCATAATTGATAAGAGATTTATTAATATTCTGTGCACAGGGCTCACCTGCCGTTGGATGTCTTATGCTGTTGATTGGGACATGACTGATATATTTTGAATCAAATCTGGTTCATGCCTGAAAAAGGGGTTGATAAAATTTTTTTTCAGTAGAAAATTAATTCTTTCATTTCAGGTTCATTTAATTCCAAAAATGCATGTGAAAATTATCATATTTTCAACAAACAGTCATACAAAGTGATTATCTTTTTGAACAATTTGAATCAAACATCCTATTCCTGTTTTATTTTACAGTTTCCTATCAGTATAAATTTCCTCTTGATTGCTTTCAGGACAAACAAAAGAAAGCTCAAGGACCCAGAATCTTTAAAAAAAACTTCAGAAACAAGCCCAAAACCATTTTGGTCAATCCAAACGTTTCTTTGGTAATTTATTTAGAGTGGTTTAGTCCTTCCACCTTCCTGTATTTAGTTCATCATTTGTAGGAATTATTTTAGAAAAAGATGTAACTTTATTGTATATGCAAGCACTATGAGACTTATTTTCCAAATCATAATTTATGATTGTTAAAAATGAACATTCACGTACATCTGCTTGGATTGATAACTCAGATTACATTATAATGCAAGTATTTTTGGACTTGATGAAATTTGAGCCCTGAATGAAATAACTGGAACATCCCAAGCCCAATTTTTTTAAGAAAGCGCAAATTGAGCCAGGAGAATAGCAGGATAATTTATCCCACAACAGGATTAGACGGGAAGTGAAGATAATATTGAAACAATGGAAATTAAACTGATCTCACCTAGATGAGGTATGAGACCAGGATTGACATACAAACTGGTGTGGGAATGATTTAAACAATTATGTGTGTAATAATATTGAGACTGACAATGTGAATATATCTGGTGATTTATTGGGATCTTTTGGTGGACAAGGCATCTTTTTTTTTTCCAAACAAGAGGTAGAAAACAAGAGTTTTTGGCCGTGAAAACCCTCTTTTTGGCTACTGGTAATTCATTTTGGAGGCAAAAATGCAGAAGATAGGGCTCTGATGAAAATTCTTAACATTATGAATAATTTCCAAATTTGTAAGAATAAAATTCTGCAACGTGGTATTAAGATTTTGGATGATTTTGATTAATCAGAAAATATTCTTTATTCTCTGATTAAGCATCAGGAAAATTCCAGGCAATTCATGTATATTTACTGAAGTTTCATTTAATTGTGCTTAATACCAAATTTCTAGGAAGTTCAAACACTTTCCTTTTTTGTTAAGCATAAAATGGAATCAAGATATTTCTGTGACTTGAGAAATAAATCCAAATCCTGTAGGAAAATGGTGCAGTGAGCATAGGTGTACCATACTGCCACAAATTTCAAAATATTGATTGAGGGCTGAGGGCAACTGAGCACTATCTTGCATGCACCAACATCCATGTGGTTTCTATAAAAAATTGTTCACCAGAACTAGCGAAGGAATTTGAAAATTCAAGATATTAATCAAAAATACCATCATGCAATTCCCAAGGGGATGGTTCACTTAAGCTCAGTGCACCACCCTACCAGGAAAAAGCAATGGCCCATTCAAGGTCTAAGAAATTTTTTGATCCCACTGATTCTAATCACTGTTATTTTCACTTGGATATATGTGCCCATAGTGTCAACACACAATGTAAAACTCATGTATAAGCATCTGCAATTCAACAATTGACTGACAAGAAATATTTCATCTTGTGATCAGTGACTAATTTGAAGGAAATCAACAAAAGGTGTAATGTTTTGGGAGTTTATGCATGCTAAGGTGAATAATACAGGGGACTTTTCAATTATACACATTCAAGACAAATGTTTCTAGTTTAAAATCATGAATAAACAAAATTTCATAATGCATCATGGGCTGAGTGATCTTTACATACCAAACGGTTGTGACTGATTGATTCAAAAGTCACTCTATGGCAGCTAAATGAGTCCTAGGTATATATCAAGTTCTTTAAATGATTTAGCCAATAAGTAAATTATTATTTGGATAAGTATCAAAGGCTCTGATCACATATCTTATACAGTGATTGCCTGGAAATTATAACTTCCAGATTGCTAAAAATCTAAATTCACAATTTCCAAACAGAAAATGTAGAAATTTTTGTCCAGCCATAGCTAGAGCATTGGATCTTTCTATGATTTCTATGAAAAAGTAAATCATTGAGACTGGAAAGTATTTATATGAAATAAACATTTTGCATTACCCTTATATTGACAAATACAAGAAATACAAATCTTTCATCACTTTCTTCAATGATTTTCATGTAATTTGAAGCGGGGAATCTGGGTAGCTTTATAATGATCCTTCACCTTTTTTTATTCAAGGCTTTTCCTATTGAAGTTTTAGTAGCTCACACTCATTTCATTCTGATGACTATAAATTTCACAAATCTCCAAGTTTTTAAACTACAAGAAAAGGGATCCTGAAGGTTAAAGTGCCAATATAACCGTTTGGGAAAATGATTGAAAAATTCCAGGTATCAATTTTATTTCTAGTAATAGGGTATGACCAATCAGCAAGCAAGAAGTCCCATTGCTTCTTTTGTATAACACTCCAGAATTCAACTCATGCATTTTTACAAAATAGAAATTGAAATAAATGCATTTCCTTCCATCCCTGATTTTAATGATGTTGTATGATCTGAGCAGATGTAGTCTTGATCAGTTCTGAAAATGAAGGGAAAATTGACATTCCTTATGCACAAGAATTTGAACCATTCAGAATCTGAGGTGGAAGCTTGATAACTACATCAACTCATAATTCAGATTCCCAAAATCTACCTTCCAAAAAATGAAACCAGACCAATGTCAATTCTGGTTGTAAAGTTGGCTAAGTGTGGCTTTCAGAGTCATCATTCTGAGTAAAATACAATTCAAATCATCCTAAAAACCAAAGGCCAAAATATATGAAGATTTTCAAGTTGTTCCTGTCCTATCCATCTTTACTTGAGATAATATTCAGTTTTTAATCCATCCAAATAAATGAAACTGGAAGGAATTAATTTTGAATCTATAATATGAAAAATGGCATCTTAATATATTATAACTGCAGCTATTCTCCAATTTACTTTTTTTCTTGTTCCTTGATTCTCATTCAAATATTTTTTTTCAATTCCATGGATATGGGAAAGAAAATGTTTGCTGATCCACATAATTCTCAAGGATGTTTTTTTTCTCTACTTGGATTTTGGAAATTCAGACCATGAAAATCAATGGTAATACCTTCATATATATTATCACCCATCCAAAAAATTAAATAACTCAAATTTCACTGCATTATCCCAGTATGTTTTTTTTGATCATGCATGAATGCAGGAAAAAACAACAACAAATATTTTTGAGGCAAATGGAAGCCACAGATTCTCTTTTCCTATTTGATGATGAATTGTGATTAATCATTAAGCTGTTCCTGGTTTACCAACTTCCTGTTGTCTTTTTCTGTTCATATTTTGTAACTGACAAATTTAGTCAGCTTTATTTCTATCTTACTGCTTTCACTAAGATATTATTCCTGTCTCAGGCCCCCTCTGGGGGCTCTCTAGTTGTCTTAACCCTGCTACCTCAGGCCCCCTCTGGGGGCTCTCTAGTTGTCTTAACCCTGCTACCTTAGGCCCCTTTGGGGTTCTCCAGTTGTCCATAAATACTGGTCCTTCCCTTGGACCAGGAATGGAATTTATCTGATTACCAGACAACTAAACCGGAGTGTCACTTCCTCCTTTTCAGATCAGTTACACTTGACTATACAAGTATTTTCCCTTTTCCCTGGCTCTTGTAGCCTCATTATTACTCCTCATTAGACTCCTCAATAGCCTACAACCATCCGTTCATCTCTCCATGGCATCATAGCCTTTCTTCAACTCTTCATGTTTAAAAGCCAAATCTCATCCCGCCAAGCCTTCTGGTCAACTTCATTGTTCCAACTGGTTGTGTCACCGCAAATCTCATCCATCCCACATTTCCATCTCGTCTCAATCTCTTCTCTCTTCTTCTCATTCGACCCTCTACACTATCTCCAATATTTGTCTTCAACCTTCATCTCTATCCCATGCGCTTCCCACACTCACTCCTCCAATCATCTCCCATCATCAATCTCAATCTCTCAATCCTCAACCCTGACCTCTTCTCCCTCGATCCCATCCAGATTGACCACCAGCCTGAGCTTTTTCTTCTTTGTCATCATCATCCCTTCCCCTCATCCAATACTCTCAACCTCAAGCATCCCACCGATTGTCTCATTCACTACCTCACCCACCTCCCTGATCCAAAGCTCCAACTCGTCCAACTGATCTCCATCCAATCCCAGAGGCTCGATGAACTCCTGTCTCAACTATCTTGCCTCCTCTCTCAGATCCATTCATCCCATCCTCTATCCTCCCTAACCTTCCCCTCACCATCGTCCAATTTGCATTTGTCGCCCTCTGATTGTCGAGTGCGCTCAGCCATCTCTCCTTCAGATCCCTAAGGTCCATCAACAGTTGAATCAAACTCAGTTCTTGTTCCATCTCTCGTTCCTTTGACCCTCCTCGTCATCAGGCACCCAAACCTGAATAACTCAATTGGTCATCCATCTCATGCTCATCCATCCATCATCCCCAATCCTTCTGATCCTGGCTGAAGACTTACTCGACCATACCTCTTCCTCCAATTGTTGGGTCTCCTTTGATGGCAAGGTCTACGACATCTCGTCCTTCTTATCCGACCATCCTGGTGGTGACGAACTCCTACTCCGTCATGCCGGCAAGGACCTAGGCCAGCTCATGGATGACCCAACCCAACACTCTCACTCCAAGGCTGCCTACAAGATCTTGGCAGACTTTCAAATCGGTATCATCGGATCCCCCGGGACCATCCTTGATCCCAACCTCCTCATTGATGATAACTTCCAACCCACCAAGACTGACCTCAATAAGGATTACGCCAGGAATCAATTCTTGGATCTCTCAAAACCGTTGATCGTTCAGATGTGGAACTGTCGATTCTCAAAAGCCTTCTACCTCCAACAGGTTCATCAACCCAGGCATCTCTCCAAACCGGCTAGGTTGTTTGGCGCTTGGTACTTGGAAATGTTTACGAGGACGTCCTGGTACGTTGTCCCGATGATCTGGTTACCGATTGCCTTCGCCCTCTTTCATTGATCCCTCCAATAACTCCAACTCGATCATCTCCTATCCCTCTCCTCCGCCTGGTTGATCGCTATTGGCTGTTTCTTGTTTGGTAACTTGGTCTGGACCTTACTCAAATACTTCCTCCATCGATTCCTCTTTCATATCGACGGCTTCCTACCCGAAAGACCCTTCTTCCTCCTCCTACACTTCCTACTCCATGGTGTTCACCATTACCTACCCATGGATCGATTGAGACTCGTCATGCCACCGATCCTCTTCACCCTCCTCTTCAAATCCACCACCATCCCTCAATATCCCGCTTGCAACCTCAGTCACCTTTCTCTCCACCTCACTCGCGACGCTGTCGCTGCTTCTCATCTTTCTTCCTCCTTGCTCGTCCACTCCTTCTCTCGCTTGCCTCTCCAACAACTAGCGACCTCGGTCGCATCTTCTCACACTATCACTCGCGATTTCAACCACCACTGATTCCCACCTCGCTTGCGCCATCGATCGCCTCCCAGCTTCCCACTTTCCAACCCCGCTCCTGCAACTTTTCCTCCACCTTTGCGCGCTCGCGCACGCCACCTCAATTCTCCCATTGCTCCATCAACTACATCTCTACTCACTCCTTCTCCACCGATACATCCATCACCCCTAACTGCTCAATCTTCACCATCCATCCAAATCAATCATTGCTTCTCTTCTCCATCTCATTCGCTCCACCTGCTACTACATCACCCATCGCTAAATCTCCTCCATCTCAACTGCTCCACCCGCTACATCACCACTCGCTTCATCTACACCATCAATATCATCCATCAACAACATTAACAATCAACTTCAACAACAAATCAATGTTCCTTCCCATCTAGTATTGAACAGGCTGGTGTGTTGGAATCCTTTCCTCCTTTTGTTCAATACTATCTGTTTATATCTTCCTATTTTCCACCCTCATTCATTACAATAAACACATTCATTATTATCCAATACTGTCATCACCCACCATTATCCTATAACTTTCACCAATCCATTTCAACTCCATCACCATCACCATCACCAACTCCATCACCATCACCATTACCATCACCATCACCATCATCATCACCATCACCATCACCATCATCATCCCATACCCATCACCATTACCATTACTCTCATCATCATCATCATCATCATCATCATCATCATCATATCATTCTCCCATTAAGCTAGGCAACTTTGCCTGAGGTCCTTGTTGCTCCTCTTAAAATAGGCTATCATTCCTCCCATATTAAGCTAGGCAACTATGCCTGAGGTCCTCGTTGCTCCTCTTAAAATAGGCTTTCATTCCCCATCTCATATGCTGACAAGGTGGTGTCTTGTCATCCTTTCTCAAATCTCATATCTCTCATTCTCATATTCTCTTCTCATATTCTCCTCTGAAATGTTGATTGGTCTCAAATTGGTTCCTAAATTTGTCAGTTAAGGTGGTGTGTTGTCTTTTTCTGTTCATATTTTGTAACTGACAAATTTAGTCAGCTTTATTTCTATCTTACTGCTTTCACTAAGATATTATTCCTGTCTCAGGCCCCCTCTGGGGGCTCTCTATTTGTCTTAACCCTGCTACCTCAGGCCCCCTCTGGGGGCTCTCTAGTTGTCTTAACCCTGCTACCTTAGGCCCCTTTGGGGTTCTCCAGTTGTCCATAAATACTGGTCCTTCCCTTGGACCAGGAATGAAAAACATCTGATCACCAGACAAATAAACAGGAGTGTCCCTTCCTCCTCTTCAGATCAGTTCCACTTGACTATACAAGTATTTTCCCTTTTCCCTGGCTCTTGTAGCCTCATTATTACTCCTGATTAGACTCCTCAATAGCCTACAACCATCCGTTCATCTCTCCATGGCATCATAGCCTTTCTTCAACTCTTCACTTCCTTCCATCTACCCACATACTTATGTCCATACCCTTTGCCCACTTGGAAGAAAAATTTGGGAACAAAGGGGAGTCACAATATATAATATCTTAATTTTTGAAAATTTTGAGACGGTCAAAGAAAGAAAATCTGACTTCCTATTTATCAGTTTGTTGAAAATCAATACAAACCACCAAATCAGAAAATTATTAATCTTGGTACTAAATTGTAAAATGAAACATGGAACCTGGTAAGAACTATTCCTGCAGTGTATGATCTCCATCACAATGATACAAAACCAAGACTGAATGCTGGTTTACATTTCATACTACAAAACTGAAGAAAGCTCAGTCAACCGGGCACCATCATATGCTGAGGCATCAAATGTCCCTCTTCCAGATGACCAATTAAACATGGCAGCTTTTGAGGAATAGGAAGAATTCAACAATTCTGCAGCTCCATCCTACTTTACGATTGCACAACAAATTTCCTAATCCCATCAACACCAGAAGAATAAAAAACGTTTGTCTCAAGAACAATATTCAATTTCTTGACATGCACGTAATCTTGGGATCCCCCCATCTTCAAGTGGTATTGCTAAATCCTTACTTGATTGGACAAAAGCAACTCTTGGAATGGATTCCAACAACAACAAACTTCCTAATCCTCCAACTAGTGGCAAACTGGCATCTCTGAAACATCATATGGCTAGGAAGAAGGCATCCATTACTGATGCTATATCATCAAACACTGGTCAACCAAATCATTACAACTCCAATTGAGAACTACGGGAAAAGGAGCTCAATCTTGTCAAGAAGGATGCATTGCGCCAATTACAACAAAAGATTTCTTCAATCTCTCAACCCTTAGAAACCAATTCCATGAGCCAAATTTACTCTCATGATGAGACATGGATAGCCCATGCACGTGCCCTAATACATAATTCTGGGATCCCTAGATGTACCTACCACTGGGAACAGAATCCAACGTCTAGCTGGAACTCCTCTCTGACTGCAATAATCATTAGAGCATGGGAGATGTGCCATGGACGTGGGGGCACTGCTTCTTATTCAATAAACAAAAATGGAAACACCCCAGCCAACAGGGTTGCCATAATCAATTGTTGGCTTGTATCAAAGGAGGATCTTTGGAAGAAAGAAAACAAGGCAGAAGGGGGCTCCAGGAGAAGCAAATCAAATTTTTCTGCATCTCAAAGCTTGAACAAGAAGAAAGTGGGTCAAATCAATTGTTAGGACTTTTTTCTCTATGTACAATGACTAACTGCCAATGATCATTTGAAATACAGAATACCAAGAAGGAAATCAGGAAGACAACTGCTGTAGAGTTGGAAATGATGCACTTTTACCCTGAGACTTCTGCTCTTTTCTTGGATAGTGGTTTCATCTCTGATGTTGAGGGTGAAGATGAAGAATTATTCAACTATTCCAATGTTTGGAGGGCTCAAAATATATCCCAAATTTATTACTACCTTGATGAAGCATACATCCAACTAGGCAAAAGCCCACGAATCATGAGGGAAAGAAGATCAAAAGTTAGTAGTCTTGCCAAAACCAACAATTCAACAGGAGGTGATGACCCACCTTCCTTCCCTACCTCAATACCTCAAAATTGGATTAGTGAGGAATCCCTGAAGGATATAACTCCAGTTGAAAAAAGAGCCTTGAGTTTACTTCCAGAAGTTGATCTCACAGAGGCAGTTTCTTTTCTTAGAACACAAGTTTCCAAGCCCTCAAGATTAATGGAAACCACTCAAACATCTTGAGAGTATTAAGAATTGTGTATTGTCTGTATGTCTGCTCTAAACAATATTGAGGAAAATATTTGGATTAAAACTTAGCCTATTTGAAATTTTTATTCAGTAGTGAATTTGTCTCTGTCCCTCCAATCCTTGTATTTTTAACTGGAAACTAGTAATCATATGTATTGCTAGATTAACTGATTCTAGGAGAATAATGATCTAGTTTTTTTGAGTAATAAAAATGAAGGCCACATTTAACCTCTTGAAATTGTCAAATAAATTAATTTGTAGCATTTTTTCAAATACAGACAGAAATTAAATTCAGAGTGGGAAAAAACAAAATCCAAGTGTGTAAAAAATGAAAAATCCCATTGAAAAACTCTGAATACTTTGTATTTACTACACCTTCTTTGGGACAGCTACATAAGGGTTTTTTGTAATTGTAACACCCAAAAAGAATTTTCTCAATCAAAAGCTGTCATTTTGAAAAAAATCATTGGTCAAAGATGCCCAAATATCTTTTTAAGAAGGAAATTTATACAAAATTCATATTGTTTGACGTGAATTCTATAATTTGGAAAACCAAACTAACTCTAGGCTATAGAAATTCCCTCATCAAATAGTGCAAAATTATCATATTTCAATAGCACAATTTGAATTCAAATCATGGGTTTGGATGAATATAATCAATTTTAAGATGAAATTCAGGATGTTTTATAAAGAGATTTTATTTTAAATTAACATTCAAACATTCTAGGACTGCCCTTGTAAAATACATGGGCAAATCATGAGCAGTCAATATGGTACATTGATTCAAAATCTTTTCCAAAATCAAAAATCTACCCTTAAGTTTCCTTCCCCCTCCTCAGAATATAAATATTCAAAATGGATGCAATAGAAAATTTGTCATTTTTGAATATTTAAACTAACCAGAAGGTATAGGATTGATTTAGAAATTTTATCAAGATTCTTATTTATTTCCCTTTGAATTGATAAATTTCAGAGCTCCAAGACCTGACTTATCCCAAAATACCAAAAGAATCAGAGAAATGGAGCACACTACCCGAGTTGGAAACATTTGGATATGCCAACGTTTCAGATGTTCTCAAAGGACATTTGAACATGGAAGGAATCTATACCATGGTTTTGGAAGGTCTAAAAGAGCACATCAAACTCATATATTGCAATCAAATGATTCTAACAATGTATGTGATTGATTCTTTCCTGCATTTATCAATATGATAAGAATAAATTATAAGTTTTCATGGATTCCAAACTTCAACACAAAAGACAGAACAAATTACCCAATTCACTACCAGAATAAATCCAACAAGGGAACCACTACAAGCAAACATCAGGACTGTGAGTGAAAATCTTGTTCAAAAATATATTTCTTCATTTGTACTTGAATTAGAGTACATTTTCTTATTTTTACTATCATTTTTTACATCAAAGCCATCAATCAAAGATGCCCATGCACAGTCAAACCCTGGAAGAGGTTCTTCCTTTGGTGAAATACAACAGTCTCCACCAGAAAATATGGAAATTTACAATACATCTGGAATGACACCTCCTCAATTTCTCTATCACACTCCCAGTGCCCTCATCTCATCACTAAAAATCCTTCACCAAAGTATTGAGGAAAACATTGGTGACCATGTATGTCAGCAATACATCAAGATGGAGCATGAAAAAATTCGCCTTAGCTCAATTATCACTGGCCAGCCCAACTATTCAGGTGAAATACTCAAGAGTCTTGCAACATTGAAAAAAAGATTTTCAATTACAAATGATCTAGTTGAAAATGTCTGTTGTGAAAATTGTTACAAACTCTATCCCTTGGATTAAGCACCTGCAAATTCAGAAAAATATTCTAGTGAAGAAAATCATGAAACCAGGAATTATCCCAAATGCCACAATATTGTTAATTCAATAGCTGGAGAGCCTGTTGCATGCGGATCCAAAATCTGAAATCAAGACAAGAACAAATCTAAATTTTATCCTCTGAAGCAGTTCAGACACCAATTGCTCAAGAATTGGATTGATAGGCAATTAATGCTCCCTTGGTTTGAAGAATTACTCCAGGCACCACAACAGCATCAAGGCAGTAATCCTACCAAAATTTCTGATATTTTGGATGGAACTATGTGGAAAGAATTCAAGGATCAAAAAATCATATTTATACAGCTGAAGCGGGTAACCTGGTCTTTGGAATTTACATTGATTGGATGAATCCCCATGGAATAAAGACCAGTGGAAAAAGCATCTCTCTTGGTGTAATATTCTTAATATGTTTCAACCTTCCACCAAGTGTCCGCTACAAGCCACACAATATTTTTGTGTATGGATTCACACCAACACCCAAGGAATGTACTTTATTCCAACTGAACAATCTACTCCAGCCTCTTTTTTGTGAACTACTGGATCTTTGGAAAGGAGTATACTACACAAAAACCAATCAATACCCTAATGGAAGAGTAATACATGCTGTGATATTGCCTCTGATTGGTGATACACCTGCCTTGCATAAAATGGGTGGATTTGCTTCCCACTCAGCCACAATATTCTGCTCCCACTGCAACCTCAAGCTGAATGACATCCGTAATACCAAAAAGAATACCTGGCCAGTTAAAGATAATCAAGATCACATCAAATGGGCAGAGAAATGGAATAATTCTAAATCATTGAATGAGAAAGCCAAAATTCTAAAGCTACATGGTGCCTGCTACACAATTTTCCAAACTCTGCCATACTGGGAACCAACAAATAGGACAGCGATTGACTGAATGCATACATTTATCTTGGGAATGCTACGGGATTACAGCATTACCTACCTTGGAATAATCCAGGCTGGAAAAATTCTTCAATAATTGGAAAGAAGGCAACATGCTTACCCAGGAAGTGTAACAATCACTCAATTTAGCAGCCTCAAATCTGGATCCAAAAGAAAGCGCACTTTGTCACCAGAAAATTCCCAGAGAGTAACCCAAAAACAAGTTCAAAAATTTTTAGATAGCTCTCCGGCACACCTGGAAGATTCTCCTCCCAATCCAATTGAAAAGGTTCAAAATTGGGCAAATAAGCAGCAAGAAGGCCCATGAAGTATGCACCAAAGAACTTCAGTACCAATTGTTGTAGTCCAGAAAATCCCAGGGCTTTATCCTCCCAGCTCCTCAAGAAGCTGGGAATATTCCAAATCTCAACTCCTTCAACCAACTTTTTGCCGTTCTCCAAGGCTTCTTGGGAATACTTCAACAAACATCTCAAATGAATCCTTGGCCAAATTCAAGGAGAAAGGAAAGAAAAAATATATCTCACCAGAAAGAAATCAATTTAGATCTATTGAAGGTAAATCAGGAATTCAAAATGAATCTGGGAAGAGCATTCAAAGTTCTATGCAAGAAAGGTCCTACCTCTCTGCTGAAGATCATAGCAATCCACATCTTGCAGGTTCATTAATAGAAGAAACAAGTATTGCATCAAATCAATTGTGAATTACTCCTGATGAACTCAAAAGTCTTCAATATGATACCACTTCAATTAAATTTCCATCTTGGATTACTAGGTTGCCCAGAAACATAGGTTTACCTGCAGCTGGTACTCCTAAGGCTGCTGAATGGTTGGTTTTGTACACCATTCATGTGGTGCTTGTTTTGATCCCAAGGTGGAAGTGGAAAACAACCAATGGCTCACGGGAGGAAATCTTATCTCAACTACTTCCAAACTAGTTGGTATTATCAACTTGGTCATGTCACATCAACTTACAGATGTCCAGTTGGCCCAATTGGATGAATTAATTTTGGCTTACCGTGAGGAATTATTGCTCCATTGGGGAACTGAAATTAAACCCAAGCCAACAATTCATTTCTCTCAGCATATGACTAAGATGATCAAGCTGTATGGTCCTCCCTCAATATTTTCATGTTGGTCAGGAGAAAGGCTGAATCACATCTTGACCTCGGTAAAAAAAATAAAAATACACGTAGGTAAAACAGATTCCTCAAAAGTAGATTCTTGATGGCACACTTTAAACTGATTGTTTTTTAATTTTAAGGTTTCCTTGATAAGTCCCTCTTGAATGGATTCCTTGAAAGGGCCAAACTTCAAGGCTTGGTTTAACAAAATGGATCCAACTGGAATGTTTTGGGGATCAATTCTGACCAACTCCCAGATCTGCAGACTTTGTTCTACTCTTCCAAGACAGGTGATGTTTCAAGGGCTAAAAAAGAGATGAATGTTTTGGAAGAAGAAATATTAAAAAAATTCATTTGAAATAACTCAACATACAATGTCTTGCCATGGGACCAACTGGAGTGGTTGCCTTGCAAATCAATGCTCTTCCATGGTCATCACATAACACCCAATTCCTACAATAAAAGTAATTCTCAGATTTCCTTTTCATACCCATCAAATCAAGGCCTTTGTGAGATAGGGAAGTTATTGTCCATCTTTCATGAAAAATTCTGTGAAAAATATTTCCTCATTGTTGAAACCTTTTCCCCTTTGGAACAAATTGATACTTCAAGAAATCCCTACCTTGGCCTCAATTATCTCAATTCTCAAATGGTTTATCAAGAACGTGGATCAATATCTGTGATACATCAAGATAACATATTAGGTTTTGTGGCAAGCATGGCTTATGAAGGAAAAAAAGCACAAACTTCCAAGGATGTTTATTGTTTTGTGGCAATTGACTCTTTGGTAAGTTGATATCAAAAATAATAATTTCTGAAGAACTGTCATTATTAATTTTTCTGACTGGTATTTCCTTACAAAACAGGAGGAAATATAAAAGGACACATGGACTGATTTTTTATGGTACTAGATATTGGTAAAAGATGAAATCAGAGGAATTGGTATTGTGTCACATATCTATCAAAAATACATGTATAAGGTACGGAATTCAAAAATAGAAATTAGATTTAATCTCAGAAAACTGAAGCATCAAACCTGACGGCGAATTGGAAATCTCTGTTTGCACCACTTATTTGAAATGATCATTATCTAAAAATTGGATTCTTCTAATTTTGGAACTTTGTACCATTGGAAATCATGGCCCATGATGTACAATTCCAATCATAACCACTGAAAAGTTTTTCAATCAAAGTATGGTCTTACAGTTAAATGAAGAATTCTCAATCCTTCCTTTTATTTAATGAATTTAAATTCAATCTATGCATTGCATAAATATTCTGCATGAATCTTCTTAGTTCATCCAGAAATCAATTTGATGTTTGACTCCCAAACCTCAACAAAGTCAAAACAGGTTTCAATCACAAACCTATGTGCTACAATTGCCGGCAGGTGCAGCCTTTTTTTTCATGGTTTTTGGTATTTTGTCCAATGCTTGGTAAAGTATGGAGAACAACCCAGCTGGTAAATATGTTGAGTGCACTCACAAGGTGAAAAGTGTTTTCAACAATCTCTGCAGGAAGTGGATTTCCCCCTTTGTCTCTTGTTATAAATAAAAGGGGGAGATAAAGTTTATATATCAAGAGCCATTCTGCAGCTTTCAAGATTCCATGAGTGGCCACACCAAGATTCTTTGGCACTCTGGTCTAATTGGAGGGAATGGGTGTCCTTTCAATCAAGTTTTAGATTTCATTCAGAGTTTGTGAGTCAAATGTAAATGTTGGAATCATTTTTCCATCAACCCTTTCAGACTGAAAATCAGAGCTAGTGATGCTTGATATTGGAACACAGTCCAAATCATCATTATATTGATTGCTGGTTCCTGCGGTGTGAAGAAATTTGGCACTCCTTTCTAAATAGGGAGGGGTGGTATTTTTCTGATTGTTGGAAATATTTTTTTGGCGGGTTTTGGGTATGCTCTGAAGATATGGAATGGCCTCCCTCCTCAGATATCTCACTTCTCTTGAGTAAATGTCTTTATTTATTATTTAATCTTCATTTTCACTTTCACTTCTTGAGAGTGTGTCACTACTGGAAAAAAATTCCTTTTTGCTCTTTTCTTCTTGCATGTTAATTCTGGCAGGCAGAGTTTATTTGTGGCATGAGATTTCAAAGCTCCAAGGACCATATTGTGCATCACATCAAGATTTATTATCTTGGTTTCATCCCAATAAGACAGCTCTTCAAGGATTGAAGATCTAACACCTGTTTTTCAAAAGACTTCCTCACGTACATTAATTGAGGGTGCCTGAAGCCATTTCTGGACACTTTCCTTGTGTTCCTTCAATTTGCAATTTGGGAACAGGAATCGCTGAACAAAATCCATTTGGTATTTCTCAATATGGCAAAAATTGCAAAACTTGGTTCCTGCATGACTTGTGAAACCAGTGAGCTTCCTCATAGCTACAACATCAGCAATTAAAGTCAAAATGGCAACTCTGATGAAGGATCCATTTAAATTTAGAGCTGTTTTTGACAATAAAAGACCATTCCAAAGTTCTTTTAGTTCTTCAGAAAGGGGTTGTAGTAGATAGTTCAACTGGGGTCCAGTAGGCTCCTTGGGTCCAGGTATGATTCCAGAAATATATAAATTTTCTCTTCTGTGACTTTTTTCAGGAGGAAGATTGAGACAAACCAAGACTATTGACCCCAAGCTTACATGCCTGCTTGATTTTCCAAATGCATTGAACCAATCAACATAAATTTTAAAAGCCAAATGTTCCTTTTTTGAAAGGAAGCATTCTGATTCACCAATTCCTTTGAATTTTTTCCAAACAAAAACATCCCAAATGTTGGTCATGATATCCCTTGGTGATCTTTCCAGGTGAGCAGAAAGATTGTTTTCAATTCCATTGCGTTGCAAAAAACTTGCTAGCCATGCCTTAAAAGGTTGGTACACAAATTTTTTCCTAGGGGAGAACTGTGACTCAATAATTTCTTTCATTTTTGGATTTTTGTTTGATGATTTCTTCATTTGCCCAATTGATTCTGTACATTCTGGAAAAAAATGGCCATAATTGAGATGTCTGGTACCCTTTATTTCTTCATTCTTGATTTCCCTCACCAATGCAGGGAGAAAGAAACATTCTGGAAAGCAAGCATATATATTCAAGGTGGGGTTGACATTCAGGTATTCAAAAACAGTATCCATGTTTAGGGGGTTTGTTAATTGAATATTTGGAGAGTGATTTAGAATGGTCTGCTTGTGCAAATTCAATGCAAACAACAGAAATCTGTATGCATCCATGCTGATAAAATGTTCAAGATTCAAAATAGCCAATATCAATAGAGAGAGCACCAATGGTCTTTCATTGAGTCTCCAAGGGATTGGAGAATACTTTGATGTATCAAAGATGAATGAATCTGAATGAGAGTCAGAAAAATGAAAAGCTGAAGCAGAGGTGCTCTGTAATTTTTTTGGTTCTGATTACCTTGGTGCACTGAAGGAAACTTCAAAGTATTTGTGATTTGATTGATTCCTGGGTGGAGTTATTTTGGTTTTTTCTCTTCTTGCTATGTGATGTTGATACTGGCCAGTTGAAAAAGCCAACCCAGGTCTCATCCCATGAATTGTCATGTGGGTCTTGGAATTACAATCATCACATTGGAAGATGATGTGCTTGTTTTGTGATGGTTAAATGCTAATAAATAGTTCTTAATAGTGTTGGGTATATTTTCCTTCCAAATGGTAATCCAAAAAATCTTAATGGGGGGATGAAAGGAGACAAAGTGGAAATCTTATATAGAAGTGTCCTGATGTATTGAAGTGAAAAATTTTATCTCAAAATTGTAACCAAAATCAAGTGGATGAGTCTTGGAACTCATCAAGCAGGGGTTTTGTTGCAGGTTTGAAACGTGTTTTACAAGAAGGTTCAAAATTTTATATCACAAATTTTTATCCAGAATTACAAAAAATAGGACAGAAAACAAATCATAGTGTTTGCATTGTTGCATCAGTAATATGAGCCCCTCTTGTAAGATTGAAAACTTGGTCTCCATTGGGATGAGAATTCAGCCAGTATTCACTGAAGTCAAGCACAATGAACTTAGCAAGCTCAAATATTTTTACAGGGCAAGGCATAAATCCATCTGCAGAAAATAAAGTCTTTTGAATTATGGAGCAGATGTATGTGTTGGTTCTTTTCCATATGGGTTCATCAATGTTTTTGGCTTCAAGTTCATTTAGCTTGGAAACAATGGAAATGAGTTCCAGGCAACTGGAGGCTGGGAAATTTCTGTAATCACTACGACTCAAAAGAATCCCACAAATTCCTGAAACACAATAAGCAGCCAAAAGGGAATAACATGGCCTTGAAGTGTACTCCTTGGAAAGTTGATCAAATTTCAAGGTATAAAGCTGAAGAGATTGTTCTGACCGATTGATTTTGCACCTGGCCTTTAATATGGAAAATGAAATCAATAGATGATAGATACTATCAACAAGCCTGTCCAGAGCATTTAAATCAAGTTTTATGCTTCTTTCATTGGATGATGCAGTGGAATCAGTGATTTTGGAAGTGTTTCTATGGCTGGTAAGACATTGTATGAGATGCTGTATCATTGCTATCTCTTGGGCCAATTCATCATTGGGGTTGGTTGGGGATTCATATTCTGCTAAAGGTGTGATATCCTTTGCAACCAGTGCAATGGACTGGAAAAAGATTTTTGCCCAATTTTTCTGTTGATGCTCTTTTGGATGGAACAACATATTGAGCAGCTTCATTAATTCATGACCCAGTAAATTTGATGGACCACTGTTATTTTCTATTGTGGGAATGTTCCAAACATCTTTTTTCAATAGTGGTTCATTCAACAAAGGCTTGAAAACATTGATTCCTGATTGCAATCAAAAAAAAAATCAAATAAACATCTCAAAGATTTTATTAACAAATAAATGTTCAACAGACCATCATCCAGCATTTTTTTCAACCACTGTTTGATACCAGTGTTAGTCAGGTACGGAATTGAATCATTGATGGCAGGGTATCAGTGTAGCTTATCATTGGCTGGAGTTTATTTATTTGCATGGTGTGAAGCTTGACTACAGATTCATGTGCCATGTTGGAATAAGCATCATAGAGGAGTGTGGAAGGGGAGTGTGGAAGAGTACAGTTGAATTATAGGAAGGATTGCCTTGGTGTGTTTCAGGAATATGGTGGATGAATCAGATTGTTGGCTAGTTTGGCCTTCAGAAGATCCTGGCAATGTGGAAGATAGAGCATTGGCTGTTGGAGGTGGATTGGGTTGAGACTTGCATGCAGATTGGAACTGGGGATGTTGGTTTGTTTGGTTTTCAGAAGTTGGCGTTGGTATTGCCAACAACAGTTCAGATGTTGAAGGGGGAATGGGTTGAGGCTGGGGCTGATGGGGGACTTCACTGGGAAGTTGGAGCATATAAGGATAAATGGTTCCAGGCGGTGGGGGTGGCCAATGCTCATTTGTGGTAGAGATTTTAAAGTTGGATGGGAAGGATGCCTCAAAATCAAACAATTGCACACTGGGTTTGGGATTGTCATCAGTTGGAATCTGCAGGCTTTCAGGCAAAATGATATTGTCATTTAATGCACTGGAATTCAATGTGAAACAATGCCGTCTTTTTCAAGGCAGGAGAGTATATTTGAATTGATGAGAGCTTTTAGATAGCAGATTTCCAGACCCTATCTTCACCTGCTCTTCAACTGGCAGATCTTGACCACTTGACACAACTTTGAAAATCAAGAATTATTGGTTAAAATCATGGGATGATTAGAGGGAAATGGATTTCAATAAATGTGCTGACCTCTTTTGGATTCATTGATGGCATCCATAGCCTTTTGTGCATGGCCACAAACCAACTTGGGCAAGTTCTTGTCATTGTGGGCTTTTTCAAAGTGGTGTTGCATTTGTTGGATTTTTTCAAGAAACTCTTCCCGGGGAACTACAGAAATCTCTGACTCATCTAAGATGGTCCCTGTCATTGGTGGAGGGGGGGGCTGAACAAGGCTCAAGATTGGATCTTTGTTGTGCTTCTGGTTGTGGCCAGTGGGGTTCAGGAAGGTTGATAGGCGTTGGATTGTGTTGGGCTGTTGATGATGGTGGTTGGGATATTTCATTAACCAAAAGTGGCATGGTAGGTGGGAAGACGGGATTTGATGATGGATTCAAAGGAGCGGTGTTTGGGGAATTGAAGAGCTCAACTGATTCAAATGTTAATGAGTCTATTAACAATGAATTATCAGCAAAAAGGTCAGTCCATGTTGCATGAACAGGGTTAATTTCTGGGATTTGGGTTGAGTAACCTGGCTGGGCAAGGTCACTAGCTAGGAGATCATTTGTTTCAGGGTCAAATAGATCATAAAGTTGAGGAAAGGGATTTCTATTGTTGGGGGGAAAGGACATTGCTCAACTCACAAGCGCCTTATATAATAAATATATGGCACGCAGGAAATAGGGAAAATTTTGATGAGGAAGGGATGGGAGATCCACTGGATCCTGGTATTTAAGGCAACCATGGGGAGCAATTCAAGAAAAAAAACTGTAGTTTGTGGGCAAACAGATTTACAGGCAAGCATGTAGGATATGCATGTTTATGATTCACACAAGTCACATCCAAGCATGCAATTTGTTATGACTGATCAATTGTGAGATTGTCATGGTGAAAACAAAAAATTTACATGTGTGGAGCATTTTTTAATAGAAACAAGGTGTGGCAATCAAGATAGATGAAAAAACTAACATCTGGATGAAGAAGCAAGCTGATTGATAACAATTTCCTCCCTTGCACTATGTCCACCAAAATTTCCTGAACCTGTTACTTGTTCCTTCCTGCAAACCTCAGCCAGGTTTTTGTTAATTTGGACTGAGATTCCTAAGCGTGTGAAAGGCCTGCCAGGGGTTCTCGGTTATTGGACTGTCTGATGGAACAGATAATTTGATGCCCAGATTACATCAGTCCAACCATTGTTGCATTGAAAGTCAATATAAGTCTGAATCCCAGGCAAGAAAAATTGTCCATATTGAAAATCAAAGCCCTGGTGTCTATTGGCAGGTTCCCCTGTCTCCTGAAAAATACCACAGAAGCCACCATAAGCCATACCACTGATGTCATTATCAAAATTGGCTGAATTATAAAATTCATTCCAAGTGGCAGTTAAATTTCCAGCAAAAACCTCTTCACCGGGGGACCCATGTTCTCTAGATGCAAATCCTGGTATTGAAACTTGACACATTTGATCAATGGATTGCCTGTGGAAACCCAGTGCCATGTTTTTGAACTGATTCACCAATATTTGTTCAATCCTTGGTAGACAGTTCACAAGGTTAATCCAATGCGCATGTTTCTGGGTTGTGTTTACTGAGGCAGGCACTGGCACTAACTGGCCTGGGACAATTGTTTGTCAGCCAATATGATATAACCAATGATAATGATTTGAAATTCACCAGCATTTTCTCAATGATAGCCATAACCTGGACGTCAACCAAATGCTTTCATGATCCCTGACAAGAAGGAGCCATTTTGCTGGTTTCTGTAGAAAGATCCCAACTGAACAAGAGTGATGGTGACAAAGCAGAGGTCAGCATATTCAACTGGACTCATATCCCTCCATTGAGTAAATTTTACTGCTAGGCAAATTTCCTTTTTTCCATTCACATGCACAATGCCAGGCCCTGGTGGCCTGAGATACTTGTAATTTTTGAGTACCTACTGTGTATGGTGAATGGAATACACATCTGGAAATTGAATAGATCCCAAGTTGTTGGGTTGGTTGCAAGACAAAGAGAATCCTGGTAAATGCTGTAGCATGGCAATTGAGGCCTGTTTATATGCTTTCTCTTGGTTGGCATGATTATAGCTATCCTCAGGGAATGGTGTTGCCATGACATGTTTGGAAGAGTTTCCCTGTGGTGGATGCACACTCATGGAGTGGACATGGAAGTTATGCTGGGCTTGGCTTTCTGTCATAATCCTCTACATGTCATTCTTTTCTTTACGTCTCAGGGCATGGCGTTCAAGGGCTTCTACTGAGCAATGACATTCTTTTTTCTGCCAATCAAGAAAGGAATTTCAATAAGTATTTTTCAAGTGCCTGTGGGAAGTATTTTATTGGAATGAAATGGGTGATCTTAGGAAAACCAAGGGGCAAAAAAAGAAAGGTTCAATGTTTCAGGCATTGCATGGCCACAGCCCAATCAATCAAATACCATCATCGATTAGAAAGCACTTTGCATGGTTTCCTTAATGGACGCATTCACACAAGGCATTCAATCTCTGGCATGCTTTGGTTGAAAAACCAAAGCACCTTCTAGGGAAACAAGGAATAAGTGAAGGACTAGGTTATTCACTTTAGTCAAAAGAGTACCGGATGGATTGTTCATTTTCAAATTTAAATGGTTGAGGGGGAGAATGTTGCTAAGAGGAAAGGGGAGTAGATGCAGGCTTTTATATTAACTTCAATGGGGGAAACCAGCCTCTGGGGGCATTCATCATTGACCGGCCTCTTTCAGCCTGCTGTCAGCATGAGTCAAGGGAAAAAATCCGGAAATCTGGCAGCAGTCAAAGCTGTGACTGCTTTGGTCCTTCAATAGCAGCAACCAATTTGATTTGCTGATGACAGCGGACAGGACAGCTTGATGAAGCTGTCTGCTGTCAGCAGCAAATATGAAATGGATTTGCTCTTGCTCCCCCCCAACAACTGGATTGGCTCTCATGCACTTCCCCAAAGAGTCAATTTGCTGATGATAGCAGACAGGAAGGCTTGATGAAGCTGTCCGCTCTTGACAGCAAAAGGTGAAACGCCCCCTTGTTTGCTCCAGTAGCAACGCTGGATAAGGGAGAACAGTGACGTGTGTAATCAGGTTGCAATGATAGAATAGTCAGGGTATTGTGCATTGCTACCCAATCAAGTGAAGCATTGGGCTCACAAGGCTGATCCCCCATTTAATTGAACATTTCAAACGCTCATCACCCTACTTCTCGAGAGCAGAAATATTACCTTTGCCGCAATCTTGGCATGGTCAAGCTACGTACCCCAATGAAACAATTGCTAGCCCAGAAGGCCAATCTTGGGAAGCTTCCGGTTTGGTGCCCCATCCTGGACACCCTGGCCAGTGCAGAGACTTTAATTTTTTTATGACTTTTCCTCATCATCATTCATAGGCATCATTATCAAAAAAAAAAATCTTTGATCTGGAATAGGGTTCCATTTGGTTCCCAGCTTCCCAACTGCTCATTCTCTCAGTTGGCAAGGACAATCTCTGGGTGGTCGTATCCCCGCTCTTGTGTTCAAATCCCTGCCGCTCCGCTATTCAGCCTTACAACTTTTTGCCGAGCGCGCGGCCAAAAGACCGCCGGTCTTGTCTCCACCCCAACAACACCTCATCATCATCATCATCATCATCATCTACCGCTCTTCCTTCACCTTGCTCCCCCAACCCTAAACCTAAGCTACCTTCCACCCACTCGTAATCAATTGTGATCAATTTCAACAAGAGGATTGAGACCACCAACCCAGATTAATCTCAACCAAGACTAACGACTAACTTCAGTAGACCCCTGAGACCTCCCAAAATCAAGGATGTCACTCCTCCAAGCACCGTGCCCCCCACCATCACCCTCCCAGATCATCATCCACCTCCTCGACCATCAACTCCCACAATCCTCTCAACCCACTCCTCTTCAAGTTGCCAGACCTGGCTCAGCTCCATCTCAACCAAATCTGAACTCAGTGAGACCAACCAACCCTTGTCTCACAACTTGAGTGGTCATAGTATCAGCAGCCAGAATCCTTTCCAGTACTGGAAATACAAAGCCTCTTGCTGATCCAGGGATGTACTTGGTTTTGGAAGACAATCATCAAAACCCAACCCCCACTGCAACAACCATTTGGCCGTCTCAAGCGCCCGTCTACCTCATTAAGCCGTCTCAAGCGCCTGTCTACCTCATCCTTTCCACCTCCAACTCACCGGTCTCCCGCGCAGCTTGTCTGTTGCCCGCGCGGGTCTCAACTGTCTCCCGGGCCCATCAGCATGTCCGCGGGCCCCTCAATAGCTACTCTCCTGCCCATGCCCACCATTGGCACAGGCCAGGGTCTTGATTCAACTCTTCTGTTTTTTTCTGAGTGTTTTTTTTTCTTTTTTTCTTTTGTTTTCTCATGACAATCATCCTCAAAAAAAAAAAAACTTTTTTTTTCCGCTCTATTTGTAAATCTCTCTTTTAAATAGTTTACAGGGACCCATGGCCCATAAAAGGAGGGTCTCTCCCCAACCTTTTTTCATCATCCATAGGGGTGTGTGCTTATGACCCCCCCATTATTGTGAAATAAAGATCCTGATCCTTATCCTGGGTATATCTCTGATTGTCCCCTGATCCATTTTTGACCCTTAGTCTTTGCCCCTCTGTGGCCTGATCCTTATCACCAACCAATAGCCTTTCTGGTTGAAGAAAATTCTGTCTGTTGGAATTTTTGAGTGTGTTATACCACTCCCTGATCCCTTTCTCTGACCATACTAGTCCTGATCCCTGATCATCTTTCTGGAGCAAATAACGGTTGATTGAAGAGGTCTTATTCAGCTTAAGACCTGGAGTGTTATACCTCCCATTATTTTCTTTGGAGTTGCATTCTGCCAGCCTACTCTTGAGTCCCTTGAGAAGTGTTGAGGTTGTCCCTGCTTCAAATCAGTTACTGTTTGCTTTTAGAGCTTCTTAAACATTGTGCTTTGTTTTTTACAGCCACCCTCAGTTATCTGGTACCCTTCAAGAGCTTGGTTGCGGAGAGTTGGGCAGGTTCATTGAGAACCTGGAGGTTGGTTGGGTTTGAGTTGATCATCCCCAATCTTCTGCTGACGACCAGAGTTATTAGCTTGTGGGCGTTGTTTACATACAACAGCTTTTGTTCTTTGAACTCTAAGCAGACTTTAACTTCTTTTGTTCAAGTTTTTCCCTGCATAATCTTGTCTCAGATAGTGCTGTTCCATTGCTACCAAAATATTATCATATTTATCCTCTACTCCTTGATTCCTCATTTACCAGGTTCTGGACCTTGATCTTGGTTACATCTAAATATTTTTGTAACACTCAGGAGGGAAGCCTAAACAGAACCTTTCCCCTCCACAGAACTGCCACGGCCTAGCACCGTTTGGAGTCTTACACCGGGTGAATGGTTCTTGTCTGGTGCCCAGCATCGACTATCTCAATTACTCACAGAAAGACCGCCCCCAGAAGCTTGGTTATTCATGCCTACCGCCCCGCTCAGAATTGCTCCAAAAAGGCAAAAGCCTGCCCAACAGTCTTCTCAAAGGATCAAGGCCCAGCGCTTGCAGGGTTCCCATCTCCCGCCTTCAACCAGCTTAGTTGCCGCAGCGCCGTCTACAACACCGTCACATTCCCCACCTCCCTCCAGTCATGCCTTCAACAAACCAGTCAGCCCCCTTAGATCTACTGTTGCCGACCCACCAACTATTAGCACGGTCCCTCAACCACCGGCTCCACCCCCCAAATCTCAGGTTGCGCCTGCGCCTGCGCTGAGTCAGGGGGCTTGATTTCTTCAAGAACTTTTACAAGAACTTCCTACCATCCAATCCCCTTTGAGGCGTTCCACAGGGAAGCAAACTAGTGAGTGCCACTTGTCTACACTAGCTCCTGCTGTTGTTCTCTCTTACCTCCTCTGACCATCCTACCGACCCACTATCTATGTCATCCTACGCGATGTGATGGTAAGGTGTACATCAACATCCTGCGTGCTGCACCTTCTCAACTCAAGGCACCTACCCATCGCACATCACCCTCTGGTTGTTCACCGCCCCACCAGCCTGGTGAGGTCCCTCTGCTGCCCACCAGTATGAATGCTGTGATTGCCAAAGTACCCCAGACTGACCTATTTCCCTACTAGGCGTCTCAGCCGGCCTAGCAGAGACAGGGATTTTCACTCCCAAATTGGCAGCAAGTATTCATCAAAAATCCCTTTGGCTCGGATGTACCAGTGGAAATATCAAAAGTGATGATATCAACTTTGTCAATTTCATGGTCCAGGACATCCTGGCCGAGCTCAAAGGTGGCCACTATGTCTCTTGTGCCATACAACCAAGTAAAAAGCCACACAGGTACATGCTCTCAGAAGCCCCACCTGGACGTGCAATGGTATACAATAATTGAGCTCTAGTTTGACACCCTGCTTGCTGCACCTACCCAAGGCTCTATGCATCTCTAAAGTGCCTTACCTGATATGGGATCGGTCCAGACCCTAAAAGACGCCAAGATACCGGGCTTTAGTGATAGCAGTTTAAGTCACAAAGTCATCCATCAACGTGATAGCCCCTTTGCTGTGACCATCAAGTACAAGATGCATTTATCCAGCAACACAGGGTATAATTTCCTTAGCCTGTCATGAATGACCTCGACAGTGCCAAGTAGGGTATTTGTTTATCAAAATCACTTTCCTGAAAAAGCTTCAAGCTGAATGGGCAAATATTCAAAGTTGATTCTGATTCCTTCATTTGACTGAACAAAAATTGGGAGATGCGTTGATTTAGGTTGAGCGGATCAAGAGAATTGCGATTTTAGTTGTGCTTTTCTGCTTTCTATTTTCATTCTCTTGAAGCATAAATACTTGGTTTGTAACCATAATTGCTAGAGCAACAAATTTCAGGGAATTTCAGCATGCACATGGGAGTCTTGAACATAGCTGTGTTTGGTTGTCAATGCTCAGAAATCTAAAATAGCTTCCAGAAACAGACTACAGGACCCAAACAAAACCTGTTCTGAATTAACCTGCTTCATGTTGATGGGAAGGAATTGTTGGCTATTTTTCATAAAAACTTGGATTTAGGGCGGCTACGCCCCCTTGGTACCAAGGGGAAAAGCTCAAGAAAAAACAACCTATGGTATAGATCATGTGATTTTATGACCTTAGCTCACTTGAATTTGGTGCTTATTGCAGACCATATAATTCACTTGTTGGAAATAAAAAAAACTACAGAAAATTAAGACGCTTAAATATACAATTGCTGTAAAATTTAAATTACAATATATTCACCTTGTACAACTTTACTGATACCAATATTTATTGTTCCTGTATTGATTGCGTTTGAAACCTGTATTTGTTGAAATTCTAAATCCAAAAAAAAAGCCAGAATATTGCATTGCACACAATGATATAAAAAATGGACATCTACCGCCTCTGCAGGCCAGAGGCAATGGAATGCTGCTAGACTAGCCCTCAGAGCGGGGTACAACGTTGACCAAGTAATCACAAGAAGAGAGAAGAGCAAGAGAGGAGACAGTACACAGGGGCGGATCAGTGTGCTAATGAATATGGAACACCTTCCTTTGGATTTCCATTGAAATCATCAAAATCAGAGGAGGAAGGTGGTTTAGGATTGGGTGACTGGCAATGGGGCCAATTATGACTTTGGATGGTTTGATAAAATTGTGAAGAAGTTTGCAAAATGATGGAAAGTTGCACCAAAATCAAAGTGTTTGAATGGACACATTGGTACACTAAGATTCTGATGCAACCACATCCATTGATGCAGTGGAATGCTTTGAGCAATGGACACTTGCACAAGAATCCTAGTGTTTGGATGCATACATCCAAACTCTAAGATTCTGGTGCAACCACCTTTGAATGTGGTATTGTCCCTCATCCTACTCTGAACACTTGCACAAGAATCCTAGTGTTTGGATGCATACATCCAAACACTAAGATTTGGGTGCAACTACCTTGAATGTGGCAGTGCCCCCCACTCTACTCTGGACACTTGCACAAGAATCCTAGTGTTTGGATGCATACATCCAAACACTAAGATTCTGGTGCAATCACCTTTGAATGTGGCAGTGTCCCTCATCCTACTCTGAACACTTTCACAAGAATCCTAGTGTTTGGATGCATACATCCGAACACAATGAGAATGAAGAAAAGAGTTGAAGAAATATAGAGAGAGGAAATAAAACAGGAAAGAGGGTGGCGCTGAAGAGAGAAATAAATAGTGAAAGTTGAGATTTGAAGAGAGAAATCAATAGTGAAAGTTGAGATTTTGAGATTCAAAGGGTATCAAGTTTCTGGATTTGTAGAGTTGCAATTTTTGGTTGAGTTGGTCTTTGTCGAGTGAGGTGTTGCCCCAATCACCTCCATTCCAGGTAATCGATTTAGTTTAGGTCAGGGAGCTCTGAGCGCGCGCGTGACTGAAGGCAGTGATAGCCAGGTGACAGAGGAAAAGTGAAGCTAGAGAGCGGACACTGAGAGGAAAAGGTAGAACAAAGAACTTAAAGAAAAGAAAACATAGAACATAAAACATAAAAGAAAAGAAGTTCAGAGAAAATAAAAAAAGAAAAAGAAGAGCAATAAAATATTCAACAAGATGAAGCAGGGGGGAAATCCAAGGACAAAATGTTTGTGTTTTGAAGTGATGAGGAGGTGTATGGTAAGCTGGAATAATTTTTTGGTTTTGATATGGATGGGTGTTTTGCATGTTGACAGATGCTGGACAAATTATGATGAAGAAATGGCGCACTTGATGTTTGAAATCCACCATTTCAAAATAAACTAGTAAGGAGGTAAGTGTATCAGAGAAAACTGCCATTGAAAATTGCCGATTTTCTCAAATAAAATGGCAGGTTATTAATGGTGGATTTGCTAACTTTGATACGCCCTAGTTTATTATCATGCTACTCAATTAATTATTGCATTTTTTTTTCAAACATATTTTAATCCCCCTGAGATAATAGTTTCATATAGAATTTTTATATTTTCTTTCATTTTGGCAGTAAATTACCTAAATATCACTGGAAATTTCAATCCCTTTTCAAATAGATTAAATTTTTATTTTTCTATGTGATGATATTATTTTGAAATATTTCAAAATATGTGCATTCTGCTTTGGGAATAGATAGGCTTAATAAATTTTAATCATTGTTTATTTTTGGTATAAAGGTATTTACATTCCAGCACAAATCAAGAATTTTCTTAACAAAGCCATCTTTTTCATATTTTTGCTGGTTATTTATGTACTTGATGAAATTTTTGTTTTCAAATTTCAAAATATTTGGATTTCCAGAATTAAATATGTATCTGTAGCATGTTTTAATTTTTAATTATTTTTATTTTTATTTTGATTCCAAATGGGTTTATATTGCACTTGTTATATCTCACTTTTTGAAAGGAAATCGATTTTTTATCATTTTTATCATTTTCCATACATTATATACAGTTTTTTTTCAATATGATTTCAGATGCAAGTTAATTTAAAAAATCTGATGTTTATAGCATCTTAAATATTAATTTTACTCAATTTATGTCCTTATTTGAACACCCTGAAACATTCTACCCCAGAAAGACCCCAAAGGGGGTCCAAAGGCTTTAATTTAAGTCCCAAGGGTTTCAATTAATTTTTAAAGGCTTCTTGGTTGGAAACATTCCATCCAAAGGTATGTTATACCACCCCACATGTCCATTTATATATTAAAGATTCTGAAAAACTTCCTGGGGTGAGAAGTCATTCCAGAAGACTTGGTTTTATCAAAAAAAAGTGCTATAATGACACCAATGATTCCTTTTTTTCATGCCCCAACTTCAAGGGTTATTGTCTACATCATCTTCATGATATATCCTATCCCTGTTTACCATATTCCTAAGTCTATAAGTGTGACACAAACAACAAATTATTATAATTGACCTCTGCTTCCTACATTGGGCTTATTCACATGGGAACTTGAAACCTTGGAAGATCAGTATTTACCTGAGATCCTTTCATTTTCATCCGTTTAATTGTTGATGATCCAATCAAACTTGCTTCTTCCCTATTTGGCTTACTAAGACTTGGACTAAAATATCCCATACTTGTTCACACAAGCCTTATTGGCTTGCATGTTGTATAGAGAGCCTGTAACAGTTGAAACATTTGATCAAGGACTAGGCCCATTCCCTTCATTTCTATATCTGCTCATTTGAGCCATTTGCATGAGCCTTACAATTCCTTGTCCTTCATTCATTCCTACTGATATTTTCATCTATTTTCATTGCCTATTTTCTTGAAATTATGCTACAAACTTGGAAAAACTAAACTTTCAATTTAATAAACCCTTTCTTTTCCTGTCATTGATTGTGTGATTGCTGCCTAGCTATAGAAAAATCTCCATCAGGTTGTATCTAGTCACCTCTGGTTACCTCATAAGGACCATGGATTCCACCTGAAGATTTTTTCCTCAGTTAATTAATTTTGTATTTTCTGCGCATCCATTGAAATGATCAAGGTTATCACATTGGGCTTTGCCTTGGTTTTCCCTTATTGGGACAAAAACTTTTCCCTTGCAGTTTCCCTTAGTTTTGAGTTTGCAGTCAGCCTTGCTATACTCTTACTCCCCCTTGAAATCAGCCTTCTCCCATTTTTCCTCATAACATCCACCTTAGATTGCCCTATAGTATGTGGGGTGTTTTTGTGAGATTAAATTAAATACCTCAACCAACCTATTTATTTTTTACCACCTATAATAGTTTATTTTCTCATTTCACATATTTTCTGGACCGGCTATGCTGCCTTCACCCCTTAAAATAAAGGTTTTGATAGGTTGGGAAGATCCACAAGATTGCAGGCCTGAAAACCCTTAAATCAAGTTCTTTTTTTGAAATCAACTTTTTTGGAACCCCTCAATGATCCCCTTTTTCACCAGAACCCTTGCAAAGCTTTGGGCAGTCCTCTAAATAAAACTTTAGAATCCCCAGATTCTTACATTGAACCCTTGACCCACAGGAGGATAGGGCTTTACATTCATGCTCCAGAGTTGGAAGCTCCAACACTTATCTCTTCTTTGATACAGGCTTTAAATCAAAATTCCTTGTAACCTAGCACAAGTGGTTCTAGTTTTGGCACTCTGGGAATGAAGCCGCATAACCAATTTACAGGAAAACACGCCCATAAGATTAGATCCCATATGAATTCTTGTAAAATCATTTTTTCAAATTAACCCAACAGATTTTCCTCAAATTTAAATAAGTTTATTTAAACATCTTACTTCTTAGGTGGTAGATCCTTACAGTTATTTGCACCATATCTCAAACTGTTATGCAACACTATTCCAACCTGCATTCTCTAGACTGGGAAATTTTTGAGCAACAAATTTTCACCTTGTTTGGAAGTCCCATCAAAGTTTTAAATGAAGAATACAAACCAAATATTCTATTCATGAAGGAGAATAGTAGGGTTTCTGTTTATAATTCCCAGTTGCAAACTCATCAGTCTTTTATCCAATTGATAAAGGCTTCAATTTTGTTTAACTTTTGCAAGGGTTTTCCAGAACACCTAATCAAGCAACTTTCAGTTGGGGGACACAAGAAACCACCCTTAAGAAGTTAATAAATCATGTTATCAAGCTTAATAATTTTAATTATGACAAGAACAACTCTCAAAAAAACATTCATGCACCATCAGCTTGGCCCCAAAATTGGGAAACCTCTTTGAAGAAATCCAGATTGACTCCAAACTCAAACTCTAACCATAAGCAGGAGACCTTTTCCAATAGTCCAAGCTTTCTGGAAAAGGGAACCAGGTTAATCTGGAATGAGGAGTTCCAAAGTAGGGGAAAGGAAGGGTTGGTTATGTATTGCAGAGGAAAGAATGATTTGAATAGTTTTGCAAAGAAGCTAGCACATGAAGTGGCTAAGTTGCCAAAAAAGCTTGTAGTTTTTCCAATAATCTCAAGGAAAAATACACATGATCTTACAAAAATTTTCAATTTAATCTTTGCACTTCTCAGACTTCCAAAACTCTGATTTTAAGATTTATCCTTTTCCACTCAAACAATATTTATGCCTTACCACATACCCCTTGACTACAGCCCTAATGTTTATTTTATAATTCAGAATTTTGAAGCTTAGATAATATTATTTTTTCCAAGATAGAAAAATCACCTGTCTATTGAAAATTAGTGCCTCTGAGCCATCTCATTGGGTTACCCATAAAACAAAATGGAATTTTGCATTTTCCATTTTTCCAAGATTCAACTGGGATTTTTTTTCTTGGATATCTCTGGAATGAACAAACCCATTATAGGCAATGAATTTCTTGTGTATTGGAATAAAGATTTGAATTTGAAAGAAGGATAAATTAAACTGCAAGCCTTGAAACCTGAAGAAAATATCCAATATGTGAAAAAGAAATTGAAGAGCCTACCTGACCCTTTCATTGAGTTGGATGAAATGTTTCAGCCAGGAGATTTCTAATATTGTGAATTCCATTCCCAAGTTCCCTCTTCAGAGTTAGGAGTTATTGCTTATTTATCCAACTTAAATATTCCTTTCTTGTTTGAAGAGAAGGAATTGCCTACTAAATGGTTATTTCAAGCTCCCTAATCCTCTTTCAAAATGCCAATACTTATAAATCCTTTCTCAGAGATGAATAAAATTTTGAAGATTGAGAAATCATCCAACAGTCTGTAACTTCAGTTTATCATGACTTTGCTTATTTATTGTAAGAAGTGAAAGCCAATGAGCTGCCTCCACCCCATTAATATGATCATAAGATCAGAAAATTCATTAACAAAAGGCTATGTGATCAACAAAAATGATTATGTATTTTATAGAAATTGTATATTGCTACTCAATAAACCTTGCATTAAGTTAGAAATCTTCAAATCTTGGTATGTCTCCCTGCTTTCTGGCCATCATGTTCAGGATAACAACTAACAATTTATTGAATGAGACCTCTCTTGGCCTTGTATTTTAAAGGAAGTAAAAGAATGTGCTGCCATTTTCTATGATTCCAATTTCAAAAATTGCTCAAATCACCAGAAGTATGGTCTGATTCAGCTGCTTCCAATCCTGCTTATTCCTTGCAACTTTCTGCTATGGACTTCATTTCTCAGTTATTTATTTCTAGTGGCTATGATGCTATTCTAGTAGTAGAATACTTATTCTCAAAGATGGCTCTGTTTCTTTGTAGTAATGTTAAAGCCTCTTCAGAATACTTAGCTAATCTAATTATAGAATATGTCTTCTCAAAGCATGGTTTCCCTGACAATAAGGTAAAAAATCACATCACATTTATTTTTTCTTTGTTCAACCAATGAATCAGGGTTTTATTATTATTATTATTATTATTTTTTGGTGGACTTTGACAAAAAAAACCCCTCCACCTCTTACCTCACCACCCACCAAAACTGCAAGCGCTCCATTCCACCTAATTACTAAAACTTATCCATCTGACCCTACTCTCTCACCACTTTTCCACTCCTTCCTTCACCAAATAACCCACTCTCAAGTGCACTCCTTCCTCCACCTCACCAAGCCCTCCCTCAGCCATGAGACAATTAGATATGTCCAAATGTCTATACAGCTCATATTTTTTGCTGGTATAGTGGGTAATTACTAGACTACCTTCCATGATCTGACACCAAGGTCACTGGTTCAAACCACCATGGAGACAAGAATGAATAATTCTCAGTATTTTTAAAATTATATAATAAATTTTTATAATATTTTATAATACTTTGTAAGTATTTTTTTATGAGTATCTATTATGGAATTAAAAAGTTGATAATGTATATTATTATAAGGGGGATCCAATATAACTTTGAATGAAGTTATGAGGACTCAAATGCGTCCAAACTATTTATAAATAACTTCCCAATAAGTTCCCTTCCTTTGGTGAAAAGCTGCAGTAATTAATTTAAGCTATACTCTCCACTCTTTATAAACCAATCACATGATTGTAATATTATCTTCCTTGGGGATGTGATCATACTTTGATAACCTCATCTGAGCCTTGAGATCTTCCACTCAGAGGGCCCTAGCCTTAGTTGTAGAGTATATAACTTCTGGGGTATGCGAATAGGACCCTTTTACATTGAAAATCCCCCCCCATGAGGACCAGTACCCCGTTTCTCATTGGGCAGGATGTGATGGGGTTCTGAGCCCTTGAGGACAAAACCAGGCAGAGGCTAGCTCTCCCCTGATGATTCCTTGGGGCTCCTGGGGGCTCCTGTTACCTTAAAAGAGGAGGTTCTTCACCCTATAGCCCCTTCCTGACCAGTTATATATGATTAATTATTTGTAAGAGAATATGGCAAGAGTTAACAAGCCCACCAAACTTAGTATCAAGTAGGGATTGAATGGGGCTATCAACTTTAGTATTATATTCAACTAACAATCTCACTGGAAACTTCAATTTTGAGTGCAATGTCCTAATTGGAGTAGTGAACCTTGTGTGTTACTAATATCAAGGTGTGAGCTAATTTATAAGCAAAGCTCCATTGAGCTTCATTTATTTGGAGACAGGCCCCTTACCTTTTATAAAGGTTTAAGGTGTGTCTTTTTCCTCACAATACCTTGTCATTGTTTGATTCTGTGAGCTTTTAGCTTTTGTTTTAATTGCTTTGAATCTAAAACTGACTTTAACTTTGGTTCTGTCTTATTTTTTCAGGTATAAACACGGCTCAGTCTAGCAATAGAGTTTGTATTCTTGACAATTGGGGGCCTCATCAAATTTTAGGACCTTTTAGAGTGTTTTTTCTGCTTAAAGTACACATTTTTGTGGTTTTCTATCCACTTGTTGACTGATTTTTATTTTTTTAGAAACAAATAAGAAGAAAAAAAAGTTAAATTTCGACATTTTTGGAATTATTTCCTTTAAGGCTTTGAAATCAGCTTGTGGGTTTCCATTATTAGTGTGTGCGCCTTTTTTGAGAGTTTTGGATGATTTTAGTTATTGCATAGATACAAAAAAAAAAGGAAAAAGGAAAAAAAAGAAAAAAAACAAGAAACATATAGGTTTTTAGCAGTTGGCATATTCATTGAATATTTACCAATGATTCATAATTGTGGATCAATGGAAAGATTTTTGCAAAAGATCCTCTACCTCAGCCCAGGGATGTGGACCATATTGGATAAATTGTCCAATACATCAAAGAAATAGAGTAAAGATCAGGATCAAGATTGGTTTTCAAGGACAAGCTATCATCAACCGGCCAGTGAATAGGAAGACCAAAGCCCGTAATAGAAACTGGACCAATTTTCAAGATCAGTGGCCGCAAACCCAAAAGAATACAAAGAAATAGCACCAGATCAAGCAGCGCTTTCCATTACTTAGTTTATAAAAGAAACAAGTAAGTAGATCCGCTGAACACATTGTTAATAAGTCCGCCTACTAACATCTGGTCCCTGCGGAAGTGTCCAAACAGCTATCTATTGACTCACTTCTTCCCTCCAATTGGGGAAGGGCAAGGAGTTTTTTATTGGAACCTAGTACAAACCAATGCAGCAAAATCCAAGAAGGTAGTTTAGCACCAACAGAAGGAATAGAATCACCAGCAAAAGACATTATCATGCAACGTAAGCCGTGATTTCTGTCCAGATGTTACGACAGTGACTCCAGTCTGTCTGAAAGAGGTAGAACCATCAACATCTAATACATATATTTTTTGAAATGAATACCAGGAGCAAGGGCCTGAGCTTATGCCCCCCGGCAACTTCAGTCAGAAGAGAAGACAACCTGCCTCCAGGAATAGCACACCTTTGTACTTGTCACAGTCAGAAAAAAATAAGTTAACTGGTGGCGGTAGCGGGAAAAAACATAGAGAATCAGTCCAAGTTCCTGACCCAAGCCCTGGCGACGTACAGGGCCCTCATCAAGTTGTTGGGGAGGGACAGATTAATAAAGGAGATGGAATCATGGGAGCCAACTCAAATAAAGATGCCAGTAGTGACAAAACCAAAGTTAAAGAGGAAATTACAAGATGGGGCAAGCCCAGGATCAGTAGCTTCAGGCTTCTAGGAGCCTTAAAGGAACAAGAGCCCATCCCCTCCCCTGAGTCAAGGAGCACGGATGAGGAAGAGGAGAGATCACAGGAACTCAATTTATGGAGAAATGATGAGGATGGCCCTGCCTATCCAAGGAGGCTTTCAATTCTTGGAAGAAGAGAGAGCCAAAAGAGCCAAGAGGGTCTGAGATTGTCCCTAGAATCTGAAATTTTTCTAAAACATTTTGAGATATTGACTTCAATGAAACACTTCATATTAAAAAAGCAGTAGTTCACAACAACAAGTATTGTATACATGGCTTTGCAGCCATAGATAAAAAGTATTCCTGCATTTTTTCAAATAGCTTGACCTTTAAATCAATTTTGTCCAGTTCTGTGAAAGACATAGAAGAATTGACAAATAAAACAATAGAACTAGACTTGAGGAAAGCAAAGGCAGGAGAATTGAGTAATCTGGATGAAAAGCTAACTAATATTGATGATATTCTGAAAAATTCATGCAGAGAATCTGCAAGTATGAAGAGAGATGTGAGCTCATTAAGTTCAATGGTTTTACAACTGAGTCATTCATTGGAAGTTTTAGAAAAAAATTTTGATAAAAAATTGATTTCTGTCAAAGAAGATATATTGAAGTATCAATTTTTCAGAACAGAATCTAGAAAGATTAAGTACCAAAATTGATAAAGTACATGAGCAATTAGAGCACAACCATGATATGCTTGTTTACAGATTGTTATACTTTTCTCAAAATAACAACAGTCATTTTGTGGAATCCAGAGCCCCAGAAGTGAAAGGATAAAAACAACTGTTGCGTAAGACAGTGATCTAGTGCAGGATTATGGTAAAGGAGAGGTTTTTTAGCAAAAATTACAGGTATTGCCAAAAAAAATGAATGGGTGAATATGATCATACTTAATTTATTTCATGGATTGAAACCCTTAAAGAAGATACAGGATTGCCTGATACCTTGATTACCAGTAGATTAAGTATTCTATTTAAGGGCATAGAATCATATTGGTATAGAGACAGAAGGAGTGCAGTAGGTGTAGAGGACTGGGAATTTTGGAAAAAAGAAATAAACTCTAAATTTGGCATGTAAAATTGGAAAAGTAAATGCTTGAGTGCTTTCAACAATGATAAAATTTTTCCAGGAGTGACACCACCAGCCACTTGGGTAACCAGGCAAAGAAAAAGACTTAGAGCATGCAATCCATACTTGGACCAGGATAGTATCAATTTCAAATTAATATCCCTGATGGACAATGAAGTTTTTTTTGCATTAAAGACAAGTATGAAGACTACAGACAATTTCTCAAGCTTAATCAAAATACTTGAGGATATAGTAGAAGACACCCCTCTAGTTAGAAGAAAGTCATATGCTCCTAGGGATGTTCCCATGGAAAAGTCAAGAAAAGGTAAACTCCCTTTGAAGAAGAGTCCTCAGACTGATGATATTTCTTGCTATAGTTGTGGTAAGATGGGACGTACCTCTAGAACTTGTCCCCAAAAGGCTAGTAATGTCAATAACATAGAGACTATGACAAGTGAAAGAGAAGAATTTTCCTAGAGTCTTATGATGACCATAGTGAGGCAGAAGATGATAACCTGCTTATAGGTTGCATTAATTCTGTTAATGCATCAAATGACTTATTAGACATGTTATTCTGCGATAAATCTTGTAAAGTGCTTCTAGATTCTGGTGCTTGTGAAAGAAAAGTTGTGTCCACAGTGGGAAAAGAACTTAATAGAGATACTAAAGATAAACCTGAAAAGCTTTTCTGGTACTCTAGTTCCCTTAGGGATGGTGAAGGTTAGATTTATCCTTAAGAAATTGGCTTTATTAATAAAGTTTATAGTTATTGAAAATACTGAAACAGAGTATTTCATAATTGGAAGTGACTATATGAAAAGATACCAAATAAGTTTGTTTCATGAAAAAATTTTTTCATACTTTACTATTGGAGATAGCACAAAAGTTTATTTCAGTAACTCTGTTGAAGATTATGTGAGTAAAATTTCAAAGGAAGTTTTTGAAAAGGAGCTCATTAAAGATTTAAAAATTAACAGCTCCTTGAAAGAGAAACAAAGGAATGATCTAGTATCTCTGCTATTTGACCATCAAAAAGCCTTTGCAACGGTAAATGAACCTTTTGGCTCTGTAATAGGACATGAAGTGAAATTCACTTTGACAATAGATAGACTGTATCCTCAAAATCTCAGAAAACATCCATTCCCTGCTAGCCCTAGAAGTAAAGAGGCATTAAAAGACTATATAGATACATTTTTTAAATTGAATGTAATCCGGAAGGTAGGTGCCAATGAGGATGTAGATATCACCACACCTGTTATTATAACCTGGCACAATGTTAAATCAAGGATGGTTTGAGACTTCAGGGCATTAAATTCCTACACAACCCCTGATAGAAATCCCATTCCAAAAATTTTTGAATCCTTGAGTAAATTGCACCATGCTAAGTAAATTTATTGTATGGATGTTCTCAAAGGTTTTCATCAGAATGTGGTTGACCCAGAAAGCAGGAAGTTCCTGAGGATAGTGTGCCACTTAGGAGTGTTTGAATACCTGAGAATGCCTTTTGGTATTAAAAATGCTCCATCAAACCTTCAGAGGATGATGGATTCAGAGTTTCATGAAGAATTGATGCAGAACTGGTGAATAGTTTATATAGATGATATAATTATATTTTTGGAAAAATGTGATGAACACAAAGTAAGAATGTCTATTATAATTGAGAAGTTAATCAAGATTAATATGAAGATATCCTTGACTAAGTGCTTCCTTGGATTTAATGAATTGAAAGATCTAGGTCATATTTTGAGTGGTTTATCACTTGGTATAGATCTGGCCAGAGTAGCTTCTGTGTTGCTAAAACCTATACCAAGTAGTTTTAAGTAGATGCAATGTTTTTTAGGTTTTCAGGTCATTAAAGACTGCACATTAGGGATTTTTGGGTGATAGCTTCTAGTCTTTATAAGATATGCAGTCCAAATGTTTCATTTGAAATGACTAAAGAAAGGTTACATTTGTACAAATTACTTAAGTCAAAACTGACACGTGCACCTTTACTATTTCATTCAGAACCTAAAAAACCATTCAAGCTGTACGTAGATTTCTGTATGGAAGGACTTGGAGCTGCATTGCACCAAGTACAAATAGTTAATGACAAACCAGTTGAAGGACAAATTGTTTTTATATCCAGACAACTTAAGGATCGTGAAAAAAGATATGGTTCTTCTCAGTTAGAATGTCTGTGTCTAGTGTGGGCCTTGGAAAAATTTTATTATTACTTAGATGGATTTCAATTTGAAGTTATTACTGGCTGTACAGCGCTTAAATAATTTCTGAACTGGAAGACACCCAACAGGAACATGCTGAGGTGGCAAATTTCCATCCAAGAATGGAGAGCTTCCATGAAAATAGTTCACAGGGAAGGATTGATACATAAGAATGCAGATGGTTTGTCACATTGGGAGCTACCTCATGACATCAATAACCCTGCATATGACCCTGAGGACACTTTTAAAATAACTTAAAGTTGTCAATGTGAGAGCTTCAAAATATCCTCATGTCCATGACATACCAAGGAAATTCAAAATGTAAAATTATTAAACATATTCCCACAGAATATATTTTAATTAATTATTTCAAGTAAAGGAACAAAATTTTGAAAACAAGGACCAAAATTATTATTATGATTTTTTTCCCATCAGTGAATACATAATAAGAAATTACCTTACATCAGATTATCCGTAGGAATGTCCACTAAGAAGACATATCAAAAACCTGGGAATATTTCCTAAGGAGAATAAATGGAACAAAGATCAAGTGGATAAATAAGGTGTTATTCAAATGTCAATAACTCAATCAAAGAGTAGAATAATTCTATTATCCTGTGGAACTAGATGCTACACTTGTTATAGCACCAAGAACACGTGATGGGCTACCACTAGGTACCCTGTCATCTTTAGCATCCGTCCCCTTGAGCCCCTATATCCTTCAAAAGGACAGAATTGGGACCCACAAAGCTATAAATAAAGAGCTCCTTTTGAGGTTATTGACCCCAGAGGCCCACTTATATATATATCCAGAAACTGTGCCAAAGTGATCAAATACTTATAAGAGATAAGTAAGTGATTTATGGCTTTATTCTGATTAATATTATCTGTCCCAGACCAATTTTTATGAATTTAAACTGCTGAACAACCTTTTAGCCCCAGATACAGGTTGAACCCATCAGTGAACATCCCAAATGGGTAACTAAGGGACTAAATTCCATAACAGTGAGTTCATTATCCTTTTTATATTGTGGCAGCTTGTTTAAAAAGCCCTGACACTCCACCTTATAATATATATATATATATTATCTCTGGGCAATAACTACTTTAAGAATATAAATTAAAGTTTCCATAGTAATCAGGCCTATGGATTTCAAATTAAATTCCCTGAAAAAGAGGTGTTAAAAATCACCAATATCATTGTGGCCCCTCTTTTTATCTATTTAATTGTCAATTTATTAATATTGATTAATAATAATCATTAATATACCAACCATATTGCCTTGCATTTGCTTTATCCAAATATTTTATGGATTATTTCTGCATTTTGATAATAATATATTTATCATTTATTCTATCACCTCTGGTAGCTAAAAGGTAGCAAGGACCTTGGCATCCAGGAGGCTGACACAAGCAACTTTGATTGGAGCTCTTTGCAATCAAGGTTTTGTGTATCACAAACCCCTTAACACTGATGCAAACAAGGCTTAATGTGTAGGTAGCAATTATTTTTGTTTATTTATTTCCTCACTTTCATCAAGACTTCCCTGGGACTCCATCATCATCATGGATAATGCCCCAATTCACCATGGTTATTGAATTGACAACTTGCAAGCCAATTTCCCACATTCAAAATCAATTGCAATCAAAATATTCCTTCCTCCCTATTCACCATTCCTCAAACCTATTGAATAATCTTTTCATTCAATCAAATAATATGTTTGAGGAAAGTTGGAGCCCAAATCAAGGGCTGAATTAGTGCAAGAAACTAAGGCCAAAATCAAAGAGGCCATAACTCCAGAGAAAAGCCAAAAAAAATTCTCATGTTCAAAAGTATTATCAAAACTGCCTGGAGATGCAACCAATCACAGGTCCTCTCTTGGCAAATTATTGGGTATCTTTAACTTTTTGCTCCTTTTTTTCAGATTTTTTATCCTTTTATTCCAAAAGAAACCATTTATCCTTTACCAAAAGAAAAGGAAGAAGCAAATTTTTTTTTTTCATGTTCATGTGCATGTAACTACACAAAAAATGAAGAAACAATAAATATTACCAATCCATTTAATTTGTTGTGATTTTTATTTTTTTATTTTTCGAAATGAAAAAAATAGTTTACACGGTCGATGCGACGACTGGTTGGCGACAAAACGGATTGGCCAGACGCCAGACCAATTTAGCCTGGCGCCCAGAAAGCTTCGCTAGGCGCCAAAATGGCTTTGTTAGGCGCCAAAACGGCTCTGCTAGGCGAGGCGCCACGCGCGGTTTAGCGAATTTGCGGATGACTTTGGTCGCCGCCCAGACGGGCTTTACAGACCATGTAAGGCGGTGGGGATAGTTGACCACGTGAGCACTTCCTTTCCCGAGACAGCCACCCCATAAGCCTCTTACCCGCAACATCATGAGTGGCTGTCTGCCAGCCAAAATTAGCCCTTGACAATACGCATAACAATGTCTTCGGGGTTTGTGGGATTAAGTATTTCTGGGAAAATACTTTATCGTCAACTCAACTCAAGAACTGATCAATACTTTATCAAAAACAAGCGTCAAAAATATGGAGATAACATAGGGTCTTCGTTGTATCCCTACAGGCTGCCCACCTACGGGGCATGCTGGCGTGGCGCAAAAGACTTAATTAGGTGGCGGACTGATCATCACCTGGCAACTGATTGACCACCCCGGTCATCCATCACGTTCTTGGACCCGTTTTTTTCGGACTCCGTTTGTTTTGACATTCCGTATTTCGTCAGCCGTAACTTCGAAAGCCGAAACGACGGACAGCTCACTTGATTTCGTCAAGTATAAACATGTGGGGCTGGAAGCCATACCCGTCGATGCCAATCCAAAAGTCAACACTCTTGAAACCTTTGGAATCGTAAGAAACCCGGACCGTCATCAGCTGAACCGATTTCACTTGTGAACAATACCCACGAAACTGCCATCAATTTTCACTTTCGCAATCCTCACATGATATTCCAAGCTTGCGTCGTCACGATGACCGTTTTACATCTCTGGCTGTACCTATTGGTACTCTTGATTTCCACTTCAGGTTCCATCGCCTCCCCAAGTCAGGCCGACCCCAGGCTTAGTCTCGTTGGCAGAGGCCAGCCGGGCCCTAGCCGACTAAATTGTAGCGGAGTGTTCACATGGAACCCCCAAAAAACTACGGACGACCCTAGTGAGTGTTGAGTAGCTGAGGGAAGCCCCGATCATATCACAACAAGGTCCAAAGATTAAAGCCCGCAGTTTGATTAATGACTGACTTGTTGTAAACACCTGACTGATTAACCAGTCTGCATACCAGTGCGGGGCGTCCGATATGCTTGCAAATTGAGTAGCTGCACATTTAGGAATCAACCTCGTAGGTATCGCGGAGTTCGGCCACCATGAGCTTGTTATGCTTTCTTTGTAGTTGGATACTGTGGCTAATCACCTTTGACGACATGATGCCCTCCTTCAGTGACCCAGCAAAATTTTTTTTTCCGGCCTTGTTATTGGGATAATCCCCAGAACAAAGAATTATATTTCGAAGGTGACGTTCACCCTACGGAAATGTACTATACAGTGAAGGACTCCGAAGCCACCAGCCCATTGATCTGTGCGTTTTGGGAATCTCTTTCTTCTCTCACTTGATTTTCCTGTCGTTTCTTGTCTCAAACATCCATAGATTGCGATTTTTCACACCTGTATACTGGATCTTGCGCACTAGCGGTCTTGGGAACGCAGACGGTTGATCCCAAGAACCCCGAAGTACACGCCTCCTGCATCCAAGGAGGATTCAATGCGGACCGTCCTAGTACGTGGTCTCTCAACGTTTATGCTCTCATCACTCTCAGTCGACCGTGGTTAGACTCAGCCTTCAAACAGCAAATGCTAATCAGCCCATGAGGAATTTGGTCCCAATCACAATCACAGTGTGCTCGAGCTGCCGGGAGGCGCCTTTGAAGGCTGACACTCGAGAATGATCGGGCTCTACTGGTCGTCAGCGGACCAAGTATCAGGTAGACTGGGGAAATCAACCATTTTTTCGGAGCTGTTACAGACATTTTTTTAAAAACCTGCCTCCTGTTAGAGTAATCGCTTTTTGTTAGAATGAAAAAATGAATTAAGCGATAAGATTACTATGCACAAGCACAATAAGATTGAGTGATAAGATGATGAGCACTAGATAAAACAAATGCTAACATTATTAGCATCGGGAGCTCAGAGTTTCCCAAGTTGACCTTGGGTTTCATATTTTTAGTGAGGTCATGGCAAAAGAGGGGTTCCTTAAGTCATGGAAGATTCCTCCAAAAGTTCACTCCAGCGATAGTCTTGCTTTTTCATACTCAAAAAAAGAAAAAAAATGCAGTCAGCCACATACGCTCTCTTAAATAGAAGGAGGAAAAAATCATGCTCCCTGCAATATCTGTTGACAGTAGACTTGAAACTGTAGAGAAATGGGAGGACACAATTGGGTCATCAAGGGAATTTCACAAACAACTCCTTACTTAACTCAGATGTAAGACAATTTTACATACATCTACGCTTTATAAAAAAAATGGCCTCTATTTGGCCGGAATTTATGTTCTTGGGTTAGTATTGATTATTGAAATTTTTAGTTTAATTTGTTGGTGTTGGAATTTTCCCAATGTTGAGAATGCACCTCTTCTGAATTTTTAAACTGGGATCTGACAATGATAATGATAGATCACAATCTTAGTGAACTGCATATTCTAAAACTATGTCCATAAGGTCTTGAAGAATTTCTTGGGGACAATCATACCCTGCCAGTTGGTCTAGAATTTGGGAAGGGAGAATGAAAAAATGGAAATAGAAGGGGCTCTATCACCCCATCTGGAGACCTTAAAACATGAAAAAACAATGATTACCTGATTACAAGTGACATACCAGGGCAAAAAGCAAAATGAAAAAACAATGATCACTTGATTACAAGTGACATACCCGAAGAGAAAGGGGCCCTTTGTGCCCTGTTATGTCAGTTTTAATCAGTTGATCATTGTTTTTTCATAGTGAACGGGCCCCTTTGTCCAGAGATATGTCACTTGTAATCTAGTGATGTTTGTTTTTTCATGGTGTTAATGATGAGGGATTAAAATTCTGTGATGAGGGTTGAAGCATATCCAGAGTCCTTCATCTTCAAATTCACAAGTTCCTTTTTGACTTGAGAAAACTCAATCCTGTTTTCAAATAGGGTATGAAGCTTCTCTGTAAAGTGATACAAAGAGTTGAAGAGGAAAGAAGGCTTGCAATTTAAAAGGTTATCCAGGTGGGGTTGAATCCCACCACTTTTATTTCCAGAAAGGTAGGATATTTTTCTGCCTGCTACTATCTCAGGTCTAGCTTACAAAGTACCAAAAAAACACAACACACACTGGCTGGGATTCCGCACCTCCACACCTCCACTATTTCCATACTTGCGCAAAGCCCTTTGTATCTACCCTGCATGCACAGAAGACCAATCCTATCTGCACAACAGACCAATCCAACACACATGAATAACCAACCCCCCCTGCTTGAAAGATCAATACCACTTGCATAAAGTACCACAACCCAATCAAATATTAATCCTGCATGCATAAATTCCCACACCCCAAAGAAAGATTAATCCTGCATGCATCAATTCCCACACCCCAACATACCAGAGAAAAGAAAATAGCCCTGTCTTGCAAAGATCCGGCACACAGCCATGTAAAAACTAGGTCATGGTCAGCCCTCATGCTAACAGCCCCCTTCAATTATCAAAAAAAGAATTCCTGGGGAAACACTTGATAGAAAGGTTTCAAGATGCATGAGAAAAGCCTGAATATGTAGCATACACTCCAATCCATCAAACCTTTTCAGAAACCCACAGTGTAACGCAGTGGTATGTGACACCAAAAAAACTGCAAATCTACTGGCCTTTCAGCCAGTCTCATAGCCTTTTGTTTAGGCTTTTACTCTTGATTTTTTTCAGTACTGCAAGGTATAAAACACATCTACTTCCAAAAATTACATGGAAGACGTTTTACAAACATCCAAAAAGAGAGTCTGACACTTTGGTGACCAAAGCATAGAATTAAATTCACAGGCTTCCCAAGCCCAAATCAATGACACCTAATATGACTGCATGACATAGAAACTGGAAGAAAATTGGGATTAATAAATTAATCTTCACTGAAACCTCTTCAATTGAAAATAAAACCACACAAGGAAGGTATAAACGGTATAAAATATGAAATTACCATGTCAGCTTGCTACTATTTCAGAGCAAGCTGCAAAAGTAAAAGAAATAAAATAAACATAATAATAATAAAATTAACCTAAGAAAGAGAAGGAAAACCATAAATATTATTTCAAAAATGAATTTTCCGCCCAAAATTAGGTAGGGTCACTCAATGACCCCAGCCTTGAAATCAAACTCCTTATATTTTTAAAAAATTAAGGAAAATAAAGACCAAAATACCACCGCACCACTATTGAACCTTTTGGCCAATTAGATATTTCACACGTATTGTCACGTATACGTTTCACACTTGAAATTCAGTCAGAATTGAGGGGTTGTGTATATTTTAGGAGTTACAGACCAAAATGTGTTCTGTCACAATTCCTGCACGCAGCCGCAGCAGCCAATGCACCCGCTCGCGGCTGAGCTACTGCTCTGTCACTCTGTCAAAGTTGTGTACGCAGCCCTGGGAATCTGACAAGTATGCAGCGGCAAGACTACGGGTTGACAAAGTGACAGGCTGCCTGTGAAACCTAGGTAATGCATAAACATGCTACAACATACATGGGAACATTCTACGTATTTAATAAATGTTCCTGTGTATAGTAGATAGTCTAAAAATATATAAAGTTATATAAAAGTACTTAAATAACCTTTATACGTATTTTTTTAAATATAATTCAAAGTACCAAAAATGTTGAAAAAAAGATAATGACTACTTCTAAAAATATATTAAAATACTTTAATATACTCATATGAGAATTTCTAGACATCAAAATTTTGGTGACACACTAAGAACACTTAGGACATAAAAATACTACATGAATACCCATGACTTACATTTTTAAGTAATTATTTTAGTAAATCAACTGAATTTCAAAAATAAGGAGTACAATAAATATCATGAATTTACTCCAATTATTCAATACATAATGAGAAATCAACTGAAATCAGAATATCTGTAGGAATGTCTATTAAAATAATCATTAACTTACTGGGAACATTTACTAAGAATAATTAATTAAATAATAAATAAAAAGGACAGATTAGTGTTATTCACACGTCCAAATATCAATCAGAAAGTAGAATGATTCCCATACCCTGTGGAAGTAGATGCTAACCGTGTTACAGCACGAAGAAAAAGTGACAGGATACCACTGGTTACACTTCTAGCCTCAGTGTCCGTCCCTTTGAGCCCCTGTACCCCTCAGAAGGACAATATTGGGACTCCAAAAGCTACAAATAAAGAGCTCTTTAGAGGATATTGATACCCAGAGACCCAGTTATATTTACATCCAGAAACAGTGCCAAGGTAATTAAATACTTCTAAGAGATAATTAAAATATTTATGGATTTAGTCTGATTAATAATATCTGTCCTCAACCCTCTTTTATCAATTTAAACTGCTGAACAACCTTCTAACTCCAGTATACAGGTTTAACCCATCAGACCACGTCCCAAACATATACCAAAAGGATTTAATAATATACCAGTGAGTCTTGTTATCCTTTCTCTGTTGTGGAAGCTTGGTTACAAAGCCCTGCCACTCCACCGTGTATTTTATATAAATATTATCTTTGGTCAAAATATCCTTTAAAATAAAGGGTCCAAAGTAACCAGGCCTACGTGCTTTCATACTGAATTCCCTGAAGAGAGGTGTTAAAGATCCCAAATGTAATTGTGGCCCCTGTGTAACAATATTTAATAATCATTTTATCTATATTAATTTATAACAATAAACCATAACCATACCAATTGACCTTGCAATAAGCTTTATCCAAATATTTTACAGATTTTTGCTGCATTTATTAAAAAATATATTCATTATTTATTCTATCAAATCTGGTAGCTAAAGGATAGCAAGGGTCTTTGCATCCAGCAGGCTGAAAATTGGGGGTCTGGGCGGGAAATATTCCATTTCACCATATTTAATACCTTGCACCAGACATTTCACGTAAAATTAAATCAAAGATTAATTTATCTGACTTTTTAACCATGATTCATCATTAAATTCTTTTGCATTGGATTTAAAAACCAATGCAGAATTAATAATCTATTATTTAAATCTTATAAAGATAAGAAAAGAAGAATATATTAAAGATTATAAAACTACTGGTTGGGAAGCTTTAACTCAAGCTGAGCAACTTAATATCTCTTCTTCATGTACAAACTTAGATAAACTTCTTGAAAAAGAAGATCTTGAGAGGCTTATCAACTTCCAGGCCCTATTAAGAAAACATAAAGCTTGAAAGAAATACCGTATAATTTACTTTTTAAAATATAAATTTAAGTATAAAACTTGTATTATCATGTTATTTTTATTAAAATAATATTAATATATTTTTGACCAATAAAATAACCTTTTACCATCAGTGAACCCTCCTATACCAGAAACCACCACCACTGAAACTGATTTATTGGATCAAGAAGTCCCAGATATCTCTGGAAGCCCTGAAAATATTGATTGGATGGGTGAAGACCTCATTGGGACACACCAAGAGCCCATAGGATTACCTATTAAGGACCAATTTAATCCCAATAAAGTCCTGGTACCTTTGAATATCAACTTAAGTGATTTTTAAATAAAACTTATTTTTACGGATTTTCTTCTGTAGAAAAATAATTATAAACATTTTATTCAATATGAATAGAAATAACAAAAGAGCCTCAGGGAGAATTCCCTCCTATGGATCTTTGCCAGGAGCCCCCAGTAACCGTGAGACCACCAATAATGACAACTATGAGGGGACTGGAACCCGTGAATAAAATTTTCATGGAAAAGGAACAGCCCCAACTACTTCTGCCCTCCCCCAACCTAGAGCGGGAGAAGGTAGTAGAATTCAGCCCCCATCCATTACAAGAAGATTCCCTGCAGCCACCCTAGCAGAATCTGGCCAAGGAAGCCAGGATCAAAGACTTAGTCAGAGAGCACATGAAATATTGGGAAGATTTCAAAGAAGCAAAAGCCCAAGAGAACATGGTATCTAAGAAAAAGATAATCTCCCAGGCAAAAGCTACCCAGATAGCTCTTCAGAAAATGATTCCAAGGAAAGAGGTAGAATCCTACGTAGAAAAGTGGAATCCTTGGGATTAATTAGCCCAACTCAAAGGCAAAGGATCAGGAAAGAAGGGATCTTCTTCCCATCCAAAGCCAAAGGGAAAGAAGGATTGTGATTAGATAATATCCTTAGAACAAAAGTGGAAAAAGGTATAAAACAATTAGCCTCTAATTCTGAACCCAGTAACTTTTCTAAACCAACCTCTCAGGTAATTAATTCCTTTTATAATGATATGCGCCATAATTTCAAGATTGTTTGTGGATATTTGGACAGTGTTTATACCCAGATGGATAAGTTAACCTCAGGTATAGCCAAATTAATTAATCACCAAACAAAAACTGTAGGAATGGAAGATATTAAAGAACATACAGAACAATTATTGGAGAAAATTAATCAAGGAAAAATCAGACATACTCAAACAATTGAGGATATTTTATCAGGTATCCAAGAAGATTTTATTATTTCTTTTAAACCTTTCAAAGAATAATTGGTAACTACCACTAACAGCCCCATTCTGTCCCTTGGTGAGAAATTAGATCTGCTTAGTAATAAAGTGGACCTGCAACTTAATCTGATCAAGAATGATCTTAGAGACTTAAAATTCCCTCTGAACAACCCCTTGGGGAGTACCACAGAGGAACCAAAACCTCCCAGACAAACAACTAAACCTTATGCACCACCCTTACTAAGAATGCATAGGAGTGACACCTTCAGGACTAGTCCTACTCCTGAAATTGAAAAAGACCTCAAACTTTTACCCCAAATTTCTGAATGGCCTAAGTTCTCCGGTGAAGGAGAATACAATCATATAAATTTCATTAAATTTATTGACTATACTATTAACTCTTATGACTTACCAGAAGCTATAGCTGTATGCAGGATGCCCAGACTATTTGAAGGAGTAGCTTTAGACTGGTTTATCAGTAAAAGAGAAGAATTAGGATCCTTACCATGGAATTCTTGGAAACTTCTAATTAAAGAACAATTTGGTTCTAGAATGTGGAAAAGAAAAATGATGAAAAATTTCAAAAATTCCTCATTTGACGCCTCCAAGGATAAGCCTCAAAAATGGTGCTTGGAACAGAAGAGAAGACTAGATTGCTTCTATCCAGATGCTGATAAAGAGGAAGTAAATGAAAGACTCCTCAACTTGTGTCCTGGAAACCTTAACCATAGTGTGAGATGCAGGATGAGTATGGATGCTGAATTGCCAAATATAATTAATGTGTTAGAAGAAGTCATAGACATGAATGGGTTAGAAAAGAAGGTTCCTTCTAGACCTAAAGAGAACTTCAAAATTAACAAAAACAGAGAACAAACCCCTCTGATAAATACCTCTGATACTAAGAAACCTAATGAGAACAGGGAAAAAGAGAGAATTCCTGGAACTTGTTGGAATTGTAACAAGAAAGGGAACATGAGACAAGACTTCCCATTAACAAAAAGAGAGGTAGAAGTCTTGGAAGGAGAGCAAGAGGTTGAAGGGAATCAGAACTATGAAGATATAGCTGATAGTGAAGGATCCCTTTCTGAATTTGGATTGATCCTGACCAACCATGTTAATGTTATAGAAGGAGATATAGGCACTTCTATAGAAATCAATAAAATCCATGGGGACTCTACTTTTCCCCAAAAATGGGATCCTAACATAATTCCTAGAAATATCATGGATGTTAAACCATTAACAGTTAAACCTATGAGTGGTAAGAGTTATACTACTGGTCAAAATTGATATACAACAGGATTGTATAGAGACAGACCTATAACTTTATTACTGGATGGTGGAGCTTTCTGCTCATTTGTCTGTACTGAATTCTTAAAAAACTGGGATCCCAATTGGAAAGAACACCTTCTTCCCATCCCAAAAGCCAAGTTTATCTCTTGAAAATCTATCATGGAAGCTATTGAATTATAGACTGCTCCTATAATATTACCCCATACTTAAGAATCTTTGAGAATAAAAGTGGAATTCGTGGTGATGCTCAACAGATTATGTGACTACCTGATAATAGGTAATGATGCTTTATGTCTATATGGTATAGATGTGTTCCAGAGTAAAGGGAGATACTTTACAGTGGGTGGTAATTGGGACAAGAATTTTAAGATATGCACCATCCAATCTAACTTGCCCTCTTCCACTTATCAAAAGCATTTAAAAGACTTTAATCAAGAGTACTTCTCTCAAGAAGCTCTAAATATGAAACTTTCTGAGTAACAGAAGAAAGATATATTGAGAGTCTGCTTTGAGAACCAAAATTATTTTTGTACTAAATATCATTCATTGGTGATATCAAAGGACATGAAATGGTATTAACATTGAATATTAAGGCTCCATATCCTCCAAAATTTAGAATACCAGCTTATCCCTCTAGTCCTAAGTCTAGAATGGATCTTGAGGAAAATATCAAAGAACTGATAGACTTACAAGTATTAAGGAAAGTAGGGCACAATGAGCAGGTAGAATTGACCACACCTGTAATCATAGCTTAGAATAATGAAAATTCAAGAATGGTAGGAGACTTCAGAATGCTAAATAGTTATACTCAGGCAGATTATTATCCTATACCCCGGATTGATCATGCTTTAAATAACTTGTCCAAGGCCAAATATATCACTACTATGGATATGCTTAAAGGTTTCCACCAGATAACTATAAGCCCTGAAAGAAGAAAGTTTATGAGAATAATCTGTCATTTGGGAATATATGAATATCTTAGGATGCCTTTTTGTATAGAGAATTCCCCATCCCACTTCCAGAGAACAATGGATACAGTTCTAGGTACATACCTCATACAAGGATGGATGATGGTATATGTAGATGATGTTATCATAAATTCCGATGATTTGGATACTCATATCAACCAAATAATATTAGTAATCCAAACTATCTCCAAAGCAGGATTAAAATTACCCATGAAGAAATGCAACTTTGGATATGGAGAATTGAAAGCCCTAGGGCATATATTCTCTTTTCTAACTCTAGCTGCTGATCAAAATAAGATAGCTGCTGTCATGAACAGAACCATGCCTCAAAATAAAACAGAGTTACTGTCTTTCATTATTTTTTGCAGTTACTACAGAAAATACATACCAAAGTTTGCTATGCTAACTGAAATTCTGTACAAAATTTGCAACAATAACACTCTATTTGAAATGACACATGAGAGATTGAAAAACTATGATGAACTAAAAATAGCTATGACCTCTCCTCCTTTACTCATTCAACCAGATTACTCCAAGCCCATTAAACTGTAAATTGAAGCCTTTATGAAAGGGTTAGGAGCTGCTCCACATCAAGAAAGAATATAAGAAGACAAACCAGTGGAGAAACCAGTACTCTTCAAATCTAGACAGATCAAAGATACAGGAAAGAGATATGGATCCAGTCAGTTAAAATGCTTGACTCTAGTATGGGCTTTAGAAACGCTACACTATTATTTAAAAGGCACCAATTTCTAAGTGATCACAGACTTTAATGCTGTAAGAACTCTCCTGAACATGGAAACCCCCAGCAGACATATGCTCAGGTGGCAAATTCCTATACAACAGTATAGAGGACAGTTGACTATAGTGCATAAAGCTGGAGCTAAACATCAGAATGCTGATAGTCTGAGTAGGAATGCTTTGCCTAATGACTCTAGCAATCCAGCATATGACCCTGAGGATCAAGATATCTTTCCTATCTTGAACATCAATCTTCTAGCATTAAATTCTCAAATCATGGGGATCCACTTATGTGAATTAGATACTGCTTTCTTCAATCTAGTGAGGGAAAACTACTCCCCTGAAATCAAGCTGCTGATTACCATTATGGAATTTGAATCCACAGAAGCAGCTCTGATAAATAGTTTACCTGCTTAATTACCTAAACCCTATAAAGAAGGGAGGTTTACCTTTTGAGATGGTATCCTTTACTACAGACACCAACATTCCAGTGTATTAGTACTAAGCAACAAAGAACATATACGACATATGCTCCAGGAATGCCATGACAACTGTTCATGAGGGAATCTATCAACTGAAAGAACCTTGTAGAAAGTAAAACAAACTGCTTGGTGGATAGACTGGAAAGAAATCACTATTAATTATGTTACTAGCTCATGTGAGACTTGCCAAAGATTTAATAAAACTACTGGAAAAAGGTTTGGACTCCTACAGAATATCTCTGAACCCAAAACTAGATGGTAAATTATTTATATGGATTTTGTCACTGGCCTCCCCCCTGGAGGTACTCATTCATATAACTCTGTCATGTTTATAGTTGACAGATACTCTAAGAAGGCAAAATTCTTACCTAACCACAAAGAAGATAGTGCTATGGATGCAGCTCTACTATTTTGGAATAGGCTCATAGCTGATGTTGGTATACCCAAGATTATAATAAGTGACAGAGACCCAAAATTCACCTTTATGTTTTGGAGGAATCTACATGATATACTGGGTAAAACTCTAGCATTTTCTACAGCATACCATCCACAAACTGATGGATTAGCTGAAAGAATGATACAGACCCTAGAAGATATGTTAAGAATGTTCTGTAGCCTTGGTCTAGAATACAAAAACTCAGATGGTTATTGCCACGATTGGGTAAGCCAACTCCCAGCTCTAGAGATGGCTTATAACAGCAGTAAAAATTCTACTACCAAAGAAGCCCCTTAAATAATAGAAAGAGGATGGATTCCAAAACTCCCTAGGAATAACTTAAACTATCACTTAGCCACCATTCATCCAACATCTCTTGAATTTAAGAAGATGATAGATATAGAAAGTAATCATGCTCAAGAATGTGTAGAAGAAGCAGTAGAACACAACAAAAAAAGATGGGACAAATCCCATAGGAAACCTGACTTTAAAATAGGAGATAAGATTGTGATATCCACTACCAACTTCAACAATCTAACAGGTAACAGAGAGCTGAAACCAGCCTTTGTTGGACCATTTCTTATCAAAAAGATGCCTGGCGAAAATGCTGTAGAAGTAATCTTGAGTGAAGAATTATCAAGAGAAAACCCAGTATTTCCTGTTAGCCTAGTAAAAACCTTTCAACCAAGAGAATGTAGCAACCTCCCTCCAGCAATATTCCCAATAGAACCTGACCCTGTGAAAGAAAAAAGGGAAATTCAGAAGGATATTGAGGGAAAAGAAAGAGAAAGTGTAAGGAAAAGATGTTAAACTATACTTAGTAAGATAAAAAGGAGAATCTGCAGAAAAAGATGAATGTTTAACAGAGAATAATATACCTGATGAACCAATAAAACTTAGAACCTACAGAGCCAGAAAAAGGAACTGAAACACATATGGAATTGATTTTTTCCCAACATGCTCCAGATTTTTTCCAGATATGGCCCTATCTTGGAGTGGGGGAATGTCAGCTTGCTTCTATTGCAGAGCAAGCTGCAAAAGTAAAAGAAATAACATAAAAATAACAATAATAAAATTAAACTAAAAAAGAGAGGAAAAAACATAATTATTCTTGCAAAAATGGATTCTCCACCCAAAATTAGGTAGGGTCACTCACTGACCCCACCCTTGAAATCACCTCCTTATATTTTTAAATAATTAAGGAAAAAGAAAGACCAAAATACCACTACACCACTATTGAACCTTTTGGCCAATTAAATATTTCACATGTCTTGTCATGTATAGGTTTCACACGTAAAATTCAGTCAGAGTTGACTTGTTGTGTATATTTTAGGAGTTACAGACAGAAATGTGTTCTGTCACAATTCCCGCATGCAGCTGCGGCAGCCAATGCACCCGCGCGCAGCTGAGCTACAGCTCTGTCACTCTGTCAAAGTTGTGTACGCAGCCTCAGACATCTGCCAAGTACGCAGCTGCGGGACTATGGGTTGACAAAGTGACAGGCTGCCTGAGAAAACTAGGTACTGCGTAAACATGCTACAAACTACACGGTGTAAGACTCCAAATGGTGCTAGGCCGTGGCAGTTCTGTGGAGGGGAAAGGTGCTGTTTAGGCTGCCCTCCTGAGTGTTACAAAAATATTTAAATGTAACCAAGATCAAATTCCAGAACCTGGTAAATGGGGTCCAAAGAGTAAAGGATGAAGTTGATAGTAGTTGGTAGCTGGGAAACAACACTATCTGAGGCAAGATGATGCCAGGGAAAACTTGAATAGAAGAAGTCAAGGATTTCTCAGAGTTCAACATGACAAGGAAATTGTAAGTAACAATGCCCACAAGCTAATAGCTCTTGTTGTCAGCAGAAGCTTAGGAAAGATCAAATCAATCCCAAACAACCTCTAGGTTCTCAATGAACCTGCCCAACTCTCCGCAATCCAGCGCTTGAAGGGTATCAGATTACTGTGGGTGGCTGCAAAAGACAAAGCCAATTGTTTGAAGAAGCTCTGGAAGCAAAACAATAACTGATTCAAACAAGAAGAACCCAACACTTCTCAAGGGAATCAAGAGTAGCATGGCGGAATTCAACTTCAAAAAAAAATAAAGGGAGGTTTAACACTCCAGGTTTTAGGCTTAATAAAAACTCTTCAGTCAAACGTGATCGGTTCCGGAAAGGTAATCAAAGGATGATCAGGACCAGTATGGTCGGATAAAGGGATCAGGAGTGGTGTAACACACTCAAGAATTCAATAAGTCAAATTCTTCTTCAACCAGCAAGGCTATTGTTTGGTGATAAAGATCAAAGATCAGTATTTGAGTATGGAGGCTCAAAGATCAAGGGGCAATCATGGATATACCCAGAAATTAGTCTCAGATAAAGTTGAATGAGACCCCACCAATGATTTACTTCAGGATGATAATGATGATATTTCTCTCATAGGATGCCATATCCTCCCCCCCCATGCCAAAAGGCAGGGGGAGCCCCTCCTTATATGGGCCATGGGTCTTTGTTGACTATTTACAAGAGATACTACAAACAGAGTGGAAAAAAAGTTCTTTTTTTTTTTTTTTTTTTTTTTTTTTTTTTGGGTTGATGAAGAAGATTGGCAACAGGAACTGCCTGAAATGGGAGAGAGAGGAATAAACAAAAAAAAAACAAGGCATGAAAAGGGGGAGACCTTCCCGCATCAAGGACAACAGTGGCAGTGGATGGCGGGTTTGGTGGGCCGGGGCCGCGTTTGGTCAAAGGAGGGTCAAGGTGGATTGTTGGAGGATTTTTGGTGGATGGTTGGTCATGCGCGCAACAGAGATGGTCTTGCGCAATCATCAAAAAGCAAATGAGAAGGGTTCCAACGGTTGCAAACGAAAATGTCAGTTCGCCACCGTTGGAGATGGATTGAAGGAGCTGGTCATGAGGTTGAGCAAGGCAATGACGGCCGTTGCAAGTTGGCATTGGCCTTGCTGTTAGTTTGTGTTAGAAATATGCTCATCATGTTGTGTTTTCTTTTGTTTCTTTTCTAGACTGCCATAGTTGTGATTTGTTGCTCGGGTTACTTGCTATCTATCTGTCTCCTTCTACGCTTCATTGTCTCTACTGCCAGTGCAGATACTCTAACTCACAAGTCGCGCGCTCTCTGTTCGACTAAACCTCAATCACCATTGACGCTCCTACTGTCTGAAGACAATCTCATCAACCATCAACTCGAATCAATAAAAACCATCACAGCTCCACCAATACGACGACTTCCGACGCACTAACCTCAAGTAACTCAAGCAGCCAGTACATCAATCGTAAGACCAAAAGTATCAACTCAATCATCAATGGTCACTCACCTCTTTCTTTTGATAGATTGTTCAAGGCGCTCAAGTCTACTATCATACCAACGAGGCTGGCTCCGTCAACATAATCAATTGGCAATAGTAAATAACTTCCCAATCAAATATTGCGTACAACGTCTGCCAGCTACTCATTGCTTTCTCCTTGTTCTCAACCAATTAGGAGTCTCTTCATCTTTGATTGTTCACGCGCATATCCTGACTCTTTATTTTTGCCAATTATCTTTTCCCGTTGGTTGTCTCATTTAAATCTCTTCTCTCTGAATTATTGTTTCTTCAAGACCTACTGACCTTCATTTGCAATCATATCATAGTCTGGTCTTGGTGACCACTCCAAATTTCTACAGTTTGGTGCAAGTTTGGTAATGGGATTGATTGTTCCCATGACCAATCTTGTGCAGGTGATCATGTGGTGATGGGGCCAGTCATGAGGTTGATTTTTTTGTAGGTAAATTTGAACAGTTGACCACAGACAACAACGTTGAAGAGGGTGTTGTGGGGCAGGAGCCACTTGGTGGCCGCAGGGAAGTGCCTGGATCCGGGTCCGGTGCTGATGCTTCTCAAGTTGGGATGATGAGTAGTAGGAGTACTGGCAGTGAGAACAATCAAGGGAGAGGGAGGAGATTGAAGATAGGAGGACTGATCTTTGGGAAATGGTCATTGGCTGCAGCCCAGGATGGGATTGGCCGGCAAGGGAATGACTTTGCTGGAGCAGCCAATGAGGATGGACAGCTTCAGGTTGGATGGTAAACCGATTAGAGTTGGATAGAACTCAGGCATACAGGCCTTTGATCTCACTAAGCAAGCCCACATCCAACAAAGCCGGTTTGGGCCACCTGATTTGGGTTGGCTTGTCACCAGAAGCCAGATTGAAGAGGCTGGGGCTGGGGGGATTTTCTGATGGGATGAGATGATGGATCAGATGGGGGGAATATCTCAGGCCAAGCAGGTCTAGGCCCGCGCGTTCAGCCAAAAGGAAGGGGGGAACAAAGAGAGAAGGAATTGAACGCACTGCCTAGGTGATGAGACCAAGAGAGACCTGTCCTAGACCACTGGGACAGAGGATTTCCTGGCAGGTTGGTGAAATTGGAGGAGTGATACTGATACAAAAAAATTCCATTTTTTTTTTTATTTAATTTTTATTTAATTTTTTTTTTGAAGGACACCTAAATAAAAGAATTTTAAAATTTTTTTGAATTTTCTGCATCTGGTCCAGGGTGTCCAGATTTGGTCACCACAACAGGAACATTCTAAATATGTAATAAATGTTCCCATGCATAGTAGATAGTCTAAAAATACATAAAATTATATAAAAATACTTACATAACCTTTATACGTATTTTTTATTAAATATAATTGAAAGTACCAAAAATGTCGAAAATAAGATAATGAATACTTCTAAAAATATATTAAAAACTTTTATATACTATTATGAGAATTTATAGACATCAACATTCTTTTGAAAAACTAAGAAAACTCATGATGTAAAAATATTACATGAATACCCATGACTTACATTTTTAAGTAATTATTTTAGTAAATCAACTGAATTTCGAAAATAAGGAGTAAAATCAATATCATGACTTTACTCCAATTATTTAATGCATAATGAGAATTCACCTGAAATCAGGATATACGTAGGAATGTCTTTTAAAATAATTATTGAATTACTGGGAAAATTTAATAAGGATAATTAATTAAATAATACATAAATGGGACAGATTACTGTTATTCACACGTCCTAATATCAATTATAAAGTAGAATAATTGCCATAACCTGTGGAAGTAGATGCTACCCGTGTTATAGCACTAAGAAAACGTGACAGGCTACCACTAGTTACCCTGCTAGCCTCAGTGTCTATCCCCTTGAGCCCCTGTGCCCCTTGGAAGGACAATACTGGGACTCCAAAAGCTATAAATAAAGAGCTCTTTAGAGGATATTGATACCGAGAGACCCAGTTATATTTACATCCAGAAACCGTGCCAAGGTAATGAAATAGTTATAAGAGATAAGTAAGTTATTTATGCCTTTAGTCTCATTAATAATATCCATCCTCAACCCTCTTTTATCAATTTAAAGTGCTTAACAACCTTATAACCCCAGTATACAGGTTTAACCCATCAGTAGACTTCCCAAACAGATACTGAAATGATTTAAAAATATAAAAGTGAGTCTTATTACCTTTTCTCTGTTGTGGCGGGTTGGTTACAAGGCCCTGCCACTACACCGTGTGTATTATGTACATATTATCTTTGGGCAAAATATCCTTTAAACTAAAGGGCCTAAAGTAACAAGGCCTACATGTTTTCATACTGGATTCGCTGAAGAGAGGTGTTAAAGATCCCCAATATAATTTTGGCCCCTCTATAAAAATATTTAATAATCAATTTAGCTATATTGATCTATAACAAAAAACCATAACCAAACCAATTGATGTTGAAATAAGCTTTATCCAACTATTTTACAGATTTTTGCTGCATTTATTAAATAATATATTTATTATTTATTCTATCACCTCTGGTAGCTAAAGGATATCAAGGTTCTTGGAATCCAGAAGGCTGACATACCATGTCAACAATCCCACAATAAAATGTTAGAAACAAAAAACTTTGAACCAAAAGCAACCTGCAGAGCATGCGTGAACTCCCAACTGGCCCTAGAACATGTGTTCTTCCCCCCCATTTACCTAATGAAAATCAGGGTTGCCCCTGATAAACTGAAAAGGGATAAATAAAGCCGTCCTTTCAAGCTATCTATGCCACTATAATCTAATCATAATCAGAATAACACAAACCGTTCCATACAGGAATCAAGTAATTATTAATGATAGGTAAGTGATCAATGGCTCTAATCTGAACTTTGTTTTTAAATTTCAAACTCTTATAACTCAACTTTCCCAAGGTGGTAATCCCTCAAACAATCATTTTAGGCTCACTCATCATCCCCAATTTCAGTTATTGCAGGTACCTAGATGTTAACCCGCTACCAAGTAAATTATTCCTATCTTCCATGGCTGGTTTGCTAACCAAGCCCAGACACACCACATATTTTTCTGGTTAAAATTCCTCTTTCTACTCCTTGTAATAACATCCCAAAGTCCCGGGCATACAGATTATGAGTTTGATGCCCCTGAAGACAGATGTTAAATATCCCCAGTCTCTTAATGCTTCCCCTTTTTATGTTTAATTAATTTATTAATTTATTAATTCATCAATTCATCAATTTATTAATTTATTGATTAATTAATTTATGAATTTATGAATTTATTAATTCATTAATTTATTAATTCATCAATTTATTAATTTATTAATTTATTGATTAATTAATTTATGAATTTATGAATTTATTAATTTATTAATTTATTAATTCATCAATTGATTAATTTATTAATTTATTGATTAATTAATTTATGAATTTATGAATTTATCAATTTATTAATTTATTAATTAATTAATTTATTCATTTATTAATCTATTCATTTATTAATTTATTAATTTATTAATTTATTAATTTATTCATTTATTGGCTTGTTAATTTATTAATTTATTAATTTATTAATTTATCAATTTATCAATTTATTAATTTATGAATTTATTAATTCATGAATTTATTAATTTATTAATTTATTAATTTATTAATGTATTAATTTATTAATTTATCAATTTATTAATGTATTAATTTATTAACGTATTAATTTATTAATTTATTAATTAATTAATTTATTAATTTATTAATTTATAAATTTATCAATTTATAAATTTATTAATTTATAAATTTATTAATTTATAAATTTATTAATTTATAAATTTATTAATTCATTAATTCATATTAATTTATTAATTTATTTATTAATTTATTAATTTATTAATTTATTAATTTATTAATTTATTAATTTATTAATTTATTAATTTATTAATTTATTAATTTATTAATTTATTAATTTATTAATTTATTAATTTATTAATTTATTAATTTATTAATTTATTAATTTATTAATTTATTAATTTATTAATTTATTAATTTATTAATTTATTTATCTATTAATTTATTAATTTATTAATTTATTAATTTATTAATTTATTAATTTATTAATTTATTAATTTATTAATTTATTAATTTATTAATTTATTAATTTATTAATTTATTAATTTATTAATTTATTAATTTATTAATTTATTAATTTATTAATTTATTAATTTATTAATTTATTAATTTATTAATTTATTAATTTATTCATTTATTAATTTATTAATTTATTAATTTATTGATTTATTGATTTATTAATTTATTAATTTATTAATTTATTCATTTATTAATTTATTAATTTATTAATTTATTAATGTATTAATTTATCAATTTATTAATTTATTAATTTATTAATTTATTAATGTATTAATGTATTAATTTATTAATTTATCAATTTATTAATTTATTAATTTATTAATTTATTCATTTATTCATTTATTAATTTATTAATTTATTCATTTATTCATTTATTAATTTATTAATTTATTAATTTATTAATTTATTAATTTATTAATTTATTCATTTATTCATTTATTCATTTATTAATTTATTAATTTATTAATTTATTAATTTATTAATTTATTAATTTATTCATTTATTCATTTATTCATTTATTAATTTATTAATTTATTAATTTATTAATTTATTAATTTATTAATTTATTAATTTATTAATTTATTAATTTATTAATTTATTAATTTATTAATTTATTAATTTATTAATTTATTAATTTATTAATTTATTAATTTATTGATTTATTAATTAATTAATTTATTAATTTATTAATTTATTAATTGATTAATTGATTAATTGATTAATTGATTAATTGATTAATTGATTAATTGATTAATTTATTAATTTATTAATTTATTAATGTATTAATTTATGAATTGATTAATTTATTAATTCATTAATTCATTAATTTATTAATTTATTACTTTATTAATTTATTAATATATTAATTTATTAATTTATTAATTTATTAATTTATTAATATATTAATATATTAATTTATTAATTTATTCTTTTATTATTTTATTAAATTATTAATTTATTAATTTATTAATTTATTAATTTATTAGTTTATTAATTTATAAATTTATGAATTTATTAATTTATTAATTTCTTAATTTATTAAGGGTGATGTTAAATTCACCGCTACAACTGTGTGCTAGTCATATAGGGCCCTACACGGCTCAAATGAGCAGTGTGGGCCCATAGACAACTACAATGGGCCATTTAAAACATGCGCAACCCCCAGGGGGTTTTGTGGGAGCCATTTACCTCCCAGAAGTCATGCCAGAATTTTGGGCACCCCCTGAACCACACTTGGGTTCCGTCAAACCAAATTTGGGATCAAAGCATACTTTGTGGGACTGTTGTTCCACAGCTAGCAATTTTCAAATTGAATTCAAAGTGAAACCAAAATGAAAGTAAAGTGAAAGGCACCAATGAATGGTTTGGCCCCTTGGAACCACTCTACTCAACTTCTTAATTTTTATTCCAGTTCCTTCACATACCAATCCCTGCATGGTTGATTTACATGACTCTAATTAAAATAATACCAGGAAATATTTAGAAATTACAAGTAATTTTGGTGCAGAGTTTCTGAGTTAAATCTTGATTGGCACCTTCAGGCTTTAGAAAAAATAATCCTGGTTATTTTTAAAATTTTCTCAGAATCCCAGAATTGGAAAGCCAAAAGCTCCTCCACAAATATCATTGGGTTTGAAGAGAGATCCATTGAAGGCATTTTGGGTTGTTTTCCTTCCATTTTAAATCACTTTTTTATATAAAAAATTCAAATTTTTGTACCTTTTCTTTCCAATCCTTCTTGAAATTTCAAATAAAAGGGTACCTGTTCTGTCCCAGATAGAATCCACTGGATTCCCAATACCATCCTAAAAATATAAAAACCTCGTACAAAAACTTGATTTAAAAAATAGGCACTTTGATACCAAAAACTGAAATCTGAGAGAAAATGAGAGAAAAAATCCTCCCTTGATGAAAAGAAAGAAATCTGAGAAAACAATCTGTGAATTTTTAATAAGACTATTTATTTCAAAAATTACAAATAAATACTTTAGTAGTATATTCTGCAGGGACCATTTAGCTAGTGGGCTCAGGTCAGCTGTTGTGGGCCGTGTTTGTTCAGAAATATCAAGTAAAAGGCTCCTCTGAGGCTAGTCTTAGCTCCTTGTAGATTCCACAGCTGAGAGTGAGTAATATTATCAAGAATATTGAGGTTTAATGAATGGAGGGCCAAGGGGTTAAAGCACAGATAACAAGGGGAATGTAATACTCAAAGAGAGAGAACAAGGAAGACATACATGAAGGGTAGTCCAGTAACAGAATTTCTGACCCAGTAGACCTTTGTCCCTCAAGTCACTTTGCATAGGCATCAGTGCTTTGGGGACCATGTTAAAGGTTATTGCAGAAGATCCAGATTGCAAAATTTCTATTCAAAAAAATTCACACTCAAGGAAACAATAAAAATACATAAAGAAAATTGACAAAACTACCCCACACATCACCTGTGAAAACCAGGACCACCCCAGAAAAAGACCTGCAACTGAAACCCACACAGCTCAAAGTAAATTATCTGAGATTCCCCCATTACTCTCCTCCTCCCACAAATTTTATGTTCCCCCAATGATCAATCCTCCAAAAACCTTTCCACTGGATGGCCACCTGTGCTCCGCACCTCAGCCATTTCCTTGTAATTTTTTCTGGTATCTGAAGTCTCTTCAAACACCATTTTTCCCCAGATATGGAACTTCTTGACATGGGAATCAGCAGAATTCCTCTTAAAATTGGTACTTTCCAAATCTTGCAGGTGGTGACTCCCCCCCAGTAATTGAATCACTACCCAATAAGGCACATTAAATTGGTTCACAAAACACTTTCCCCACTGCATCTCAAGGCTCCAGTTTTACAGAAAAACAAGGTCCCCCTTCTGAAGCAGATCCACCAAATGGTTAGCACGGCCTCTGTAGCAGTAACTAAAAGACCTTACCTGGCTATCCTTCAGTATATCTGGTTCTTTTTCAATGGTTTCTTTTCTCCCCAAATGCTTCTCCACACATGCTACCACAAACTCCTCCCTTTTATATCTTTTGTATAAAATTTAAAGTCTAAGGGTACTCCTGTAATGCCTGGAAGCGCCCAAATTTATGCAGCAGAAAATTATTAACTTGAGTTGTTACCACTCCTACGATTAAAACCTCTGCTACATTTTTTATTCCTCCTTATCTGCTCTCAACACTTGTGGATATCCAGAAAACATATCTGGCATTGATAAAACTTTGGCTGTAAAGTTACCAAAATTGAATTAAAATGGTTTTAAGTAAGCAATCCATCTTTTCATGTGCGCATTTGTTAAACTAGGTGTATTTATCATTGTTGGAACTGCCTCCAAAACCCCAATCAGGTCAAATAAAAATCTCCACAAAACCTGTTTTAGTTTCTGAAAAATCCTTTTTTTAGTGAACTAAAAATTTCCTATGGCCATCAGACTCATTTTTATATTTATTATTGCTCTTTCCATCAATATTGACCTCAAAAATATATCCCAAACACCTCAGAAACCATACTGAGAAGCTCAAACCAGCCTCAAATCCCAATTCCATCAGCAGATAACCCCTTCCAACCATATCAAACACCTATCACCAACAACCCAACAACCGTCAAAGAAAGAATTAGTTCAAAAATAATAATTAATTATAAAATTTATTAATATGCAAAAAGAAAACATTATTAAAAAAACCACTCAAAAATGCACCATACCCCATATCATCAGTACACTGCTGGACTAATACCATACAAGCCCAATTTTAAACTACAACCACTACTATCAAACCAACTTTCAGTAACTTCCTGGAGTATTCAGTGCAAGACAAGCCCTCTGAAACAAGCTGATAATAAGCTTTCAATAGTGTGACATACTCGGAAATTCTTTTTATATGTAGAAACACTCCCCCCCTCAGCAATACCTCTGGAAACCTCACATAATGGCACAGGGACTTACTCTCACTGATGCATGATGGCAAGATTTTGCTTGTAGAAGACATCCATAACTAGTGGTTTTTCAAAATTTCTGCAATTTTTTCTTTACTTGGGACCCATGTGATGGTCAAATGTCCTTTGAATAGGGCCTTTTTAGTAATTAAATAATCTCAATCAGTTTTCCTTGTCTGCTTATGGGACATGTTATCAGAAGCTACTTTGATGGCGGAGGCACTGTTGCATACAAGGTGACCTATGTACCTCACACCTATGCAATAGACCTATGGCCTTTATCCAATGTAGTATTCAGCCCATCCTAATTGAGAAGTACTATCTTAAATGTCCTCCATGTTACCTTAACTTCTCTTGTAATTACATATGTAGTAAAAGTCCCAACCTGTTATATACCTGCTTTAGTTCCAATTATTTTTCTATTTAAAATGGCTTCCTCCCCCGCCTTCCTGATTGCTTCACAAGAAATCAGTTTACTAACTCCTGCTAGGCGATCCATCCCAGCAAGTTTCAGCCAAGCACTTTAATATTACTCTATCAACTGCTCTTCTCCTTGTAGAACTCTTCCTTATTCTTTCCCCCAAGACTACTGTGAGGAGATCCTACTTTTTTCAAGCCCTGCTTGCACTCCAGCCACCCTCATGACATTCAACTGATTTCTTCCCAAAAAGAAAAACCTCACCCACTCAAAATCATTACTCTTATTAATTGGGCATCAAATCTTGCTATTGAATTTGTGGCAAATTTTGTTACCTCATTTATTTTACCCCAAATCATGGATTTGAGTAGCTATTGAATTTTTGGAAATATTATCTACCTCCTTGTGGCCATCTTACTTATATTTCCCTCTTGAATCATTGCCCCAGGTCCTGCTTCAACTCATTCAATTTTTTGCTTCAATGCTCTAATGCTTTCCTTCAACACTCTGAATTCTTGATTTGACACCTTTGATGCTTTGACAACAGCCTCAATTACATAATTCAAAGCTTTAATGCTTTGAAACTGTTCTTCAATGCTTCAACACCCTGCTTCAATGCTTCAACCTTGGGCAACCTACCAATCAATTAAACTGGGAATAATTTGACAACTATTTCTTATTTTGGCACCACCTTTTTTGGGTCACTCCTTTCTTTTCAGGCACTAAAATTCCCCCCTGAAATGCACTTTTCTCTCCCATGTCTAGCCCAGCTGTCACCCACATCTCAAGGGGAAGAGGAGCCACTGTAACAGCTGACCCCTCCACTCCAAGAGCCTGTGGAACTTGGGGAAATTTCTCCAATTCATTAGAACCAGCAGCTAGAACATCCACTACAATCCTATTGGATCGTATTACCCAAGTTTCCATTTCTCCTATCCCATAATGTGATAATCATAAAATTCAAAGAGTCACAGGATAATTCCCAGAGGCTGGCTACCATGGTTTGGACTCTCCTTCCTTTGACCCCATTTTTGTCCCAATCCCAGGAGACAATGAAGAATATGATGAAGATGAGGATTCAGGATTTTATTCTAGAATATTGAGGAGCCTTAATTTACCTTCCCCAAAGGTTAATCCAAGCCCAAACTATAATGCAAATTAAGTCCCACCAACCTCTCAAACTGCTGATCCTTGTTCTCCTTCTCAGGACCCTTCTACTGAACCTTTCACTGCTGGCCATTATTCAGATAATTACCAATGCAATGAATCATCTTTTCAAAACTTCTAATAACCTTCCTTCCTCCAAATTTAAGTCACCATCCATCAATGCTCCAGAAAAATTTGATTTTATCAACCTAAAATGCTTTGACCATTCCCTCAAGATTGAAAACTAATATTTGCTAATGGTGAAAGGGTATTTGCTAATCATAGAAAGATATTGTATTATACACCCTAATACCACTCAGGAAATGCTAGGGGTTGGATTAAACCTTACCTTTCTCACATTGGTTTCCATCAGCCAGATTTTTCATTTCATTCTTGGTTCTTATTCATCCAGAAGCTCCAAATGCTTTTTGGGGGTAATCTAGAGATCCAACTTTCTGAAAAGGAGTTAAGTATCATTAAAATGATAGAAAAAGGTTATGCTGCCAACTACACCAATGAATCCAGAACCCTTATTACCAAGTTCTTTGGTTGGGGTGATCAAGCTCTCTCCTTACATTTCTGACATGGAACCCCTTTCCTGGCTAATTGACCAATTAGCTGGTTACAATGGACCTCAAGAAACACTACAGGAGCTATTGGATATCTTTCTGAAATAAGCTAATTTTAACCATGAAAGGATGCGGGAGAATTCCTCCAGCTCTCACCAGGCCCCAAGGCCTAGAATTAGTTCTTCAACTCCTACAAGAAATCAACAAACACCCCACCAAAGTAGATCCAAGGGGAAAACTAAATCTCCTTCTTCTAACCCCACTCAAAATAACTATCCTAATACTAATTGCCATGAAAGAAAAAAGGCTTTACCTGCCAGAAGGTGCAGCACCTGGGATGGTGATTGGAACCTGTTTTGAATTTGTTGTGGTTTTGGAGTCAAACATTCAATTGATTTCTGGATGGTCACAGGGGATTCATTCACAATATTTATGTAATGCATGAGTTGAATTGAAAATTTTTACATAGAAAGAAGAATTAGGAATTCATGTATTTACTTTAAATGCCATATCTATTATATCTCTGTTAAGAAATTTGGTTCAGAGCTATGTTAGATGGGATTTTTTTTTGATTGGTGTCGAGCTAAAAATGAAATGTTATCAATTCTATTGAAGGAAGGGAAATTTTCCTATCATTCATAGGGGTGATGTTGAGTTCACCACTCCCAGTTGTGTGGGAGTTGTGTAGGGCCCTAGATGGCCAAATGGCCGCATGGGGGCCCATCCACGCGTCCAAGACGCGCGTTCAGGAAAAACCACGCTTCTAGACGCGCTGAAGGGGTTTTCTCAAACACGTGGGACCCCCAGGGGGTGTATACACCCTGTACACAGCGGCTTTGAGCCCTGTTTGGGGGTATGTGGCCCCCTGGGGGTTGTGCCAAACTTTTTGGGTCCCCCTGGAGCGTATTTGGGTTCCATCAACCCAAATTTCTGATTAACAACGCGCTAAAGGGGTTTTCTCAAACACGTGGGACCCCCAGGGGGTGTATACACCCTGTAAACAGCGGCTTTGAGCCCTGTTTGGGGGTATGTGGCCCCCTGGGGGTTGTGCCAAACTTTTTGGGTCCCCCTGGAGCGTATTTGGGTTCCATCAACCCAAATTTCTGATTAACAATTACTATTTGGGACTATTTTTCCATGTCTAGCTATCAAGAAATTTGGTTCAGAGCTATGTTACATGGGATTTTTTTTTGATTGGTGTTGAGCTAAAAATGAAATGTTATCAATTCTATTGAAGGAAGGGAAATTTTCCTATCATTCATAGGGGTGATGTTGAGTTCACCACTCCCAGTTGTGTGGGAGTTGTGTAGGGCCCTACATGGCCAAATGGCCGCGTGGGGGCCCATCCACACGTCCAAGACGCGCGTTCAGGAAAAACCACGCTTCTAGACGCGCTAAAGGTGTTTTCTCAAACACGTGGGACCCCCAGGGGGTGTATACACCCTGTACACAGCGGCTTTGAGCCCTGTTTTGGGGTATGTGGCCCCCTGGGGGTTGTGCCAAACTTTTTGGGTCCCCCTGGAGCGTATTTGGGTTCCATCAACCCAAATTTCTGATTAACAACGCGCTAAAGGGGTTTTCTCAAACACGTGGGACCCCCAGGGGGTGTATACACCCTGTAAACAGCGGCTTTGAGCCCTGTTTGGGGGTATGTGGCCCCCTGGGGGTTGTGCCAAACTTTTTGGGTCCCCCTAGAGCGTATTTGGGTTCCATCAACCCAAATTTCTGATTAACAATTACTATTTGGGACTATTTTTCCACGTCTAGCTATCATAAAGTGACCCTAAAGTGAAATTGAACTGAAATCAAGTGAAATTAAAGTGGAATTAAAGTGACACTATAGGAAAATTCAAATTAAACATCCCACAAAATTGCTCTTTCTCAACTTGAAAGCAGGCAAAATTGATAGTTTTTCAATTTAAATTTGGATTGAATACTGAAGTAGAATTGAATTTCTTTTAGCATTATGGGAACAGTGGCAAGCTCTCCTTTTAAAATGGCCACATTCAAGGACTACACTGGTGCAATAAAGAAAAGCTGCGGAAAAGAAGTATTTGGGTAATGAATCATTGGAAGCCCCAATTGCATCCTCATCTAGGGCAAAAATTGAGGAACAAAATGTTTCAAAAATGGACATGACTTATGATGATGAGTAAAATTTTATGTTACTGTTTTTTGCCATATTTATCTTTATTGAAACTGATGGAGTGTATGCCATCAATATAAATATGTAAGTTTGACAGATAAACTTGCCCCACCTCCTGTGAGAGATTTTCCTAATAGGTAAGAGGCACAAATGTATTGTCAAACATGGGCAATGAAGCATGGTTACTCTTTTGCAGTTTTCAACTCAAAGCGTGATAAATATGTGAATTTAGCATGTGATAGAAATGGTTTTTACTCTGGGAAATTGCTCACCAAAAACTCAAGGCAAACTCACACAATAAAGGTTGTGTCCAAGTTTTTAATCTGTGGTAGTCACACAAAGGTGGATCCCTTGTGGCAAATCTACTACAGAGATGATAAAAATAACCATGAACTGTTTCCAACACCTCAGTGCATCCTCAAATGAGTAGAATCTCTAGGGTAGCCTTAGACAATCTAAAAGAAGGCATGAATGATTTGCTCAATACAATTCAACTCAAAAGAAAATTTAGCAAGATCACTGGTGGAAAATCTGTTGATGACCAAACAATCTATAAAACTAAGGGTAAGGTAGCGCTTGAAGAACTGAAGGGAAAAAGTGTTATGGAGGTCCTCTTTGAGAAACTTGGTAATTCAGGTTGGGTTTATTGAACAAAATTAAGTGGAGAGGGCCACTTGGAGGCCCTATTTATGGCTCTCCCAAAGTCATCAATGTTGAATCCTTATCTCTCTTTGTAATGATTAGCACCTACAGATCTCATTGTTCTATTTATTCTCAATCATTTGTTTCATGACTGTCAAACACCTGCAATATATGGTGCTTAATATTTGAAACTTGGTTATATTTCTTTCCTTTTTCTTCCTATTGATTTCTCTTTATTTCTCCTATCTCTTTTCCTGTTCTTGGAAACTTTCCACTGCAGAAACATCATCTGCGGAGAACACAAATCCGGACCAGTTGACCTGCCTCCACATCAAATTCCATTGCAATCAAGGGACGACGCAATCATCAATGGAACCTCAACTGCGACCACCAACAAGCCTCCCAAACTCAATAAACATCCAATCAAATCTCCAACAACAACATTTGAAGAGAGAAGCAGCCAGTCAGAATAAGTAAGATCACTCATTGAAACTTGTCAATCAGTGAATTTTTCTAACAATCCTTTTTCATTACTATCTCTTTCAAGGCGCTCACAATCCTCCTCATTCTCAACTTTAACTCTTGCTGGAATATTCATCACTCTTTGGACCAATAGTAAATCTTACAAATTTACCACTCCTCCAGAATGCTCATACTAATCTGCTTTGACTCTCAGACTTCAGAATCAGCCTTGTTTCTCTTGCATGTCTCTTCCAATTCTTAGTCTCTAGCCTGTCTATTCCTTTTGGTACTCTTTTTTGTTGCAGTCTCATTTCATCTCATCTTGACATGTGGTCTCCTGTTAATGAAATACCACAGTCTGGTCTTGGTTTTAAATTCAGATTTTATCACGGTTAAAAGCCTGCACCTGCCATTATGGAACAACCAGGAACCTCTTCAAAGCCAGAAACAGAGGGGGATACAAAAAAATACAAATCTCTAGCTATCAAGTCACTGATTGAATCAATTCCTCTACTCACAGCTGATAGTTACAGCATGTGGTGAAATAAATTAGAGACACTCTTCAAACCTTTTGGGATATTCCACATTTTTAACAATTCTGACAAAGAAGCAGAATCAGACAAGGAAACCAATAAAGAGTTCATGGCGCACATAATTTCAAAACTGGATACAAATACCTATGACAACATCATCAACAAAATAAACAAGGACAGCGCTAAATTGATCTGAACTTCCAATTGAGAACATTTTTCCTCCTCCAAATTGGCAAATAGGGCAAGAGTATTCAACAGCTTCCTTCAATTGTCCATGGAGAAAGACATTGATGTGTTTGTGACGTTGCTGAAAGTATATCTAAAAAAAATGACTGAAGTTGGAATCAATCTTCCCTTGGATATAGTCACCTATCTTGTACTCTTCAAATTCCCTTCCTGCATGCTCAATATGAAATTGCAAATCATGAACTTAACTGCCAAAATGAAGATGAATATTGTACTCAATCACCTGATTCAGCACAAGAAAAAGGCTATGGATCAAGGAGATCAACCCAAACCAGTCAATGTTGCACTATACAGGGGAGAATAGTGTGAGAATGGCAAACAAAATGCAGACGTAACCTCACATCCCGCCAGCTCCGGTTGGTTTGAGTTCCCAGAGCTGAAGCCGCCAAATATTCAAAATTGTGGGAAGAAGTCCAAACAGAAAGACAAACATGAAGCCCATTTCTACTTGTTCTTCTGTGGAATGAACTCCAACAACAATACTGGCTCTGATTGATTCATCTTATATTCTGGTTGCTCTATCCACATGATAGTTGACAAAGAAAGAATCTTCTCTCTAAACAACAGTAAAGAATAACAAGAAATACAGACGGGAAAGAAGGACGCCTCTATAACTATTGAAGCAATTGGAGAGGCAGCACTGATCACCAAAGATTCCAATCTCAAACTCTCCAATGTTGCCTGGGTGCCTGAATCCATCATTAACTTGATATTTCTACAAGCTCTCATGTCAAAAGGTGCCAGAATCAAAGTTGATTCCAACACCAATCCCAGCACCTTTTAGGTAACTTTCAACAACTCCCTCCTCCTCTCAGGTTCCATCCTCAATAACCTCTTTATAACAAACATGGAATATAGAATGAATGTAGCTCCAAACCAGGTCTTTTACTCAAACGGCAAGCTGAAATCCATCCATTGCACTCTGGGCAAAGCTAGTATTGAAAGGATTGAGAAGTATTTGATGGCACACTGCAAACCACACTGAAAAAAAAACTTTGAATTTCTCAGTTGTGACAGAGCAAAAATCACTCGCATACCTTTCAATCATGTGCAGCCAAAAGGTCAGAGATGCTTTGAAAAGATTCACCTTGATCTGATTGGACCCATCAGCCCCAAAGCTAAAGGTGTTTTTAGATACATTCTTAATCTCAAAGATTCTCACTTGGGTTACATTGCCTGCTTTCCCCTTAAACATAAAAGCAACACAGCAGAAATCCTGATATTCATCATTTAAAATTCACAATGCAAGACAAACCTGTACCCCAAAGAAGTATGTTCAGATGGTGGGAAGTTTTTCAACTCAAAACTACTGACTAAAAATGAAGCACATCAAATCAACCAAATTGTGAGCAAAACACATCACTCTTAGCATAATAGTCAGGTGGAAAGAGCAAATAGAACAGTCATGGAATCTGCAAGAGCAACTGCTTTGACGCTGTAAGACTCCAAACCATGCTAGGCAGTGGCAGTTCTGTAGAGGGGAACGGTGCTGTTTAGGCTGCCCTCCTGAGTGTTTCAAAAATATTTAGATGTAACCAAGATCAAGGTCCAGAACCTGGTAAATGAGGAATCAAGGAGTAGAGGATAAAGATGATAATAGTTTGGTAGCAATGGAACAGCACTATCTGAGACAAGATTATGCAAGGAAAAACTTGAACAAAAGAGGTTAAAGCCAGCTTAGAGTTCAAAGAACAAAAGCTGTTGTATGTAAACAACGCCCACAAGCTAATAACTCTGGTTGTCAGCAGAAGATTGGAGATGATCAAATCAAACCCAACCAACCTCCAGGTTCTCAATGAACCTGCCCAACTCTCCGCAATCAAGCGCTTGAAGGGTACCAGATAACTGAGGGTGGCTGTACAAGACAAAGCACAATGTTTAAGAAGCTCTCAAAGCAAACAGTAACTGATTTTAAGCAAGGATAACCTCAACACTTCTCAAGGGACTCAATGGTAGGCTGGCAGAATGCAACTCCAAAGAAAATAAAGGGAGGTATAACACTCCAGGTCTTTGTTGATATTCCCATCTTTATACTTAGTGTCAGATGTGTTACTGCGTTTCTTTTCTTCTTTCCCTTCTATCTCTCATGTCATATGTGTTACTTTGTTGTCTGTCCAATCGCCTGTGTGTCAAGCTTTCACCTTTCTCAAACCTGTCACCTACGGCTCTCACGCGACCTCTTGACTCAGCTCATAAATACAAGTAACTGTGCCCTGTCCTCATACTCATGATAATCAACTCGACCACTTGGCCAGCTTCACCTACTTGACTTCGATCACCAAATCATCTGAACCCAAAGACTAGATGAACAAATGATCAACTCAACATTCCTCTGAACTAATCTATTGACTTTCTCATCTCAGTATTTCAGTCGGATCAGTCGTCAACAAATCCTCAAACTTCTCTTTTCTACTTAATCTCTTTAGAGGTCATAACCCGGCCTGTAGAACCATCAGTCTCTGTTTGTTTTCCTTACTGTTCTTTTCTGTTTTGTGATCTGTTCCTCATCTCATGTTCATGGTCTCTAACCCTTTACTTGAACCTGAAATGAACCAGCCTGTTCTAGGTTTCTCAATTCAATAAAACTTTTACACGGTTAAAAGCAAAAGATGGATCACCCCAGCTCATCCGGCACAAATCGAATCACAGAAACACCTGGAAAAGGAGGAGGAGGAGAAGGGAATTTTAAGGCTTTGGCTCTGAAGTCCCTCATGGAATCCACACCACTTCTCACCAAGAGAAACTATTCAATCTGGCGAAAGAAGATGGAACAATTGTTTAAAATGCGCGGAATCCTTGACCTCATCAATTCAAACAATCCTTATACTGAAATCCCAGACGACAACAAGATGGCTGGATACATCATGTCTAAACTAGATCCAGCAACTCATACCAACATCATAAGCTCAGAAAATGAAGACTCAACTAAGCTGATCTGGTTGGCAGCAAAGAATCACTTTGCCTCCAGTCAAGCGGCTAATTGAGCTTGAACATTCTTCAATTTTCTTTATCTGACTTTTGACCAAAACAATATTGAAAGCTTCGTAACCTCAGTAAGAACTCACTTAGGAAAACTTGATGAAGTGGGAATAGAGCTTCCGGCCAACATCTTAAGCTACCTAATCCTATTCAAATTACCCGAGTCTCTCAAGGCCATCCGCTCTCAAATCATGCACTCAGGACTACAACTTTCTGTTTCCCTGGTACTTGATCACCTAGTTCAACACAAGAACGAAGTTCAGGCAAAACTGCCCGAGACGACAGACACTAACTCCGCCTTGTATCACTCCAATCATCAAAGAGATTCAAATTACCCAAGATGCCTGGATGGGAAGCACAACCCGGCGGTGAAGTCACATTCTCAGTCCTCCTGCTGGATTGAATTTCCTGAATTGAAACCCAATACCCCCCCAAACAAAGCAAGACAGGGACCTAAAAAGAAACCACAAGAAGAATCTCACTACTACAGCTTCTACTGCGCTCCGGACAAGGCGAAAACAGACTCTGAAGACCGCTACATTCTTGAAAGCGGATGCTCAATTCACATGTTTCGAAGTAAAGATTTCTTCACCACTCTGGCAGAAAACTCAGGAGACAACACCATTAAAACCGGAAAAAGAGGAGAAGGACTATCCATCAAAGGACTTGGCACCATAGAAATCTCGGACCAAGCCAACCAAATAAGCTTAGATAATGCAGCTTGGGTTCCTGAAGCTACTTTTAACCTCATCTCCCTTGGAGCCCTGCTAAACAAAGGTTTCTTATTACAATTCAACACCAAAACCAAACCGTCCTCTTTCTCTCTCTGCTTCAAAGGTAGATCGCTACTGACTGGCGTCATAGAGAAAAATCTTCTACTCATCAAGTTTGGTCCCTTAAGTCAATCTCATCCTCTTCAGTGCTACTTAACTCAAGCAGACTTATCTAGTCTCCACGAGAAACTTGGTCATGCTAGCCTAAAGCGCATGGAAAAACATCTAGGTCATAGAATTGGCAAAGCCCTAGCAAGCAACTTTCAATGTCTTTCTTGCAGCAAGGCAAAGATCTCGAGACTTCCTTTTGACATTACTCAAGCCCCTGCCTTGAGGGTTTTTGACCAACTTCACCTGGATCTGATTGGGCCCCTAAATCCAACCAGCAAAGGGGGGATGCGATATTCTCTTACAATTGTCAACAACAAGTCTGGCTATCTCTCCTCATTTCCTCTTCCCTCCAAGGACGCTGCTGCTAACACAATCAAATTCGTAATTGAAAATGAAGCCAAGAAACTACTTAGATACCCCTCCAAAATCATATCAAACGGAGGAGGCGAATTTGTGAATGAAGATCTCAATCAATTCTTCCGGTCTAAGGCCATACAACACATCATCAGTGAACCTTACCACTCACAGCACAATGGGAAGGCAGAACGAGCCAACCGTACAATCATCGAGTCTGTTCGCTCTGTGTTCAGCTCGACTCCCATTCCCAGAAACTACTGGCACGTAGTCATTCAAAGCTGTTGCTTTGCACTTAATCAAATTCCTTCCGAAAAAGGCGGCAAGACGCCATGGAAAATGCTTCAAAAAACCAACCTACCCTTGAACTACCTTCAGCCCATAGGCTGTCCGGTAGTCTACTTACTCAAAACACCAAAATCCCCTCGAAACTGAGTGAAAAAGGGGAGGAAGGGATTCTTCTAGGCTACACGCCTCGTCTCTTTTCTTATAAAATTCTTTCCAGAAGCGGAAAAATCGTAGACACCAAGCATGTTAAGTTTATCAATAAACCTTCTCCGATTAATTTAGAACTGCCCGCCAGCAAGGCAGCAGCTGAAGGAATTACTCAAGCGTCTCAGAATGAAAATATCAAAGGCACTCAAGCCAGCACTGACACTACTGTTATTGAACTCCAGGACGACCTCAAACCTCTCATTGAACCCAACACGGAGTCAGACAGTTCCGAATCAGCCAGCTCAGACACCGAGGTTCTCAAAACGCTTAGAACAAATCTATGTGATAGAAGTCAACTTAAACCCCCCCAACAATACGGGTACTATCACTCCAATGTACCAAAAAACATTCACAAAGCATTGAACGATCCCGCCTGGGTACCTCCAGTCAATAAAGAACTAAACACTGTTGAGGAACTTGGAGTTTGGGAAGATGCAGATGAGTTGGAAGTCACCAATCCCCTTGACACCACCTGGGCCTTTCAATGCAAACAGGACCTGCACACCGGGGACACCACCCTCAATGCTCGTGTCTGTGTACAAGGTTTGAACCAACGATTTGGAATTGACTACTTTGACACGTTTGCTCCCACAGGTAAGGTGGCCTCTCCTCTCTAGAGCCCTACTATGCTACTCTGTGGATAGAAAACTTAGCATCCTACAATTTGATGTAAAAGGGGCATTCTTACACGCTCCGCTCAGCGAGAACGTCTACATCAAAACCCCAGCTGGCTCCAAACAAACCTCAAAATATCTCAAGTTGAAGAAATCATTGTACGGGTTGAAACAGGCGCCACTGAATTGGTACAAGACCCTGAGTGAGTGGATTAAGGAAAATGGTTTCAAGGAGAGCAACAGAGATCCATGTCTCTATCTCCACAAAGATCAAACCACCGCTCTCTTCTTTCATGTAGATGATTTAATAGTTGTCAGAAACACCAAAGACTTTAAAGATCAATTTCTTACAAGATTCAAGGACTCCTCAGCGCATAAGGTTGACACGCTGCTCGGAATGAAGGTGGAAGTTACTCCATGCTTGATCAGTCTCTCACTACCAAATCATATCAAAAAAGGGCTTGAAGAGCTGAATCTCCTGGACGCTAAGCCGCTGAACAATCCTTGAACTTTGGGTCTACAACTGAAACCAGCTACACCCGAAGAAATCAAAGCTTTTGAAGAATTGGGAAAGAATTATTGATCCCCAATTGGTAGGTTGAATTTCATTGCAAACCTGGCTAGACCTGATATTATCTTTGCTGTATCAAATCTAGCTTGCTTCTGTGAAAGACCAGGGATCACCCACTGGAAGGAAGTAATTCATGTATGGCGATATCTGCTGAAGACAATTGACTATAAACTCGATTTTCAATCAAAATCAATCTCAAACCATCTTGTCACCTACAGTGATGCAACCTGTGGCAATGACCCAGTCTCCAGACTCTTGCAGACTGGTTTCATATCTCTCTTCAAGGGTTGTCCGATCTACTCGACTAGCAGAAAGCAACGTAGCATAGCTTTGTCCTCCACCGAATCCGAATGTAATTCTCTGTCAGCAAGTCATCTTGAAGGCCGTTGGCTTCATCATCTCCTGACGGAAATCTGGAGGTCAACATCTCTTGGACCTCCTGTGCACCTCGTTGACAACAAAGGCCTTGTTGACAAAATCAAGAAATTTGGTTGCAAGTCTCATGCAAAGTACATAGATATCAAACTTAAAAGTATAAGGAACAACTGGAATGATGGCCTGATCAGTTTTAAACTCATTTCCTGCCACAACATGCTTGCGGAAGCCCTCACCAAACCAGCCAATCCCACCTCTGTACTCAGGCTTACCAGTTATGTAGGGAGCTAAGCTCTCTGGGATTTTGAGTTGAGCCGGCGTGTTGATATTCCCATCTTTGTACTTAGTGTCAGATGTGTTACCGCGTTTCTTTTCTTCTTTCCCTTCTATCTCTCATGTCGTATGTGTTACTTTGTTGTCTGTCCAATCGCCTGTGTGTCAAGCTGTCACCTTTCTCAAACCTGTCACCTACGGCTCTCACGCGACCTCTCAACTCAGCTCATAAATACAAGTAACTGTGCCCTGTCCTCATACTCATGAAAATCAACTTGACCACTTGGCCAGCTTCACCTACTCAACTTCGATCACCAAATCATCTGAACCCGAAGACTAGACCAACAAATGATCAACTCAACATTCCTCTGAACTAATCTATTGACTTTCTCAGCTCAGTATTTTGGTTGGATCAGTCGTCAACAAATCCTCAAACTGCTCTGTTCTACTTAATCTCTTTAGAGGTCATAACCCGGCCTGTAGAACCATCAGTCTCTGTTTGTTTTCCTTACTGTTCTTTTCTGTTTTGTGATCTGTTCCTCATCTCATGTTCATGGTCTCTAAACCTTTATTTGAACCTGAAATGAACCAGCCTGGTCTAGGTTTCTCAATTCAATAAAACTTTTACAGTCTTAAGCTTAATGAAACCTCTTCAATCAATCGTGATTGGCTCCAGAAAAATGATCAGGGATCAGGAGCAGTATGGTCAGAGAAAGGGATCAAGGAGTGGTATAACACACTCAAAAATTTCAACAGACAGAATTTTCTTCAACCAACAAGGCTATTGGTTGGTGATAAGGATCAGGCCACAGAGGGGCAAAGACTCAGGGTCAAAAATGGATCAGGGGGCAATCAGAGATATACCCACGATAAGGATCAGGATCTTAATTTCACAATAATGGGGGGAACATAGGCACACACTCCCATGGATTGATTTTCTCTATCCCCCAGAAAAAGCAGGGGAGAGCCCCTCCTTTTATAGACCAGAGGGCTGTAGACTATTTAAAAGAGAGATTTACAAATAGAGTGGATTTTTTTTTTTTTAAGGATCAGGATGGGTGTGGGCAGGAGAGTAGCAAGTGAGAGGCCCGCAGGCATACTGATGGGCCCAGGCAACCGTTGAGACCCGCGCGGGCAACGGAAAAGCCGCATGGGAGACCGGTGAGCTGGAGGTGGTGTTCAAGAGAGGTTGACGGGCGCTTGAAACGGCCAAGTTGTTGGTCGTTGGTTGTTGTTGCGGGAGGTAGATCAAGGGATAGGAGGATGATTGGAAATGGACTCCTCTGGGCTGAGTGGTTGATCAGGAGTGTCGTGGAGATGATCGGCTAGGGTGGCCGAGGGGAATTGAGGATGATGAGTGGAGGAGGAGCCTTTGACGATGGATCTTCCCGACTCTGAGAGACTGGTCCAACGCCTTGATCAATTGTGGGGATCAAAGCCGAGGCCAAGTTCGTTGTGGGAGAGCTTGTGGTGGATCGCGTTGAGGGTGAGATTGGGCAAGTTGGAGGAGGTGAGTGATGGTGATGCAGACGGTTCAAGGTGGACCGCAAGGTTGTCATAATCATCATCATAATTGAAATCATTTGAATTGAGCACGTGTGATTGAAAAAGTCAACAAGTTCAAATTTGGTATTCAGATTGGAGATTTGAGGGGGGAATGGAAATATCGGAATGCTGAGGAGGTGAGGTCATTGAGGTATTTGAACCGGACCGTTTGTGAAGTTTGAAAGGTTCTGGGGGTGGCTTGTTGTGGTCGGCAATCAGTCCATCAGCATCGGAAAGCAATACTGATTCTTGTTTGCTGGCCGTATCACTACTAGTATCTACCAAAGAGTCTTGAAGATTGCTAAACACCGCGGTAGATGAAGATAATGTGTCATTTGGGACTTCAGTCGTCACTGGAGGAGGTGGTGGACTTGTTGGCGCGGTGGGAGCCAAGTGGATTGATTGGTCTGTGATGGCTCAATTGAGGCCGGCGGTCTTTTGGCCGCGCGCTTGGCAAAAAAAATTGTAAAGCGGAATAGCGGAGCAGAAGGGATTTGAACACAAGAGCAGGGATAAAAACACCCAGGGATCATCCTTTCTGACTGAGAGAATGAGCAGTTGGGAAGCTGGGAACCAAATGGAACCCAATTCCAGATCAAAGATTTTTTTTTTTTGATAATGATGCCTATGAATGATGATAAGGAAAAATCATAAAAAAAAATAAAGTCTCCGCACTGGCCAGGGTGTCCAGGATGGGGCACCACATCTCTCCCCAACTTACAGACTGTCCCTAGTCTGCTCCTGAGTTTGATGCCATAAAAAGAGAAAGGAAGGAAAGATTATTGAAACCAAGGAATGGCCATTTTGACCTTGAGAGTGATTGAAAAAGAATATGTCAATCCATCCAAAGGAAAATCCTAGAAGTTGCGGAGATAAAATGAAGAAAGCTTCCCAATTGCTCACATGCGTGGCATGAAGTAGAGTTTCACAACAAAACGCAGCAGATGACCCTGGTGGTGCACAATTTGGAGGACTTACTTTTGGAACAAGTTGCCTCCACAAGAATGAAATTTATTGACCTGATCAGCAGAGAAACTTCTGTCCATCTGAGTACCATACAGTTCCTCCAATATTTATTATTTTTTATTTTTTATTTATTATTTATTATTCATTATTCATTATTTATTATTTATTATTTATTATTTATTATTTATTATTTATTATTTATTATTTATTATTTATTATTTATTATTTATTATTTATTATTTATTATTTATTATTTATTATTTATTATTTATTATTTATTATTTATTATTTATTATTTATTATTTATTATTTATTATTTATTATTTATTATTTATTATTTATTATTTATTATTTATTATTTATTATTTATTATTTATTATTTATTATTTATTATTTATTATTTATTATTTATTATTTATTATTTATTATTTATTATTTATTATTTATTATTTATTATTTATTATTTATTATTTATTATTTATTATTTATTATTTATTATTTATTATTTATTATTTATTATTTATTATTTATTATTTATTATTTATTATTTATTATTTATTATTTATTATTTATTATTTATTATTTATTATTTATTATTTATTATTTATTATTTATTATTTATTATTTATTATTTATTATTTATTATTTATTATTTATTATTTATTATTTATTATTTATTATTTATTATTTATTATTTATTATTTATTATTTATTATTTATTATTTATTATTTATTATTTATTATTTATTATTTATTATTTATTATTTATTATTTATTATTTATTATTTATTATTTATTATTTATTATTTATTATTTATTATTTATTATTTATTATTTATTATTTATTATTTATTATTTATTATTTATTATTTATTATTTATTATTTATTATTTATTATTTATTATTTATTATTTATTATTTATTATTTATTATTTATTATTTATTTTTTTTATTTTTTATTTTTTATTTTTTATTTATTATTTATTATTTATTATTTATTATTTATTATTTATTATTTATTATTTATTATTTATTATTTATTATTTATTATTTATTATTTATTATTTATTATTTATTATTTATTATTTATTATTTATTATTTATTATTTATTATTTATTATTTATTATTTATTATTTATTATTTATTATTTATTATTTATTATTTATTATTTATTATTTATTATTTATTATTTATTATTTATTATTTATTATTTATTATTTATTATTTATTATTTATTATTTATTATTTATTATTTATTATTTATTATTTATTATTTAATTCATTATTTTTTATTTAGTGGAGGCTACACAACTTGATGTTAGTTGTTTAGCGTGCCACAAAACTCAAATGGGTTGTGTAGGATGCCACATGGCCCATTTGACTAACTTGACGGACCACTTGGTAAGGACAATTCCAGCGGATAGAGAAAATCTTTCCCCACTGAGTCTTCAAGGAACAATTATAAGCTAAGACTGGATCCCCAGGGTTCAAGGGATCCCTGATTTGCTTCAAATGCTTGTCTGCCCAATACTGAACTGATTTTTCCCTAGAATCCATCATCTTCTGATAAGCTTCACTACAGAAATCTTCCCTCCTTCCCAGCTGCTTGGATCTGGCAACTAATAGATCAGTGGTGGAAGAAACCTTTTCCAAAGAAATACCTAAGAAGGATTCCATTTCCAGATCCAGAGGAAGGACAGCCCTTTGACCAAAAATTATTTTGTAAGGTGAGTAGCCAGTGGTTTGTTTAGTTGAAATTTGATCAGAGAAGAGGACCAGGGGGAGGAATTTGCAACAATTCTTGCCACTTTCACCAGCCAGTTTGACAAGAGCATCCTTCAAAGGAGCATGGCCTCTTTCCACCATGCCTTGGCCTTCAGGATAATAAGGAGTGGTCACCCTATGTTGACCAGGAAGTGATTGGATAATATCAGCCAGTTTACCACCAAACTCGGAGCCGCCATAAGTCAAATAAGATTGTGCCAAGCCATAACGCATTGTCCAAGTCTCATAAAGGAAATCTGCTACTGATTCATAGCTGAGGTTCTTAAAAAACTTTGCTTCAACCCATCCAGAAAAATCATCTCTAGCCACAATGAGGTAATTAGCTCCACCAGCCTTAATGTGGACCACATCGATAGCAATCCTCCCAAAGACAGTGGACTCTCCAGTGGGGTAACAAACTTGGGCGGGGCGCCTAAGATCACGTTTCTGACACACTTCAAAACTCTGGCACCATTGAGAGACTGATTTCTTCAGATATCGCCACCAGAATTGTTTGGATATTTGTCAATAAGTTTTGGTTTCCCCACAATGACCAAGGCCTTCATGGAGACTTTCCAGGATTGAATCTTGCTTAGAAGGGATAGTGACCACAAAAAGTGCACAAGTAGTTCCTCTTTTCATGAGCCTAGAACCTTGGACAAAGAAACTAGAGGACTTCCTTTTAAGGGACCGAATTCTTTGGCAGAGAGATCAGGGGGTCTTTGGAGAGTTGAAAGGTACTGCTCTAACTTAAGCCAGAAACCTTGCTGGAAACCAGAGTAATCTTGGGAGGAGAAAGCAAAAACAGGGCAAACCAAGGGTTCTTCCTCATCAAAATCCATTCCAACATCTGATTCATCATCTCCAAGAGGGCGTCAAGATAAACCATCAGGCATGGTGAAAGACTTTCCAGGCCTGTGAACAATATCAAAAGAGAACAACTGGATGAAAGCCACCCAACATGTCATTGGAGCATTTGGAAGGCTTGGGGCATTGATCATTTCAATAATGGATTGTGCATTGACTTTTAACTCAAAGTTTTGACCCCAAAGGACAGTCTGGAGCTTCTTCAACATTTGGGCCACACCAAAAAGTTCCAGCTTTGGCTGGGATTACCTGGATTACATATCTGAGAAAAGAAGAGATTCATACAGAGCAGGACAATTCAAACCATTTACGTCTTCCTGAGTAAGGACAGCCCCAAAAGATTGATAACTAGAGTCCACTGCCAGCTTCATCTTGCCAGCTCCAGGTCCATAAGTGATCTTTTTCAAAACAATTTCTTTCCCAAAAATTTTTTTGAGAAACTGAAATGATTGTTTGAAATCTTGGGTCCAAATCAATTCAGCTTCCTTTCTGATTAGACAATGCAAGGGTGCACAGATTTTGGATAGTGAGGGAATGAAGATCCTGACATAAGTTACAACACCTAGGAAACCTCTAACTTCCGTTGGATTTATTGGAGTAGGCCAGGAGATTATTTTGTTGACTTTAGAGGGTGCCATCCTTCTTCCTTCCTTGCAGACTATATTACCAACAATTTCGAAGGCAGGGACACAGGCTGCAAGTTTTGATCCAGAGACAGTAAGTCCAGATTCCTCGATTCAAAATAAAATTCTTTCCAAGATAGTAGCATACTCCCAGATAAATCGTTGGATTCCTGAATGCCAAGGTAAGAGCTCATTAGCATAGTCAGAAACTGGACCTTTAATCCCACCATAATCAATGAAGATACCGGCATGATCTGGGATTTTGTCCTGGAGGATCCACATCATCTGATCCTGATAGACTGCAACCAAGTTGGTGGCACCTTGAGGCAATCGAGTCAGTTGAAATCAACCAAGGGGAGTATCAAAAGTAGTGAGTGGCCGAGAAATAGGATGCAAGGATTGTTTGTCTTAGCCACCCATAATTTCACCTAGACCATAGCAAGCTCTCCCAGAGAACGATTTGACAAATTCTTCAGTGGCAGGAGGCACGCCAGAGTCTTTAATAGTAACTTTTTTAAGATTTTGGAGATCATGAACTACTCTAAGTTTACCATTACTCTTTAGAACACAGAAAACAGGACTGGAATAGCTAGAAGTCAATTGTTTGTATAAACTGGTTTGGACTTGTTTGCAGACCAACTTCATGAATTTGTTGACTTTAGCAGCAGGGATTGGGATCTTTTTCTTTTTCCAGGGATCATGTTCTACTACAGGGATGATGCAAGGGAGACCATAGGATTCTTTCAAGAGACCTCTCTCTTATTCACAGAAAGAAATGGATTTTTCCCTAAGAGCTAGGACATTTTTGATCAAATTTAACTCTTCAGGAAGAATCCATCTATCTGGACCAAAGTTTACCACTTTCAGACGTTCTTCAGTGACCCAACCAGAGGGAATGAATGGACCAGTGAGGGATTGGGATAGACCACAGTAAGGATTGCGGGATAGAGGAGGACGCATAAGGGGAGTATTGAGGTTGAGAGGCATTGGTTGGTTGACTGGCTGGACCTTCTTTGAAACTGGTTTGTACTTAGTGGCAAAGGAGAGGAATCCTTGCTTCCTCCAAGCATTTACCAGTGAGACCTGACTACAAAAACTGAGACCATATTCCAAAATCTTCCAAGTTTGATTTTCTGCTGCGTCCTTGAAAGGTGCATTCTCCATAAAAGAGGATCCAAAGGATAACACATTGCTCACATCTGTGGCACAGGGTAGAGTTTCAAAAATGAAAGTAGTAGAAGCCCCTGGTGGTGCACAATTGGGAGGACTTACTCCTACCCCAAATTGCCTCCACCTAAGACCATACTCCTTCATACCAATGCCATCAAGAAAAGAATCAAGATTGAGATCTAGTTTAGACTCATTGCGGAGATTTGAAACCAGAATAGAGGATGATTGATCAGGCTGAAAAGAAAAAAGAAAAGAAGATACAACAGATCCAGACAGAGAAGAAATATTTTTGGATTTTTTGGATTTTTCATGTGTTTGATTTTTGATCTTATTTGGAGGAGAAGGAAATGATGAGGAAAAAGAAAGATATGCCTCTGAGGTGGGAGTTGGTCCCTGAGTTGAATTCTGAGGCTGAGAAGAACTAAAACTATCAGTAGGGCCAACTATTCTGCTAAAAAATGAGGATGAGAGGAAGGAGAGTTTTCTTTCTGCTTTCCCTTCAGGACAGATTTGGGAGGATTACCAGGGAAGTCTCTTTCCCAACAACCAGAATCCAGAGAACAAAGAGGAACTTCAATCTTTCTGCCATCAGCATTGGGGAGGAGGATTCTCTCCCCAACTTGATCAGAAAACATCAGGGTAGCACCAAAGTCCATTAAGAAAGGCCTTCCCAAGATCATGGGACCATCCAGACAAGTGATCCAGAAGTGACAGGTGCCAACAATATTTTGACCAATTTGAACAGGGATATCCTCAGCAATACCAACCAGATCCCAGGACTGGTTCCCTATTCCATACACAGCAGAATTGAAACTGACCCTTGGACTAAGTTTAAGCTTGCAGGCCATGGAGTCCGAAATCAAGTTGAGCTGAGAACCCAAATCCACAAGGAGAGAAACCGTTTTAGTTGAATCACCAAGATAACATGGAAGAAAGCCAAGAGGACAGGAATACAGTTTGGCATCTGAAGAGGGATCTGTTCCACCAGAATCCTCTATCAGAGTACCAGAGGAGACCTTTAATTTTTAGGGACCAATCTCCACACGTTGTGGTGTTGTATTTATAACCTCAGGTCAAGAGCTTCTTTGCGGGCTGCGCGCTCAGCGGTTGGGTAGGTCAGGCTCAGCATTTGGGTGCGCGCGGTCTCAGCAGTGCCTGCTGAGGGCTCAGCAGCAGCCGCTGCGGTCTCAGAAGTAGGAATTGCAGGCTCAGCACCAGGTGCAGGTCGGGCCTACTCCAAGGGCGCCGGGCCGCGACCCGCCCAGGAAACGCGGACCAAGTGATGGAGCCGGCCCAACCAAGCTCGCGGGTGGCTAGTCCGGAAGGCAAGGGCGGGGCAATCGGGGGTTAGGCGCGCGCGGGCTGACTTGCGGGCCGCAAGGCCCGCGGACGGGCGCGGGCGGGCAAACTGGGGGGCTCCAAGTACGGCGCGGCGGAGGGCTGTGCCATGAGAAGGATGAACGGGTGTACGTTGATATCAAAGGGCACGGGTATGGGGCAAGGAATGGAGGGGTAGGGTTGGGCTAGGGTTCTGTGCTTAGGGGTTGTGTTTCATTGTTCTTTTGCATTTTTGGTTGTACTTAGGTTAGGTTTGAAGGGGGGGGACTAATTCCTCACCCTCAACTCTGAGTTGGGTGAGGGGGGAAAAAAAGGAAGGAAGGAATCAATCCATCTATTGGAGAAGGAAAGGAAAGGAAGAGGAAGGATTAAAAGAAGAAGAATACATCTCATCATCTCTCTTTTATCTCACTACACTTAAGAACACGTCGCATCCAACCTCCTTACAGATGCCTAGATCAATAATTTCCGGACTTGCAGACAACTAAGGAGCATAACCTCCCTTTACTTTCCACAACGTCAACAAGAAACCCATTTCTTCATCCCTTCAGCCACAGATGGAGATATTGACAGGAGTTCAGCCACAGATAGATCAGTAATTTTAAGATCTGAAATTTTCTTTAATACTCCTTCCACAGCATTAGGGTAGTCCTTGGAGATGCCCCTCTCAAATCAAACTTTGGGCTGGGTGGAGGGAGGGAGATCAGATGAAATAGGTGCTAAAAGAGGATCTGAGGGTTGGACAGGTTGAAGAGGGGGAAGATAAGATTTGTCCTGGAACCTTTCAATAAGTGGTTCCCTTTCTACTTCCATGGTTTCCACATCAGAGGAAGGAGGCTCAGGTGAAGATCAACATTTGACAGGTTTTCGCAGGATTGAGGATTGAACAGGAGGAGACTTATGAGGTTTTGTTTCCTCATGGTGTTTCCTAGCTGGATTAGATTGATAGGTGCCAGGGAAGCTGGAAGAAGTGATAGCTGGAGGATACCAAGGTTGCAGAGTTCCACAGGATGATCAAAAATCCACAGAGACCAAGGATGCCTTCTTGGGAGTTGGTGGTTGGTATGAGGCCACCACATGAAGGATCAGACAAGATGAATCAAAAGGGATCAAAGCACCATTAGGGAGGAAGAAATTATTTCCCTTCTGCTCTACTAACTTCTCCTCCTTTTACTTCTGGAATTCAGGACATCTACCAATACCATGGCCTTCCCTATGGCAATAATAACGGACTAGAGTAGATTTAGGAACATAATTAGCAGGTTTAGGAGTGGCTAAAGAGGATATTTTCTGACCTTTTTTATTCTCAAATGCCTGAAGTAATTTAGTGATCTCATCTATAGTAGCAGATTCCTTATTGGCCTGGGGATTTGATTTGGGTCTACAATTTGCTTCCATCTTGTTCATGATTTCGTTGGATTCTTGGAAGGAGGGAGCATGGACTGGTTCAGCAATTCTGGTCTTTTCAAAAGTGAGGGCAGTTTGACCTTTCATGACATTGTCCACCGCTTCCATCAAAACCAGAAAAGCAGGAAGTTTGTATCAATTATCCCTAGTAGTGATCATCAATCCAGATTTGACCAGTTCATCCATAATTCTTTCCTGGACTCCTGGAGAGAAAGACTGAAAAAATTGCACTCAAATTTTGTCCAACGTATCAATGTGATTGTTCCAAATAAGATAGGACTGGATAGGGTCCCAAGATTTTCTGAAAGCTTGATAGTCAGAGGCTGAGGAGATACCACCATTTGAGATCCATTTAGAAAACAGGGCATCGAAGTCTTGCAAAGTAAATCTGGCTCCATCTATTTTACCCCAATAGGCCAAGATAGCCTCCTTCAGGAGCCTCCAGTTATGAGTTTTGAATCCATCAAACGATTTGATAACCTCCATAACTTTGTCAGAAGAGATAAAAAATTGTAACTGATAAGCCATATCATGTTCACTGGAACCATCCACTTCAGCAGCCATCCCATAGGAGTCCAGGAATTGTTTGACATTGGTCCCATTGAAGCCTAAATTTTTGTTCTGAGGTTTGATTTTGAACATCTTGGCCCGTACAGATGAGGAGGATCCAGCAGATTCCATGTTGAAGGGTTCCTAAGAGATCCAAACAAGCAGAGTTCCAAGGTGGCTCACAAGTGTGGCAAGAGTAGAGTTTCACAAAACAACAAGGATCTTGCCCAGATGGTGCACGATTTGGAGGACTTACTTCTGGACCAAGTTGGCTCCAAAGATCAGATCTGAAAAAAAGACCAAACAAAAAACAAAAAAAAAAGAAAAAAAAATCGGATTGGATTTGGGAGTTGATTCTTCAATTTGGGACTTTAAATTCCAAGGTTGCTGGTTTGATCCCAGCCCGGGGGACCAAATGTAAGACTCCAAACGGTGCTAGGCCTTTGCAGTTCTGTGGAGGGGAAAGGTGCTGTTTAGGCTGCCCTCCTGAGTGTTTCAAAAATATTTAGATGTAACCAAGATCAAGGTCCAGAACCTGGTAAATGAGGAATCAAGGAGTAGAGGATAAAGATGATAAAAGTTTGGTAGCAATGGAACAGCACTATCTGAGACAAGATTATGCAGGGAAAAACTTGAACAAAAGAGGTTAAAGTCAGCATAGAGTTCAGAGAACAAAAGCTGTTGTATGTAACTAACGCCCACAAGCTAATAACTCTGGTTGTCAGCAGAAGATTGGGGATGATCAAATCAAACCCAACCAACCTCCAGGTTCTCAATAAAACTGCCCAACTCTCCGCAATCAAGCGCTTGAATGGTACCAGATAACTGAGGGTGGCTGTACAAGACAAAGCACAATGTTTAAGAAGCTCTCAAAGCAAACAGTAACTGATTTTAAGCAAGGATAACCTCAACACTTCTCAAGGGACTCAAGAGTAGGCTGGCAGAATGCAACTCCAAAGAAAATAAAGGGAGGTATAACACTCCAGGTCTCAAGCTTAATAAAACCTCTTCAATCAATCGTGATTGGCTCCAGAAAGTTGATCATGGATCAGGACCAGTATGGTCAGAGAAAGAGATCAAGGAGTGGTATAACAGACTCAAAAATTACAACAGATGGAATTTTCTTCAACCAGAAAGGCTATTGGTTGGTGATAAGGATCAGGCCACAGAGGGGCAAAGACTCAGGGTCAAAAATGGATCATGGTGCAATCAGAGATATACCCAGGATAAGGATCAGGATCTTAATATCTTGGTAATGGGGGGAACATAGGCACACACTCCCATGGATTGATTTTCTCTATCCCCCAGAAAAAGCAACGGAGAGCCCCTCCTTTTATAGACCAGAGACCTGTAGACTATTTAAAAGAGAGATTTACAAATAGAGCGGATTTTTTTTTTGTTTTAAGGATCAGGATGGGCGTGGGCAGGAGAGTAGCAAGTGAGAGGCCCGCAGACATACTGACGGGCCTGGGCAACCGTTGAGACCTGCAAGGGCAACAGACAAGCCGCGCCGGAGACCAGTGAGCTGGAGCTAAACTTTGAGAGAGGTTGACGGGCGCTTGGGACGGCCAAGTTGTTGGTCATTGGTTGTTGTTGTGGGAGGTAGATCAAGGGATAGGAGGATGATTGGAAATGGACTCCTCTGGGCTGAGTAGTTGATTGGGAGCATTGTGGAGATGATCAGCTAGGGTGGCCAAGGGGAATCAAGGATGATGAGTGGAGGAGGAGCCTTTGACGACGGATCTTCCTGACTCTGAGATACTGGTCCAACGCCTTGATTGATTGTGGCAATCAAAGCTGAGGCCAAGTTTGTTGTGGGAGAGCTTGTGGTGGATTGAGTTGAGGGTGAGATTGGGCAAGTCGGAGGAGGTGAGTGATGGTTGTTAGGAGTGCCACTCATCCCCGCGGCCAATAGAGGACTTCTTCCTCTTCGACTACAATCTCTTGAAACCTATCCCTGGGAGACCAATCCCCGGGGATCTCCGCGAGAACGGCCGCATTCTCCTCTTCCAACTCTTCTCTGTTTGTCAGCTTGGGGCAACTCGGCTGTTGCTGTTCTCTAAAATCCTCTTTTATATTTCAATCTACTTTTCTTTTCTTTCTCACTTTCTTTCCTCTTCTATCTCTATTCTCTTCTTGTCTCATTCTTCTTTCTTCAACCATCAAGATTCTCTCGACCATCAAACCACCACTCATCAACTGGCAGACTCACCTCTTCAAACCCATCCAATACGCTCCAAACATACTCTTTGTCATTCCTTGTCTTTTAAGGTGATCTGCACCTCAACTCTGTGACCAACCATCAGCTTATATCTCTATCAAACTAGCTCGTATATCTTTCTCGCCTCAAATCTTCTCCTTCCTGACTGCTCAGCCTCTTATGTCCTATTTCTTGTTGGTTCTCTCTTTTTCGTTTTCATTTCTATCTCTTCCTTTCTATGTTTTCTGTTTCTGATTTTGAGAATCTTAGTCTGCTGGTTCTTAGTCCTCAAATCATTCTGTGAAATCTTATCATGGTTAAAAGCCAAAACCGGACCAACCGACTCACCTTCACGATGAACAAACCAGCAGGAGCTACGGATTATTTCCATCAAGTCGCTCTGAAAGCTGCGGTAGATGCAATTCCACACCTCAACAAAGAAAATTTCTCAATATGGCGAGATAAGATGATGATTCTATTTGACATCAAGGAGATTAAAGACACAATCACAAGAAACTCAGGACAACTCTCCATAAAACAAGATAGGGAGATGAGGGTGGTTATTCTTTATAAACTGGACAACACAACACACATGAACGTTGTCAATTCCAACATAAACTCTTCTAAGCTTCTATGGGCGGAAATCAGCCAACGCTTTGCCTCATCGGAGACCGCCAATTGAGCTCGAATATTTAACTCTTTCCTTCATTTTGGTTTCATTGAAAACGCCATTGAAGGATTCGTGACGGATAATAGAAAGGCTCTAACTCAAATGACCAATGTTTGTATTGAACTGCTTTCACACTTTGCACTTAAGGATTATTTTCTTCACCACTTCAACATGTCCTCTCCTCAGTACCATCTACCTCAGTCTAAGAGCATGACAAAAATAAAAGCACAACATCAATAGTGCAATCCGCTATTTCCTCTGGCTTGCGCTGAACTTCCAATCTCGGCAACCAACTCATTATATACTTGCAAACTTTTCAGTTAACTCCATACCAGTCAACCATCCATTATGAGATCCAATCTCCTTCCCTGGCCAATCAACAGCCTCGGACTTCCATCTTTGGTCATGCATTGTTCGTTAGTTTGCATTTACGTCTAACCAAGACATCACTACTGTATAGTTTGAAATTGGACTAGTCCCCACCCTGCATACACTATTACCTCTCATTCGCATTACCTTCAACTTCACTCGCTCCTATCCCAATTCGTCATGCAATTGTACGCTCAGATTCTATTGTCTCGCACTTACGCTAAGACCTCAGATCTATACCACTGCTTCATTTCCTATTCAGTTCCTGTCATTCATTGCCTCACCGCTCCACCTGTAGTTAGCTCATCACCAGGTTGTATCTAGTCACTTTGGATTACCTTATAAGGGCTATCCCCTTGCCTGACGATTGTCTCCTCAGTTAGTTAATTTCATAAGTTCTCGCATTTTCCTGCAACCTAGTTATCACATCGGACTTATGTTGAGTTTCCTTCTTTGGAACACCTTCCATTCATCTCGCCGTTTGTTGAGTTGCATAACCAAGTTTGCACTTCGCAACTGGGTCTTGCTATTCGCACTTGCACTTGCACTTGGTATTCCTTTGCGCTCACGATCATCTAAGAATTGACCTATAGTACATGGGGTGGTCGTGTGACAGTAAATTAACTAACTGAACTCATCTCTTGTAGCCTGCCAACCTATAGTAGACTTCTTCTTTTTCAATGTCACGTACTTGCTCAACCGGGAACAATTCCCTTGCCCCTTACAATGATGAGATCCATTGGGTAGGGAAAACCAGCGCTCCTTGGGCCCAACAACCCTTAGATCCAGTTCCTCCTTCGAAATCGCCATCTGTGGAACCTCTCGACAATCCTCAAGATCCTCCATGGGATGCTCCAATGGAACCTCTTGCAGAATTCGCAGACTCCAACCATTCTTCCGATGAAACCTTGACTCGTGGTAAACCAGGGGTTCGCACTACTGCTCTCAAGCCCGATTCTCCGACCCTGCTTTCAACATTGATCCAGGCCCTCACTCATGGTGCCCAGCAATCTGATCCAAGCACTCCGGGCATGAAACAACCTGATCATTTTACAGGAGAAAACCCTCATAATCTTAGATCCTACCTACAGTCTTGTAAAATCATCTTTTCAAACAACTCCAACAATTTCCCTTCCAATAGACATAAAGTTATGTATGCTTTGTCCTTCTTAGGAGGTAGAGCCTCGCAGTGGTTTGAACCGTACCTCGAACTTTTATCCAACGACAGTCCCACTTGTATTCTCAACAACTGGGAAAAGTTCGAGCAACAATTGTTCACCCTGTTTGGCGATCCCAATGAAGTTCAAAACGCCAAATACAAACTTAATATTTTAGTTATGAAGGAGAATAGTAGAGCTTCCGTTTATATTTCTCATTTTCAAACCTTGCAGCTTTGCATCCAGTGGAACGAGGCCGCTCTTCTATTCCATTTCCGAAAGGGTTTACCGGCACGCTTAATCAAACAGCTTGCAGTTGGAGATCATAAGACAACCTTGCTTCAGCAGCTAATCAATTGAGTGATTGAGCTTGATAATGGCTATCATGACAAGAATTGCTCTCGGAGAAACGACCATGGATCATCCACCTTGGCTCCAAAGGTGGACGACTCCTCAAAGCAAAACACAAGGAATCCAAAACCATCCAAACCAACCCCCACTTTGAACTCCAACTTGAAAGGGAAAGTTGTCACCAAAACTCCGAAGTTCCTGGATAAGGAAACCGGGATGCTTTGAAGTGAGGAAAGGCTGCAAAGGGAAAAGAACGGGCTGTGTATGTATAGTGGAGGTAAACATGATGTCAACAGCTGTGCAAAGCGTTTAGCGCGTGAAGCGGCTAAGCAGTCAAAAAATTAGCTTGTGGTTTTTCTGATACTTGCAAGGAAAGCTACACATTATCTAAATCACCGCAAGTAAATCTTTGCACTTGCGAGTCACTAGGTGCTCCGAGTTCAAGATTTATCCTATTCCATTCCGACAACACTCCTTATCAAATATTACTTGATTCCGGCGCTAATTTTTCCTTCATCAGTGAATCTTTGGCCACTTCCAAAAATCTTACGCATTCCAAGATATATAAATTTCCCATCTATCTAGTAAGTAGTGCGACTGAACCGTCTTATTGGGTTTCCCAAAAGGCAAAATGGACCTTCGCATTTTCCAATTTCCCAAGCTTCAAATGGGATTTATTTGTCTTGGCTATACCCGGAATGGATGATACCATTCTAGGCCATGATTTCCTAGTTTACTGGAATCAGGATGTGAATTGGCAAGAAGGAGTAATTAACCTTTGAACATCGCACCCCCAGAACGCTAAACTTTCCGTCAATCAGGAATTAAACAGCCTACCTGAAACTGTCATTGAGTTGGATGACACTTTTCCACCAGGAGATTTGCAATATCCTGACCTTCATTCTCAAATTCCTTCTTCAGAATTAGGATTTATTGCTTACCTATCAAGCTTACCTCTTTCCTGTTCCTTTGAAGAGAAACAGACACCAACCAAAAGGTGTATTTTGAGCTCCCTAATCCTCTCGCACCATGCAAGCACCTCAAACTTGGTGCTCGAAGATGACAAGATTGAAGATTTAGAAATCATTCAAGAGTCTTTACCCTTGGTTTATCATGACTTCGCTGACGTCTTTTCAGCTGCAGAAGCAGATAAACTGCCTACATCCTGTCCTTATGGTCACAAGATCAAACTTGCTGGCCCACCTCCGGCACCAGGACCAGTTTACTCTCTCTCAATGCAAGAATCAATTGCGCTTCAAGACTACATTGCGGAAAATTCAGCAAAAGGATTTCTTCAACCAAGCGATTTGAACACCGGCTCCACTGTTCTATTTGTACCAAAAAAAGGACGGCGGACTTTGCCTTTGTGTTGACTACAGGAAACTGAACCAGGTAACCCGGAAGAATGCCTATCCAGTATTGCCTATGTCACATCTCCTTACCCTCTTCCATGGAGCTACTTATTTCTCAAAGTTAGACCTTTGAGGTGCCTATAACCTAATTTGCATTAAGGAAGGTCATGAGTATTTAACTGCAATGAGAACCCGGTTTGGCAGCTATGAGTATACCGTCATGCCTTTTGGCCTCTGCAACGCTCCTTCCACTTTTCAACATTTTTTCAACGACATTTTTTCCGATCTTGTAGGTAAATACCTCGTGGTATATCTCAATGATATACTAGTCTACTCAAGAAACCTCGAAGATCACATTGCACATGTGCAAGAGGTGCTACAGCAACTTTGCAAGAATGACCTGTTTGCAAAAGCCTCTAAGTGCAAATTCCATTCCTCTTCTCTTCATTTTTTAGGTGTTTTAGTCTTGCAGCAAGGACTATTGATGGACCCAGCCATGAGAAAACGCATATTGGACTGGCCCCCACCTTCATCTGTAAAATCTCTTCAAGTTTTCCTTGGTTTAAGTAATTTCTATAGAAGGTTTATTGCGCGTTACGCCAAAAAAACCCTGAATCTTACTAACCTTCTTCAAAAAGACACTCCTTTTGTTTTTACCAAACAAGCTCCTTCGGAGTTTGAAGCTCTGAAGAAAGCGTTCACCACTGCTCCAATACTCGCTCACTTCAACAAGCTAGCTTGCACTATTGTCAAAACAGACGCAAGCGACTATGCAATCGCAGGAGTAATCTCACAGTTTTCTCCTTCCACTTCTCTCTTTCACCCCGTAGCTTTCAAGTCTTGCAAGTTTCTCGCTGCAGAGCTTAACTATGAGATTCATGACAAGGAACTTTTTGCAATTGTTTACTGCTTGAAGAAATGGCTTTCATACCTTTTGAGTCTTAGGGAATCCTTTGAGGTTTTAACTGATCATAATTCTTTGAAGTATTTCATGAGTTCAAAAGTCCTCACACGTAGACAGGCGCGATGGGCCAAATACCTCTCCAAGTTCCACTTTACAATCACATACCGTCCTGGGAAAAAAGCGGTAGTTCCTGATGCTTTATCACGTTGGGACAACGTTTACCCAAGGGGGGGGAGCACCTTTGCCAAAAAAAATCCTGAAAACGTTTGGACACTCTTCTCAACCCAATCTGCCCAGCTCAGTTTGATCATCGCTTGCTTACAAGATTTGGCTTCCAAATTCCGACAAGCTCAACGCGACGACCCCAAGTGCATCAAACTTCTCAAAAGTGCGAACTTATTAGATAGTAGTTACAGTATAGATGATAATGACTTTTTAGTTTATGATAATTGTATAGTAGTACCAGATAATTCTTGAATTAAGTTAGATATCTTTGAGTCATGGCATGATTCTCCGCTTGCTGGTCATTATGGGCAGGATAAAACCTACTAATTGATTGCACGAGACTTCTACTGGCCTGGTATGACCAAAGAAGTAAAAGACTATGTTAGCGCGTGCTATGATTGCAATCGTAACAAGTCCTCAAAACACTGGAAGTATGGGCTGCTCCAGCCACTTACAATCCCGCCTTGTCCTTGGCACTCGCTGTCTATGGATTTCATCTCTCAATTACCTTCTTCTAGTGGATATGATGCTATTCTAGTAGTAGTAGATTGCTTCTCAAAGATGGCTTTATTTTTACGCAGTAATGTGACGGCCTCTTCAGAAGACTTGGCTAACTTGTTCATAGAATATGTATTTTTGAAACATGGCCTCCCTGATAATATAGTTATTGATCAGGGATCTCTGTTTGTCTCAAGCTTCTGGACCTTGCTATGCCAACATTTGAAGATCACTTGCAATTTATCAACGGCTTACCACCCGGAAACAGATGGGCAAACCGAGCGAGTTAATCAGATCCTCAAACAATATCTTCAAATGTATGTTGCCTATCAACAAGACGACTGGTTACAATGGCTCCCACTAGCCAAATTTGCCTACAACAACTCCACTCATTCCTCCACCAAGCAGTCGCCCTTCCAAACTCTTTATGGTAGAAACCCAACTTTCTCTTCCCTTCACGTAGCACCTTCTCAACCTGCTACCAATTACCTTGACCAAATTCAATCCCTTCAATCGCAACTTCAAACCAAACTCGAAGAAGCAAACCAGCGCTATAAGCAGCAAGCAGACCAATCTTGCACTTTGGCTCCAACCTTTGCAGTAGGAGATCAATTATGGCTTGATTCTTGCAACATTTGCAGTACTCGCCCAACTCGCAAACTCTCCAAAAGAAATCTTGGTCCCTTTAAAGTAGAATGAGTCATCTCCCCTAACGCCTTTAAACTCACTTTACCTGCAAAATGGCAAGGTATCCACCCGGTCTTTCATGTGTCTCTCCTAGAGCCAGCTTGAGTCCTATACCCGGGCAAGACTCATCCCCCTCCTGAACCGGTCACTTTCCTCAATCATCAAGAGTGGGAAGTAAGCCGTATTCTGGATTCCAGGTTACGCAAAGGAAAACTTCAATACCTCCTTGAATGGTCTGGCTTCCAGTCCGACAAAGATCGCACCTCGTGGGAACCAGCCCATCACCTTTGTAATTCACCCAATCTGATTCCAGAATTCCATGCGAGCTACCCTTGCAAACCTCGGCAATCATAATTCTTTCCCATCCAATTCCATTCCATCCCACATTCCATCCCATCCAATCCCATTCCATTCCACATTCCATTCCACTTCACATTTCATCCCATCCAATCCCATTTCATTCCATTTTACATTTATCTTACTCAATTCACTCCATTCCATATTACATCCCATTAAAACTTATCTTATTTCACCATCATTTCATCATTTAAATTCCTCCATCTCACTGTGTTATTCTTTTATCATTTTCCCTTTATTTCCACTTATTATTAAAAATAATAATAATAATAATAATAATAATAAATTTTTTAATATAAAAAAAAAATAATATACATTAAATTACAAAGTTTCTTTTATCTCTTTTTCTGCATCCTCCCAATTTGCCGTCAATTCCGCAACCATGGACCAAAAGGTATCAAGGTCTTCATCATTAATCAATGCGGACATTCTTTGAAGTACCAGCACCTCCGTTACAATGAGCCTCTCAAAAATCTCCTCGCACCTTGCAACCCAAGCTCGCTTCAGCCGCACATTCCATCCACCTTCCTCCAAGAGCTCTTCATATGCTCTCTTTCTTTGGCCACCGGACATGCCTTCTCCAATATTGTCCGTCAGGTGCCTTGCATCCCTTTCAACCGGTAATACGATTTGCACCGGATCTGCTTTGCCTTGGCCCTCCATCCTTTCCGTCCCAGCCAATTCCTCCCTTCCATCTCCTTCATTTCCTTCTTCTAATTCACCCACTTCCTCTTTGTTCTCTCCACTTCCGTTTCCTCCATTTTCCTCTTCTCGTTCTGCTGTGTTTTCTTCCTCCCTCGCTTCCTCGGTGATCACTCCTACCGTTTCTGCACCGGATACCTCAACTTGCACCTCGGTATTCATCTGGGTTGCCGGGTTTTCAGTTGGCGGTCCCCAGTAAGGTGGTGGTGGTGGTGGTGTATTGGTAGTATATCTTTGAAAACAAGGTAACACTAGCAAACAAGCAAACAATTAGTTATTATTTCAAGATCATTAGTTAGTCCCAATTATTACTCACCAGGCACTTGCGTCCCCAAGTATTTGATCTCCGGCAATGGTGGTATTTCGTAATTGACCCTTGGCGCGGACCTACGACTTCGCATCTCCCTTGATGATTCCAAAGGACCCTTGACGGTTGACTCGACATTTATAGGGAAGTTACACGCCACCTTGCAAACTCGACATTGCTTGCATTTGCCTTGGAGACCTCGGACGGCAGTACTGGGAATACAACGCTTGTTGCGGCGAATACATTTTTCGCAATGGCGGGATGACAATGACGACATTTTTGCAAAATTTATAAAATTCTATTGGGTAATGAATTAAGTAATATATAAGGGTATACAGTGATAATTAAACAACTTGAGATTGATGGAAAAATTTACCTGAACGCTTGCAGGAGCTCGCGTCTTTATACCTGGGCAACTGTCACGCTTTGCACTTAAGGATTATTGTCTTCACCACTTTGACATGTCCTCTCCTCAGTACCATCTACCTCAGTCTAAAAGCGTGACACAAATAAAAGCACAACATCAATAGTGCAATCCGCTATTTCCTCTGGCTCGCACTGACCTTCCAATCTTGGCGACCAACTCAGTATATACTTGCAAACTTTGCAGTTAACTTCATACCGGTCAACCATCCATTATGAGATCCAATCTCCTTCCCTGGCCAATCAACAGCCTTGGACTTCCATCTTTGGTCATGCATTGTTTGTTAGTTTACATTTAAGTCTAACCAAGCCATCACTACTGTATAGTTTGCAATTGGACTAGTCCCTACCCTGCATACACTATTACCTCTCATTTGCATTACCTTCAACGTCACTTGCTCCTATCCCAATTCTTCATGCAATTGTACGCTCAGATTCTATTGTCTTGCACTTACGCTAAGACCTTGGATCTATACCACTGCTTCATTTCCTATTCCGTTCCTGTCATTCATTGCCTCACCGCTCCACCTGTAGTTAGCTCATCACCAGGTTGTATCTAGTCACTTTGGATTACCTTATAAGGGCTATCCCCTTGCCTGATGATTGTCTCCTCAGTTAGTTAATTTCATAAGTTCTCGCATTTTCCTGCAACCTAGTTATCACATCGGACTTAGGTTTAGTTTCCTTCTTTGGAACACCTTCCATTCATCTTGCTGTTTGTTGAGTGGCATAACCAAGTTTGCACTTCGCAACTGGGTCTTGCTATTCGCACTTTCCCTTGCACTTGGTATTCCTTTGCGCTCACAATCATCTAAGAATTGACCTATAGTACGTGGGGTGGTCGTGTGACAGTAAATTAACTAACTGAACTCATCTATTGTAGCCTGCCAACCTATAGTAGACTTCTTCTTTTTCAATGTCACGTACTTGCTCAACCGGGAACAATTCCCTTGCCCCTTACAATGATGAGATCCATTGGGTAGGGAAAACCAGCGCTCCTTGGGCCCAACAACCCTTAGATCCAGTTACTCCTTCCAAATTGCCATCTGTGGAACCTCTCGACAATCCTCGAGCTCCTCCATGGGATGCTCCAAAGGACCCTCTTGCAGAATTTGCAGACTCCAACCATTCTTCCGATGAAACCTTGACTCGTGGTAGACCAGGGGTTTGCACTACTGCTCTCAAGCCAGATTCTCCGACCCTGCTTTCAACATTGATCCAGGCCCTCACTCATGGTGCCAAGCAATCTAATCCAAGCACTCCGGGCATGAAACAACCTGATCATTTTACAGGAGAACACCCTCATAAGCTTAGATCCTACCTACGCTTACATTCAAGATATAGTCTTCAATCTCATTAGCCCGGGTCTCTTAGCAAGCAAAGGATGAAACCTTAATCAAAGCAAAGACCAGTTTCAAGTTACAAGGATGGGCCAAGCCATACTCAGGGGATCCATCAGAGACAATCTCTTTGTCGTAGAGAAGCCTAAGACCGTGGGGAAAGGAACTTCCATTCACCATATCAATCACTCTCCAAATCCGTCATCAAACCAAGGTCTATCTCTAGAAGAAATTCATCAGATGTACATTCACGCCGTGATGTCCACTCTCAAACCCATTCTCAAAGGACTCTTCACTAACAACAAACTGAATCGTTTCCAATGCGAGGGCTGCGCAAAGAGTAAGATTGTCCAATCTCCATTCTCATCAGTATTGACTCCTTCAAGCAAACCTCTCAAACGGATCCACCTAGACCTTGTCGGACCGATCTCCCCGCAGTCCAAGGGCGGCCATCTATATCTTCTGACCCTAGTAGACAACTACTCCGGCTACCTGGCTGCTTTTCTCCTCAGCTCCAAAGACAAGACCCCTAAGATGATAATTGACCTGCTCAAGATGGAAGCAAAAAGACTCAACTATTATCCCTCTGAGATTTTCTCCAACAAATGCATGGAATTCACCAATTCAACGCTCAAAGACTTTGCTAGATCAAAACACATCAAATTGATGACTTCCAAACCTTATCACTCCCAGCACAATGGACGGGCAGAAAGAGCCAATTGAACCATAATCAAATCAGATCAAGCTACCTTCTCGTTGTCCCGACTACCAAAAACCTACTGGCATATAGTCACAAGGAGTTGCTGCTTCATGCTCAACCAAATACCTCAGGAAGGTAATCACCATTCCCCCTGGGAACTTATGTTTGATAAAAAACTCCCGACTAATTACCTTAAACCTGTAGGATCATCACTCATATATCTCAAGAATCGCACCCAAAAAGGAAGGAAATTTGATGAGAAGGGGGACAAAGGGCTACTAGTTGGGTTCAATCCCTCTTTTCACTCCTACATCATTCTTAATTTGTTAGGATCCATTATTGAAACAAAACATGTTAAATTCCTGAAGACACATCTAAACAAATTCCCTCTCCTAGAATCAACTGGAATTGATCTCTTCTTGCATGAATCACAGGAACTCAATGAATCTGACTTCTCCACGACCAACAAACAATTTATGTTTTGAGATCATCCAAATCCCAACTTGGATTCAGAATCCAATCCCAACTCTCCAGAAGCTCCAGAATCCAATTCTGATTCTCTCAACTCAGCCCCACAAATCTCTTCCCTGGAGGAAACCACCCAAACCTCTGCTTCTGAACCTCCCAAGAGTGAAGCATATCAACAACCAAGGCGGGAAAACCAAAAACTGCAACGCTATGGATTTCACCATTACTATGAACCGCCATCATACAAGGCAGCCAGCAACTGTCCCAAATGGCCCAAATGGAAGAAGGCAACTGGAGAATAGTTAAGCTCTATTGAAAATCAAGAAGTATGGGATGACTACTATGGAGAACCAAACAATATCCTCAACACGACCTGGGTCTTCAAAGTCAAAGAAAATTGTCACGGGGAACCAGTAAAATACAAAGCAAGATTGTGTGTTCAAGGATTCTATCAAATCTTTGGCATCAACTACAACAAAACGTGGGCACCCACTGGAAAGCTTGGTTCATTGAGAATTTCTCTCTTGTATGGCCTGAAAGAAAAAATGAATTTTACTCAATTTGACGTCAAGGGAGGGTTTCTCCATGCACCCCTGGATGAAGAAGTCATAATTAAAACCCCTGAAGGATCTCAAAGGAAATCCCCATATCTCAAACTCAAGAAGTCCCTATACAAATTGAAACAATCCCCTAAGAATTGGTACAAAACGCTGACTGGATGGATAAAGTCCCAAGGCTACCTCAAATCAAGAAGCGACCCCTGCCTTTACTAAAACCCCGAATTGAAGGAAGTACTCTACTTCCATGTGGACGAGCTCATTCACGTTGGGAAGAGCAAGATCTTTGAGTCAAACCTCTTAACCAAGTTCAAAAATTTGTCTTGTCACCCACCTAATAAAATTCTGGGTATGCTGATTGAAGTGAAGGAGGATGAGATCCTCTTAATTCAACCAAAACATATAGATAAAGGACTGGAAGAGTTGGGCCTTACTGAATGCAAGGACACTTGTGCTCCTTTAACTCAAAATCTACACCTGTAGCCGGCTACCGATGAAGATCATGCTCTATTCACTCAAATGAACATCAATTTCCGATCAGTCACCGGCCTTCTCAACCATCTTGTGCAATATACACGTCCTGACATTGCCTTTGCGGTGTCCAGCCTAGCCAGATTCAATTCTAAACCCGGCATGTCCCATTGGAGGGAAGCACGCAAGGTATGGAAGTATCTTAAGACCACAAAAGATAAAAATCTTGTTCTCCTTTTCAACCCAAATGAGAAAGTGATTACTGGATACAGCAATGCAACTTAGGGAGACAATCCCTCCTCCCACAAATCCTACGGAATTCCCGTCGTCTGGAACTCATCAAGGCAGAGAAACATAACTTACTCATCCACCAAATCCAAACTTAACGCCCTGCTCGACTGCTTCCGGGAAGTCAAGTGGGTCACTAACTTGATAGGTGAAATATATCATCTTCCTATCTCCAAGCCTACACTTCATATCAACAACAAAGGACTCAACAATAAAATTAAACGGTTCGGCTCTCACTTTAAGTCTTGCCATATTGAAATTAAAACAAAAGGTTTGAGAGAAGAATTTCAAAACTGCAACTATGATCTAGTCCTAATACCAACAGAGGACATGGTGGCGGACTCACTCACCAAAGCTTTGTTGATCAACTCTCTGAATCTACTCCAAAACTCCATCTTTGACTCTACCCTACCACAATCTCAATAGATGTTCCACCTCACCAGACATGAGGAGTGTTAGGAATTCCACTTGTCCCCGCGGCCAATAGATGACTTCTTCCCCTTTGACTACAATCTCTTGAAACCTATCCCCTGGAGACCAATCCCCGGGGATCTCCGGGAGAACGGCCGCATTCTCCTCTTCTGACTCTTCTCTGTTTGTCAGCTTGGGGCAACTCGGCTGTTTCTGTTCTCTAAAATCCTCTTTTATATTTTGATCTAATTTTCTTTTCTTTCTTACTTTCTTTCCTCTTCTATCTCTATTCTCTTCTTGTCTCATTCTTCTTTCTTTCACCATCAAGATTCTCTTGACCGTCAAACCACCACTCATCAACTGGCCGACTGACCTCTTCAAACCCATCCAATACACTCCAAACATACTCGCCATCATTCCTTGTCTGGTGAGGTGATCCGCACCTCAAATCTGTGACCAACCATCAGCTTATATCTCTATCAAACTAGCTTGTATATCTTTCTTGCCTCAAGTCCTCTTTTTTATGACCGCTCAACCTCTTATGTCCTATTGCTTGTTGGTTCTCTCTTTTTCCTCTTCATTTCTATCTCTTCCTTTCTATGTTTTCTGTTTCTGATTTTGAGAATCTTAGTCTGCTGGTTCTTAGTCCTCAAATCATTCTGTGAAATCTTATCAATGGTGATGCAGACGGTTCAAGGTGGACCACAAGGTTGTCATAATCATCATCATAATCAAAATTTTTTGAATTGAGCACGTGTGATTGACAAAGTCAACAAGTTCAAATTTGGTATTCAGATTGGAGATTTGAGGGGGGAATGGAAATATTGGAATGCTGAGGAGGTGAGGTCATTGAGGTATTCAAACCGGACCATTTGTGAAGTTTGAAAGGTTCTGGGGGTGGCTTGTTGTGGTTGGCAATCAGTCCATCAGCATCGGCAAGCAATACTTATTCTTGTTTGCTGGCCTTATCACTACTGGTATCTACCAAAGAGTCTTGAAGATTGCTAAACGTCGCGGTAGATGAAGATAATGTGTCATTTTGGACTTCAGTTGTCACTAGAGCAGGTGGTGGACTTGTCGGCGCGGTGGGAGCCAAGTGGATTGATGGATCTGTGATGGCTCAGTTGAGGCCGGCGGTCTTTTGGCCGTGCGCTTGGCAAAAAAAAAATTGTAAAGCGGAATAGCGGAGCTGCAGGGATTTGGACACAAGAGCGGGGATACAACCACCCAGGGATCATCCTTGCCAACTCAGAGAATGAGCAGTTTGGAAGCTGGGAACCAAATGGAACCCTATTCCAGATCAAAGATTTTTTTTTTGATAATGATGCCTATGAATGATGATAAGGAAAAATCATAAAAAAAATCAAAGTCTCCGCACTGGCAAGGGTTTCCAGGATGGGGCACCAAAACGCCAAACTACCCAAATCATGCTAGCACAAATTAATTAAGGGATGTTTTCTGATGCTAAACCAGATAACAAAATAAAAAGGGAATGAATCACCATGGAAACAAATGCACAACTTGGAAATACCCAAGAACTATGTCAGACCACTGGGATTGTTGCTAACATATTGGCGAAGTAACTTAGAGATAAAGTCCAAAATTGACAAGAAAGGAGCTCCCAAATACTGATTGGTTTCAATCCTAAACTTCTTTCCTACAAATTCATCACTCCATCTGGTAAGATAATAGACACAAAGCACGCAATATTCAAAAATCAAAAGCCAACCTCCATTTCTGTTGAATAAGACTGTCGAATCCATTGGCAATAACCAGCCTCTCAGAAATGATTTGCCTCTCACTGTCCTTATAGCTCCACAAGACTCAGAGATCACTCAAGACCCACTTTCAAAAAAAGTGATCCCTACTCCCATTAAAAGGGAGAGAGGCACTGAATCTGAAAGCACTTCATCTGACGCTGACTCCATGATCAAAACCAACTTGAGGCCCAACCTATGAAATCAAGATACACTACTCAAACCACAAAGATATGGATTTGCATGCAAAATGCTGCCCAAGACACTCATAGAAGCCTTAAAGATACCCAAATGGAAGAAATCCACCAAGAAAGAGTTTGATAACATGGAAAAGCTAGAATTCTGGGAAGAGGGTGAAGATAAGAACCTAACAAATCCTCTCAACACTGTTCCTGTTTTTAAAATGAAGCGTAATGCTCACAATGACTCAGTCATACTCAAGACCCTTCTATGCATCCAAGGTTTCAATCAGGAATACGCAATCAATAACTTTGAAACATTTGCACCAATGGGCAAGGCAGCCTCTCTGCGGGGAGTTCTGACATACATTCCCTGTCAGCTCGCTACTATTGCAGAGAAAGCTGAAAAAGTAACAAAAATGAAACAAAAAATAATAATAATACAATTAAACTAAGAAGGAGTACAAAAACCAAAAAATATTATTACAGAAATGGATTCTCCACCCAAAATTAGGTAGGGTCAATCACTGATCCCACCCTTGAAATCCAACTCCTTATATTTTTAAATAATTAAGGAAAGAAAAACCAAAATGCCACAGAACCACCATTAAGCTTTTTTGGCCAATTAAATATTTCATACGTATTCTCACGTATATGTTCCACACCTAAAATTCAGTCAGAATTGAGGTGTTGTGAATATTTTAGGAGTTACGGAAGGAAATGTGTTCTGTCACAATTCCTGCACGCAGCCGTGGAAGCCAATGCACCCGCGCGCGGCTGAGATACAGCCCTGTCACTCCGTCAAGGTCCTGTACGCAGCCCGGGCCTCTGAAAAGTACGTAGCCGCAGGACTATGGGTTGACAAAGTGAGAGGCGGCCTGAGAAGCTTAGATACCGCGTAAACATGCTACAGCCCACGCAAGAACATTCTACATAACTAATAAATGTTCCTGTGGATATTAGATAGTCTGAAAGTACATAATATTATATAAAAATACTTAAATAACCCTTATACGTATTTTTTACTGAATATAATTCAAAGTACCAAGAATGTCAAAAATAAGACAATGAAAACTTCTAAAAATATATTAAATTACTTTAATATACTTTTATGAGAACTTCTAGAAATCAATATTTTTGTGACATACTAAGAAAAATAATTATTTAAGAATATTACATGAATTCCCATGACTTATATTTTTAAGTAATTCTTTTATTAAATCAACTGAAACTCGAAAATAAGGAGTAAAATCAATATCATGACTTTACTCCAATTATTTAATACATAATGAGAACTCACCTGACATCAGAATGTCGGTAAAAATGTCTATTAAAATAATTATTAAATTACTGGGATCATTTAATAAGGATAATTAATTAAATAATACATAAATAGGACAGATTAGTGTTATTCACACGTCCAAATATCAATTATAAAGTAGAATAATTCCCATACCCTTAGGAATTAGATGCTACCCGTGCTATAGCACCAGGAAAACGTGACAGGCTACCACTGGTTACCCTGCTAGCCTTAGTTTCCTTCCCTTTGATCCCCTTTACCCCTCAGAAGGATAATATTGGGACTCCAAAATCTATAAATAAAGAGCTGTTTTGAGGATATTGATGGGCAGAGACCCAGTTATATTTATATCCAGACACCTTGCCAAGGTAATCAAGTAATTATAAGAGATAATTAAGTGATTAATGGCTTAGTCTGATCAATAATATCCGTCCTCAACCTCTTTTTATCAATTAAAACTGCTTAACAAACCTTATAACCCCAATATACAGGTTTAACCCATCAGTGCACATCCCAGACAGATACCCTAAGGATTTAATGATATACCAGTGAGTTTTATTATCCTTTCTTGGTTGTGGCAGCTTGGTTACAAGGCCCTGCCACTCCAATGTGTATTTTATATACATATTATATTTGGGTAAAATATCCTTTAAGCTAAAGAGCCCAAAGTAACCAGGACTACGTGTTTTCATACTGAAATACCTGAAGAGAGGTGTTAAAGATCCCAAATATGATTGTGGCCCCTCTATAAAAATATTTAATAATCAATTTATTCATATTGATTTATAACAATAAACCATAACCAAACCAATTAACCTTGCAGTAAGCTTAATCCAAATATTTTGCAGATTTTTGCTGAATTTATCAAATAATATATTTATTATTTATTCTATTACCTCTGGTAGCTAAAGGATAGCAAGGGTCTTGCCATCCAGGAGGCTGACATTCCCAAAAAGAACCTTGACATGATTCAACTTGATGTAAAGGAAGCCTTCCTGCACTGAAAACTGGACAAACAGGTGTTCATCAAGACCCCAATTGGTTTCAATCAAAAATCCAAATATCTCAGGCTTAAGAATTCTCTTTACCAACTAAAAAAACCTCCCAGGAATTGGTAAAACATGCTCAGCCAATGGATCAAGGATCAGGGCGTTTGCAAATCCAATTGCAATCTGTGTCTATACATCAGAGCTGATGGTATCTCTGTTGTCTACTGTCAGGTGGACAACCTTCTGGTAGCCGTTAATGTCAAAATTTTTAAAGAAAATTTTCTTTCCAAATTCAAGGACTCCTTGGGTCACTCACCAAACACTCTAATTGGGATGAGAACCAACAGAAGAGATGGTTTGAGCCATCCCTTGCTCCCACTCCACATTTAGAAAGGACTGCAAGAACTTGATCTGCTTGACTGCAGGCCCACATCTACACCTCTTACACCAGGCCACCATCTCACAGTGGCCAACAAAGAAGAACAAGACAAGTTCAAATCCCTGAAAATCAACTATTGATCCCCAATTGGCCAATTAAACTTCATTTCAGGACTAGCTTGACCTGACATAAGTTTTGCAGTATCCAGTCTGACAAACGCTGGAAACACCACGGGTGTAGCAACTGGAGCAAACTCTTGCACATCTGGAAGCATCTATCAGCCACAAAAGAATTGAATTTGATGATTGGTCCCAGATCAATTTCAGAACCCCCTGTGTGTTTCAGAAATGCAACCTGGGCCAACAATACAGAATCAAGAATGTCTCAAAGCGGGTATCTCTGGACATTCAAGGGAAGCCCACTGTACTGGATAAGCAAGAAACAAAAATTTATTGCACACTCATCCACAGAATCCAAATGCATATCACTTTACAGCTGTCAGCTGTCAAATAATCATGCCTCTGTGATCCTCCTTTGTGACACTCCTCACCTCAAACTCATGTACACCTTTCACTTATCCCCAATCTTTGCGTGCCTCCCTGGGGATCCTGATCTTTTTCAGACTTCACCATGTACAAACGTTAGGGACTTCTGCAACTCTAAACAAACAACCAACTCAACTCAATCCAACTCAACATCTCAAATCTCAATGTCACCACTTGGCACCTGATTGTACCTCCACCTTTCTTCATTTCTTATATCTTTCTTCATTTCTTTTCTTTCTTTATTCTCTTTATAACTTCTCTTTTGCTTGTCATCATCACAACTCTGATGCTCTTCAACTTAGTCATCAATCATGGACTGACTGGTAAGACTATTGTCCATCGCCAATTATCCAACACATTTCAGATCTAACCCTCAGCTTTTCCTTCTTTGTCAAAGTCATCCCTGTTGTGTTATTCAATCTTCCCATTGTGTCTCTTCAAAACAACATGACCACCACACGTCATAGCTGTTCCGTGCTCAATGTTTGTTATCTTTATTTTCTTTATTTTCTGTTTTCTTCTTTCATCTCTTTTGTTGGCTGTTTCTAAACTAATAACTCCACCGGCTTAGCCCCCTTTGATCAATATCAATCAAATTGTCTCTCAGCGATTCAAAACGGTTAAAAAGCCAAAACTAATCCAACTAATCTGACCAAACCAATGGAGGGATCCAGCAAAAATGGCTTTCATCAAATAATTCTCCAGGCTGCATTGGAGGCCGTTCCAATGCTGACCAATGAAAACTACTCTATTTGGAAGGACAAGATGAATATGTTACTCAAGCTCAAGGGAATCAAAGAGGCACTTGAAGACAATTCTAAAACTCTTAGCGCTGTCAATGAAATGCAAACCTGGGTGATTCTTTGCTCTCAAATTGACTCCGTGACGTACAATAATTTTGTCAATCCTAAAAACATCTCCTCTGCCCGGCTTCTTTGGCAAACCATCAAAGAACAATTCGCCTCCTCTCAAACTGCCAATTGAGCGCGTGTCTTCAAAGAGTTCCTTTACCATCAATTTAAACCCAATGCAATCAATCTCTTCATTACGGAAACAAAAATCTTGTTAAAGAAAATGATAGATGTAGGAATCAATCTTCCTGACAATATTCTGTCCTATCTCATTCTTTTCAAATTTCCTCCTCAACTCCATTCTCTTTGTCAACAAATAATGCACTCGGACAAGAAAGTCATGATGGATCTTGTTCTGAACCACCTTATCCAACTCTACAAAGAAACCAGAGTCAAATCCAAGGAAACCAAAATCAGCAATACTGCACTTATATCATCTCAAATTCCTAAGAAACCCGTACCTTCTGAGCAAAGATGCAAGAAAGGATTTCACAATCCCTTTTTGCCAGATCACCCAGCAGAAAATTGCTGGCATCTTCAAAAACACTTAGCTCCCAAATGGTGGAAGGAATTGCAAGCCCGCTGGAGAGCTTCTCTTAACTCAAATTCAAAAACCAAAGAATTAGCTCACTACGTGACACTTCTCACTACTTGGATCAAGGAAATCAATCCTCAGAATTGAATCATCCTTGACTCTGGTGCATCTTGCCACATGTTTAACTCTCCCAACTTCATTTTTAAGCTCGAAGAACTTCCCGGTGAAGATTTTATCAACACTGGAAAGGAAGGCGTGAATCTTCTGATCAAGGGGAAGGGAACTGTTAAACTCTCTTGGAAAAATTCAGTGATCTCACTCTCAAATTGTTTCTTTGTTCCTGACCTCGTGGTGAACCTCATCAGTCCCTGTGAATTAATCACAAAGGAAAACTGCAAACTCACCTCTTCCCTAAATCAATTCTTTCTTTCCATCAACTCACAACATGCCTTCTCCGGGTTCATTCAAGAAAATCTGTTCATTCTTAATCCTCCTTTTCCTGTGGGCAACAACCACAAAATTTGCCAAATTGCACTTAAGAATGTGTATCTCAATGACATCCATCACCTTCACCAATCATTTGGAAACACAAGTCCATATTGCCTCAAAAACCTATTTCCCTCACTATTGTCCAAAACCATCTCTGACTTCCAATGTGAAGACTGCGTATTCTCAAAAATTTCTAAAACCCCCTTCAAAAACACCTCAACTTCATCCTCTACGCCCTTTGAACAACTTCACATTGACTTGATTGGCCCAATCACTCCCTCATCCAGGAACAACATGAATTATATTATGTCAATGGTGGACAAGTTCTCTGGATACATCTCAGAAATACCTCTTCAACACAAATCTGATGCCTTTCAACAACTCAAAATGATCCTGAATAACAAAACACAAAAGGAAAAATTTTTTCCCGCCACTATCTGCACTGATGGAGGCAGGGAATTCTCTTCATCTGAACTTAAAGATTTCTTTAAAACTAACTGATCAATCCAGCACTTGATTTCAGAACCATATCATCACAAACACAACCGCAAGTTCAAAAGAGCAAATTGCACACTTGCAGAATCCATCAGGTCTTTTCTTCAAAGCTCCAAACCGCCACTCAATCTATGGGCTGAAGTAGCCAAGTCAGCTTGTCTTGCCTTAAATCACATTCCAAAAACTCCTAACTCCCCTTCTCCTTATAAATCCTTTATTGGAAAAACTCTCCCTACCATTTATTTCCAACCTATTGGGTCAAAGGTAGTGTATCCCCACAAAAAAATCAATTGTGGCAAAAATTTTAAGGATCAAGGGCTTCCAGGTACCCTTGTGGGTTATAACCCCAATTTTCTGTCTTATTGCATAATGAAACCTGAAAACTCCATTATTTGCACAAAGCACATCAAAGTACTTGAAACCAATACCTTTTCAAAGAATTCCCCGGATTCTCCTCCAATAAAAAATTCCTTTCAGATCAAATTCCATGACAATCTGCTATTGTCTGCCTTGAATGCTCCTTCCACGGCTAATGTCACAAATGAATCTGTCAAATCATCTGAAGATCCTTTCTTCTCCAATTTCCCTACTCCTCTTGTCTCCCCCTCTATTCCTACAAAAAACAATCAAAACATCTGTCCAATTGACATCGATTTAGATACCTCCGAAGATCTGACACAGAAACTCATTTTTAACTACTCCCTCCAAGACTGATCCACTCTAAACCCTCCTCAAAGATACAGATATCATCATTACTATGTACCCAAGACCTTTGAACAAGAAAAGAAGTGCGCAGATTTCCTCAATTGGGATATATCCATGGAATATGAACTCAATGGGATTGAAATACTCAAGGTGTGGGAAGATTATGACAGTCCAGAACCGAAAAATCCTCTGAAAACTACCTGAGTGTATTGTCTCAAAGACAATTTTCATGTCAACCCTATCATCTACAAAAGCCGACTTTGTGTTCAAGGATTTGATCAGATTTACGGATTGGACTATCAAGATACCGTTTCTCCAACTGGCAAAGATGCATCCCTGCGAATTGCTCTATTATTTGGTCTTTTCCACTCTCATCCCATCACTCAATTCAATGTAAAAAGTGCATTTCTTCATACTCTGCTGACCAAAAAGATTATCATTAGCAGACCTAAAGGCTCAAAAAAAAAGTCGGAGTTCCTTATCTTACAAAAATCCCCCTACGGCCTAAAACAAGCTCCGGCCAACTGGTTCACACTCTCACCTCTTGCATTCAGGGAACAGGGATTTCATGAATCAATATCCAATCCTTGCTTGTAAATTCATCCAGATTCAAACTCAGTTCTCTTCTTTCATGTCAACAATCTTATACTCGTTGGCCTTGGAAACAACTTTCAAAGCAAATTTGACAAAAGATTCCCTAATTCCAGTCATCACAATCCTAATACAATCCTGGGTATGAAATACAATTAAATTGGCAACAAAATACTTCTGTCGCAACCCAAACATATAGAACACGGCTTGGAAGAATTAAAGATGACAGACTGTAAACCATTTTTGATCCCTCTCTCAGCCAACCTTAACCTGACGCCGGCCTCCAATGAGGAGTATGAAGAATTTAAGTTGCTTAAAATAAATTATTGATCTGCCGTCTTCCTCAAAAAATTACATTCCTTGTCTCACTTGTCCTGATCTCAGCGTTGTGGTTTCCAGCCTTGCCCAATTCTTTGAAAAGCCAGGCATCAGTCACTGGAGGGAATTCAAGAGATGCTGGAAATATCTACACACCAAAAAAAATCTGAAACTTACCTTACAAATAAATAACTCCAACACTCAAATTGAATGTTACAGCAACACTAATTGGAGCAACAACTTGGAAACAAGACGTTCTCAATCCGGTCACCTTTCACTTCTCTTCAACTCCCTCCTTTCTTGGAGTAGCTAGCAACAGCGCAATGTAACTCACTCTACAACAGAAGCCAAATTGAATCCTCTATCCAACTCCTTCTTGGAAGCCATATGGATGCAACACTTGGTGGCTGAGCTCTTTAAAAAGAAAGTTTCATCCAGTCTTCATTTTATAAATAACAAGGGTCTAGACAATAAGCTCAAAAAGTTTGGGTGTAACTCCAAAACTTGCCACATCAAAATTACAACCAAGGCTCTTTGTGAAGAACTCAATCTTGGAAATCTAATTATCAAACTTATTCCAGCTTCCGAAATGAAGGCCAATGGACTCATAAAAGCTCTTCCCCTCTCTTCTCTTTCTTTTCTCCTTCAGCTAATAGATCCTTCCTTCATGGCTCCAACTCATGTCTCACAAGTCACGGGGGGTGTCAAATAATCCTGCCTCCATGCTCCTCCTTCGTGACACTCCTCACCTCAAACTCATGTCCACCTTTCACTAATATCCAATCTTTGCGCGCCTCCCCATGGATCCTTATCTTTCTCAGACTTCACCACATACAGCCGTTAGGACTTCCGCAACTCTCAATGAACAACTAACTCAACTCAATCAAACTCAACATCTCAACTCTCAAAATCACCACTTGGCGACTGATTGTACCTCCATCTTTCTTCATTTCTTTTTATCTTTCTTTGTTTCTTTTCTTTCTTTATTCTCTTTATAACTTCTCTTTTCCTTTTCATCATCTTTACTCTGACGCTCTTTGACTCATTCAAAAATTATGGACTGACTGGTAAGACTATTGTCCATTGCCAATTATCCAACACATTTCAGACATAACCCTCAGCTTTAACTTCTTTGTCAAAATAATCCCTGTTGTGTTATTAAATCTTCCCATCGTTTCTCTTCCAACCAACTTGAACACCACACGTCATAGCTTTTCCATGCTCAATGTTTGTTATCTTTATTTTATTTCTTTTCTCTTTTCTTCTTTCATCTCTTTTCTTGGCTATTCCTAAACTAATAACTCTACTGGCTTAGCCCTCTTTGATCAATATCAATCAAATTGTCTCTCAGTGATTCAACATCAACTAGAGGCTTTCTGGCTACAAAAGCTTATTGAAGACATCTATTGATTGCAATTCAAGTGTGCTATTCACCTGATTGACAACAAAGGGCTAGATGATAAGATAAAGAAATTCGGGTCCAACTCAACAGCAAAGAACATAGACTTGAAGACCAAGAGCTTGAGGGACAACCTCAAACTTGGTCTGATTGAGGTGAAGCTTAAATTGTCTCTGTCTATGACAGCCAATGCTCATACTAAGGCCACCAACAAAAGCTCAAATACATGACTTTTGAATGCCTTGAGCTCCCTATTTCACTGACTTCTGAGTTAAGGGGGTGTGTTTAATTCTGATCTCTCTTTGTAATGATTACCACCTACAGATCTCATTGTTCTATTTCTTCTCAATCATTTGGCTCATGACTGTAAAACACCTGCTAGATACAGTGGGTACTATTTGAAACTTGGTTGTCTTTCTTGCCTTTTTCTTCCCATTGATTTCTCTTTCTTTCTCCTATCTCTTTTCCTGTTCTTCTTGAAATGCGCGCGGGGAAACTGTAAATCGCGGAAACATCATCTGCAGACCACAAAACACCAGAACAGTTGACCTTCCTCAACAATAAATTCCATTGCAAGCAAGGGACAGTGCAATCATCAATGGAACCTCAACTGTGACCACCAACAAGCCTCCAAAACTCAATAACCATTCAATCAAATCTCCAATGACACCATTTGAAGAGAAAAGCAGCCAGTCAGAATAAGTAAGATCACTCATTGCAACTCTTCAATAAGTTAATTGGTCTAACAATCCTATTTTAGAACTATCTCCTTAAAGGAGCTCAAAATCCTCCTCATTCTTGACGTTACTTCTGGCTGGACTTGTCATCACTCTTTGGACCAATAGTAAATCTTGCCAATTGACCACTCCTCCAGCATGCTCATACTAATCTGCTTTGACTCTAAGACTTCAGAATCAGCCTTGTGTCTCTTGCATGTCTTGTCCAATTTTTAGTCTCTAGCCTCTCCCTTCCTATTGGTACTATTTTTTGTTGCAGTCTCATTTCATCTCATCTTGACATGTGGTCTCCCGTTAATGAAATACCAAAGTCTGGTATTGGTTTCCAATTCAGATTTTATCAATTAAAGATTTTCAAGAAATTCCATCATATAGCTATTATGCATTATACTTACAAGATAGATAATTAAAACATGCCCCTATTGCAAATTTTAGGAATTAGTTCCAACCAGAAAACTTTCACAAAATCTCTTGTTTTTATAACAAGAAAAATGTTTCATTTCTACATTTGGTCTGTAAATGCGCTAAAGGAGTTGGGTTATGATCCTGAGAGACTTCCAAAAGTCTTTGTGACGTACCGTGAAAAATCTTTGATCAGTGCTCTAGCAAAAATTTTCTCTGAGTCAACAAGACAGTTCTTTCAATGGAACTTGGATAAAAACATACAAGCAAACTGTGCAGTGCGCTTTAATAATGAAATTAAAGGGTGGAAAATCTTTATGTCTCTTTGGGCTAAGTATGTGGCCTCAAAAACCAAGGAGGAGGCAGAGGTCAATGATGGGGAACTTAGAGCAAGTGCCAAATCACTACCTTCACTTTTAATCTTCCTAGTTTTAGTTTTCTTACATTATTACTCTTATAAAGTGTTTTTTGGCAGACCATGAGGATGTACTGAAGTGTATGGATCATAATATATTCTGTATCAAATAGAATTCTTTTAAGGGCTTGGACTTGCAAAAACCCAGACTTTGGAAATAAAACAATTTCTTGGGTTGAAGGGGACCATGCTACTAGCAAAAAATTACTTGCAAACTTTTTGGGAAACATTTTGGATGTTTGGCAAATCACAGAGGGCACAGTTTCCAATCAAATTAAATCCTTTCAGGCTGAACTTTACAACTCTCAAATAAACATTTGAATAGTTCTTCCTAATGAACTTTTACCATTGGTATAAAAGGTGTGTTTAAAAGCAATCAAAATTTTTGGCAATCAATTAGAGAGGTTAATTAAGAACCATGATGGAGAAGTGTGAACCAAGTCATACTCAATGACTATGGGTTTTCCCTGTTCCCACCAAATAGGGGACCTACTAGCGTCAAGAGGCTCTGCTGCGCCTGAAGAGGTTCATCGTCAGTGGATGTTCAATCATGACCCTTGCAGTTCTATTTCTGTAAGTTGTTTTAATTTGGATTGTTCAAATCTATTTGTGATTAATGCTTTTTGATAAATTCTTTTTCAATGATGATTCCTACTTGAATAAAATGATGATTACTACTTGAATAAAATGATGATTCCTACTTTACTAAGATTTGATTCTTTTGAAGTTGTAAAAATCAATTTTGATGAACTTCTCAATGATTCTCAGTTACATGAGAATTTCAATAAAATGATCTTGAATCACTCTGATCAAGATTCTGCATGCTGTTGAAGCACTTGATGAAGGAGAAAGCCAATTATTAATAAAAGCCAAGACTTGAACCTAAAGTGTTGCAATCAAGCAGAGGCGCTCCAAAATTGACAGATACCCAGCAAGATACTTCTTGATTTGGGAAAATTGAAAATGAACTTTAGTGGGAAAAGAGAAGTAGAAGGGCCCCAGAGAGAAAAAGTAAATGATTATAAGTCTTTTCTTTTGTGAAAGGTTTATTTTTTTGGTTTAATAAAATGATTGATAAATTTTTAGAGTAAAAGTCAGGCTTTTCATATTAATTTCATATTTCAGTGAAAGGAGCTAAAAGTTCATTGGTTTTGGTGCTGTTGGAATACAATTTGGTTTCAAACAATTGAGCAGAAGCAATGGAGGAGTCAAAAAGAAGCTCATCTTTGGTGGGTGGTGATTCCTTTGATGAGATTAGAATTTTGGCTGACTAAATTTTGATTTTACAGATTAAATTACCTCAATCAAATACCTGAGAACTTACATAAGTTCTTGGGTAGGGTTTAGGACTCAGTTGGTGATGTAAATTGTGGTTTTAGAGTCATTGCTAAATCACTTGGGCATGATGAGGATGGATGGTTTAAACTTTGAAAAGAAATACTTGAAACATTGAGCAATAATAATGGGTTCTATTATAAGATCTCTGGCGGCAGTAAAGATTTTGAAAAGATAGAAAAAAGACTTGATGTCAATGACATCAATGAAAAGATTCCCTCTTTGGAATGGCTTTCAAAGCTTGAAATGGGTCAAATAATAGCAATAATTATGGAACTCTAATATGTTTCATTTCATTGGAATCATGCTTTTGCTTAACTGCTATGAAAATGGGTGTAAAAGAACAATCAGATCCTATGTTCATTTGCCTTTTTAACAATAACCATTGGTTCCAGCTTATACGTAAGGGAGATGTGATTCCAATCCTGCACATATTTTCCAAACCACGTTCCATGATTTCTAAAAAAGCACCTTGTTTGTTTGATCACCTCAAATACAAAATTTAGTTTTATTCTAACTTATAGATGAATTTCATCATTTAGGTTGGGTCTAACATGCTGGTATTGTAATTGTATTAATATGAAGGGTTCTAAAATTTTGAACATCATTATGTTGAGTGTTTGAGTAAACATCATTATAATTAGTGTTTTGAATGAGAGTTTAATGGTAAGTCAGTTTAACTTGTGTTGGTCTCATCCCATCAAAACCTTCACTTGTGGTAAGCTTGTGATGGGATCAGCTTAAAACAAGTTGAACTTTTTTTGGTTTTTTTACTTTAGGGATGGTTTTTTTTGGCACTTTTGATTTAGGGCTGTTCAGAAGAATTCTTTTATTTTTTTTTCTGGTCAAAAGGCTGCTAATCTTTTGGCAATTTTACTTTAGGGCTGGTAAAAAGACTTCTGGCATTTTTTGGCCCTATTAATTTAGGGATAGTCAAGTTGAACTTGAATTTTTTACTTTAATCTGAACACAACCGCTTGTTTCTCTTCAGTGTTTATTTATTTATTTTGATTTCTTTATTTTTACTTCTTTTTACTTCTTTTTCTTTTATTTATTATTTCTTATTTTTTAACGAAAAAATCCATTTTTTTATCTTTTGGTTGATTTCTGTTTTTTTTGTATTTTTATTTAGTTTATTTTGGTTTATTTTATACCCCTTATTTTCTAATTTTTTTTTTTTGCCCACCAGACTTGTTGCTGTGTGTCACGGCTAGACGACTAAATTTGAGCCGTGTAGAGCCCCACAAGCCTTGAATGTGTTTGGGCTGGCCATGTGGCACGTAAACAGGACTGCATTTGAGCTGTGTGCCACTCTACATGGCTGAAATGTAGTCTTACCATGCAGCCACCACACGGAATTCTGGTCCCGTGTGGAGTACAGTCCAACCACACTCAAATACTGTGGGGACTGCACTGCTCAGGTATAACCATGTAGCTGTGCCACACAGCTCATTTGAGCCGTGAATTTAACATCACCCTATTCATAGACTTTTTTTTGTCCTCAATGAAGAACGTTCATGTCAGTGGCTGGTGTCAATCTGATTTTCAGACTTTTTTTTTTCCAAAGATCATTGCCAAAGAATTTCTGAAAACATGGGCTGGATACCCTCAGACTCATTAAACTAGTTGGAAAATGGATCAGGTAATTAAAAATAATTTTACCTTTTTTAAAATGTATTCTTACTTTTATTTTTTTTTTAATTTAACTTTTTGTAAATATTTGAAAGGTTGAATTTTTATTTTTACTTTCATTTTTTATTTATTTATATATTTTTTTCTTTTTCTGCTTTTATTTTGATTTTGTGATTTTCTTGAATATTACTTCATATTTTTTGATAATTTTTTTTTATGAAAAAAAAAATTTTTTTTCCTAGGTCTTTCTTCTCTTTTTCCTTATCTCCTTTTTTTCCTTTTTTTCCTTTTTTTTTTAATTTTTTGATTTTTTTTTGCTTCAGTTTTTTTATTTTTTATTTTTGTTTTTTTGGGGACTTTTTTTGATTTTTTTTATTGTTTTGGATTTTTTTTATTTGATTTTTTTTGCCAATGTTATATTCACAAACTCGGGGTCCCAAACTAGCTTGAATCACCACTCACAACCCATACAGGTTGCAAAATGCAAATCAAAGTGTGAGACTCCAACAAGTGCTGGCCACAGCCATTTCTGTAGAGGGGAGAGGTGCTTTTTAAGGCTGCCCTCCTGAGTGTTACAAAAATATTTGAATGTAACCAGAATCAAGTTCCAGAACCTTTTGAATTAGGAATCAATGGAAAGGAATGAATTTGGTAGTATTTGGTAGCTATTAACAACACTATCTGAGGCAAGATGGTGTGGGAAAATACTTGAACAAAATGAGTTAGAGTTTTTTCAGAGTTCAATAGAACAAGGCAGTTGTAAGTAACAAAACCCAATAGCTAAGGACTCTGAGTTTCAGAAGAAGATTATGAAAAATCAACTCAAACCCAACAAACCTCCAGGTTTTCAATTAACCTGCACAACTCTCCACAATAAAGAGCTTGAAGGGTGCCACAAACCTAGAAGCAACAAAATTAAGGATTAAAACAAGAATAACCCAGCACTTCTCAAGGGACTCAAAAGTAGCGTGGCAAAATGCAAATTTGGAAATAAAGGGAGGTTTAAAACTCCAGCTTTCAAAATCAAAGAATCCTCTCAGTCAAATGTCACTGGTTCCGGAAAGAAAATCAAATGAATGATCAAGACAAAGGTGGTCACAGGAAGGGATCAAAGGAGTGGTTTAACACACTCAAGAATTTAACCAAATTAATTCTTCTTCAACCAGAAAGGCTATTGGTTGTTGATAAAGGATAAGTCCACAGAATGATGGATCAAACATTTGAGTATGGAGGCTCAAGTATCAGAGGGAAATAATGGATATACCCTGGATAAAGATGATGAAAAAATGCTCAGAAAAGGGGGGAAGATGGATGCACTCCTCATGTATTTATTGATTGAATCAGATGATGGATAATACAAAAGATGTTGGGGTAAAGGAAGGAAAGAGCACCTAACTTTATGTGCAAGAGATCCTGTAGACTATTTACAATCAGATGACACAAATGATAGCAGAATTTTTTTTTTTTACAAAGGAGATAAAAGATTGATGGTAGTGACATGATAAAATCTGGAAGTGTAGATGAAGGAATCATGACATAAAAAATTAAAAAATGGGACATCAATAACAAAAAAACTGGAAGGGGAGGTCCGGTCTCCCCTGCCAATCTGTCTGCAATTTGGGTGAGAAGATTTATCCATCTAGCTTGTGTCCATTCACATAATTTTTCCTGTTACAAAAACAACACCCACCCCCATCCAAAGGTGGAAGGGGGTTAGAAAAGAGAAATAGGAGGGAAATCAATAACTGATGGTGGTGGGGGGCCAATCCAGAAGCATTGTCTCAATTGGTATTCCTTTCTAGATGAGATATGTGACCCTTGGAGGTTAGCAGGACAATTGATAAAGGGAGGATGAGAGGGATGGTTGGAGGCAGGAAAGGCAAGCAATTGCAGAAACCCTTGTAAGACTCAAAAGGGTTCTGAGCTGCAGGCAGTTCTGTGGAGGTGAAAAGGTTCTGTTTAAGCTTCCCTAATGAGAGTTACAAGAATATTTAAATTTAACCAGAATCAAGTTACAGAGCCTTTTAAATAAGGAATCAATGGAAAAGAAGGAATTTTTATAGTATTAAGTAGCAATCGAACAACACTATCTGGGACAAAATGGTTTGGGAAAAGTCTTGAAAAAAATAAGTTAAGGTTGGTTCAGAGTCCAATAGAACAAGGCATTTTTAAGTAACAACCCCCACAAGGTAATAACTCTGGTTGTCAGCAGAAGATTAGGAAAGATCAACTCAGTCCCAACCAACCTCCAGGTTCTCAATGGACCTCCCAAAATCTCCGCAATCAAGCACTTGAAGGGTACCAGATAGCTGCGGGTGGCTGTAAAAAACTCAGAAATTTTTTTTATAAAGCTCTATAAGCAAAGAATTAACAAAATTAAAACAATAATAACCCAGCACTTCTCACAGGAATCAAGAAAAGCATGGCAGAATTTAACTTTAAAGAAATAAAGGAAGGTTTAACACTCCAGGTTTCAAGATTAAAGAAACATCTCAGTAAAATGTGACTGTTTCCAGAAAGAAAACCAAATGAATGATCAAGACAAAAGTGGTCAGAGGAAGGGATCAAAGGAGTGGTTAAACACACTCAAGAATTCAACCAAATGAATTCTTCTTCAACCAGCAAGGCTATTGGTTGTTGATAAAAGATAAGTCCAAAGAAGGATCAATCAAAGATTTGAGTATGGAGGCTCCAGAATCAGGGGGCAATCATAGATATACCCAGCTTAAAAGATGGAGGATGAATTCCCTGGTTGATGGAGCAGATTTGATGATATACTCAGATGACAATGATGATAACCAAAAGATGGATGAAGGTTGGATGGTATGATGGGGCAAAAAGGCGTTAGAGAGCCCCTCCTTTTATGGGCAAGAGAACCTGTATACTGCTCACAAGAGTATGACACATATGAGAGTGAAAATATACATACATATATATATATATATATATTAGATGATGGACAGAATCCAGAAAAAAAATGGAAACAGGATGAAAATGACATAAAAAAAAAAGAGGAGACATCAAAGAAACCATCCCGCATCAAGGATGACAGCGGGGGGGATGAGCAACGGCAAGATTGCAGGTGAGAGGCAGGTGGATGGACATCTGAAATTTTGAGGATGCAGGGCTTCAAAGTGGTCATGGATGATGGGTGGCAACACCAATGGGATGAGAAAAAATGGTGAAGCTGGAGGGGATAATTGATCAGGATGGGATGGCAGCAAGCCGCTTGGACAACAACAAACTACGCAGATGACAGCAAACTTCCTGGAAAACGGGATAATTGATGGCAAATTGAAACAGCTCCAAGGGCTGGGGGTGATGAGCGCGGATGGGAAGATAGGAGGATATGATGGAGGATTGGGCTTGCAAGTATTGCAATAATTGTTAAGGGGCGCCAGAGGTTTGAGGGTTCTGATGGCTGCAAGCAATGGATTGTGGGCATCAGAGGGATTGGATGGATGAGATGGATTGGATCCGTTGTTCTTGCAGAATCTCCAATGGCAGCAGGCAACACTTGCGGTTGTGGGTCAAAGGGATCAGTCTTGATGATTGATTTTTTAGATGATTGGCTGGGTTGGGGATAGAAATGGGGGTTGAGATCAATGTGCAAGGCCGGAAGGAGAGATTATGGATGGGAGATTTTTATGAGGGCTTTCAGCAAATATGCTTGCAGCTGATGACTATGAAGGATTGCTGACGGGGATGAATGATGAGGGCAGCTTTCCCTGCGTGCACTTGGCCAAAAATCAGGCCTAAAGCGCAAGGAGGAGGAGTTGAACAAAAGATTCTTGGGATTGGAGCGCCTGGAGAGGCCTTCCTAGACTGCTAGGACCAGGAGCAGTTGGGAGGAACAAAATAGAAATATTACCCATAGCAACAGATTTTTTTTGATGAAAAAAACAAAGCAAAATAGAAAAATTTAAATTTTGCCCCTTTTTCTTGAGGTGTACCAAATTGGTAATCACAGCGTTGATAGTCAACTATCAGCAAGCAACAATTGTGTTGGATCAATTGATGACTACTGGAGGTTGTGTTGATGCATTGGAGATAGTTGAGGATGGAGATCTTGACCTTGGGGGGAAGGATGTTGATGATGGGGGTTGTTTGGGAATCCCTCAAGGGCAAAGATGATTGGAGAAAGGAAACCTCCAGAAAATTTCTTACAGATTTGGTGATGAGCAGGTGGGATTATGATGATGAGGATGAAAATGCCAATGATGAGGAAGGGAATTATTGTTTGTGCGCGCTTGGCCAAAAAAAACTGGGTGCCAAGCGCAAATCAAAGGAATTGAACGCAAGAATTGGGAATTTGAATAACCCAGGGGAGTCTTTTCTAGACCACTAGGGCCAGGAGAAGTTGGGAAGAGGGGAAAAAAGAAGGTTTCCATAGTAACAGAGAATTTTGTTTTTTTTTGGAGTATAGACAGATGAAAGATTATATAATTTTTTTAAAAAAAATTTCCCTTTTCTTGTGAGGTTTCCAAAGTTGGTAACAACATTTCTTCCCAACTTTCAGAATCTCCCTATTCTGCATCTAGCTTTTGAAAATGTTAAAGAAATAAAAAGGAGGGAAAAAACAAATTGAATCCAAAAAATGGCTATTTCTTGATCTTGAGGTGGTTGAAGAGTTGAAAAATGTCTTGATTCATCCCAAGAAGCCCAAGAAGCGGCAGAGATAAGAAAAAGGGTGTCCCAGGTGCTCAAATATGTGGGATCAAGTAGATTTTACAACAAAAACACAGAAAATGACTCTGGCAGTGCACAATTGGGAGGACTTACTTCAGGGATAAGTTGCCTCTACAACAATGAAAATTCTTAACTTGATCAGAAGAGAAACTTCTGGCCAACTGACTACAATCCAGTTCTTCCAACACATAGGATCCACCTCTGACTTGAAAAACTACCCAATAAGGACCATTTCAGAAATTCAAGAAAAGATTTCCCCACTGAGTCTCCAATGATGAATTATAAGCCAAAACTAGATCACCAGGACTTAAGGGGTACCCAATTTGATTTGAGTGCTTATCTTCCCAATACTGAACCAGTTTTTCTCTTGATGCCATCATCTTCTGATAAGCTTCATCACAAACATCTTTGTTTTGCTCCAGTTTCTTGGATCTGCCAACTAATAGATCAGTGGTTGAAGAAACCTGCTCCCATGAGATACCCAAGAAAGATCCCATTTCCAGATCCAAAGGAAGAACTTCTCTTTGAAAAAAGGTTATTTCATAATGTGAGTAGCCAGTGGTCCATTTAGTTGAGATTTGAACAGAGAAAAGAAACAGAGGAAGAAATTGGCAATAATTCTTCCCACTTTCACTGGCCATTTTAACAAGTGCAGACCTCAAAGGGGCATTGACTTGTTCCACCATGCCTTGGCCTTCAAGATAACAAGGCTTTGTAACTCTTTTTTTTCCAGGAAGATATTGCATCATTTCAGGAAGTTTGCAACAAAATTCAGAGCCACCATCAGTAGAGTAAGATCAAGCCAAGCCCTAACACATTTTCCAAATCTCAAAAGGAAAGCTGAAAATGATTCAGCAATAAGGTTCTTAAGATATTTGGCTTCAAAACATCCATAAAAATAATCCCTATCCACAATAAGGTACTTGGAACCACCTGCCTTAATATAAACAACAAAAATAGCAATCCTCCCAAAGACAGTGGATTCCCCATTAGGATAACAAATTTCAGCTGGACGCCTAAGATCACATTTTTGAAAAAATTCACAATTTTTGCACCATTGGGAAACAGATTTCTTCAAAGATGGCCACCAGAATTTTTTTGATAATTGTTGATAGGTTTTGGTTTCCCCAAATGACCAAGAAATTTGTGGAGAATTTCACCAATCAAATCTTGTTTAAAAGGAATTGTAAAAAAAATGAGAGCACAAGGATTTCCTCTTCTCATAAACCTAGAACCTTGCACAAAGAAATTAGAGGACTTTCTCTTAAGAGATAAAAATTCTTTTTCAGAAATATCAGGAGGTTTTTGAAGGGTTGAAAGTTATTGCTATAATTTAAGACAGAACCCTTTCTGAAACCCAGAATAATCTTGAGAGGAGAAGGAAAATACAGGATGTATTGCAGGTTCTTCCTCATTGAAATCCACTCCAACATCAGATTCTTCATCTCAAAGAGGAAGTTGAGATAAACAGTCAGGCATGGTGAAAGATTTTCCAGGCCTGTGAAAAATATCAAAATAGAAAAGCTGGCTGAAGGCAACCCATCAAGTCATAGAAGAATTTGGGAGGCTGGGAGCATTGATCATTTCAATGATGGATCAAGCATCAACTTTGAATTCAAAATTTTGAACCCATGGAGGATGTTCAACGTTCAAGCCACACCACAGAGTTCCAGTTTTGGTTGAGAGTATCTGGATTCTACATCTGAAAATGACAAAGATTCATAGAGAGAATAAAGTTTACAACCATTTTCATCTTCCTGGGTAACAAAAGCCCCAACAGATTTTTAACTAGAATCAACAGCCAGCTTGATCTTTCCAGCCTCAGTTCCATAAGAGAGCTTTTTCAAAACTATTTCTTGACCTAAAATCATTTTGAGCAACTCAAAAAAAACTTCACAACCTTGGTTCCAAATCCATTCAGCTTCTTTCCTGGTTAAAAAATGCAAGGGAGAACACATTTTGATTATAGATGGGAGAAAGATTTGAACATAAGTCACACCACAGAAGAATGACCTCCACCTGAATGCAGGTGGCGTTTCTGTACCCCATTGATACATTAGGGTTATGTGATGCTGTATCTCATCATTAACTTTCAGCAGGTGGTGAAATATTGTGATGATAGATCAGAATTTGCTGAATTTCTAGCACATTAGTCATAATATATTTTCAAGTTAGATATAAGCAAAGCTGTTGCTTCACAAGCAATCCACACATCATCCAAAAATTACTGCAGTTGGTTTTTGGGAATTCCTTCAAAGTGAAATTCAAAAATTCCGGAAGAGGCTGATTTTTCCAGACTTAATTTTCAATTAACTGGTTGAAAACTGGGTAATTCCTCTTATTCACTGCAAAAAATTAAATGCATAAACATGTATTTAGGATCATACTAACACATGATTCTCATAAACTGTAAAAATAATTCCTTATATAAATCAGCATTCATGGCTTTTCTTCTGTTGGTTTCCTATTCATGAATAACCTATGTTGGTGTGATTTTATGTTTTATACTTCTACTTTTGATCAGGGAAAATACAGAAATCCAAGCCAAAATTGTTTTTTCAAATTTCAAAAAATGAAGAATATTTGAAATGGAAGATGACAAAAGACCAAAGAGAGGAAAGAAAGGAAAAAGAACCAAGGGAGGAAGAGAAAAAATTCAATATCCTTACTTAGATATTTTGATCACCATTCCTGGTATACACAAAAGGAATTTTGTTTTTTGAGGGAGAATGTTGACATCAAGGCAAGAGGCAGGATTCTTTTCGCATTTTAGCCAAGCAAGAGTAGGTTAAATTTATAAAAATGGAAAAATGCATTAAACTAGTTCTGGCCTAAGAAGGAATAAAAAAAATACATGAACTTGTGTGGGAATAAGGCTAGTCACCAAGCCATGCAATCAACAACCTCAGATTTTTTGACTACCAGCCCTGGTTACAGAACAAAGTGTCACTCAATCACAAATTTATTTATGAAAATTAAGCCATGAGATGAGGTTTATCCTAGGAAAAAGGTCAAATTAGGGTATATCAGAGTTAAGCAAACCTGCCATTTTTTAATGGTGGGTTTCCACCCCAAATCCACAAATTGGTCACCACACCACTTTGAGTTGAATTTCCTGTGCTGAGCTACTTGCCTTTGTGTCTTTAAATAGCCACCACATCCCCCCCAACTTGAATTCTTACGCCTTGATTCCCACGACTCACCATGCTAAATTACCCCTCCAAATACCCCACTCCCCAAATACGCCACTCCCCAAACTCCTAAAACTACAACCAAGACCTGCCTGCCATAAAAACTCTGCACCATGGAATTATTCAAATACGGTAAAAAAACACAGAGAGCGTGCACCTGCACCGCTGGTTGTCCAGCCTGCAACGCATGCCTTCTAGGCAACTGCAGGTGTTTATTTGTTGTGCCAACCCCTTCTTCTTCACAGAATTATCCTAAGCCTTGTCCTTGCTCCACCTCTGTTCCCCACTGCAAACATTGTTGTTGTGGCAAAATGGCCAACTTTGTGGTGGATGATGATGAGCCAATCAAATTGGAAACCTGGACTCCAGAGCCATATTGCTCTGCCTCTCTGTCACCCATTGCGGAGGCCACAGACCAACCTTCTCCCCCTCCTGTACGCAAGGATTTTGCTACTTCCGCTGCCTGGGGATATGCAACTCAAGCCTGGAGCCACCGCCATAACTTTAATGTTGGATTCAGCCAAGTTTTGCGCGTTCCCAACACATCCCCTATCTTCATTTGAGTGGATACGCCTCTGATACCTCCTCTGGTTGCTCCCAGTGTTCCCCTTTTCCAACCACAATCTCCTACTCATCCCGGCCCAGTACACCAACCACATCTTGGAAGGCCATTGGACTGATGATGAAGATGGTGAATTGAGAGGCTGCTGTGACCTCTGATCAGATTTCCGTTGAAATTTGGGAATCCAGTCAGTCAATTTATCTTGATCTTTTTGGTCATCAAACTGATCTTTGACCGATTGCGTTGATGATGATCACCATCACCTTTGAGCTTCTTCTTGCTTTGAACCTTTGAGTCATCCTTCCCACCAACAGTACCAATTGCTTCTTTGATCCTGATCAATCTTGGATGATTTTCAAGCTTTGAATAGGTCCCTAGGACCAATGATGGGAGGACCAAAAAGGATCAGAGGTTTTTCAAGGGTGAACAAGTATCAGGGGAGGAGGATCAAATGGCTAATTACTGAGGATGGTTTGACATTCCCACTGTTGAGTGACTCAATCAGCCTTTGACTGATAGACCATCATTTTGGTAGGATCTTGACCACCCTTGAGGAGTTTGTCTTGTCTTAAATGGACCAATATCTTCTCCTTCATGAGCCTCTTCTTGGATGATTCATTGGTTTGATCTTCCTGGGGGTCAATTTATGATGGTTGTGGATTGTATGATGAGACAAGGATTTGGTTTTGAAGGGTTTTCCATCTTCTCTGTTGGGGTCTTACCATCCAAAGTACGTTTCAACTTACCACCAATCACTTCAAAACAATCCAAGAATTTGTCCATGATTGATTTGAGATTGTCATGAATCTGGTTTGGGATGGGTGTTTGGGTGACCGTGGAATCTTGAGAGTTGGTATCATTGATATCATGCTCATGATTGGAGGATGAGTCATATTGGCCTTCAATCTGTTCTTAGGATCATAGATTGGATGATAAGATTTTCTGGAATGGTATTTAGTTGTCTCTAAAAATGACAAATTGCAAGCTAGGAGAAAATGATGATGACAGACCTGATAAAAACAATTAATGAGATTGTTAAGGCCTTGGTTCCTAAAAATGGCCAAAATTGACATACTGAACTCTGAAGCTGGTATGGTAGGATGAGGCTTGGATGAGGCTTGGATTGATTGGGATTCGGGGATGAATTTTTGGAGAGTCAATGGGATTGAATGGTGGATGAATATGGAATGGGATGAGGAGTGATGGAAGGCAGATGGTGGTCTGAATGATTGGACTGAATGATCTGAGAAAAGAAGTGATTGTTGGTATGATTGTTGATGAAGGCATCATCCTCAGGTGTATCCAAGACTTCTCATAGGTTTTTATTGTTGTCAGATGGGAATAGCTGACCAGGGGGGGTGGCTGAATGGGAGGGGGTGACAAATCAGAGATGGTTGGAGTAGGATAACAATTGATGGTTGGGAGTAGGTTTTACAGAATCTGGGAGTTGGATGAGTTCATGAGTAGTAGTTGATCAATGGATGGGTTAATGAGGATGATTAGGTTTAAGGTTGGATGATGATGATTTAGGGATCAGGATGGCGTACTTAGGTAAACCAATTGGTCTGAGAAGATGCAAGTAATTGTAATCCTTGTCATTATAGGAGATATTGTATTCCAAAGCTAGACCAAGGTTAGATCTGGGCTGAGTGGATTGATGATTGTTTAGTGGCTGAGGACTGGTGGGGATGGACTGAAAGGAATGGGGTGAGTAGTCAGTATGAGTGATTGAAGGGGAAGATGGTGGGTGGGGGATGACATACTTGAGAAGGTTTTTTCTGCCTGTGGATGGGATTTAAGATTCAATTGCCTAGTTTGGGTTGTTTGATAGCAGGATCTTGTTGTGAACAACATAGGAGTGAGTAATGTTGTACGTTGGGTTCTCTGAAGATGGAATGATGATGGTATTGACTTTGTTTTTGATGATGATGATGATCTGAGTCTGGTTGATGATGATCTGAGTCTGGTTGATAATGATCTGAGTCTGGTTGATGATTTTCTGAGTCTTGTTGATGATTTTCTGAGTATTTTTGTTTCTGTTGTTGTTGTTGTTGTTTTTTTTGTTTTTTTTGCTGTTGTTGTTGTTTTTTTTGTTTTTTTTTGTTGTTGTTGGTGTTTTTGTTTTTGTTTTTGTTGTTGTTGTTGTTGTTGCTGTTGTTGCTGTTTTTGTTGTTGTTGCTGTTGTTGTTGTTTTTTTTTTTTTTGTTGTTGTTGTTGTTGTTGTTGTTGTTGTTGTTGTTGTTGTTGTTGTTGTTGTTGTTGTTGTTGTTGTTGTTGTTGTTGTTGTTGTTGTTGTTGTTGTTGTTGTTGTTGTTGTTGTTGTTGTTGTTGTTGTTGTTGTTGTTGTTGTTGTTGTTGTTGTTGTTGTTGTTGTTGTTGTTGTTGTTGTTGTTGTTGTTGTTGTTGTTGTTGTTGTTGTTGTTGTTGTTGTTGTTGTTGTTGTTGTTGTTGTTGTTGTTGTTGTTGTTGTTGTTGTTGTTGTTGTTGTTGTTGTTGTTGTTGTTGTTGTTGTTGTTGTTTTTGTTGTTGTTGTTGTTGTTGTTGTTTCTGTTGCTTTTGTTTTTCTTGTTGTTCTTCCTGGTTCTGTTGGTTCATCTTGAGTTCTTTGACTTGTTGGTGATGTGAGTGAGTTCTTGTTTGTGGTGTAAAGATGGGATGTGATACTTTTGCATGAGGGTTTGTTTTTTCTGAAATGGAATGTGTGCCATATTGCTGAAGAATCCTCCAAGTATACTAGAATCCCTTTCAGAGTAAGAAATAAGTTCCTCATACTGGAATTTGGAAGTAGCAGTCTTTAGGTCCTTGATTTATTGGCCAATCACTTCAGCTGTTACCATGGCTTTTCTCCATCCAATTGCCCACATTTTTCCTGCCCATGATCTAGATGGTGAGCCCACTGGGTTTACAAATTTCTTGCATTGTTGCACGAACCAAGCAAGAAAGTCAATATAATCATACTCCTGAGTTGATAGGTCCTGGATTGGGGTAAATTTGATATACACAATAATATCATTCTTCTCCTTATCCATCAGGCACACTTGACCATGATCAACCAGTTTCAAGTTGGATTCAACAAAGGCATGCACCTCTTGCAACTCTTCATTTGTTGGCTTTCTGGGATTTTCATGATCAATCTGGGGATAGAGCTTGAATTTGTTGTAGGAGCTGTACCTCCACAGAATTTTGGGTTGCTGTGCCTTTTCCTTGTTACCTGTGATTTTTTGGGTAAAGAGAAGATCCCTCTTCAATTTTTACTGATCTGGTTTTTCTCAAGCAATCTTACAATTGTGATATGCTTTTGTCCTGGTGAATTTTGAAAGTAACAACATTAATAGTTGAGTGGTATGCAGTTCATATTCACCAGGGGACATATCTGTAGCATATCAAATCATAGAATTGCAGAAAGAGAAGTACAGTGAAAAATTGGGGAGGGATTGGGAAAATGTCAGCTTGGTGAATCAACATAAAGGATAATAAAAAGGAAAAAACTGTATGCCTTGGTCTTGTTCCTGGACATGAAAATATTTATTTGGATGGTAGCAATTCACACGGGAGAAGAATTGGTATGCTTGGGGGAAAACATGATGATCTTTACGTGGATGGAAAAGATGGCATTTGTGGATATTAAGAGATCAAGTGGAAGTCAAAGTCAAGGGGTGGGGTGGTATGGGATGGGAAGAAATCGGTTGAGGGGAGAAAGAGTTCCTATTTAAGTAGTTCTTGATGGATCCTTCAGCCAGGTGGTTGATTAGTGGGTGTGGGCAAAAAATCTGTGGCATTTTGAATATTCAATTGATCTAAAAGTGCTGAGTGATGGGTTAGGTCTTTAGACATTCCAAATACAAAAGTTTAACTTGAGGAATCCAATCTCACTTCTCAGGGGAAAATTTTTGTAACTGGGGCTTCCAGTATTGAAAACTATTGGACCATATTTAAGCCTTGCTGACTTGCTGCATTGGCTGAAAAATAATCTAGCACATGGATGGTGAATCTGTGTGGATGCATTAAGATGTGGGCAAAGTGCACTGAATAATTTGGAATTCCTAATGAATGGTGACCATTGAAATTCTCTATGGATGGAATCCTTTGGAATTCAATGTAAGCTAATTGAGCTGAACAAATTTAAATTCCATCATGGTTGCCAACAATTGAAACAATTTATGGATGATAAAAATCTTGCTTCTCATGACAGACTGCAACCATTAGAAGGCCTCATGGATGGCAACCAATGTTCTTCTTAATGGTTGCTGAACATAAAAACTCTTTATGGATGGTTACAATTGCTTCTCATGATGGACTGTGACCATAAGAATGCCTCATGGATGGCAATCAATGTTCTTCTTAGTGGTCACCAACCATTGAAGTTCTTTATTAATGGTGACAATTGATTCTCATGAGCAACTGTGAAAATTGGAATGCCTCATGGACGGCAAGCAATGTTTTTTTTAATGGTTTCCAATCATTTAAGTTCTTTATGGATGGTGAAAATTGAGTCTCATGAGCAAATGTGACCATTAGAATGCCTCATTGATGGCAAGCAATTTCCTTCTTAAGATTCGCCAACCATTGAAGTTCTTTATGGATGGTGAAAATTGATTCTCATGAGCAACATCCATTAGAATGCCTCATGGAGGGGAATCAATGCTCTTCTTAATGGTCGCCAACCATTGAATTTTTTTATGGATGGCAGCAATTGATTCTCATGAAAAACTGTGACCATTAGAATGCCTCATGGATGGCAAGCAATGTTCTTCTTAATGTTCACTGACCATTGAAATTTTTTATGGATAGCAACAATTGATTCTCATGAGCAACTGTGACAATTAGAATGCCTCATGGATGGTGACCAGTGTTCTTTTGAATGGTTTCCAACCATTTATTCTCCTGCCAGTTTTATTTCCAGGACAAGAGTTTCACACACAACGTCAGAAAGTGTAACATCTAATCTAGACATATGGGATTAGTGGTGACATGCAGTGGCAAGACACACATGATGTGAACCATGAGCAAAAATTACTCATGGAATAGTGGGAAAAATGTAATTATGAAGTTGTGCAATTGGCTGGCCAAGGTCCAGCTTGGCTTGTGAGTGCTACTTGAGGGTGTGGGCATAAGATAAGCTGTGGATCAAAACTGGTTTGATATACCCACACCCTTGTGAAGGAACCCAATATGGAGTTGTACACTGGGCGGCCAGGGTACAATACCTGAAAGGATCATGGTGCCTAGGACATAATGAGGTTGTGAAATTGGGGGGCCAAGGTCCAGCTGGAATTTTGAGTTCTTCACAGGGGTGTAGGCATAAAATAAGCTGTGTATCAAAGCTGGCTTGATATGCCCAGACCCTCATGAAGGAACCCAAAATGGAGTTGTACGCTGGGTGGCCAGCATACAACTCCTGAAAGGATCATTTTGCATAGGAAATAATGAGGTTGTGCAATTGGGTGACCAAGGTCCAGCATGGCTTTTGGGTGCTCCACGGGGGTGTGGTCATTGAAAAAGCAGTGGATCAAAAATGGCTCAATTTGCCCACACCCTTGTCAAGGAACCCAAAAAGTATTTGTAAACTGGGCGGCCAGAGTACAATTCCTGAAAGGATCATGGTGCACAGGACATAATGAGGTTGTGCAATTGGGTTGCCAACGTCCAGCTTGGGTTTTGAGTGCTAAATGAGGGTGTGGGCATGAAATAAGCTGTGTATCATGGCTGGCTTGATATGCCCACACCATTGTGAAGGAACTTAAAATAGATTTGTATGCTGGGCATCCAGCATACAACTCCAGAAAGGATAATGGTGCATTGGACATAATGAGGTTGTGTAATCCGGTGGCCAAGGTCCATCTTGGCTTTTGTGTGCTCCACAAGGGTGTGGGAATTAAATAAGCTGTAGATCAAAACTGGCTTGATATTCCCACACCCTTGTGAAGGAACCCAAAATGGAGTTGTACGCAAGGCGGCCAGTCTAAAACTCCTGAAAGGATCATGGCGCATAGGACATAATGAGGTTATGAAATCCGGAAGTAAAAGTCCAGCTCCACTTGGTTCACAGTTTTCTGCTTTCCCCCCAGATTACAGCTCCAAATGGGCCCACCCCGTGTTGGCTGTAAGGCATGCACATTTCCTTTCTGAGCAGCCGGGAAATGCCATGCAGTTGTTCCCACAAGGAGTGAACTGCATTTTTTTTGCTTGTGCAAGGGTGTGGACATAACTCAAGGGACACCTACTTTGAAGCTTCATTTTGGGGAACCTCCTGGGGTGTTTGGCATAGATATTATGCATTTTGTGTTCTCAAGATGCTTGCACAGAATTGCAATCAAAACCGTAGGGTGCAGGCATCTTGGTGACACACAGCTTTCAAGCTTGCCCATGGTTGGCAACCATTGGGGCAAGCTAAGGATTGAAAAGCATTTGGGAGAGCTAATCAATGGGGACCATTAAGTAAAGCTAATGGTTTGCAACAGTTGGGGCAAGCTAATGGTTGGAAACCATTGGGGCAAGGTAATGGTTGGAAACCATTGGGGAAAGCTAATGGTTGGAAACCATTGGAGCAAGCTAATGGTTTGCAACCATTGGGGCAAGCTAATGGTTGGAAACCATAGGCATGAGCTAATTTAGATTGAAAATCTGGCCAAGCTCAGCCTAAGATAATGAACAGCAACCATGAGGCTAAGTTAATGGATGGCAAACATTGAGAGTGAGTCACTCCTCAATGCATAAATGCAAACAAGGTATTGTATAAGATGTGGGTGGATAGTGCACCCAATTGATGAATCTATCCCTCCTTCCATCCATCCATCCCTCCATCATTTGATCAATCCATCCATCCATCCATCCATCCATCCATCCATCCATCCATCCATCCATCCATCCATCCATCCATCCATCCATCCATCCATCCATCCATCCATCCATCCATCCATCCATCCATCCATACCATCACCACAAGACTTCTCCACTATGTCTACATCACCTGCGCACAGCAAACCCCCACCCTCAATTCCATCTGCCCAGCCCACTGAGCCCAATGCAGCTTATTATTGAGTTGCGGAGCCAATGCTGGGGACTGAATTGATTTTGGAGAGGGTTGATGTCAGTATTTTTCAAACCTTGAAAAACCAATACTTTCATAGAGATAGAGGGTGAGTGTGTGAGATAGTATTTTTTAACTGTGAGATAGTATGAACAGATAACTTGATGGATAGACCAGGTGATTGATATGGGGGAAATAAAAGATAGAAAATGATGATCATTGTGCGATAAGAGGATTTCTTATCTATATTCCTACCCTCCTCCTTCACCATTCTCCAATTTTAAACATTTGACAAGTGAGGATCTGTCTTTCCAATTCATAGGAAACTGATACAATGCATGCTGACAATTTTAATATCCAAGATTCTGTTGTTACAAACATTACATATACCAACCTCATATCTAATCTCCATTTAATCATCCCTTAGGCCCGGTTCATGTCCACACAAATTTTCATATGGTTGGCATTTGGTGTCCACTTGTCCACGTTTCCTCAAATGATGCTTGTTGATACTTGATAAGGTTTCAGGTCTCCAATAGGCCAAACACCATGGGCACTTTCATGTTGAAATCCATCCCTGCACATTCCACAATCATTTTTGACCTTGTCCTGATATAATCTAAAAGGTAAACTCACTACTTGTGCCAGGGAAACCAAATTCATTGTCTTGCCTGGATAGCCAAACGTCCCTGCAACATTTTCCAAAACGGCCACATTCCCCACTATCTCCCTTCCCCTCACCACCACATTCTCCCCTAGATCTGTTGAGATCACTCGCACATTTAAGTTGGGGTGGGCTGTTTATGGATCTTTGGGGTCTTCTGAATGCACATTTTGGAATAACTGAATCACAAACCAAGCATCCCCACCTTCTCATTGCCCAAAGAGCTTGGTGATTTGACCAAATGGACAGATTTCATCTGGCATTATCTCCACATGGGAATTGGAGTGATTTTTCCCTTGATCCAGCCATTGCACTACAAATCTTTCATGATGTATCAAGGTACTGTTGATTTTGTGCACATTGTGATTGAGAGACACATCCTCTTGCAGACCCAATCTTCCAACCTCTTTTATGCATCATAAATGTACTTCTGGGTCTCATGGGGTGAGGCTGAAGTGGGGATCCAAGTTTTCTTGTCCCTTGTTGATTAACTTTGACTGGATCAATAAACTTGAATATTGACTCCTTGATATACATGTCTTCATGATTGTACCATGTATATCACCTGTAATAAATTCATTTATTGTTTGCTTTGTTTTCCCAGTAAGAAGGAAGGTGTACAGCATGATTCTTAGTCATCTCACCTATGCAATTATTCTTTTGTATCATTCCCAAGATACAATTCAACCTTTCATGGGCCCAGGCTGCCATGGCCATTGGTGGACCAAACCTTTTGATCACTTCTGGGTAATTCTGAGTAATGTTCACTTTGGGTTTACTCCTTTTTTGTGGCCATCCAGTCCTTATTTTTTGATGGTATTCCAGAATTAGTCATTCAACCTCCATGATATCTTGGTTTGAATTATGATGTTTCATTAACATGTGGTTATGTAAATGAAAATCACACCATTGATTCCTTCAAAATTATTATTAAGCCAATGTGATCAATACTGGGTCTATGCCTACCACTCCACAAAGGAATCATAGCAAGGGGATAGTAAAAAATGTAGAATGTCAGCCACTCAGTGGCCTTAAGGGATCCTTCACCAAGAAATACAACATTCTTTGGTGCCCTTTTCATCCATGATGGCACCTTTGTGTCCTCAATCAACTTTTGGATGCGCATCAAATTGTGAAGCATTAATTGAGGCTCTTGGATGGATGATTCCACTTGGGCTGCTTTCCCTCTGTCATAATCCTTGTTCAATGGACTGCTTCCTTCACCCCCCATCAGCTTCAGAGTACTTGTGTGGCTTCCTTGACTTGCTATACTTTTTGAACTTCCAAAGCTCCAAATAATTCTACTTCTTAAAAAATACAAGTGAGTTCTAGTATATTCAGAAGATGGTTGAGATTTCTTGCTTTGCTGTGAGGCTGATGATGATTTCCTGGCCTGTGAATATCTCAATTCATATTGTCTGGATTGACTTGTTGAGCTTTCTTCCATTATTTGTGTAAGTGCTCTCACATTGCTGGATTTAAGCAATCTCTTGGGACTTCTCTGGTGGTGATCACCCTCCTCCTATTCATCTTCAGGAGACTTCCTTCCCTTCCCCTTTCCTATGATGCTTTACACATTACCCAGTGATCCAGTTATCTCTCCTCTGTTCTTCTCTCAGATTTTTTCCTTCACCAATTCTTCTCCCGCTAGAGCAATGTTAAGATAACTCATGCTATGATCCTTGAGATTTCCCTAAATTCACCCATGCATGAGCTGTATTACTGAATGTTCTATTGGGCGCCAATATGGAAGCCTATTCAAACAGGTTGCTCTGACCCCCTTCTCCTTGGTAATTTGATCTCACTTGCATGATGTCTGAAATTCCTCACACTTCTTAAAATTCTTCATTTGCTTGGCCTTTCTCCTTGGCTGGAACTCCCTGACATTTGGATCATTGATCTTGTCATTTTTAATTCAAAAATATGAGCAGAACATAGTGGAAGAATGACCAGAGAATCCTGCCACCTTGTGCATAGCTGGAAAATCCCCAATCAATGGGAACAATGCAACAAATATCTCCCTATGTTTAGGAAACTGGCTGGTTTCAGAAAACCATACTCCTTCCCAGATTTCTTTTATTTCATCAACCAATGGATATAGAATGTGGTTAATTTCTTCCACTTTTGGTTCCTTGGGATCAGGGATAATATCAAAAAGGAAAACATTCTCTATATTGTAGCCTTCTGATAGTGGAATCTTGAGACAGATCAAGATCACTACTACCACTGATATTGATTTGTGCCCAACCTTATTTCACAATGGGTTGAACCAATCCAAATAAAGACTGAAGACAAGGTTCCCTGGTTGTTGGGTAAATTTCCTCTTCTTTTCTGCTCCTCCAACAAAGTTGCACCAAACTTAGCCATCCAAAACATTGCTCATCACATTTGAATTGAGGTTTTTATGATGAAGATTGCTTTCAATGAGCTTTTCAAACTCTGCAAACCATAATTTTCTACCAAGCCAGGCCTTCAAGCTTTGATAATGAAATTTTTGAGCTGGTTTTTTGGGTCTGTTATGTTTCCCACTGGTCTTCATCAGCAATTCTGTATCACAGTAAATGCCCTGCTCATTACCAGTTTTGCGCACAAAGATTTTGCTAGTGGAATAGAACTTGGCCGTACATTTCTTGAAAATTGATGCTTGGTTGTTGGATTTGTGTGGGATTGGATACAGCTTCAAGAATTCTGGACAGAATATCCTTTTTTCCAGGTTGGGCTCAAAAACTATCCTTCGAATTAGAGTGACTTTTCTTTGAATGTATTGCCTTCATGATGTAATTGAAATCAAAATTGAATTACCTCCCCAGATTCTTAATCTTCTCCCCCTCTTTCTTCAAGAAATCTGTGATTTCTGAGTCACTAAGTTGATGAACAAGGCAGATTTTTTCAGCTTGGAGAAGCACAAGCAGAATGGCCTTGGGACTAGATGAAAAGAGTTATACTTAAGGTCTTGAGTATCAAACCAGTGCCCTCCCCGGTGAAGTGGAATCTGAATCTGCTCTTTTCTTTCATTCCTTGCTGGATTTTTGGAAACCTGAAAATCATTATAGCAGGTAAATCAGAAGATCAGCACATGAATTTACAGTGTTAACTATTTTCGCATCCCTACTCTCCACTTAAATGACTGCTACCTTGTAATGGCAATATACTACTGCTCCTGGTATACAAGTCCACAAAACAAGTGGATCAAGTCCACTGGACTTGTTTACTGGGTGTTGCGGCCTTGTTCAATTGATGATGGTTTTTTTTCAGGTGAGAAATGAGGTCAAGATTGCAAGAAAATAATGCCTGTTGACCAGGGTTAGAAGTCCAGTTGCCAACACAATTGGCGGTGAGGTGTGCCACAAGATCAATCTTTGATCTACAAAGGAATTTCTTTCCTAAGAAAATTAAAAAATTTTTGTTGTTTTTTTTGTGATTGATTCAACTTTTTTGAGCCTGCTACAAACATTAACACCAAGCAATGCTATTTTATTTTATTTTATCTTTTGTTTTTGGTCAAAAAACCATGGTGGCCGCTTGACTTGTCTTGTTGACTTCCTACCCTTGTTGGGTGGACTCAGGCAACAGTCAAGGGGCCTTCAATACCTAGTTGAAAGGCCTTATACTGTTGATTAGTGGCCTTGAATTAATTGAAAAGGGGACTTGATTAGTTGTTATGTGTTCTTCCTCACTTGAGAACTGGACAGGGTTTGCTGGTCCACTGGACTTTTTTACCGGGAACAGTGGTATCTTTTGTGACTTTCATGGCCTGGTTGAGTCTGCTTAAAGCCGCCTGATGTTTCTTCAAGGTAGAGGAAGAAAAAACCATTCCTATCCTTTTGTTTCCATCTTCATCTTCATATGTGCCCTTGCCACATTTGAATTCCAGAGATTGGCATATCTTCCATTTGGCTTTCTTCATATCAATTTATTGATGGATGGATGAATGGATGGATGGATAGATGGATGGATGGATGGATGGATGGATGGATGGATGGATGGATGGATGGATGGATGGATGAATTAATGGATGGATGGATGGATGGATGGATGGATGGATCAATGGATGAATGGATGGATTCATCAAATGATCAAGGAATTCATCAATTGGGTGCTGGGTACACTAACAACCCACATCTTATACACTACCCTGTATGCATATATGCATTGAGGAATGACTCACTATCAATTGTCACCATCCATTACCTTATTCTTATGGTCATTTTCCATTTTCTTAGGCTGAGCTTTCCCCTATTGTTGGTGACCATGAGCTTTCCCCAATGGTTTCAAACCATTTGCTTGCCCCAATGGTTGCCAACCATTAGCTTGCCCCAATGGTTGCCAACCATTAGCTTGCTCCAATGGTTGCCAACCATTAGCTTTCCCCAATGTTCTACAACCATTAGCTTTCCCCAAGGGTCACAAACAATTAGCTTTCCCCAATGGTCAGCATCCATTAGCTTTCCCCAATGGTTTCCAGCCATTAGCTTGCCCCAATGGTTTCCAACCATTAGCTTACCCCAATGGTAACCAACCATTAGATTTCCCCAGTAGTTGCGGGAAATCAGCTTTCCCCAATGGTTTCCAACCATTAGCCTTCCCCAATGGTTGCCAACAATGAGCTTGCCCGAATGTTTGCCAACCATTAGGTTGCCCCAATGGTTGCCAACCATTAGGTTTCTTCAATGGTTTCCAACCATTAGGTTTCCCCAATGGTTGCCAACTATTAGGTTTCCCCAATGGTTGCTGACCATGCGCTTGCTGCAATGTTGGCTGTCCATTGGAAAAATTCCACCTTTTTTAACATTCAAGTCATCATCCCCCTGTGCTTTGCAATTATTAAATTCTGACCCTGCCCTCCTACTTTTTATAATGATGCAGTGTAAACATCAATCAACCCATCATGTTAAAATATCTCTTGAATGGAGACCCATCAAAAAACCCCAGACTCTTCAATCAAGCTGTTTCCAGCAGTGTCCCTGGCTCAAACTCCCACTTCTCTCAATGTACTTCATCCTACTGTAGATTTTTGATGAATATCACCAAGTCAACAGATACTCACTGGCAAAAAATCCACAATTCCATACAACAATCCCAGGTTCAATCACTGCAATCATCTTGCATTGATCAACCAATTCACTCCACTACCTCTCTAGTCTCATTCAAGTCTTCATGTCTACTACATTGCATATCAACCCTAGCAAAAGAGGTTTTTCTTCAAGAACTTGCACAAATCAACTTTCCTTGCTGTGCTTTCAATTTTTTTGAGCCTTGGGAATCACATTGGAACCAGTTGTTTATGGGACTCATCATTAAATATTGGAACCATGCCCATGCACATGGTGCATTTTGAAACTACCCATTCAACTCAGTGTATAACATCAAATTCAATCTTACCATTGTCCTCAAGAGGTGTTTCATGGGCAGGAGATCCAATATTAGATCCAGAAAATATCTTTCAGAAGCCCATGCAGCAAAAAAAATCAGACATGAAAATCCAGATGGAGCAAACAAGTAAGCAATTACTCCCTATAATCCCATGGTATTTTTTACCCCAATTTCTTTCACATTCTTTTTCCTCTCTGCCTAAAGCTCTCAAATCAACAAACAGAGATCTTGAGTTCACTATTATTACCAGAAAATCAGTCCAGTATATTCAGTGAAACACAATTTCTCTCTGACACTGAGGTCTCCAATGAAAAGGTCTTCCAGAAGGTCCAGTGCCAATGGCAATTTCAAGGTCTCCCTGCCCTTGGTCATCAAATAGATAAAGGATTTGACAAAATAAAAGCCAAGGGACTTGGTAGACGGTATAAATGTGGTCATTTAATGTGGATGATGAGCAAACCTTCCAACCTCCAAGAAAAACTCACAAAGGTGCCAACAAGACTACCCAGCAACTGTTATCATCCTGATTTGATTTCTTCCCTTTCTCCAGAGGGCAAAAAGCTTTTTGATATTGAGCCTCCAATTGACCTTGCCTTCATAATTTCTAAACTCATACCTTAAATTATTTCTAGATCTAAATTCTTTTTTCAATATTGATTCTTGTGATAATAGAATTTTAAACTCTCCGTACTTTAATGCATAGACCCTTGCAACGATATCCCACTTGGAATATTTTTGTCATCAGACATACCTGTGTTGTAAAATCACATAAATATCATTAAATCTTGAAAATTTCCAAAGTGTTTTAATTATCTTCCCCTTCATCAAAACAAATTCTGCATTGTGCAATAATTATCAACATAACTGTAACAATACCATTTACATAAAAGATCCTTCATGCAATGATTGGATGTGGTACATAACTTTGACATATAATTCTGATTTTGGAAACCATGCACATGTATTTGTATGTGTATGGTCTGTAAAGTGTGTTTGGGGGATGAGCCAAGTTTTTCCAAAATTTTCTAAAGCACAGGTGGCACTTAGAAAACTCATCTTGGAATCTGGCAAAGCCTTCTTGGTGCCTTACCAAGGTTGACTTGGCGCCTGGCCAAATTGGTCTGGCACCTGGCCAAGTTTATCTTGGTGCCAATCAAAGCTGGTTGCATTGACCTGCCAATCACATGATCATACTTGAAAAAGAAAAAAAAGGCTTGAAGTTGGGGGGAGGAAGGCTGGTAAATCTTGGTGTGACCAGCTTTGATTGGCATCAAGGGGAGCTTCATTAGGTGTCAAGTTTTAATCCCCACAAGCCCAACCTAATCAAGCTCCCTGGGTGCCAATCCAAGTCCCACTACGCACATTCCAATTTGAACTTGCACAGGCGCCCAGACGGGCTTTACACACCATATGTGTATATGGCCATGGGAGAGGCCTAAAACAACATTTTTCATCAAAAATATACAACTTTGGGTTGCAATATACATCCCCATTTGCAAATTTATGGTGTATAAAGCCGGTCTGGGTGCCTGGCAAAGTTTCAGGTTTTTTTTGTAAAGTGTGTGTAGCGCCCAAACAAGCTAGCTTGGCACCCAGCCAATTGATCTTGGTGCCCTTTCAAGTGCCAGTTGGAGCATTTCCAAATTGGCCTGGTGCCTGCCCAGTTGGTTTGGGTTTCAATCAAAGCTGTTTGCGCAACCATTTCTCAACTCTATTGTTTCTCTTTTTTTGACTCAAAAAGTTATTTTTTTTACTTTTTACTTTAAATAGCTGTGCATGAATTAATAAAATGAATTTAAACAAGGTTTAAAAAAAAACTTACCTTGTTAAATATGCTTTGACAAAAAGTCCCATGACGTTTTTATACCCACTTTACTTTTCCCCCATATCATCCAATTTGTCCCTCAAGAAGGCAAAGATAAAAAAACATGTGGAAAAAACAATAAGATATACATATATATATTTCAGATCAGGCCATATCAGGATACGTTTCCCAGCAGATACCACTCATCTACGTTTCCGCCACATCATCCAATGATGTGCTTCAATCAGAAAAAGATAAAAATCCATGACAAAACATACAAATAAAATAAAAATAAATAATCAAAAATAAAGTTTAAAGAAATATCCAAATTCTGTAATCCAATTCAACTTGTGAGCTCGATTCTCAAAGTCACAAACAATCCTTATATCTATTTGGTCATATTATGAACTAAAATTTGGTTACTGATCACTAGGGTGTTATTTAAAACTATGTTCCTGCAAGAGAATTTTTATCCCTGTGGTTCATCAGGCAGTAAAATGATCACTGCAACCTGGTGGTTGAAAAAGTGAAGTCTTCACTCCAACAGTGTGTTGGAGTTGGTGGTTCACGCCTCAGTTAATTTGCCAAATCCCCCAAATGCATAATTATGTAATTGGAGGTAGCATTTCTGATGATTTTTAGATTGAATGGGTTTTCCACTTTCCCCTGGAGCTTGGTGGAGAAGTGTGGGTTGAACTCCACTCATGGATGCGGTCCAGGACCAGGGGGGATTGAAGGTGTAGTAGGGTAAAGATATGTGGATGTAGAGTTGAGGGTGATGTGACAGCCTCTTTCAATGAAAGAGGAGGGGATTTGAGATCAACTGAAGATATAACAGAGATACTTCTTGAGATTTAGCTTGGATACAGGTGAGATACAACTTGCCACCTGCATATGGGTGGAACCCCATTTTTTGTGGTGTAATGGTGTAACTATTTCTCTATTTAAAGGAAGGCTGTTCATCTAAATTTCATATTTCAGTGGAAAAGAATGAAGGTTTGTGGGGTTTGGTGCCATTGGAATCAGATTCCTTTTGGATGGATGAATCAGAAGCAATGGAGGAGTCAAACAGAAGCTCATTGTTGGTGAGTGGTGATTTTTTTAACAAGATTAGAATTGTGGCTAACTGATTTTTATTTTAGGACATGAATTACCTCAATCAAATACCTGAGAACTTACATAAATTCTTGGGTGGGAAGAAAATATGACAGCAGCCACTAACATTGTATTAAACCTGATACATAATCAAAATAAAACCACTTTTCTTGATGGTATACTCAAATTTTTTCATTAAATAGAATTGACATTGCCCATAATTCCATATCTTCTGTATTTAATGCATGAATTAGAATTACTTGGAATAATTGAGGACTGGTACAAACAAATTTTCTCAGGTTCCTACTCAACTTAGAAACAGATTTTTCTTAAAGTCAAAACCAAAAAAATTTCCAGGTGTTACATCTGCAGGCAGGTGCAGCCTTTTTTTCATGTTGAATGTGGGAGAAGATGGGCACCTTAAGGCTGATAAAAAAACTAGAAGAGAAAAGGGATTTTTGTGTAAATATTGTGGAGGATCTCAGAAATTTAGCGTCTGCAGAAAGCTTCCAGACTTTCAACCTTCCCAGAAAACCACTCCAGCTAAGCCTAATGAGGGAAAAAACTAGGGGATGAAACTGTGGTACTCCATGACAAAATCCCCTCCAATTTACAAGGACATGCTTTGGAATGAAACACACCTGAATCATTCAATAAAGGCTTATGTTTGATTTGTTTGCTAAAGAACCAGGATTACAGTATACTTGTTGATTCAGGAGCATCACAATCTGTTATTTCAAAATCTATAGTCTCTAATTTTTCTTTGACTCCTAAACCTCTCACCACTCCCATGTACTTATTTACCTTTGGCCCTTCCAACTCACCCTCACAGGAGATCACTCATAATGTTTCCTTTGTCTTTTCCTGATGTTCTTTTTCCAACTTTGAATGGGATTTATTGGTTGTTCATACTCCCCAAAAAGAAGAAATTATCTTGGTTATTGACTTCCTTCCCTTATGGAACCCTGAGGTAAATTGGAAAATGGGATTGATGACCCCTAGAGCCCAACCAGCTTTAGATCAGTGCCCTTTTTTTGAACTCAGTTTTGCCACTACTTAACCTCTGCCAGTGAATATGCCGAGCACTTTTCCCATTCCATTTTAAGAATCTATGCAACCACAGAGTTCAACACCTACTTCTGTGAATCAGATATTCTTTGACAATTCTCTGAAATTCTTAGAGGATATAGAGGATGATCTAGCCATTCAGGTTTTGCTTATGATTATTTCCACTTCTGACTCTGCCCCAAAGCCGTCCTCTGCAGAGGGCTTGTATGAGGATAGGAACCTGAAGAAATTTAGAATGTGATGGAGAGAGTTCGAAAAGCTTACCATGCCTTTTTAGATGTTTTTTCCAAAGTGAAAGCTGTTGAACTCCCTCCACACTTTGCTTAAAAACACAATATCAAATTTGAAGGCCCTATGCCTCCAGTTGTGCCTATATACTCCCTCAGTCACCATGAGAAGTAGGCCCTGCAAGCCTCAATAGAAGAGAATGTAGAAGAGAAAGGTTTCATTAGCCCCAGAACTTCAAGCACTGGTGCACCTGTCCTCTTTTTTAAAAAGAAGTATGGTGGTTTTCAATTATGTGTTGATTATTGAAAACTTAAATCTGTTAATCAAAATAAACGGTACCCTATTTCTCCCATTATTCAATTATTAACTGTCTTCTCTGGTTCTAAAACCTCTTTTAAAATCAACCTCAGGGTTTCTTATAATCTCCTTTGAATTAAAGAAGGGGATGAACATCCAACAACATTCAGGACTCAGTTTGGGAGGCTTGAATACTTGGTCATGCCATTTGGACTGACCAATGCTCCGGCCTCCTTTCAATGTATATTTAATGAAATCTTTTCCAACCTCCTAACCATTTTTGTGGTGGTATAACTCAAAAATACTCTTATTTTTTCCAAAAACTTAGAAGAAAACACCATCCATGTGTGTGAAGTCTTGAACAGGCTTTGGAAAAATAAACTTCATACAAAATCTTCCAAGTGTGAATTTCATCTTTCCTCAGTGGATTTATTAGGCAATGTGATCTCTAGGTATGGCATTGAAAGGGACAAATCCAAGGATCAAAAAATCTTGGATTAGCCAGAACCAATCACAAAAAAGGCTTTTCAGCAATTTTTGGTGTTTTATAACTTTTATCAAAGGTTTATCATTAATTATTCTAGGAAGTTCCACCTCCTCACTGCTCTCACTGGTTCCAACCCAGTTTTTCCTGTGTCTCCAGGAGCCATGCAGCAATTTGAGGACAGCAAAATGGCCTTTTCCAAGGCTCCTATCCTTACGCATTTTGATTTTTCTTTAAAAAAAATTATGGAGACTGATGCTAGTTACTATGCCCTGGGGGCTGTGCTTACCCAAGTCTCCCCTGATGGATCCAAGCACCCGATTGCTTTTGATACTAGAAAATTTGGTAGTGCTGAACTGAATTTAAAATTCCATAATAAGGAGCTATTAGCCATTGTATGGGCTATCAAAATAAGGAGAGCTTACCTTTTAAGCCTTGCTTCTCCTTTTCAAGTTCTCACTGATCATTTGCCCTTAAAGTATCTTGTGATTTCTAAAGTTTTAACTTGTTTTCAGGCCAGTTGGGCTGAGTTTCTATCTGAATTTTATTTCACTATTTTCTATTGACCAGGGAAACACTCAATTGTTCCTGATGTCTTATCAAGTCAAGACAAATTTTATCTCAAAGCTGGGATACTCTATGCACAAAATAATTCAGAAAATGTTAAAAAAATCTTGAAACAGATGGAATTGCCTAGGTGATCCAAACTCTGTTTTTAAATATCAAAGCATTCTAAAAAGGATTAAGAAATGAAAAGAGCTTCTTTTTAAATCAGAGATGAAGCACCTATGAACCATAGGTATGCTCTTCAGTTGCTTGAAAGACTATTTTGGTATTGAATGGATTCTAGTATAAATTTTGGAGGAAAATTAATGGTCCTTGGTGGTTAATTTAGGAAAGAATGTTTCTGTTTTTCAGAAGGTGAAACATCCTCATATTCTTTATGCATGTTTGGTAAATTCTGCATGTTGGTGATAGTTTCAGGTTTATCACCTTGCTCCAAATTTGTGTGTTGCAGGTGATCCTGATTTTCAAAATTCTTTTCTTCTGTTGGAGATTGTCTCAATTTTTTAAAAGGTTCAAAACATGTACTTCTCCATCAGCACACAATGATTATTATTGAAAATAAGGAACATCATTCTTTGGAAAGATTGATAAATATTGTCTTCCCACACTTACTCAACCACTACCTTGGTACCAATTAACTAATTGATTGTGGTATTCCATGATCAAAAATACCTTGGTATACATGTTAAATTTATTACTGCTGAATTCACTACCTTAAAATGAGGAAAATAATATCATGAAGATTTACTCAAGCAATTATTCTGTTAAAGAAGGAATTCAAAATTTGTACAGCCAAGAGTTCCTCAATTCATTCTTTCTTCCAAAATTTCCTTTTCATGGCTCCACTCTGAAAGTGATTACCCCTATAATCATTTTGATGAATGTGGACTGGAAATTTGGTCTTTGAAATTGAACTTGATTGATTTTGATCAGATTGTGAAAGAGGTGATATTTTCCAAGATAGCTATAGATGATTGGTTCCTTAAAAATAGTGATGATCATCCCATGTGTAACCTTGATTCCTGACCCAGATGAATATTTTCTGCCTTTCAAAATGACTTAAAAACAGTTCACAGACATTTGGGAATTCTCATTGAAAACTAACAAATCACAAGGTTATACAATTTCAAATGTTGCTCTTTATACTCAAGATGCAATGTCCACCCATGGGCTGTTGTGGTTTGAATTTTCAAGGTGTAGATCCAGAAATTTTACAAAGGAATTGGTTGAAACCAGGAAACAATATTCTGCTTGAAACTGACAACATCCATCACTCAAAATAAATACTGAGATTTCCATCATATACGACTTGTTTTATTTGCTTATCTGTTGAGATACTTGAGCAATTGTTCATTTCATGATTATTTTTAATCCATTCCCCATATTTCCCACATTTAAATTATATCCAATTCTTTCATTCCAATGTTTTTTATTCAATCCATTCCCCAAATGTGAGAGGAATACACTACAGCCAATTTTTTTAATCCACTCCCCAGATTTCCAACTTGGTTAAGCCCCTGTTTGGACCCACACAAAGTGTCATGAAAATCCAGGATTTTCATGACAGTACATGATGGTTGTTTAGTGTTGAGTGCTTGGTGTTTGGGGTCCACCAAACAGAAAATTCCCAAATGATGCTTGTTGATGCTTGCTAAGGTTTCAACTCTCTCATTTTCACATCCTCTCCAGCCTCTCTCCTGTAGCTACTGAACTCCCCCCCTTTTTTTCCCTCTACATCTTCCTTCAATATCACATGTTGCTTGTGGACACCAAACACTTGAGACCTTGAAATAAAGTTGTGTCATGTTTGATTTTTTGCCAAATCAAACATGACACTAACCCTGTTTATGACACAATGCTTCATGATGCTTTGTGTCGGTCCAAACAGGGCCTAAAATTATTTAAAAAAATATTCCATTCTTTCATCTCAATTTTTTTGTTCAATCCATTTCCCTAATTTAGGGGAAATACACCAGGGCAAATTTTTTTTAATCCATTCCCCAGATTTCCCACTTGATCAATATCATTTAAACAATATCCCATTTTTCATGTCATTTTTTTTATGCAATCCATTCCCCAAATTCGGAAGTTGTATACATCCAGAAACTTATTTGTCGGAAATATATATTGTGTTTGATTTACTAATCCTGATTTAACTGAAAATAAAAAATGACCAGCATTTTTTGGTGTTATGCTGATTTAATTTGAAAATGAAAAATCAACTTCCAACCAGCTTCCAAATTTTTCATTCCTAATCCAAATTATGAAATCCCAATCAATCTCCAAACTTGGGGGCAATACTCTAGTCATTACGTATTTATTTAAACAAATACTTGGTTCAGGGTAACAACCCTCTGGGTCATCATCATCCTTATTAACTCATCCAATCTTAAGGATCCTATTCGAATCGCATCCGTGGTCGTCCACCATTCGTTCAGTGTTCTTTCCACTACTGCCTCTGCCACTCTCATGAACCACAATCTAACCCAACCCATCTCGTCGATTTGAGTCTTGGCAGATAATCATGACTTGAAATGATAATATCACTCGGTAATTAATCATTCCTGTTGTCCTTCCCCACAGTCTCTCACTCAGCATTATCACCATCCTTCCCTCATCCTCCTCCCCGGGAGTGCTAAGATGCTGTTAGTCTTATGGCACAAGAGCTCAAAATGCTTTTCCAGCAACTCACTACACATCACCGCCCCCATCGCCTTAGTCTCCATTAGCTGCCCCCTCAACTGTGCAGACCTGATTGACAATTCAAAGGAATCCAACACCTTCATCCATCCATTCATAATCTTTCAAAGGAAAGCTTCTTCTCATGAGTGTTCTTCATCTCACTCCAACTTTCTCTTAAGCCTCCAGCTTGGCGCCACTCCTGCCTCACCCTCTCCTTTCTCTATCCAAGGGTTTTTTCGGCAGAGCCTGCTCCCCGGATTCCACTACAGAAATCCTCTCAACAGTCCCATCAATCATTGGACCAGTCCATTCTTGCCCATTTGATTACAACAAGAAGAAGAAACACAAATCCCCCTGCCATCTTACTCTCTTCTTTTGCGATCGTAAACGCTGTCTTATCACCCACCAACCAAACGATGGCGCCATCTTCCCCGGCGAAGCAACCGTATCTTTCTCAACTTCCTCTTGAGTTGAAACAGCTCATCGTTCAATTCCTATACATCGATGAGGAAGACGTCTGGAATCTTAGCGGGGTCGACCGGACCTTCTACCAACTTTGTAATCCCTTCAATTGGGAGGTACGTCTCAAATCCCTTCGATTTCACTTAGCTCTTCTTCCGTCCTCGTTTTGATCCTTGATCTCATCCCATCTTCTCGTCTCCTATCTCCATCTAAACACCACATCTTTAGAGCATCCATCTCACCTCTCTTGACCTCAATAAATTGTCCGTGCTCAGCAAGGAAATCATCCCTCGGCACGGCAAACATTTGTTGACTTTCTCGACCGAAGAGTTCGAAGAATTGCCATTGCTCACTCTAGACGATTTAGTGAATAAAGAAGCAAGGATGAGGTTTTTTACTGAGAATTCTCAAGTGACCCTCTTGGCTGAAATCTTCAGCGGCTGTCCAAATCTTAGGGCGCTCTATTTAACCTCGGGTACGGCTCCATTGGACCGACACGGAAACTTTACGATCAACTATTTGGAGCCCACCTCAAGACTCGCTCCCACAATCTCTCAACTTACGAATTTGACATTTCTTACTTTAAAGCCTGCGTCGGGTGAACGTCCATTTCACGAAGATTTCGTGGCTAAGTTAGTGAAGGGATTGGTAAACTTGAGTCTTTTCATCCTTGCGTTGGTCGAGGCCAAGTTTCCAAGTTGCGACTATTGTGAATGCGAAAATTCTGTCGGTTCATCTACTTCCCCCTTGGCGATGGCTCTCGCCCCACTTAAGGCATTAAGAACCCTTGATCTCGAATCTGTCGCGCCCGTGGATTCGAGCTGGAGTCGAATTCCCTGGCAATCAAACTTAAGGTCCCTCCGACTTACTACATGTTTCCGGGCATCCGTGCCCTCTTTACATGGTCTGTGCATGTTGTTCGCGCCGAGTCTTACCGAGCTCTTTCTGGTCGATGTCGGTGACCACGACCGAACGGATTTCGACTTCGATTTCTACCTCCCTCAACCAGCCCGGGAAAAATATAAATTCTGCTTGCCTGCATTGACGATTCTGAGGATTGAATGCTCCCTTCCTGTGTCGTTCATCGAACTGTTCAAAGGTTGTCGATCCATCACTGGACTATTCATGAGAAGCCACGAAGAAATGAGCGTAGACGATTTGAAAGGCCTTCTCGACGTTCCGACTTGGACTGAATTGGAAATGATTGTTTTTACCGATCATATCGAACATATTAGTGACGAGGAATTCGGTGAAATCGTTAAGTACGGTTTAGAAAAAGAGATCGAAGTGGAAGCAGGCGAGCCGGCCCGAGGCATCTGTCACGATGATTTAAGGTATCTTGAACGCACGTTTGACTAATCACGTTAGAGGGTTCGACAGCGAAAAAACCGGCATATAATACGCATGCTCCATTTGATTATTAGTTATCGACGGGAGAACGTAACTCGGTTATTTTTGATGTGATCGCCAAAGCTCAGTTTGATCACGCTTTCAGATATCTGAAGCTGGCGGATTTATTTAACAATTTAGGCCTCATTCAACCAATCCTTTCTTCTGGCCTATCGTAGGCCTTGTTCAAACAATCCTTCCTTCGGGCCTATCGGGTGATTTTGTGATCTGGTATTACTCTTGAAATCAGTCATACTTCGTAAAAGAATTCATGGAATAGTTTGGTTCTTGGTAACCCATTATTTTTGTTGTATCAGTCCAATCCTTGAATTGTTTTTTTGCTCTTGCTTCTGGAAAAAAAAGAAGAAGTGCCAAAGACCGACTCAGAGCGAAATTTGAGAATCAAGTTGGTGAAGGTTAGGGTGCGTTCGGCAACGTCGAGGCCCTGTAACTGTAGCTTAGACCAGAGTTACAGTGGATTTGTAACTGTAGCTCTGGTCGACTGCCCGGGTGTGAGAGACTCGCGTACTACTTCTTGAGTATTTGAGTTTGGGGACTATTTTTTTTTCTCTTTCTGTCTAAAGTGCAGTTTTGCATTTAGCATTGCGCACTATGAATCTCAAGTAGCGGGTACAAGTACTCCCTGTAGGCCAGGGGTGCAAGATAAGAATGGGGGAGCCCCGCGGTGAAGCGGGATCAAATAATATCTCTTGGATTTAAATCCACTCTGATTGGGTAACGGGTTTTGAAATTAAATGCTCCATCCACACGCCAAAGGACCAACCAATAAAGGGTTTCGAAATTTGAAAGGGGTGGGTGTCAAAATGAGGCCATCGTAATTCAGACTAGCCTTGTCACAGCCAACCCTAGTCCGGCCTGCAAGAGAGCACGGACCAGCAAGTACACCTGGTATCGAACAGTGGCATGTTAAGATGTTCTCCCTACCATGCCTCACCTGAATCTCTTCTACGCTCAAGCATTCTTTCTTCAAAAACTTAATTCACTGGATTTCCGTGCCTGATCATTCTCATCTCTCATTCTACCGGCTTATTCCGGCATACAATCCTCCAGGCCAAAGCCAGCCTCATCATCTGCCACATCGCCAGACTGCTTCAAAGACTTTAACCCTACCTGGCTAAAGCATCAACCATTGCTTTCTATAAAAGGGCAAACACAAGTGCATCCAGTCTCAATCTGAATTCTATTCTCTTATTCTGATGCACTCATTCAGATCCATCTATCTAAATCTTCTCTCACTCAATCATCCTAAATCAATCTCTTCATTGGCACACTCATGTCTCCGCAACACCACTCTGAATCTCTCCTCAATCTGCTCTCAGGCATCTTCCAACTCTTGAATATAACAATACATAGGCACTTACGTGTGTGCCATGTAATGGTGTTATCCAAATGGGATGCATATATGGGCCTCTACAGCCCTTTGGACAACCTCAAGGAAGCACCAGTATTGACCAGAATGGGCTGGTTGTAAGGGTACAGGGACTGATGCCATGTGGGATGATGTAGCCTAAACCAATTAAAAACGCTTTTAGAGCCTGTAGAGCCCCTTTGAGGTGGAAAGTTTGCCTTTTTCCTTGTTGTATCATGGGCCCACATGAGGCCAATCTTTTGAACTTAAGGAGCTCTTCTCCCTACTGTTTTCCATCATCAATTTGAATTCATCCAATCAATCATCCAACATATTGCCCCATTGTGAGAGCCCATTAGTTATTATAGACACAAGGTGTCCAGCGTTTCTTTTGCTTTAATTACTGCTCCTCCTTTCACTAAGACAATTGCTGGACATAATTTTCACATTTTAATCCTGTGAAAATCCAGCTGCAACACATCTATATCTTGAACCTTCACACCCTCAGTTTTGTCACTCTATCCTTGCATTGTAGAGACTCCTGTGGGATTATATAAATAATTTAGTAAATAGCTTTCTGGAAGTCCTTGAAGGGGAATTTATTGTTACTTCTACTTGTTTAGAGTATTATTAAAACTAAGAGTGACTCTTGAATTGCCTGCCCTTCTAGTAATATAGTAAGTCTGCACAATAATTTAGTTAAATTAATGGCTGGTTTCTTTGAAACTTGATATTTGTCTCAGATCAGACCTAGATTAATTATTTAACAGTTATTTGTAGGTTCTTTTGAAGAATGGAATGGATTTATTGGGTTATTGGCTAGTGGTTGATCAGATATGTGTGATCTTAACCAATACACTAATTTTTTTAAAGGGTTCAAGGCTTTTATCAACGGGGTGGTTCAGGAGAGGACCCAAGGATGAGTTTACCCACAGGGGGCTGGGTAGAGGAAAAAAATCTTGGTAGTCCCTTTTGTTTTGCTCTCTTTCTTTTTAAGGTTTAATTGTTGAGTGATGGGTTTTTTCTTTTAATTTGGTGCTGAAGAGTTCAGGTCACAGAAGAACCCTTATTCAAAGCACCTAATTGGGTGGTTTCAATGGTTGATGAGGTATAAAATTGGTTTTTGATTTCCTTTTTTTTATTGGTACCCTGATAATCTCTTCTTTTTTTATATCTGGGTAGGACCACAGATGGTTGGGTTGTAATAGGATGATGAGTAGTTGATGAGTGGGATGTGGGTGATGAGATGGATGATTCAGTGAGGGATACAACCTGGATAGGGCAGATAGGCACTCCTTAAATAGAAAAATCCTGCCCCCAGGGGTGCTCAATGCTGCCCCTGAGGCTCCCCCTCTTCTGGTGAGGAACAGTGAGATACAGTTACATGAGGAATTTCTGCTGGTTGTAAAAAGGTTTTACAGTTACATGAGGCATTTCTTCAGGTTAGGAAAAAGCTTTTACAGTTACATGAGTCATTTCTGCTGGTTGGAAAAAGGTTGTACATGGGTTTCATGCATGCAAATCCTTGCATATAGTACCCTGAAGATTTGAGGTGGGTTAGTACTGGTGGTTTTTCTTGTATCACATTTTCCAAACTGCATATGTTGCTGTGTAGTGCTAGGTTGAGTTTGTGCTGTGGTGAACTTTTACTGGTGGGTGTTGAGGAATCTCCCATCCACCCACTCACGCCAACACAGCCGCGGGTTTGCCTTCACTTCCCTCTGGTGTCACGTGACTGTCACGACATCTTGCTCAATCTCTCAATCCCTCATCCGCTCACTCCTTCTCTCAACCCCGCTCATTCCACACACCTCCTTCCAATCCACTCCCTTCACTATCCTCACTCACTCCCTTCCTCCCCTTACGATCATTCCATCTTCCGCTTCCAAATCTCCATCCTTTACCCTTCCAACCGCTTCCAACCTCTTCTCAATACTGACTCCAATACGACCTGGCCTCCAATACAATATCAATACAATCATTGCCGTCACCCATCACCTCACAGCTTGGTTGATTCCTTTTGTTCCTGTTCACTTGTGAGATTGTCTCTCTTCCTAACCTTTTGATTGGTTACTCATCCTTGCTCGGCCGCCTCAGCTTGCTTGCTTCTTCCTGTCTCTCCATTCTCCTCTCATCTTGTCCTTTCATTCCTTGCTGTTGTCCTCAAAGTGAGATTGTCTCCTCCTGCTTCTCTCCTTGCTTCATTTATTTTTTGTGCTTGTTCGTTGAAATCATCTTCATCAGTCTGCTGGTCTAGGTAATACATTTCTTAGAACTCTTCAGTGGGTTGTTTGGGTCTTCATGGCCCTAGCTGCCTGCATATATTTCTGGGAAGTTTGGTGATGCCTTGTACTGCTTGTTTTTTGGTTACACTTGGTCCATACTGCCTGAATATAATGCTGGGTAGTTTTGTGTTGCCTTGTAATGGGGTTTTTTTTGTTCTACATGGGCCTGAATGCCTGCATATATTGCTTGGTAGTCCTTTTTTGACTTTTACTGGTATTTGATTGGTTAAAAATGGTCCAGACTCCCTGCATATATTTCTGGCTAGTTCTGTGGTGACTTGTAATGGTGATTGCTTGGTTACACATGGTCCAGACTTCCTGCATATATTTCTGGGTAGTTCTGTGGTGACTGTTACTGGTGGTTGTTTGGTACTACAAGGGCCTGATTATGGTTCTGAGTATACAGGTGAGGTGATTGGTTGTATATTTGGTTGAGGTGTTGTGGTGAGATATTACTGATATGTTTTTTGGGGTTTGCAAGTTAACCCACATGGCCTTTGACTTTTTTGTGATACCTGGGTGTGATATGAGCTGTAAAAAATTGATTTTGGCTGTATCTTCTAAACTATGAGAGATAGAGGGTTAGTTTGGCTGGGTGTCTATGGGTTATTTGTGGTTTAGAGTCCATTCCTGAGGTTAATTTTATGATTGGGATTATATTTATTCTAAAAAATTGAGTCTGATGGCTGAAGATTAGTTGATCATGGTTTTGGATTTGAAGCATGAGTACCTAATTTTTTCAAAATAAGAAAAGGTTACCAACCAACTCTCAAAAAAGCTATCTTGGAAGGTCTGTCAGTACTGATTTTCTTTTCAGATAGTCATACTCAATTCCCAGGATTAATGCCTTTTGGAATTCAGTTTCTATTAAGGTCAGCATAGTTACTATACTTATCCATAGGCTGTCTTGATCTTGATCAGAGGATTTTGGTTGATTTAAAGGGTATTTCTAGCTTGATTTTTTCAGAATGTAGGGTATAACCGCTTCAATCATGAACAGGAGTAAGCAACTGTAGGAATCTATAGAATTGTTAGTCACTTCATCCCCTTTCTTCAATCTTTCAATAATGTCTTGGAGAAACTTGTCAGCTTATTGATTTTAGGTCACTTCACTCAGTTGTGCTTCAAGAACTTTTTCAAAGAGAGGTAAAAAAAGTTCAGAAGTTCCAAAATCATCAGGATTCTGTTCAGAGTAAACGTTCACCCATCTGGAAACATGTTGTCCCATTGTGACAAGATCCTGGGTGAATTAAATGAAGAAAACCCAAGGACTGAAAGTGAGTTGAAACTAGAAAGATTTCCATATAATAACCTTGTCTTCTGGTGAGAGCTTTGGAATACATGGAAATACTTTGAAGGAAAAAAGATCAGTTAGTAAATCAAAAAGCCTGTAATGCTTTAGAGGTAAGCATCCTGAGATCAGTTTTGGTGAGGATGGTAGAACCTAAGAAGACAGTAAGTAAAATTCATTGGAGGAATTGGGTAAAGTTTAAGGTTTTTTCTACCAGAAAATTGTCACCGGCGCACCTCAGGACTTCAGTTGTCCTCTTCAGCCATTTTCAACTTTTGTTCATCACTAAAGTTTCACAAAACCTCTTTCCTTCAACACTAATTTCATTACCCTTTCTTTTTATCCTCTTGTATCTGCTCTTAGGTAAGAGCTATTGTCTTAATCCATTGCCTGTTCTGTTCTATGGTAATTCATGCTTCTTATTAGTTTTTTATGAAATATTAATTCTACAGGTCAGCAGTTGAAAGGCAATTCAGAAAAACTCAAACTCAACCATCTCAATAAAACAGAATAAGAGCAGAGGCACTGTTGGGAATCAAAGACAATTTTCAACTGATTCCCCTCTTGCAGGGCTCCACCAACTTCCCCACCTGGAAAATGAGAATAAATTGCTTTCTGCAAGCCAGAAAGCTATGGGAGATCACAAATACCAAAATTCAGAAACCACCCAGTGCCAGGACCAAAGAGCAGCTCAGCAAAGGTACATGGATCATCATGTTGACATTAAGCAACAGGGTGAACAATGGGATTTTAAACTCTGAGAAAAGCTCAAATTCTTCCAAGCTGTGGGCCAGAATCAACAATGAGGACCAACAGCTGACCCCACAGGAAATCAATCAATTCCTCAGGAGGTGGAATACAATAAATTAAATGGACCTTTTATCAAATTTTTTGATCAGGTGGAAAGCTGTTTGATGCAATTTGAAGCCAAAGGTTATGTCAAGTGCATACAGGAAAAATGAGCCACAATATTAGCTAGAATGTAGGATTGAAAAACAGGACTGAATACACCCCTTATTCCTGATCACACAGCCCAATCCTCTCATCATGTGCTCCTCATGAAAATCAAGGAATTTTACAAGGAAGAAAAAGACTCATGTGATAAAGAAAAAGCAGAAATAACATTCCATAGCTACAGAAAAAATAGAAATAAGCCACCCCCATTCTGTAAAAATGGCAAGAAAAATACAGAAATTACTCCCCACACCAAGGATCACTGTTGGGCCATCCATCCTGAGCTCAGACCTGTAAGTAATTGAACTGGAAAAAGAAACTATCACCAACTCTCTGGCCAGTACTTCACCAACGCAAGGAATGAAACTTTTAATGAAAAAACTAAAGATAAATGTTTTACAAAGCCAGCCTTTGCTGCATTCACCACTAATACAACCTCCTCAAAGTCAATAATCCTTGACAGCAGAGAAAGTCACCATGTGTTGAAAAAAACAAGATATTTAATCAAAATGGTCCACTGCTGGAATCCAATTGGCATGAGAAAAGGGGAGGCTAAACTTCTTTCAAAAGGAAGATGCATGGTACAAAGAGCTCTAGCACCCAAAAGATATAATAAACTCCATGACTATCTTCTTCTTCCAGAAATAACCCACAAACTCATCTCCACTGGAAGAATCATTGACTACAAGGCATCCATATGGCACAGCAGAGGCACTTAAAAGATAAAATTCAAGAGAGGACCAACTATCCAGTTTGTAAAAAACAAAGGGATCTTTGAAATAAACCCTCAACAATCAACCATTGAAATTTCAAACAAAATGGTCACACCAGCCAACAAATCTCAACTCTGGCACAATAATTTGGGTCACTCTAGCTCCAAATTAATTGGAAAAGCACTTGGTGACAAGATTGAAAACATTTATTCATGACCCACATGAATTAAAGGATAAATGACTTGCCTACCATTCCTAATCAACTTTGAAAAAGCTTCCTCCAAATTAGAAGCAGTGCATGCTGAAATATGTAGACCCATTCATCCATCCACCAATGGGGGCTCTAGGTACTCTCTCAGCTTGGTTGATCAGGCCATGGGATACATCTCAATCAACCTTTTAAATGAGAAAAATAAGTCTCTCAATTCAATTAAGAAGTCTAAAAACTTCTTTGAAAATCAAACCAGCCATTGAACTAAAAAATTTGTGAGCAATGGGGAAGGAGAGTTTTTGAATAACTCTATTAAACAACTCTGTACAGAAAGCGGGATTAAACACAAAATGTTTGCTCCTTCCACGCCCAAAAACAACAGTATTGTGGATTGGGCCAACAGAAAAATATTAAAAATGGCCAATTGCCTCCTTCTGCAATCCAATCTAGAAAGAAAAGGGTGGGGGTAGGCCACCAAGACTGCAATTTAAACCAAAAAAGGCCTAAAATTTCTCAAAAGATCCAAAAAAATAAGCCACAAGGCTTATGTTTGGAATTAAGCCCAACATATTGTTTTTTTGCCCGTTTGGTTCCCAATCTTGGGACCCGATTCCTCCAGACCTCTGGAAGCAAAAATTCAACGCAGTGGCATGGGCAGGGGTGCTCCTGGCTTACTTGAATGACTTCAGTAGTTACCACATGATCAGGAGAAAAAATGGGAAAGTATTTGAGAATAGACATGTAAAGGTTGAGAAGTCATCCTTTCAGGCCACCAAAGCCATTAATACTAGCTAAAATCACTCTTATTCCTGCCTTACTGAGTTTGAAAGAATTTCTGACCTTACATTCTTTGAGGATTGTATCAACCTGGACATGCAGATCAACACTAATTACAAATAAAAAAATCAGCCATCCAGAAGCTCTGAACAGTTTTTAGACATTCCTCAAAACAACCTAATTGAGCCTCCTCCATGTGGAGAATAATTTTCAAGGTTCCTTGGCATCATCCTCTCATAAGCATCTCAATAAAAAAGAAGATATCCTTTGCTACTCACAAAGACCAAGGATTGGTGTGGCATTTTTCACTGGTGTTGTTGATCCTCACAACCACAAACAGGCCATCTTCCCAAAATTTCATAATGAATGGGCTGAAACTGAAAAAGCTGAACTAAATAACATGAATTAACACTTGGTGTGGATAGAGAAAACTATTTGCAAGGAAAAACATCCCATTCCATCAAATTGGGCTTACTGCACAAAACTGGGATCAGAAAACCAATTTATCACGAAAAAGGTGTACATCTATGCACTAGGGTTCAGGCAGACACCCAGCCTCAACTTTGAAAATATTTACTTCCAACCAGAAATCCATTTTTTCTCCAATTCCACATCTTGCATGCTGTCAAATTCAAATTGAGGATCCATAAAATTAATTTAGGTAATACTTTTCTCAACTGAAAACTTCCTGAAAAATTCATCTTACTTCCACCTGCAGGGTACCTTGTTGGATCAGGCATTTTTTTTGAACTGAATCAAGCAATCTATGGCCTAAAGCAATCATCCCCAGTATGGTAAAATTGCCTCAAAACTTCCCTCAAAATGTTTGACTTCTTTTTGGAAATAATCAATCCATTTCTTTTATAGGCTGTGGCTGAATCCACAATGAATCTTTTTGCATTTCATTGATTTTTTAGTAATTGGTAAAAATACAGTTGTTTTTAAGGAAGAAATATTTTGCAAGTTTTCCACCAATTATCTTGGCAATGCCTCATTCCTACTGGGCATGAACATCCAACAGCACAAGGAAAATGTAACAATCATGCAAAAAAACTATGTCAAAAGAAAGGTAGTTGAATTTCAGGTAGGCGGCATGGCTCCTTCATCCTGTTTAATTTACCAAAAAGTTCATCTCAATGTGGCCACCACCAATAAGCACCAAGAATTCCTCTCTTCAAAGATCAACTATTTTGCGCTTGTGGTTATGCTCAAATATTTGAGGGTCTTCACTTGCCCATACATTTGCCTATGGAGAGGGATCATTTCCCTCATTGGAAGCCACATCATCTCCTGTCTCTTGGCGAGGAAAAACACAGTCTTGCTCTCCTCCACAGAAGTAGAATAAAAGTAACTTAGCAATGCATCCAAAGAGCCATCCAGTCTCCAAAAAATTAGGCAGGAGGTACTAAGGGATTTCTCTGATGAACCAATTGTAATTCATTTGAACAATAAGAGGGCAGAAGATCTAGCAATGTGCTACTCCAGTCAGAACAGCTTTTGGAGCAATAACATTGAAATCTGCCTTCACTAAATGAGGGAGGTTATCCAAGAAAAATCTTTTTCCCTCTGCATGATTCCAAAAGCAGTTAATATTTCCAACTTCCTCACCAAGCCAATTGAAAGGGTCATCATAGCCAGGGATATCAAGCTCATTGCCTCATCTGATGCTCACTTCAGCAAGGGGGTGTGTTGCAATGAGGCCATTGCAATTCAGAATAGCCCCATCACAGCCAACCTTTTTCAGGTCTTTAAGAGTGCACAGAACAGCAAGTACACCTGATATCAAAAGCTTGCATGGTAAGATGTTCTTCCTACCATTCCTCATCTGAATCTCTTCCATGATCAAACATCTTTTATGAAACAACTTACTTCACTGGTTTTTTATGCCTGATTACTCTCATCTTTCATTCTAATGGCTTAGTCTGGCATACAATCCTCTAGGAAAAAGCTAAAATAATCATCTAACACATGTAAAGACTGTTCCAAATAATTAAACCCTACCATGCTAAAGAATCAACCATCACTGTTAATAAAAGGGAAAAAACAAGTGGTCCAATCTCAATCTGAATTCTATTCTTTTATTTTGATCCACTCCTTCAAATCCATCTATCTAAATATTCTTCCACTCAATCATAATTAATCAATCTATTAATTGGAATGCTTGTGTCCCTGAAAAACCAATCTGAATATACCCTTGATCTTCTCTCACAGATGCTGAAACTATTGTAATCCTGCACAATTCCAGCTGCAACACATCTATATATTGAACCTTCAAAAACCTCAGTATTTTCACTCTATCCTTTTGATTTAACCAGCGCATCTCAGGACTTCAGTGGTCCTCTCCAGCCATTCTCAATTTTTTTTCAGCACTAACATTGCAGAACACGTCTTTCCTTCAAAACTTATTTCATAAACCTTTCTTTTTATCTTCTTGTATCTGCTCTTAGGTAAGAGCTATTATATGAAATCATCCCCTGTGTTTTTCTAAATTCATTCAATATAATTAATAGGTTGTTATGCAATAAAAATTGTCAAGTGGGAAAATTTGGCCAAGGTAGGAATTGTAGCAGCCAGGGGGCAGGTCTTCCAGGATTCAAACCCCGGAATTTCATAACCATTGAAGGGGTTGTATCAAGCTTCCTCGTGATGGTAACTTCTAGCCCATTGAGGCCCTGGGGAATATATTTTGGACTTCCAAATTGTAAAAAATGTGTATTATGGAAACAAAGTAGATACAGGATATGTGATATAGGAACAAGATGGAAAGAAGAAAAATGATGATCACATAGAATCTTACAAGAATATCTACATTATTCCCACACAACAACACATTTTTCCACCTTTTTAAACATATAAATATTCCATTAAACCTGCATAATCAATATAGCCTTGGCAGAAAATATAAGAATATTACCAGATTATTGCCCTGACATTTGGGAACTGATTTGAATTCAAAAATTTTTATAGGTAACAGAATGTGGGTTGATTGGAAAAAGGTGAAAAATAAAAACATTTTTTAATTTGAATTCATTTAGGGTTTTATTCAATTTCAATTCATTGATATATTAGTAATTCAAACAAAATATACATTTCAAATGCATCAGTTTCTGGGATGTATAGTATTTAAAATCTGATTGTATATACATAATTTTATCATGTTCAAAAAAAACCTGGCTGTGATTTCTATTTTTGAAAAATACCCTTGTTGAGTTTCTAAATATAATTCTTGAAAATGCTACATATGACTGACTATATTGGCTGAAAGCTGAACCTTGAAGATAAATACAGAAATTTGAAATTACCTGACCTTAGAAAAATTAAATGGAAAATGTTTGAAACAAATCTTGAAAGGCAGACCATTTTTATCAGGACAAGAAACTAAGTGTATGTGAGGAATGGAAACCTGCCATCCTAATGAATCACAATTTGAAATAATGGAAACTATAAAATTACTTCCCAATATAAAAAAAATCAAGCAATTTCAATTGTAAAAACCAATATTATGGTTCACGTTCCTCAGGCTCATTATAGAGGCACCAAATTCCAGATTCAAGCTATGAGGAGGAAATATGGCAAGAAATAATGTGTTGGAAAACCATTCTTGAGATAGATTTTGAGTATCATCTTGAACAGAGTCATGGCTGCAAAATTTCTTAATATTTTGGAAAATAACATGTTCCATTGGATAACCATTTCCAAGGTAGCAATGGTGAAAGGTTAGAAAAACATCCTTTATTCATCTATCCAAACCTTGATCTTCACTATGGCCATGAATTACCAGTTTTTCAGAAAGAAATTTGTTTTTCAAACCATCCATATTGTTCATACCATCTCCAAAATTGAGTAAGAAATTGTGATAATCAGGTGAAAAACTTCAAAATATCTGCAGAAAGAATAATTAACCCAAATTTTATCAACAATTTGGGGAAACTTACCTTCTTTTAACCACAGGGAAAGTTTTCCTAAAGTCTCCACCAAGGACCATAACCTTTCCTCCAAAATGTAGATTGAAGTCAATGATTTCTTGAAGTAGCCTTTTGACTACATTAATTTATTATTGGATCAAATATTTCCTTCTTTCTGTGATGCAAAAAAGAGATTTTTTGCACATCTGATTGATTTGAAACCGGATTTTTTCTTCCCCAAGGATCCAGTTACAGTCCTTCCTCATTTCCTCAAATGATTCATCAAGTCTTGGAGTGTCAGGAAAAGCTACTTCAACAATTGTTCCACAATTTTGAACATATCAATCTCAATATTCTATTTGTGAGAATGATTTGATATTTTTTTTCAGAATGAATTGAATTATCAACAAAGAAATTGAAGGAAAAACCTTAGAGGAAATTTAGCTCTGCAGGCTGAAATAAAAAGTTAAAAAAGCATTCAAAAAAATTTATTAGCTCAAAGGGTTGAATATATTCCTCACATTCTTCCATTTTTTTTAAATTCTGATTTTCCTCAATTAGAACCTTAGTCAAGGCAGTCCCTCTGAAAGTTTTAAAAGAAATAGAAAATAAAATCACCGGTTTCCTGAAACAACTCAAAACAACTGTTCATTGAATCCACAAAAAAATAGAACTGCCTAACCCATAGATTATTTTCATGGTGCCAAATATAGGATGATTTTGATATCTCAATTTTTATGTATTGGTCAAAAAAATATTGTTGGAACAGAAAAACAACACGGTATATAACTGAATAATCAGGAGGAAAAAATGATAGGAAATTTGAATAATTATGCATGGAAGTGAACATATTCTTTCTTGGTTTTACTTCCAATTCTGGAAAACAACCAAATTTACCCTAAGGATGAAAAAAAATAGTTCAGAGGGTCATAAAATTTGCTCAGTCAACTACTACTTGTCAAGCATTCATCTGATTTCCCAATTGTGGCATCTGTATTAGTTAATTGAAAAAGGATCATTAACTGTGTGTAATTAAAATCCATCAGAAAAAAAAATAAATTTCATCATCAGAAAAACAAAAGGAAGTAACATACCTTCCAGCCATATTGCAGATATTTGGTCTCCTGTTGGTAGTTTGCTCAATCTTTTATTTATATTTTGTAAATATGTATCAGCAAGACTAATGGATCGATATAGAAAAATGTGAGGAGAAACTAGTCTCCTATAATGGTGATGGGTATCATAGATAAGGGATTTGCAATGTGACTGGTGTAGAAAATTTGGAAACAAAAAGTGATTGGAGGAAAACCTTATCCTATGTGATGAATTTGAGAAAAAACACTTTTTTCTACACATTTTAAAAGCCTTATAAAATTTATAAGTGAAAAAAAGTGAAGTGTTCTAATTTCTGGGTTGAGGGGTAAGTACATGAAATAAGAGTGAGACAGAAGGGGGTTGGTATAAATGTTCGATTTTAAAAAAAAGCTTGAAAATGTTAGAATTTGAGTTTGTATATGTGTGACTTCCACTGGAGTTCAAAGTATGATTGATTGGATTGATTTGATTTATATTATTGTTGTTATTGAATTATTAAACTAATGGTTAAAATATAACTAGGCTGTGTTCTCAGTAGTGATTGTCAGACTGTCCAAGCATAACATTTCACTTACCATGTCACTTAAACTGCTTATTTTAATTTTGCCTTATTCATTTTGTACTCAACCACTTGTTGGCCAATCATGTATTTAGTCTATATAAACCATGGTGCTCTCAAGTGTAATTGATCATCTATTCATTCAACACATCAAACGGAGTGTCCTTTTCCTCCTGAGCTCAGGTCTGTTACGCTTGACGTTACAAGCCACTTTCACTCATTCTTTAATCCTTTCATCTCATTAGAGCTCAAGCTCTTTTTATTTCTTACAGAAACAAGTAAGGAATTAGTTTTCATTGATTGTGATTTCAATGGACTCTGCTAAAGTCCTTGTTACAAGTTTTGTCTTTGTTAAGGGTCAGTAAGTGACCCTACCTAACTTTGGGTGGAGAATCCATTCCTGCAATAATATTTATGGATTTCCTACTCCTTCTTAAGTTAATTTTCATTTTAATATCCTTATTTTTTATGTTATTTTTGTTACTTTTGCAGCTTCCTCTGCAATAGTAGAAAGCTGACATTATGTCTCTGGTTCCTGAGTAGCACTGTTTTTAAGATGGAGGTGCGAATAAAGCATTGACCATTTGTTCTTTGGATAATTTGCCGGAGTATTATGTTTTCTTGGTTTGCATTTTGCAGAGAAGTATGTGTAAAGGGATGAGGCTTGATGAGTGTATTGAGAAGAGGAGTTTTTAATTTTTTGTTTGTTCATGTGAATTCAAAGGTGATCCAAGACTGCGTTGGGATTGATTTCAGATTTTACATTGGAGTGGGTAAACTGCTCTTTGATATTTCCTAACAAGTTCAGAATTTATTGAGCATCATGTATGTCAGAATGTTGATGGGAAGAAGAATTACTATTTTGTGTAGTTTGTTAAATCAATTTTTATTTCCAGGATGAATCCTTGGATTTTATTTTTTTCAAACAAATTCAATGTAAATTGCCTTTACAAATGATCTTGATTAGATGGCTGAAAGGAAACAAAATTCTTGTGAATTGCATTCCAGATTGGCTTGGCACTCTCTTCATTCATGGAAATAATAATTGTTTTGTGCACAGAGGGAGATAGATTTGAGATTAAAATTGAAGTAAGAATAGAATTTTTGGTGGCTGTGAGTTCATTGGTATTGGATCCAATGGTGTCTTTGAGTTGGGCTAAGTTTAGAAGTAAGTTTATCCTGGTTTTCCATATGGTAAATTTGTTGTCAGTTAGGACGGGAATGGCTTCCAAATTTGTCTTGAGAATGGTAGGATTGATGTTTTCCATAATGATACAAGACAGATCTGGTTTTTGAAAATGCGCAATTGACTAGCGCTTCCAACTGTTAATTTTGATAGAATTAAGACTCTTGAGTTTATTTCTAGAAGAGTACAAAAAGACTAATATCAAAAAGTACATGATTCAATTTATGTTTTAAAGCACCAAAAAGCATCAAAATAACATATAGACAAGATGTTCCTACCCCAGATGGTTAGACTTTCAAGATGGAGAAGATACTGACAATGGATGCCTTAAGAACCTGGGATCATGGAGAGATGGAAGAAGGCTATTTGAGAGAATTCATGACAGTGCCAATGATAGACCTTTCTGACCTGTTCTTCCTCAAAAAATGAACGCACACAGCCAGCGGAAGTTATTGAGGAATGACACAATGATGAAGATTGATCAGGATGAAGAGCTTTTTATTTGAGTTGAAGAGGTGCAGTGACCTAAGAGTATTGAACGAAACAAGGAGGATTGACAAGGACGAAGAGTTGCGCAAATCAAGTTGTTGGAGTGGGAGAATTTTAATATGAGTAAGAAAAAATTGGAAAGAAGAGATGAAGTGGGAAGTGAAGGAACAGAGTAGGAGGGCAGAACCAGAGACAGGACAAAGGAAGGAAGGAAAAGAAGCGGGGAGGCATCACTTGAGAATTGGAGTGTTTACAGGGAGATTCCTGAGTGACATGCAGACTGAGAAATGATGTTTCAACATGTAAATACATTACAAAAAACTGATATATACAAAGAGAGATTATGGAAAGTATAAAAAATTAAAATCTATCTACACGCATGAGTTTTTGTGTGAAGTTTTTTTTGAGAAAAAAGGAATAGAAAGAAAAAGCCAACAGAGACAAAAAATCTGACTGAAAAAGAAGTGGCTGAAAAAAATGGAATGAACTGGCATAAAAAACAAAGTAAATTAATGAATCCCAATTCAACAAACTCAAAGCCAGGTGAGGTATATCAAGTTTTACAATCTTTTTATATTTATGCATCATAGTCACCTAAAAATTAACTTTGAACAAAAATTGATTTTCCCTGGGGGAAAGATGGGGGGCTGGTTACTCTTTTTTTCAGGAATGTGGTGCATCAGGGAGGGGTTGAGGCTCAGGGGATGCACAGGTGCGCCCCCCCAATGGCTGCTCAGCTTTCTGGGGATTTTTTTGTTGCTTTCTTTTTTATTCAAGCATGGAGTGAATCTAGGGAGCCGCTGAGGCTCAGCGGCTGCATGGGTGTGCCTCCCAATGGCTGCACAGCTTGCTGATCATTTTGTTTAAGGCAAGGGAGGCAGAGGTTTTGACTTGTGATACTACCCTGCTCAGAATAGCTTGCTCATCAGAAAATCCATACTTCCAACTGTTTTTTAGTGATTATTCTGATACTTTGGGCATTTCAATTTTTTTTCATGGGTGGTACAATCTTCAATACTACAATTTTGATCAGAACTGTGCTCAGCTCAGGAAATATGCTTGGAATTCTCTTTTTTTCTTTTGCTTTTATCAAACTTTTTCTACCTCTTAACTGTTTTTTAGTGATTATCCCAATACGTTGTTTATTTCAATTTTTTTATGGGTGTTGCAATCTTTGATACTATGATTCTTCTCAGAACTGTTCTCAGAACAAAAAATATGCTTGGAATTCTCTGGTTTTCTTTTTCTTTTATCTCTTTCAATCTGGTTATTGATCATCTATTTTCTCTGTTTATAGTTTCCCTTGTTGATTCTTTGGGTGTGATTGATATTAGGGGTGGTTATTTTGCATACAAATTTGCTACTAGGTATGCTGGGTTACTTTTATTTCATTTTGATTCCATATTTTAATTTTTTCCCAAATGTTTTGCTTCTTATTTGCACTTTCATCTGCTCAGCCTTCATTTGCAATACCCACTTCTTCTTTTTATTTCATCTTTTCTTGCATCCTCAGGTAGGAAAAATTCATGACAGGTCATTTTCAAGACCTTCAATACTTGTGTTTGGTACATTTATTTATGGTGTAATTCAAAGAAACCATGTATTTACAGTTCAAAGAAACCAAAAATTCCTACACAATATTTTAATTGAGAGAAAAACCATGTGCTTTGCACAAATACTTTAAAAATTTATTAAAATTTGATTTCAAGACCTTGAAACCTGTTTGGTACATTTATTTACAATTTAATTCAAAGAAACCATGTATTTACACAGGTGTTGTTCAAAGAAACCAACAATTCATACCCACAAAATTTTTAATCAAGAGCAAAACAATTTTCTATGTACAAATACAGTATATAAATTCTCAGTGTTGATAGTCTAGCATGAATTCATTTCATGATTAATTACAAGACTTTGTGTCTTCAGCGGCTTTAGAAGAAGGCGGCAGAGGTCCCAGAACACGAGTGATGGGATACTTTTCTACTTTCAGCTGTTGGGTAAGATCCGTTTTGTCAATCAGATGATTATCTTTCCTTGGTTTCTGCGCTGGCTCTTGTATACAAGGTTTTGGAGAGACATGCGGTAAAGTGGATTTCTTAGTACCTTTTTCTGTGCAAGAATCTTTGCTAGGAGTAGCAATGGCTGATTTCGGAACTAAGGATGGTGGAATTTTCATTGGTTATGAGCTCAGGCAATTGTCATCTGTTGAAACATAGTATCTGTAGCTGCTTGGGAAACATTCCTGGCGTTGATTGTTACTACAACAGTACCAAGAGTTGCAGGTGAATGTTGATCAGTGGTTACAATATTTGAATCCCAACAAACAACCGTTGGTTCAGAAATGAGCACTGCAGAAGAGTGGGGCTGGATGGATTTGCCAGTTAGATCATGTGTGGTTGAACAGCCGGTGGCATTATCTGCAGAATTAATCTTGACCTTTGAAGTTGGGGAAGTCAGAGGTTCAGGCGTTGGAGCCCTGGTTAAAGTCCGACTAGTAGTAAACTTGAATGTGGGAATGTTGGTAGCTTTCTTGGAAGTCAGTTGGAAATGGGCCCAATGGGACTTTGGAGAGGGTTGGGGCAAAGATTTACTTTTGGATGACGTTAGACAAGGATCAATGGAATTTTGATCTAAAAATTCTGCCAAGATTTGAGGGGCAGAATTCAAGAGATTGTTAGCTGATCCGCAGAATGTTTCAGCAACGTTCTCTTGATCTGCAATGTTAGCAAAGGGGACTTTTTTGTTGGACGCATTTTCCCCTCTACCAATAGAAAGAATTGGTTGAACAAGGTGCAGATTGGATATTGCGCTGCATAGCTCATCCTTTGCCAAATCTTCAGAGGCCAGTTGGGTGGGCGAGGGGGGTGGGGAGAAAACTTTGGAATTATATACTTCTGTTTTGATGGACTTACTTGAAGAGCGGTAAGAGGCTTGAAAAGCATCTGTCAAAGGCTGTGACAAGAAAGATTTATCCATCCAAGGAAGATCTCCGTGGCTTGCAAATGTCTTCGGAATTGAGAAGGAAAACGTGGGGTTTTTTGGTGGGTTACGTTGTTCAGAAAGCGTGCTAACAGATTCGCTTGAAGGGTTTTGGAGGACAAGGCTTTGATTGGATTGAGGAGTGAGCGCTGAAATTTGATCCCGTGGGTTATTAGGTTTGGGAGGCGGTGGGGGATTTGGGTTCAACGTGCTACCAAAGGGGCCTAATTGAGAATTGCTACCAAAGCTAGTGTGTTTTGGAGGCGGTAGCACATTTCTTTCACAGGCATTTCCGGAGGAGCCAACCAAAGAATTTAAACCAGTAGTAGCCAAGGGTGAATTGTGGTTCAAGACGTTACTGGCTGATGTTTTTTGAGCAACTGTAGGGGGCACACTAGGAGTTGAGATGATTGATGGGGAAGGCGCATGGCAATTTGAGCCGGTGGCCATGTTGAAAGTTTGTGATGAATGGCCCGGTTGACTGTCTCCTGATATGGGTTTTGCAGAGTTGTTCAAACCAGAATCCATCATAAATGGGTTATTGTGAGTGGGCTGAAAAAGCTCTGAGTCCGTGGTTGTTGGTAAGGAGACACCTGGTACCTGGCCTGTATTTAAATGATGGTGATTGAGCAAAAATGTCCACAGATAAACAATTTCCTTTCCAAACTTACCACAGTGGGTCTGGGGTTGGGAAGCTAAGGGGTTGTGAAAGGGTTGAAATGCCTTCGATTGGGCATATGAAGTGGTGCCAAATTGAGCAATCGAGGCCGTTTTTTTTGAAGTTGGTTCCTTTTGACAAGCAATCTGGGAGGTTCCCGGCTGGTTTGGATATCTTGCGGCCTGAGATCCAGGAAATCCCAAAGCAAATGAGGGCTCAGATTGTGCGGGGACTTGTGGCCAAAACTGCGAATAGTCAAATGGCTTTGGGGGGCCTGGGGCTTGATTTTTGGAGGTATTGTTGCAAAGATAGTTGACTGGTTGGTATGGAGAGACTGTAGCGTGAAAGGAGGGCTGCTTCTCATAGGTTCCAGGATGCCAGTAGGACTGGGAGGTTGGAGGATCCTATGCATTGTTTATGTTACAAGTTAGGGGAGTTCATGTTGAGATTTAAAAACGTAACTCACATATTTTGTAAAGCGCTCAGCTGCTTGGGATCCATCAAGGTTTGTAGGGGCCCCTGGTAAATAATTTGAATACAATGGTGTCCGCCTCTCTGGTGGGAGGTGCTCTGAATACTGCACCTGCAAATTCAATGTAGATTTTGAATTATAGGTGGAAGCTGGGGCCCCTTGGGTTGCAAACCCCCCAAGCGGGTGATTCACTCCGGAGTGTGGTGAATGGTCGGAATGTGGATGGGCACTACTTGCTTGTGAATGCAAAGAATCATGTGGTGAATATGGCAATGGGGGTTGATTTGTTGGGTACAACGTTGTTGAGAAATGTTGCAAAGTCCCGAATACTGGCGGGTGCGCTGAATACAGCGGCTGGGATTTTGGCGCATAATCAAATTCTGGTTGCAGGGTGGCTTGTACTTGTGCCTGATTCTTGGAAGATGGTGCATATGTTCCGGCGTAAGATGGGGCTTGATGCATTGACAAGGGGTTACATTGTTGATAGGCGGGTGCAATGTTGGGCTGGCCCGTGCGGCAAACAGTGTGGAAATTCACGTTTGACTGCTGGGTGAAGGCTGCAGGAATATAAGAAGATGAGGGCTGCGGAATCTGGTACCAAGCGTGGGAAGCAACAAGGTGATATTGAGCCTCTGTCTGAGCTGCGCAGAAAGGAATGGTAGCAGGGGTGAAGCGCTGTTGAGGATGCAATGGTAGATATGATCAGTGAAAGCAGCTAGCCAAGAGGGAAGGAAAAGCTGCAACCCACACTGTCCAAAGATTAATCCTCACACTGATGACCAATGCCAGCAGGGGCAAATATATGGTCCCCATACGCGGTGTGATGATATTTCCTACGACTATGACAATGAGGCGTCGGAGGGACAGTTAGTTCTGGTTGTTTTTTTCTGGTCAGACTGGTCATACAAGTATTTGGATAGCTTTGAGCGTTTGTTGGACTCAAACATATTACATCCTTCTTCTGCGTGGCGTAAGCCATCAACATCAAATACTTGGTCAGCAGGCAGTGGATTTGTATGCTGGAAATAACAAAATGGAGGTCAGATCAATTGGGGAACATCATTGCTATCCATCGCTTCTACTGACCAATTGGTGTGGGAGAGGCGTATCAAATGATGGTGAACGCTTCACTCGGAAACCATTGCCATAGCCGTGAGCAAGCTTATAATGAGAATCACCTTCTGAGCTTTCTGAGCTAGAGACAAGGTCAATTGGAATTGAATTTTTCATCTACATCAGAGGGAAAAGAAAGTCAACCTGAGGCAGCTGCAAAAAAAATTGTGCATAGCTTACAGCGGACCTCAACATAATATTATCTGATGCATTGAGTGAAATCAATTTTTTTTTGGGTTGGTTTTTGGCGCCAAGGAGAAAATGGTGGTATTGGTTGGGAGGCTGAATGACTGCCGCATTGGGGTGTTGTTGAATGTTGATGCAAATTTTCTTCATCCATTGCATTTTGATAGTACTCTGGGTCATTGTAATTATTGCTAGCCAATGCCGCAGTGCGCCTTACCAGGTCCCGGTCCTTAGTCTTGTGGTAGATATTTTCATAAAAATTGGCAACTGAGGGTGTGACACGTCTCTTGTGGCTTGCTACATAAGTTTTGGTGGGCTCAGAGGAGGCTTCTGATATCTCAGTAGGTACGCTTTCCCCGCTATCAGCTGAACTATTATCTTTATTTTTGAAAGTTGATATGGATACTGAATTGGAGCTCAAAGCATCAAGCTTTGAGTATCTTCCCACTTGCAAAGGAGCAAAAAAGACTTGCCGTGCAGTGGCCGTAGTTACAGGAAGTTGAGTGCGTTGCTTCTTGTGCCTGGCAGAGCCTCGGCTAGTAGAGTGGGCTCTGTTCCGTTTAACCTGAGAATCTGTTTCAACTTTGGGAGACCTTTTTTGCGGAGGAGGGGCTTGTTGGGGGTAAGGAGGAGAGCGGGTTAATTTTTTTTAGTGATTGGCTTGCAGTTGGGGCTTGGCGGGGTGAAACAGGGGGCATTTTTTTTTGGGATATTTTCTGCTGAAGCTCTTAGTGGTGAACAACCTTGAGGATGGGAGGATGTTGATGGTGATTGGGCCCGTGGATTTGAGGAATTGGACGGTGATCAACCTCAAGGAGCTTGGTTTGGAGAGGAAGCAGGTAATTTTCTGGACATATCCAAGTTTGAGGTGCTTGATGGTGATTGAGCTTGAGATGATACTGGATCAGTAGGGACTTTCTGAGATGAGGTTGTTGAGGATTGAGAAGTAGCCTTGAGTTGGGCAACGTAATCTTTGGCAATGTGGCATATTTTGGAGACTGGATTTTTTGGGTTGATCATGGCGTGAGGGTCAACACGGTAAATGAAATCAAGAAGCTGAGATTTATAGACCCCTGGTCTGTAGGGATCAAACTCAATGTTGGCATCTGATCTTGTGGACCTACTCATGAGAGCTAACCAATCAAATTGGATTCTGGGCAGGTTGATAGTTTGAAAACGTAACAATCTTGATAGTAGGCAAGCTTGTTGGAAAAATTCATCTAGAAAACAACAGAGGTGGGGGGAAGAAGCATCCACCACAAACCAAGAGCTTGCCGAATTTTGGAGGCATTTTGACTCGGGTGCCCACCAGGGCCGGAAAAAGACATCCATGAAGGCCTGAGAAGAATTTGGTGGCAAATCGCACAAGTGGTTGGAAAGGATCAAAGGAGCTGGTTCAGTTAGGGCCACCCAAAGGCACAAAGAAATAAGTTTGTCCAAATATGATTGCCTTTGCAAACCGCATTGAACACAATTTTGAAGGTATCTACCGGCGATTGGTCCATCAGTACCATCATGAAAATACCATGCGTTCATGCAAATAACATGATGCGTTCATGGAAATACCATACGTTCATGAAAATACTTATGGCATAAGTACTCTTGGTGGTGTCAACATACACATAGTGGTTTTGGGAGCTATCTGGCCATATTCATATATAAAAGAGTAGATAATTTTCATGAACACACCAACCAAACTGTGTGTGATGAAGTCTGGAAATTCAATCAGACAGCCTGGCCAACCTGAAAATAATCATGAATAATGACACAACCAGATGTGATCATTGTGTGAGTTGCGGCGGGCAAGCTTCAGGTATACTGTCCCTATACTTTTCTGTTTTTGTGTTTCATTGATTTAACGGACAACTGTACTGTATGAAGTCCTGAAATTCAACCAGACAGCCTGGCCAACCTGACAATAATCATAATTTCACAACCAGATATGATCATGGTGTGGTTTGCCACGGGCAAGGTTCAGGTATACTCTACTAAAGGTTTTTTTGTGCTTTTTGTTGATTTAACAAACCAACACAATTTTACCTACAACAAACCTTGCACCTCTCTTCCACACTGCCACCTGCAGAAATTTGTGACTGGTTCTTTCTGTCTGAGTTTGCCACCGTCCTTTCAAAACGTTTCCTCCCTTCCTCTAAAATTCCTGGGGACTCAAATCCTTTATGATTTTTTATTTGGAAGCCTACCGATGAAGCGCAACAAACCGTTATACCGGTGGAAGGCAAAGAAAGTTGTCCTTCGGTGGTACTTGGTTGATTTTTTGGCCTTCATGGCTTCCTGGTCTAAGTAGGTGGAAATTCCTGGTTGTTAAGAGCTTGGCACACTTTTTCAGATTGTAATTAGTTCCATAACTCTTTTTTTCTTAGTGCATCCACTCCGTCATCAAAAAACACACCTCATTTTACTCATATATCATTTTTTCTTCTACCACGCCCTGTTCAATGCTACCTCATGAAGCGCTGCAAAAGCACCCATGATGAAAACATCTGGGAAGGCAAGTTAATTTTGATTACATTTTGCTATAATGTTGTCCGACATTAATGATTTTAGCTGCGTCAATTTTTGATTACAGATCCCACCCAGCTCAACATTCCCAATCTTCAAAAAGCCTTAACAACCTATGCAGTCCTTTATGATAAAACCAAGAGCCCCAGAGTGTTATTCCGGCGTTAGGTCAAGCTTGCTCAAATCAAATCCCCCAAATCTATTGAATTCTGGACCAACCATCAATTATCAAGTGATCCACTGCCAGGTTGGTCAACAAGTTAGAATTTTTCATAAGGAACCAATTTGGCTCATACATGGCCTTGCCATCACGTTTCTTTTGTGTAGGTGCCAATAGTCTTGGTGTCACCCAGCTCAAAATCCTTCTTGCTCTCCACAAAGTGGACTTTCCCTTGTATGCTTGCCAAGGTCACTTGGAAAAACTCTACCAATCTCTTTGCGCTAAGAATGTCAATCAGATCCCGCCCACCCCCAAAGTTGTAGTCAAAGTGCCTCCCACTCATCATCATTGCAAGAGAAAAAAACCAAACCAACAAGGAGAAAGGCGTTCAACTCATGAATCAACCACTCAAAAGCTTCCTTTACAATTGCCCCACCCGGTAGAAAATTTGGCCAGAAGTACGGAGGACCGGAACCCTTTGCCAAGTGCTGCGGGAAAGAGTGCGCCCCAACCTTCAAATGTAAAAGGGGGGAAGTTCACACCTTATGATTGAAAATCCCAACCGCCACTGGGAGCCAACACCATCAAGCGCAAAGTGGTTGATTCATTGAGGAATTGTCGATCACCAAGATTGAAAAAATCCAATGGGAATAAACATGTTGAGGCCAAGACAAACAATTCAGAAGTACAAAATGCTGTATTTCCTGATATCCCCAGTAGCAAGGCCAACGCCCAATCAAATGTCCCGTCTCAAGATTTCCCCAATCACAAGGCCTTTTCCACCTGCAAAAATTTGGCCCAATCTAATGTTTCCTCTCAAGATAGCAAGGTTGCTTCTCCTACCTCAAGTTCCCCCCCCTCACAAGATTTCCTCAATAGCAAGGCGGCATCTCCTTGCAAATTTTACGCTCCGGTAAACACAATCAACAGCTCAGAGGTTTGATCCAATAACCCCTCTCAAGAAATAACCAACACAAGCCACTTAGAAGTTCAATCAATTCCCCTATCTGACAGTTTCCAAGATAGCAAGGCTACTTCTTGCGAAGCCCATGCCTTGGTCAATACAAATAACTCAGAAGTTGAAGCCAATCCCCCCTGTCAAGGTAGTCCCAATAGCAACGCGTCTTCCCCCGGAAAAATTCTTTTCCAACAGAAGCAAAGGGCTTAGAATTCCAATCCGCTTCACAATCCCAAGAATATCCCAATAGCACTCCTTTGCGATCCCAAGAAGATGCCAATAGCAATGCATCCTCTCCCGGCGTTCCTTCCCCATCCCAAGAAGATTCTGATAGCAAGGCGGCCTCTCCTGCCGTCCCTACTCAATTCCAAGAAGATGCCAATAGCAAGGCGGCTACTCCTGGCATTCCTTCCCAATCCCAAGAAGACGCCAATAGCAGGGCGGCCTCTCCTGGCGTTCTGGACAACACAAATAGCTCAGAAATCCAACTTATTTCTTGATCTCAGGACTACCCTGATAGTGAGTGCGCGTCTTCTTGCAGGACCTCTACTACAGAGGATACAAGAAGAAAATTAAGAAAGGATGCTATTGGAGGATTGTTGTCCAATCCTCTGCACCAATCACTGCAACTAAGAACATCCGGTGACAATCAAACGTGTTCAACTGCGCAATTATCCCCCCAACGGATTACTAAGCGCAACCTGGAAGATCCTAATAAGTGGACCGGTAAGATTTGTTTGCCTCAACTAAGAGAATGGCTGTATTTGAATAATTCTTTTTCTCCAAAGACCCCTCCACCATCTCCCAGTCTGAGATTGAAAAATGTCTGAATGATCACAATGTTGTTTACAGCCATGCAAATTGCACAGCAAGATTGATTGCTCTATAAAACACATTACGCTCAAGACTCTTTGATACCGCTAATGTAGAGCCACCCTTGAAACGCCGTCAACCAGGCAGAAGTAACCCCCCCCTCCACTAAGCGCCCGCGCAGAAAAAATCAATTGAGAGTTCCCAGAGCAGCCAATTTTCAAGCAGACCATGAAGGCTTTGTTTTTCGCCCCTCAAGATCCTCCAGCATCCCCCCATCTCTCCAGCTGCGTCTTTACCAAGCCAGATGTCATCATCTAACTTGATACCATCTACCGCTTTGACCCATGAAACGTTGATCAATACACAATAGATCAGGCAAAAGTCAAACTTTCCCACCAGTGGCTCTAGGCAAAAGCATCTTAAAAAGAACGGCAACAATGAAACCCAAATCCCCAGAGCAAGACAAGGAAGGCCCGACCCAAGAAATCATTTTTCCAATTGGGCTAGGAATCATACCCACTCGACCAGTAATTCCTGCGCAGAGAGTTCTTCCATTTATGACCTTGGGAGCCGTGATAGTGATGCAAACAATGTAGCTAGTGAAAATCCCCCTCCCTCAAGTTATGAACCCAAGAGTCATGCCGGCGATACAACTTATGCACCTCAAGCAGAAACAGGGTTCTCCAGTTATGAAGGCAGCAATTATGGTACCAATTCCACTTCTGTGCCGGTGGGTTCTTCTAAAATTGCTCCAATCTGTCCAGCCCCTTCTCTTCCAAGCCAGGTGTTGTCATCCAACTTTGCACCATCTTTGGCTTTGATTTCCGACACATAAATAGGTTCAAAATCAACTTGGCAAAAGCAAAACAGAATGGCCAATGGCTCTAGGCAAAAGCGCCGTAAGAATAATGCCGACCCAGAGCACAATCCCGCAGGGCCAGACAAGCGGGGGTGCATGCAAGCTATGATTGATCATCAAGTGTCAGACTTCATACCCACTCACCCAATAGTTTCCGTGCAGCAACTGCTCCCCCTTATGCCATCAATGGTTCTGACGGAAATTCAAGCTATGTTGCTTTGGCAAATCCCCACCCCTCAAGTTCTGGTGTCAAAAGTCATGGCGGCGGTAGAAGATTTGTCCCTTCCAATTATGGAAGAGATCCAAGTTATGTAGCACAAGCTGAATCTGATCACTTAAGTTTTGATGGCCAAAGCCATTGCAGGACCGCCACTCCTTTCAGCACTTCAAGGGAAAAAGGACAAAGACGCGCTGATTGTTTTCCCAGCCCACCAAGTTAAAAACCAACTTGGCGCTCATCACCACAGTCACAGCATCCTTTCAGGCGTCATCAGGCAAGAAGGAGGCATGTCCAACAAAAAAATAGAAATAGGCAAAACAGTTATGTTGTTTGCCCATCCTATCATGAACATCCCCAAACTTCGCATCCAGATCTACACTGCACAAGAGGCACCCATCCTGTGCAGCACTCAGTCAACACTCCAATATCCCCAAGGAATTTAATGATGGCTTGCAACCAAAAAAAAAACCAGCCCGAATTTTCTTCTCCAAGCCCTGAAACACCACGACGTCAATTGCAAAGGACTGGGGAAAAAAATTCTAGCTCTCAATCTCTGCAGTGTTCACGCTGGGCAAAATACAGACACAGAGAGAAGAGAGTTCCAACCAACAGTCTAAATATACCCTCCTTCTATGATGACGTAATAGTCAAACCGGGGATGGCTGCTGATATCAGAGAGCAACCTGTGAGTACGCAAAGTTTTTCAAGAAATGTTGAGGGGTGGAGGAATTTGGTCACCCCAACCAACAGGTTTATCACCCCCCCGGGCGCTAAAGACAACACCAGCATCACTGCTGTGGTAATCCCCATGACACCTATTGATCTGCCTGCAAGTGTGGTAGAACTTGCAACATTGACACCCAAATTCTCCACCAGCTTGAGATTATAGCTGAAGGTGTCAATGGTCAGTGGCCCCCTACAAGTCACCCTTCACAAGCATTGCGGGAGAACTCTCTTTTAGTAAGTTGTGGAAGGTCCACTGGATGCCGGCCACTGGATTCTAACATTCAAATTAAACCAATCTATTGATTTATAAATTATTCACATATAGGCTTGAGTGCGCAAACACATCAAGACGCTTTTGGGAAAGTGCTTAGAAACTAATGTTTTACCACCACCAGCAACTGCGCGCAAGAAGGACCGGTGGAATAGGGATGCCATCAATGACAAAATTTTGGATGATGACAATCTTAGCAGTCCCAATGCTACTCCTTTGCATCGAGATGTTGATCCTGCTTTTCCCTATGGCATCAGTGGTGCTGGCCACAGAAAAGCTTCTCAGGAGACCCTAGCTATCATGTGGAGTGCTATGCAACGTGCGCATGTTTGGTCATTTCAAACTGATTTTAACCAGGCTGTCCGCCAGCCCGACAACCTGTTTTTATGGGATCTTGCGCATTTGATATTCATCAAGTTGGTCAAAGCAGGAGAATACAATGATATTGATCCTGATACCTTCTCCAAGGAAAAAATCCATCAGACAATTTTGAATCACGCTAAGACACTCCAGCAACAGTCAGTAATACATAACTCTGCTATCTTCATCAAATCTGGAGATAAAATTTTAAAGTACGTAATTATAGGTTTTGAAAAGGAGGCTGGGATCCTCAAAGATTAAACCAGAGAGCTGTTGTAAAACGCCAACGGGCGCGCGCCACTCATGTGAGTTAGGACTTTCATCTAACCTCTGCGAGGCATCAATGATAACCACTATGGTATTCTCTGTAGCTTTGCAATATTAAAAGCAAATTTGTCCTGAAACATCCTGGCCTCAAAGCTTTGCTTAAAATTATAACTAAATGTACCAGGGATGCGAAAAAAGATAATGAGATGGAAGAATCAGGCAGCAAAGAAGAAAACTCATCCAGAAAACGCTTGATTATACAAGACTTACCCTGGCGCCATTGTTGCGTCACCTGAATTTTAGAAATGATCAATGAAATGATTGATTCAGAGAGGAAATCCGGTTCCAGATCCTATGGTAAATATGTAGTAAACAAACAATTTTGACCTAATACACCACACGTTAGTTCAAAACCTTGTCCTCCCGGCCTCCCAGCCAATTGCATAAATAGTGATTGGATGAGGTCCCAAAGGTTATCAACAATCAACACTTTGCAGATTCAACCGGGTCCACCATTGCACCCCTTAAAACAGATCTTGAATTCTCTCCTCTAAGCTAAAAGAGACTTCAATCCAATATTTTATCCTCTGCTATTTATAATTTTATTTCATGTGCATAGCTTTATCATTTTTCCTTTTTTTATTATGTACAGAGTCTTGTTCTTTGGTGCCTCTTTTTTTTCATGTACATACCCTTACATAGCCTTGGAGATGATAAGCCCAGTCAATACACGCCCCATGATTCTGGGCAATTGCCTTTGTTATTTGGCTTTGCCTTAGTAAAGCAGAATGAAATCGCGAGTTTAGAGGCGTCTTCATGTCCTTGAACAAATCACAGGTGCCATTTTTCCGGTTTGGAGAAAGCATTTCCTCCATAGGTTTCTCTCCCCATTGACGCATGGAGATGATTCTAAACTTTGCATTGTTGAGATGGTTCAAGTTATTTCCATGTGCAGGATTTTGCCACTGCCTACTATTGACGCATGGAGATGATTCTAAACTTTGCATTGTTGAGACGGTTCAAGTTATTTCCATGTGCAGGATTTTGCCACTGCCTACTCCCAACTAGAACCCACTACTTACTTAGTCGGCCCACCTCAAGTCCCAAAAAACTTCTAAATCTTCCAATTTTTAGCCAGTGCAATGTCAATCCTACATTGACATGTCCCAACCCTGGCTCTCCCATATATATGTTGATTCCCAGTTTTTCCCACCCCCCATCCCCTCAATCGCTTCCCACTCTTCTGCCAACACACCAAATCTTTCATAATTTTGAAATTTTTCCACAAACTATCTGGTCCTTGCCAGCCAGAAAGCATCCCATCCTCTTCTTTTTGTCTCCTTGTAAAAAATCAACTTGATCTGTTGTTAGCCCCCAGTAGGAGTGCATCCAGCAGTATCGCGCAATCCAAACCTTGCCACTTGTCATGTCTGAAACCCGCAAAGCTCCTATTGTTCGCCGTTGCCAAAGTTTTGGATGCAAGCAACAGCGCTTCCGGGACAGAGGTGGGGTGTGGAAGTCAGGAGCAATTGTTTCTCAGCGAACTTGAGAAAACCATACTCTGGCCAATGCATGTATTTCAGCACAATTAGAAGAAGCCAATAGTGTGTATTGCATGTTATTAATCTAAAAAAAACTGGCAGCTAATCCTTATCTTCCATTCAAGATTCATCTGACAGCAATCAGGCTGGCCAGTTATCAACCCTTGGATCTGACAAAAGTGACAGCTCAAAAGAAGATTTGATCAACCAGTCCAAAGTCAGCTCAAGCCTTGATCCTAATCAAATTAATTTTTCTTCTTGGGGGCCCAGCCCAGAGCCTAATGTCTGCAATAAATCAGACGTCTACAATTGCACTTGATACCATAAATTTACTCTTAAGCATAATGACCCAGCTATTCTAAACTTGTCACTCCTGGCTGTGATGCTCTCAGTTTTTTATCATGCTTCTATTTCTACTTTGTCATGGTTTTTGAAATCTGGGAAGGGCCTTCTTGAGCTTGCTGATTGTGGGCTTGGGGAACATAAATATAGGTCCTTGAATTTTTCACAAAAAAAAGCCCTAAAAACTCTGCCCTCAGATATACGGACCGCCATTGAATGGATGCGGATTGATCCTTCTTTAGTCGTAGTCATATGCTGCCCAAGCTGTTTTGCGATGTACCCCAATAACTCCAGCACCCCCAAGTCCTGCATTAACCAGCTATTCCCATGTGAAGAAGATTTGTCAACATCTGATGCTCCAGATGAACCTGGAGTATTTTGTGGAGCAGCTTTGTTTCAATCTGGCAAAAAAGAGCCTTTTCCTAGAAGGCCCTATGCGTTTCAAAGCCTCTATGATTGGCTGGCTAGATTATTCTCACAACCAGGTATTGAAGCTGCGCTGGATTGGACTGCTTCTCTGGCTAGGAAGCCCTTTGATCCTTCTCATGAAGCTTCTGACATCCAAGAATCAATCACATGGAAAACATTTCTTGGACCGGATGGAACCCAGTATACATCTAAAGCTGAAAACCTTACCTTTGGCGTTTTCATGGATGGTATCAATCCTTATGGGAACCCGCAAGCCGGAAAACACGCCAGCATAACATTCATTATCTGAATTTGTTATTCTCTCCCATTAGAGCTACAATATAAACCTCAAAACATTTTTCTTGTAGGGATAGCACCTGGCCCAAAGGAGCAGTCATTAGAACAAATTAATTGGATTTTAAGGCCTATTGTTGAGCAGAGCGGCTAAAAATACTTTGGAATCCAGGATTACAACTCTCTAAAAACCACCTCTACCCTAACGGATGTCCCATCTTTTCTTCCATCCTTCCATTTTTTTCGGATTTGCCTGCTCTTTGACGAGGTCTTGGATTTGCAGCACCAACAGCAACTTGGATGTGCTTTTTTCTCCTGTTGAAAAAGTCATAAATTTCCAATCTTAAGCTGCACACTTGGCCTGCCCAAAACCTCAATGACCACAAGACTTGGGCCATTCAATCACGAGACGCTAAGAACAATAAAGAACGGAAGAAGATTCTACTCAAGCATGGTATAAGATATTCTGTAATGCTAGAACTTCCCTATTGGGATATTATTAACTATCATGTTGTTGATTCCATGCATAACCTTCTCTTGGGGCTACCAAAGTGGCATTGCCAGCGTTTTTGGCTCATGTCCAACGTTGCAGACAAAGCAGAGTCCAAAAGTGTCCCTACTTCAGAATTGATGGATTTGTTAGCTGATGCCACTACTCCAACCCTTTCCACATTTCTCCCTCCAAGCCCAAGTGAATCCGCCACCAATGCTACAGAAGACACTGGCATTCCTGTTCATAAAATGGAATTTGATTCCCGGGATTCAACCAACAAATATTTTTCTCTGCACCTTGAGGCCGGAGATTGGGGAGGACCTTGGACCTTTCCAAGTGAGGGGAAAGTGATATTTGATCCCAAAGCTTTGTCATTTGTCAACAAACTCTTTCCAAGAATACAAATCCCAACCTGGATTAATTGTGCACTACCTATCTTAGGTAAAGCATCCTTTGGCTGTCTCAAAGCCAACAAATGGAAAAATTTATTTACCATTCAAATACCACTTATTCTCCCTGTTTACTGGGAATCTGGGGGACCACCGGCCCGCTCACTCTTTTGTGACTTTTCTCACCTGGTCTCAGCCCTCAACCTGGCCCTCAAGAGAACATTGGACTCCAAAAAAGTCAAGAAGTATCAACATCACATAATAGAATATCTCAGTAGTTGCCTTTTTCTCTTTCCAGACATTACTCTAGCCCCCAATTACCACATGTCCATCAATCTTGACAATTGCTTGGAAAGGTTTGGACCTTCAAGAGCTTGGTGGTTGTTCTCAATGGAATGCCTGATGGGAATTATTTGAACCGCTTCTCATAACAATTGACTTGGCATGTTGTTTATTGTTCTTGAAATTTGTCTTGCAGATCTGATGTTTCTCCTTTCAAATAATCAGGCCAACTTGAAGTTACCTTCATGAAAAACTTTTGTTGACTTGGAAATTTGCAAGCATTGCTGTCTACCCCTGAAAAGTTTCCACCTATTTTAAAACCGTTCATCAATCAATTGAGGGCCATTAATGCTCCAACCCATGTCAAGGCACATGAAATTGTCCCCAAAAGCCAGCAGGCATTTCTTGACTCAAACACCCTAAATAATCTGATGATGCGGCTCAACAATCTCTTCCTCTCCTTGCGCGGCAAATGGTGGATTTGCTCCAATGAATGGGTCAAGAAGGGCAAGGCGGAATCCCAAAAAATTCTCTTGGTGACTTCTTGCATCAAAAAAGTTTTGCCTTGCCTTATCAAAAATTTCCTCTTTACAAAATTTCAAGAGAACCCAAAAATAGTATTGTTCTCCTCAAACCTAACTGCACACCTTGATACGGAATTATTCATAAAATATTTTGGCACCATCAAACCTCAGGGGATGAAACGTTTTTTATGGACACTTGGCTAGTGATTCAACCACTGGTACCATGTAATTTTTCTAGCCCAGTTGAAGGGTTGCGAAAATTTGACTTGCAGGTTGAGCTGACCATACAAGATGAGGCCCGCTATGTAATTCAAACAGGCAAGGTTCTTTCACACTGCGCATGGATAAAATATGAAGCATTAAAGATATTACCTAGTATCAAAATGAAATGTATTGCTTTGGTATTGCTTGCACGTTGAATAGGAATACTACTTCATGTTTTGGATGTTCTTCAACAGAAATTTTGTTTACAATGAAATAATTAAGCTGATTGCTTCTTAAATGGAAAAGATGAATAAGTTTTAATAAAAGAAATGCAATAATGATGAAAAGATGAATGCATGTTGAAAAAATCATAGCCACTGATTAAAAATGAAATTTGAGTAAGAAATGAGGGGAATTGGCTACAAATGAAAGTGATCCTAAAAAAGTGGGGCAAAAAAAACAAAAAACTATCAGTTTTTTAAAATGTGAGTGCCTTGATTAAATTGCACCCCCCCCCCAAATAGGGCCCATATAAATGAGCCAGAAAGAATGAAAAAAGAAAAATCCAATATGAAAAATACACAGAGTGAGAAGCCTTAGTACATTTATGGTGGAAATGGTTCCTTGAAAAGTTTCTTTTTACAAAGGAAACCAGGAAATATTGACCAAAAAATTGAGAAAAGACCCAAAAACAAAGGAAAATAAATAAAAAGATAAAGAAATTAAAGGAAATATAGATATAAAAAAGGAAAGGGAATGAGATTTTTTGGAAAGGCTGATTTTAAATCAAAATTTTAAATTTCCTTTCAAGAAAGCATGAAAATTTCCTTGAATGCCTCTAGAAAAATAAAATATTGAAAGAAGGTTCAGCTTACTGAGAGGCAATTCAATGGAAGAGAACCGGGGCTTTTATTACTCAGTACTTCCCCCAAGCCCCCAGAATCCATCAAGTAATTAAGAATGAAAGAATATTTTGAAATTCCTCCAATTAGCCCCAGAAAAAATCATAATGAAATTATCAGCTTGCTGAGCAGCCATTTAAGAGTTAAAAAATCCTGAATACTCAGCAGCTACCCCCCCAAAAAAATGCATGCTTCAACCTCATTCCTGTCTCATCGCACTTGAAAATAGAAAATGCTCAGAAAGCTGAGAAGGCATTGGGAGACACACCCATGCAGCCGCTGAGCCTCAGAGCCTCCCTAGATTCACTCCATGCTTGAATAAAAAAAGCAAGCAACAAAAAATGCTCAGAAAGCTGAGCAGCCATTGGGGGGTGCACCTGTGCAGCCCCTAAGCCTCAACCTCCCTGTATGCACCACATGCCTGAAGAAAAAGCAACCAGCCCCCCATCTTTTCCCCAGGGAAAATCAATTTTTTTTCACAGTAAAACTGAAAAAGTTATCAGCCTGCACATTATTTGATATAAAAAAAAGATATTATCCATTCCCTTAGTTTTGAAATGATGAAAACAACCCCCAATATTACACTATTTTTCTCCCAATGTGGCTATCACCATGAAAAAAAGGCTGCTCCTGCTGGAAGGTGTAGCACCTGGAAATTTTTTGGTTTTGGTTTTGACTGTCAAAATTTGGTTTCTAACTTGAGTAGTAACCTAAGAAAAGTTGTTTCTACCAGTTCTTGAGTATTCTAATAATTCTAGTGCATGCATCCAATAAAAAAAAATAGAATTATGGGGAGTTCAATTTTATGTAACAAAGAAATATGTGTATATCATCAAGAAATTCACATTTATTTTAATTATTTATGACACTTGATCAAATTTGAGTGTTTTCCAACAAATTTTACTGATAATTGAGGGTTTCATCCCTTTAATTTCCAAAAGAAAATTGAGATGCTTTGGAAATAAAATATTTTATTCATTCTATGGGATATAAACCTTTTTTTGGGAAATGTTAATTCTTAGGTAAAATTTCAGTCAAATGACTCAATACTTGATCTTGTTTTTTCCCTTTAATCATTTATTTTCCTTTGAATTATAATATTGCGAATTGATTAATTTAATTCTAAATGGTTTGAATTTAATTTTAATACAGGGACATTATTGTGTTTTGTTATTAATTTATTAATTTATTAATTTATTATTTTTGTTTTTTTGCTTATTGAATTTTTTCTTTTTTTATTCAACTTCATATATATGTATATATATATTTATTTTTTATTTATTCATTCATTTATTTATTTGTTCATTTATTCATTAATTTATTTATTTATTAAATGGTATCAAATTTAAGCAAAACTGCCATTTTTTAATGGTGGGCTCCAACCAAAAACCACCATTCCAAACCTGCCATTCAAAATAAGAAAACCACTTATTTCAGATCAGAGCTGTCAAATTTAACATGAAATCAGTGGGTTTTTTCAATTCAAGTATATAAAGGCCTTCACCAGCTCCACCATGTGTCATTCCACATCATCACTCCTGGTTTTGTCCTCCAACCTCATTGGAACACTTCATCACTCTCATTGCTTCATTTCTATCCTCATCACTTCATCCCTATCATTGATTAATCACTCTCATCACCTCATCAATCACATTTCTTCATATCTCTCATCAATTTCTGACACATTATTTCTTTCATCACATCCATCCTCTCACTACTTCATTACTTCATTGCTTCATCCCTTAATCTTATTAAATGGCCCCTCAGTGATCCTCCCCCTGCAAGTCCACTAAACAATCCAATGGACAAAATAAAACATCCCCCAGGAACTCACCATCCAACAATCCTCCCCCATCAGCTTCAAAAGGCTCAACTAAGATCAAGAGAGCTGATCACATCATCCTGGTAATGTGGCTCAAAATTACATCCAACTAGAATGCTTTCCTTGGATAAGACAATGAAACACAAGTTGGCAAACCTCCTTCCTCTGAGGTTAATGGTTATCTCCTCATGACCAATGAGCTCAAGAATAAAATCAAAGGTAGGCTGGCTCTTTCATAAAAACAGACGCAGGAGATATTCAAGAACTATCAAACCAAGTATAAAAAAGACCACTTGATGTCAATCTCCACTGGCTTTGGTATCACGAAATCCAATAAAGTAAAGGGAATCAACTTGGTGGTTGATAGTTTGGACTACATTTGTCCTTTTTATCTTCAAATGGATGAAATATTTTGAAAGAAGGCCAATTTCACCCCTTTAGCCACTTTTGATGCCAAACAATCAGATTAAGTTGATGCTGAGGACCTGGCTGTGGATGCACAGCCTAGCAATGATGATCCCAATGAAGCCTATGAGTGGCCCCAATCTGATGTGGAGGAGCATATACAATGGAATCAGCTCCAATCACATCTACATGAGCATTGATCAAAAATTCAAACCCTTCCTTTGGCCCCTCACTTCCTTCTTTGGATTGCTCTCTTTCTGGTGTGGAAGAACTCAATGACTTGCCCAATGAGTAGCAATTTATTCCTGTATTGCACTACCATCATAATCTGCTCAAGTAAGTAACCAAGATATTTTTTCTTCTGTCTGGTTAATCCTGACTGAATTATATTCTAAAAAAACAGGATCATTTTTCCTGAATGGATAAATAATCAATCCAATGGGGCCTCCCGCATCCCATTCCAATGATAGCAATGATGTTCCGACACAGACCTCCTCTGCAAAGGGAAAGAAAAAGGGCTTTGATTCCATCAAAATCAACCCCAATAGCTGTCAAAAGAGGAGATACACTTCAATTTTTTCTGGCTATGCCGATATAATAAAGAAGCAAGATTCAATTAAATGCATTGGATTCTCATTGATTTAAAAATCCAGCTCATTTGTATTCCCCTCCAAAAAACAGTGAAATCAAAAATTAAATCTGAAAAACTACAATTTTAAAAGTAAGAGTGGGATTGTCGACTGGCTATGGATTTTCAAAAGCAGAAATCTGAGAATTTGCTCATCAAAGAAAGTTTAATACTGAGTGGAAAATGAAACAGGCTGAGCTTTAGTTTCAAAAAGATAAAAAGGAGAAGGATTGAGAGGAAGACCAACTCCAAAAGGAGAGGTAAAGGCTAGCAACAGGAAAAAAAGATAGGTTATTGGTAGCCATGAAATGTATTGGTAGCAGTATAACTCTCAATGAAATGAAGGAAATTACTCAATTTCTTGGCTTGTAAAATATTTTCTTTGATAAAAATTTTAAAAATAGAAACAAAAAATTTATTTAAAACAATGGGTGAGACTATTATTAACCCCAGTGTTGAAATTTTTCATTTTATTTTTGCTTAAATTTCTTGGTGTAGAATTCATTTGAAAAATTTTAAAGTCTTTTCAAGTGTTGAGAATTGTTTTGTTGATTTGAAAATACATAGAAATGCTAGTATTGGTGGCAGTATCCACTGCAGTAAAAGTGCAGTGCTTGTACTGGTTTGCTGCACAAAACATTTTAAAAATACCTTTTTCTTTAAAATGAATTCCAATTCCAAAGTCAGGGATGAAAAATTTGCCCTCAGATAATTGATATTGATCCTTGTTGTCAATAATTTGTCCATTTGATTTTTTGGCTTGGACCGCCAGTAAAAATGATTAGGAGGAGACATCACCTTTGTCAATGTGGGGAGAGTTGTAGAAGGAGTCTGAGGTGAAGGTAATGTGAAGGGAGAATTCATAAGCAGTGAGGCCATATCCAAACTCCAATAAAGACAAACAGGGAATATTACTTTCCCGCATGGTTTCTTGGCTGGAATTGTGTGACATTCTGGATAATTTTCAGAAAATTTGGCCTAAAATTTGTGATACCTTGTCAGACCTAAGGCTCAAAAATTCAAACTACTTGGGAGAATATTTAATGGCTGATTTCTTCAAATAGCTTCAAAAAAGTGCAGAAGGGTGCATAAAATATTTCCATCCAATTTCCCCAATTTTCACACCCCAAGATCTTGAGGGACCAACCATGTTGAAAAACTTTTTGGATTGGTCAAGGAATTTTGTGACCAATTTGATGTCCTTCTTTTCTTGCTGAGAGACTTTATTCAATGGGACACATTTAATTGTTGCAATCAGGGAGTGGAAATTTGAAGAATCAAGAACAGTGACCTTTCCAGAGCTGAAGAAATTGAATTTTTCAATCTTCTGTTTGACTTGTCCAAACCCTTTGGGGGTGGGTTTTTTGTTTTTCATTTTGCAGCAATAGCAGGTTACAAATCCAATAGTTGTAGTTTTTTTCAAGAACAAACCACTTTTTCTTTAAACCCATCTTCATTTACTTCAAAAGATATTTAAGAATATCTCATTTAAGCCTTCTTCTTGTCACCTCTATTTATTTTTATAAATCCATCTCCTTCCATCTTGATACCTCCCATGCACCTGCTGCGCTTAGGGTGGGGATCAAGAAGGAAAAGGTCCAGTTGTATAAAATATTGAGTGGGCTGTGAGAAGTATGGGCAGTCAAGAAAGGGTGCAGTAGTTGACAGAACAAGGGGTAAAAGTGGGTTTACATTGCATGGCATGAAAAAAAAACAATTATTAGTATCATATAATCAAGGTAGATGATCCAAAAAAAAAGACTATACCAGTCCAAGCTGAAACAAAAAAAAATATGATTAGTATGATATAATCAAGGTAGATGATCAAAAAACACATAAAAAAGAAAAAAACTATACTGGTCCAAGCTGAAACCCAAAGAAAAAAAAAGGGTGGTCCTGGAACCTTTCCATAGTTGGTTCCTTTTCCATTTCCATGTCTTCCACATCAGAGGAAGGGGGCTCAGTTGAGGATTGACATTTTAAGGGTTTTTAAAGGATTGAAGATGGAAATGGAGAAGACTTGTGAGGTTTGGGTTCCTCATGGCTTTCCTAGCAGGATCAGACTGATAAGTGCCAGAGAAGCTGGAAAAAGTTGATAAAATTTCATAGAATGAACTTGAGAACTAAGAACCAACAGACTAGAATCTCAAGGTCAGAAACATAATAGGAAAGAGATAAGAATGAAAGAGAAGAGAGACAACCAACAGGCAATTTGGACATAAGAGGCTGAGCGGTCAGGAAGAAATAGATTTGAGGCAAGAAAGGAATATGAGCTGATTGGATAGAAGCATTAGCTGGTGGCTGGTCACAGGATTGAGATGAGGATCATCTTACCAGGCAAGGGATGACAACAAGTAGTTGTTCAAGGTAGATTGAGTGAGTACGGGTGGTCGAGTTTGCCAGTTGAAAAGTGAGAGCTTGATGGTTGAGTAGATCTTGGTAGACAAGAAGAAGAGACTGAGACAAAAAGAAAGACAGAAGACAAAAGAAAATATAGAAGAAAAGAAAATATAGAAGACAAGAAAAGAAAACAGAAGAAAAGGAATTGTCCTCCCCCCCCGAGGAGAAGAGAGTCAAGAGAGGAAATTATAGAGTCTCCAGAGACCCCCAGGGGATTGGACTCCCGGGGATAGGTCTCCAGAGATTGTAGTCAAAGAGGAAGTAGTCGTCCATTGGCCATGGGGACAAATGGAATTCCTAACACTCCTCGTGTCTGGTAAGATGGAGAATTTCTTGAGATTGTGGTAGGGTGGAGTCAAAGATGGACTTTTGGAGGAGTTTTAAAGAATTGACCAACAAGGGTTTGGTGAGCAAGTCCGCCACCATGTTCTCTGTAGGGATTAGGATGAGATTTTATTTGCAGCTTTGAAACTCTTCCCTCAAACCTTTTTTTTTAATGTTGATGTGACAAGACTTGGAGTGAGAGCCCAACTGTTTAATATCATTTTCGGGTCCTTTGTTGTTGATATAGAGAGCAGGCTTAGGGCTAGGAAGATGGTAGATTTCACTTATCAAATTGGTGACCCACTTGAATTCTAAGAAGCAGTCAAGCAGGGCGTTGAGCTTGGATTCGGTGGAAAAGTGGGTAATATTTCTCTGTCTTGATGAGTTCCAGACAATGGGGCTTCCATAGTGGAAGATGATGAATCCAGACTGAGATTTACGCGAAGAGGGATCATCTCCCCATGTTGTATTTCTGTATCCAGTTATCACATCCTCATTTGGGTTGAATTGGAGAATGAGTTTCTTGTCTTTTGTAGTCTTAAGATACTTCAATACCTTGCAAGCTTCTCTCCAATGAGACATGCCGGGCTTGGAGTTGAATCTAGCTAAACTAGAAACCGCAAAAGCAATGTTAGGACAAGTGTATTGTCCAAGATGATTGAGAAGGTCGGTGACCGATTGGAAATTGATGTTCATTTGAGAAAATGGAGCATGATCTTCATCTGTAGCCTGTTCTAGATGTAGATTTTGAGTTAAAGGAGAACAAGTGTCCTTGCATTCAGTGAGACCTAAATCTTCTAGTCCCTTATCTATGTGCTTTTGTTGGCTTAAGAGGATCTCATCCTCCTTCACTTCCATCAACATACCCAGGATTGTATTAGGTGGGTGAAAAGACAAATTTTTGAATCTTGTTAAAAAATTTGATTTGAAGATCTTGCTCTTCCCAACGTGAAGGGGTTGTCCACGTGGAAGTAGAGTACTTCCTTCAATTTGTGGTTATAGTGAATACAGGGGTTTCTGCTTGATTCAAGGTAGCCTTGAGACTTTATCCATCCAGTTAGCGTTTCATACCAATTTTTGGGGGATTTTTTCAATCTGTACAGAGATTTTTTGAGTTTGAGATAGGGAGATTTTCTGTGAGATCCTTCAGGGGTTTTAATGATAAATTCTTCTTCCAGGGGTTCATGGAGAAAAGCTCCTTTCATGTCAAACTGAGTGAAATTCATTTTTTCTTTTAGACCGTACAAGAGAGCAATTCTCAATGAGCCAAGTTTTTGGGTGGGTGCCCATGTCTCATTGTAGTCAATGCCCAAGATTTGATTGAACCCTTGAACGTATAATCTTGCTTTATATTTTACTGGTTCCCCAAGACAGTTTTCTTTCACTTTGAAGACCCAGGTAGTGTTAAGGATATTATTTGGTTCTCCATCTTAGTCTTCCCATAACTCTTGATGTTTGATAGAACTTAATTCTTCTTCAGCTCCTTTCTCCCATTTGGGCCATTCAGGACAGTTCCTGGCTGCCTTGTATGATGGCAGTTTGTAGTAATTGTGGAATCCATAGCACTGCGGTTTACAAGTCTCCGGTCTTGGTTGTTCATATGCTTTGCTTTTAGGAGGTTTGGGAGCAGTGATTCTTGTAGGTTCCGGTAGGGATGAGATTTGTGGAGCAGAATTGAGTGAATCCAAATTGGAATCCAGAGCTTCAGGAGAATTGGGATTGGATTCCAAATCCAAGTCGGAGTTTGAATGATTCTGAAACGTAAATTGTTTGTCAATTGCGGAAAAGTCTGATTCTTTGATTTCCTGTGATTCATGTGACAAGAGATCAATACCAGTTGATTCTAGGACAGGAAAGTTGTACAGATGTGTCTTAAGGTATTTAACATGTTTTGTTTCAATAATGGATCCCAACAAATTAAGAATGATGTACAAGTGAAAAGAGGGATTGAACCCAACTAGTAACCCTTTTTTCCCCTTCTCATCAAAATTCCTTCCTTTTTGGACGCGATTCTTGAGATATATGAGGGATGATCCTACAGGTTTGAGGCAATTAGCTGGAAGTTTTTTATTGAACATAAGTTCCCAGGGGGAACGGTGATTACCTTCCCGAGGGATTTGGTTGAGCATGAAGCAGAAACTCCTTGAGATTATGTGCCAGTAGGTTTTTGGTAGACAAGAAGACGAGAATGTTGCTTGAGCTGATTCAATTATGATTTGATTGGCTCTTTCTGCCTGTCCATTGCGTTGGAAGTGGTATGGTTCAGATGTCATCAACTTGATATGTTTTGATCTGGCAAAGTCTTTGAGGGTTGAATTGGTGAATTCCGTGCCTTTGTTGGAGAAAATATTGGAAGGGTAGTAGTTGAGCTTTTTAGCTTCCATCTCGAGCACTTAAATTCTCACTCTTGGAGTCTTGTCTTTGGAGTTGAGAGGAAAGGCAGCTAAGTAGCCGGAGTAGTTGTCTACTAGAGTCAGGAGATATAGATGGCCGCTCTTTCACTGTGGGGAGATTGGTCCAAAAAGGTCAAGGTGGATTGGTTTGAGAGGTTTATTTGAAGGAGTAGAAACAGCTGAGAATGGAGATATGACAATCTTACTCTTTGCACAACCATAAAATTGAAAAGGGTCCAATTTGTCGTTAGTGAAGAGGCCTTTGAGAATGAACTTGAGAGTAGAAATTGTGGTGTGACCGTAAATCTGGTGGATTTCTTCTAGGGAAAGACGTTGGTTTGGCGTTGGATTTGTAGAGTGATTGATTTGATGGAAAGAATTTCCTTTCCCCTTTGTCTTAGGCTTCTCTACAACAAACCGTTTGTCTCTGATTGATCCTCTGAGTATAGTTTGACCCATCCTTGTAACGTGAAATTGGTCTTGGCTTTGAGTGAGATCACATCCTTTGCTTGCTAACAGTCCTGGGCTAATGAGGTTCACAACTATATCTGGTCAATTCAAGTTTCACAGTTCCTGTACCGCGTATCTTTAGATTGGCTTTGAGCTTCCCAGTTTTCACCTCCTCCAGTTCATCTTGCATCAGTAGTGAGTAGAAGTATTTCTTGTTGTTGAAGATATGAATGTTGGCGCCAGAATCAAGGAGTAAATTTGGACTTCTGTTGGCATTAATCCAGAGAGTTAGAAGCGTGTGATAGTTGATGGGGGTTGTTTGTTCATTTTTCTCTTCCATTCATTTTGTGGTTCAACCCACCAACTGGGAGCAATCTGGGGATGGAGGTGGAAGCATGACGATTTGGAGTGGGGTGCATTTGGATCATGGTGTTGAGTATCCCTTCCCTGTTTACCACCCCCCGCAAATCAGTGCGCGGGTGCTCTCTAGGTCCACAACAGGGACCCAGACAACATAGCCCGACTCATGACTCTCATGACACCGTGTCTATCTTCCCGGGATGAATCCCCAGCTCCATACATCTCGAATTATCTCTGTTATCAACCGTCTTACTCGTCTACAGTCTACTTTTCTATTTTCTTTTCTTTCCTATTTCATTTTCTCTTCCTCTCTCATTTCTTTTTCTTCCATCTGCTCGACTATCAACCACGTACCAAACCAATCCAGTCGCCTCTCAAATCTCTGACTGGTAAGATGCCCAATTCTCCAATACAGCTATCAAACCCAGTCTGACCATTCATCACATCTAGCGGCTACTTCTGTCTCTGCTCAAATAACACCAACATCACTCTTGTCTCGTCAACTGTCTTGTCAACCTGTCCTCACGTTCTTAAACTCTCACTACTCAAAACTGTCTTTTTGTCTATCCTGATGAACCTACGCTGTGGGGCGCCTTCTTTTATCTTTCCATTTCTTCTCTTCTCTCTAAAGTTCTCCTCTGATTTGTCTTGTTTGTTCCCATAGCCTCTGCTGGTTTTAGTTCTCAATAAATCCAATAGAATCTTATTACATGATATCCTTCTCTGCAACACATTTTGATTCTTTTTGTCTCTTTCTTGGGTTTAGTTCTTGTCTTTACTAGAGTGAGATCAGAGTTAGATTTGGTGGTTTTTAACTGGGCCTTGCACTCGTTGTTGTATTGGATCAGATGGTTAAAGACCACATCCACAGTCAAGTGTTTTTCCACATGCACAATCTGTTGTTTTAAGTTCTTGAGAATTGGTGGGACTTTGAATAGGACCAAGTAGGCAAGGATGTCGTTGGGTAGTTCAATGCCAACATTTGTCATTTGGCTTAGAGCCTTTCTTGTATTGGTCACAAATCCTTCAATGGCATTTTCATTGAAACTGAAATGAAGGAATAAATCAAAGAATCAAGCTTGATTGGCGGTCTCCTATGAGGCAAAACATCGAGTAATTTTTTCCCAAAGAAGCTTGGACTAGTTTATGTTGGTGGAGTTGACAACGTTGGTGTGTGTTGTGTTGTCCAGTTTAGAAAGAATAACTGCCCTAATTTCCTTATCCTTTTTTATGGAGAGTTGTCCCGAGCTTCTCGTGATGGTGTCTTTTATGTCCTTGAGATCAAATAGAATCATCATCTTATCTCTCCAGATCAAAAAGTTTTCTTTGTTGAGAGGAGGAATTGCATCAACCGCAGCTTTCAATGTGACTTGATGGAAATATTCCGTAGCTCCTTCTTGTTTGTTCATCTTGAAATTGAGTTGGTAGGTCCCGTTTCAGCTTTTAACCGTGATAAAATTTCATAGAATGAACTTGAGAACTAAGAAACAACAGACTAGAATCTCACGGTCAGAAACATAATAGGAAAGAGATAAGAATGAAAGAGAAGAGAGACAACCAACAGGAAATTTGGACATAAGAGGCTGAGCGGTCAGGAAGAAATAGATTTGAGGCAAGAAAGAGATACTAGCTGATTTGATAGAAGCATAAGTTGTTGGCTGGTCAGAGGATTGAGATGTGGATCATCTTACCAGGCAAGGGATGACAACAAGTAGTTGTTTGAGGTAGATTGAGTGAGTAAGGATGGTCAAGTCAGCCAGTTGACAAGTGATAGCTTGATGGTTGAGTAGATCTTGGTAGAAAAGAAGAAGAGGCTGAGAAAAAAAGAAAGACAGAAGACAAAAGAAAATATAGAAGAAAAGAAAATATAGAAGACAAGAAAAGAAAACAGAAGAAAAGGAATTGTCCTCCCCCCCGAGGAGAATAGAGTCGAGAGCGGAAATTATAGAGTCGCCAGAGACCCCCGGGGGATTGGACTCCCGGGGATAGGTCTCCAGAGATTGTAGTCAAAGAGGAAGTAGTCGTCCATTGGCCGCGGGGACAAATGGCATTCCTAACAGAAGTTGAAGCTGGAGAATACCAAGGTTGTAAAGTGCCACAGGATGATTGAAAATCCAAGGAAACCAAAGATGCCTTCTTAGGAGTTGGTGGTTGATAAGAGGCCACCACATGACGGATCAGAAAAGACAAATCAAAAGGGATCAAAGCACCATTAGAAAGAAAGAAATTGTTTCCCTTCTGCTCCACCAATCTTTCCTCTGTGTCCTTCTGGAGTTCAGGACATCTCCCAGTATCATGGCTTTCTCTATGAAAGTAATAGCAGACTAGAGTGGTTTTAGGAACAGAGTTAGAATTTTTAGGAGTAGCTAAAGAAGAAATTTTCTGATCAATTTTGTTTTCAAAGGCCTGAAGTAATTTAGTGCTCTCATCTATAGTAGCAGTTTCCTTATTGGCCTAGAGATTTGGTTTAGGTCTACAATTTGCTCCCATCTTGTTCATCATTTCATTTGACTCTTTAAGGGAAAGAGCATTTACTGGTTCAGTAACTCTAGTTTGTTCAAAATTGAGAGCTGTTTGACCTTCCATCACTTTATCCACTGCACTCCTTAGGACCTTACAAGCAGGGAGCTTAAACAAATTATCTCTAGCAGGAATCATAGATCCGGGTTTAACTAATTCATCTCTAATCCTTTCCTGCACTCCTGGACAAAAAAGACTCGAAAAACCAAACTTGAATTTTTTCCACCGTGCTAATGTGATTGTTTCTAAGGAGGTAAGACTGAATAGGATCCCAAAATTTTCTGAAAGACTGATAATCAGAGGCTGAAGAGAAACCACCATTGGAGATCCATTGAGAAACCAGAGCATCCAAGTCCTGTAAGTAAACCTAGCAAAATCTACTGTTCCCCAGAAAGCCAAAATAGCCTCCTAAAAGAGCCTCCAGTCATGAGTTTTGAATACATCAAAAAATTAAATCAGTTCCATTACTTCATCAGAAGGGATAAAAAATTGAAACTGGTAAGCCATATCATTTTCACTTGAACCATCCACTTCAGCAGCCATCTCATAGGAGTCCAAGAATCATTTGAAATTTGTCCCATTGAAGCCTAAGTTCTTGTTTTGGGGCTTGATCTTGACCATCTTGACCCAAACAGAGGGAAAGGAGGTACCAGTAGATTCCATTTTGAAGAGCAGAGTTTCTAAGAGATCCAAAAATCAGAATTCCAATGTGGCTCACAGGTGTGGAAAGAGTAGAGTTTCACAAAAAAACAACAAGTTTCTGTCCCAGATGGTGCTCAATTGGGAGGACTTACTTCTGGGAAACGTTGCCTCCACGGATCAGATCTGGATGATAACAAAAAAAAAAAAAGAAAAGAGGATAAAGGATTGGATTTTGAAGGTCATTCTTCAATTTTGGGACTGAAAATCTCAAGTTTTCTGGTTTGATTGCAGCCCGGGGGACCAGATATAAGACTCCAAATGGTGCTGGGTGGGGGCAGCTCTGTGGAGGGGGAAGTTGTTGTTTTAGGCTGCCCTCCTGAGTGTTACAAAAATATTTAAATTTAACCAAGGTCAAGATCCAGAACTTTTTAAGTGAGGAATCAAGTAGTAAAAGGATAAAGTTTGATAATATCCAGTAGCTATGGAAAAGCACTTTCTCAGGCAAGATTATGTGGAGGAAATTTGAACAAAAGAAGTTAAAGGTTTTTTAAAGTTCAAAAGAACAAATCTGTTGTATGTAAAAAACGCCCACAAGCTAATAACTCTGGTCATCAGCAGAAAATTGGGGATTATAAACTCAAACCACAAACAACACCCAGGTTCTCAATGAACCCCCCAACTCTCCACAATCAAGCGCTTGAAGGGTACCAGATAACTGAGGGTGTCCGTACATGACAAAACACAATGTTTTGAGAAGCTCTAAAAGCAAACAGTAACTGATTTGAATGAAGATAACCTCAAAAATTCTCAAAGAACTCAAGAGTAGGCTTTCAGAATGCAAATTTGAAAAATAGGAGGAGGTATAAAATAAAGGTTTTAAGCTTAATAAAACCTCTTCAATCAGACCTGATTGGCTCCAAAAAGGTGATAAAGGGAGAATCAAGACCAGTATGGTCAGGAAAAGGGATCAAAGAGTGGTGTGACACAATCAAGAATTAAAAAAGACAGAATTCTCTTCAACCAGAAAGGCTATTGGTAGGTGATAAGGATCAGGCCATAGAGGGGCAAAGACTTAAGGATTAATGGATCAGGGGGAAATCAAGGATATACCCAGGATAATGATGATGAATTACCATGCCACTGGGGGGGGGAAATACACACACACTCCCATGGATGATTACAAAAAGGTAGGGGAGAGTCCTCCTTTTATGGGCCATGGGTCCCTGTAGAATATTTACAAGTGATGACACAGATAGAGTGGAAAATGACAACAATTGAAAAAAGAGTTTTTTTTTGATGGATTTGCTTTTTATCATGAAAAAAACAACAAAGAAAGAGCTGAACAGGAACAGAGAGATACCACCTGGGGCCAATGATGGCCCTGGGTGACAAGTAGCAGATGAGGGCCATGCAGAAAAAAGGCAGTCTGCATGGTCAGGGGACTTTGGGGGGCGCGGGCCTTGAGGATAAGCAACAGCAACAGTGGTTGCCATGGTGATTGGATTGGATGAGAGATGATGACTGGTGAGAAGAGGTGAGAGCGCCAACCAACAAATTGAGAAAGATTGGAAGGTGGTTATGATGGTGGTAAAGAGAATTGGTTGGGGTGTCCGTCCCAATCTTGCTGGAGGTGAGATTGGTTGTGGGAACAACCAATTGGGTCAGGTGACAAGGATTGTTCCCATAATTGATTGTGAGCTGAGGGTCAGCAAGTCTAAGGATGGGTGGATTGGTTGGTTGCTATCAATGGAAAAAGACAAGATGGAAGATGAGCTCAACAAGGCAGTACATGGTTGACATGGGGCAGTGGACAATGGTCAACCAATGGGCTGATGGTAGTGGTGATGGTGAGAAAGTGATTCAGGCCCTGTCAGCATTTGATAATGATGATGATGAGGGTGATGGGCTCAAAGATGATAGACCACAGGATTGGAGGGTAGATAATGTCTGGATAGATCAAGTGGAGAGGGAGGTTGATGACTCTCTAGAGGGATCAATGAGGGAGTTGATCATTTTTGGAAAAGGATTGGGAATGATGGAGTCAATGATTGGTGCTGGTTGGGATCCAATCCTGGAGCAATTCACCACCAGCTGACCAAGGCCTTCGACTATGAGGATGGTCAAAGGATGCAAATGATTGATAATCAGAATTGGCACTCTGGACGGTTGATGCCCATGCTGGCAAGGGTCAAGCCAAGCTAAGCAGGTCTTGCCCGCGTGCATGGCAAAAAGGAACCAGAGGATGAGGATTGGAGCAAGAAGGACTTGGAAAATGTGCACAGGGGTATAAACAACTGAGAGATCCTCCTAGACAACTAGGGGAAGGGAAGGCTTGGAACTGGAAAATAAAATAGAGGATCATTCTGGAAAAGATTTGTTTTTGATGATGAATGATAGCCATAAAAAAATCAAAAAAAGTTTTGAAATTTTCCGGAGTGGTCCTGAGGTGTCCAGATTTGGTCACCACATCTCTCTTCAACTTACAGACTGTCCCTAGTCTGCATCTGAGTTTGATGACATATAAAAAAAAGAAGAAAGATGATTGCAACCAAAGAATGGCCATTTTGTCTTGAGGGTGATTGGAAAAAATATCTTGATCCATCCAACAAAAGGTCCCAGAAGTGACAGAGATAAACAAAGGAGGCGGCTCAGGTGCTCACACATGTGGCATACATTAGAGTTTTACAACAAAGATGCAGCAGATGACCCTGGTGGTGCACAATTGGGAGGACTTACTTCTGATCTGAGTTTCCTCCACAACAATGAATTTTTTTGACTTGATCAGCAGAGAAACTCCTGGCCATCTGAGGACCATTGAGTTCTTCCAAAGCATATGATCCACCTCTGACTTGGCCAACCACCCAATAAGGACCATTCTAGAAATTAGAGAAAAGATTTCCACACTGATTTTCCAAGGATTGATTATAAGCTAAAACAAGATTTCCAGGATTCAAAGGGTGCCTGATCTGCTTTGAATTTTTATCTTCCCAATACTGAACCAATTGTTCTCTGGATTCCATCATCTTCTCATACGTTTCACTGGCAACATCCTCACTCCGCTCCAGCTGCTTAGATTGGGAAACTAATAGATCAGTGGTAGAAGAAACCTTTTCTCAAAAAATACCTAAGAAAGATTCCATTTCCAGATCCAGAGGAAGGACAGCCCTTTGACCAAAGACCATTTCATAGGGTGAGTAACCAGTGGTTTGTTTAGTTGAAATTTGATCAGAGAAAAGGACCAGAGGAAGAAATTAGCAACAATTCTTCCCACTTTCTCAAGCCAGTTTGACAAGAGCAGCCTTCAAAAGAGCATGGCCTCTTTCCACCATACCTTGGCCTTCAGGTTGATAAAGAGTGGGCACCCTATGTTGACCAGGAAGCAATTGGATCATTTTGGCCATTTTTCCACCAAACTCAGAGCCACCATCAGTTGAATAAGATTGGTCCAAGCCACAGCTCATTGTCCAAGTCTCATAGAGAAAAGCTACTACTGATTCAGAACTGAGGTTCTTAAGGAATTTTTCTCCAACCCATCCAGAAAAATCATCTCTGGCCAGGATGAGGTACTTAGCTCCACCAGCCTTAATGTGAACCACATCCGTAGCAATCCTTCCAAAGACAGTGGAATCCCCAGTTGGATAGCAAATTTCAGCCAGGCGCCTAAGATTACATTTCTGACAGACCTCAAAACTCTTGCACCATTGAGAGAAAGATTTCTTCAAAGATGGCCACCAGAATTGTTTGGATATTTTTCAATAAGTTTCACTTTCTCCACAATGACCAAGTCCTTCATGGAGACTTTCCAAGTTGAAGCTTGTGTAGAAGGGGTAAAGAGAACAAGGATTTCCTCTTTTAATAAACCTAGTATCTTGTACAAAGAAGTTGAAGGACTTTCTTTTAAGGGATCAAAAATCATTAGCTGAGAGATCAGGAGGTCTTTGGAGAGTGGAAACATACTGCTCTTTTTTAAGTCAGAACCCTTGCTGGAAGCCAGAATAAATTTGAGAGGAAAAGCTGAAGGAAGGTTGAATAAAAGGTTCCTCCTTGTCAAAAAAAACTCAAACACCTAATTCTTCATCTCCAAAAGGACTTCAAGATAAAACGTCAGGCATGATGAAAGACTTTCCATGCCATTGAACAATATCAAAAGAGAAGAACTGAATAAAAGCAACACAACAAGTCATTGGAGCATTTGGAAGGCTGGCTGCGTGTATCATTTCAATGATGGATTGTGTGTCAACTTGTAACTCAAAGTGTTGACCCCAGAGAATAGTTTGGAGCTTCTTCAACATTTGGGCCACCCCAAAAAGTTCCATTTTTGGCTGGGAGTACCTAGATTCCACATCTGAAAGGAGGAGAGATTCATACAGAGCAGGAAAATCCAAACCATTTTTGTCTTCCTGGGTAAGGACACCCCCAACAGATTGATAACTCAAATAAACAGCCAGCTTGATATTGCCACCTCCAGGTCCATCAGTGATTTTAATGAAGACAATGTCTTTCCCAAAAATCATTTTGAGCTTCTGAAAGGATTGTTCATCATCTTGGGTCCAAATCTATTCAGCATTCTTCCTGGTTAAGCAATGAAAGGGAATAAAGATTTTGGATAGAGAAGGGATGAAGATCCAAAAATAAATGAAAACACCTAAGAAAACTCTGACTTCAGTGGGATTAATTGGAGTGGGCCAAGAGAGGATTTTGTTGAATTTGGATGGGGCTATTCTTCTTCCTTCTTTGCAGACCACGTGACCAAAAATTTCCAGAGCAGGGACACAGGCAGCCAATTTGGATCCAGAGACAGTAAAACCAGACTACTTGATTTGAAACAAGATCCTTACCAACGTGGTTGCACATTCCCAGATAAATCAAGCAATTCCTGAGTGCCAAGGTAAGAGCTCATTGTTATAATAAGAAACTTGACCTTTAATTCTGCCATTGTCAATAAAGATACAAGCATGATCTGGGATTTCATCCTGGAGGATCCACACAATCTGAGCCTGATAGACTGCAACCACATTGGTGGCACATTGGGGCAAACAAGTAAGTTGGAATTGACCAAGAGGGGTATTGAAAGTAGTGAGAGTGAAAGAAATTGGATGTAAGGATTGTTTGTCATATCAACCCATAATATCAACTAGACCATAGCAAGCTCTCCCAGAGAAAGATTTGACAAATTCTTCAGTAACAGGGGTCATAACAGAGTATTTAATAGTTAACTTATTAAGAGGCTGGAGATTATGAACTATTCTAAGTTTACCATTACTTTCAATAACACAGGAGACAGTACTGGAATAGCTGAAAGTTGACTGGTTGTATAAATGGGTACAGACTTTTTGGCGGACCAACTTGATCAACTTGTCAACCTTAGCAGTAGGGATAGGGATATTTTTTTTTGCCACGGATCATGTTCCACTACTGGAATGATACAAGGTAGGCCATAGGATTCTTTCAAGAGACCTGAAGCCATCCATCTGGACCAAAGTTAACCAACTTCAGACGTTCTTCAATAACACGACCATGAGGAACAAAGGTATCAATGAGAGAATGAGATAAACCACAGTAAGGATCACAAGATAGAGGAGGATGCATAAGAGGAGGATTGAGGTTGAGAGGCACTTGTTGGTTGACTGGTTGAACCTTTTTTTGCAAATGGCTTATACTTAGTGGAAAAAGAGAGAAATCCTTGCTTCCTCAAAGAATTGACCAGTGAGACATGACTACAAAATCTGAGACCAAGTTCCAACATCTTCCCAGTTTGATGTTCCGCAAAGTCCTGGAAAGGTTCATTTTCCATAACAGAGGATCCAAAAGATGACGCATTGCTCACATTTGTGGCACAGGGTAGGGTTTTGAAGATGACAGTGGTAGGAGCCTCTCATGATGCACAATTGGGGGGACTTACTTCTACCCCAAATTGCCTCCAACTAAGGGCATACTCCTTCATACCAAAACCACCAAGAAGAGAATCAAGATTGGGATCTAGTCCAGACTCATTGCAGAGATTTGAAACTAGAATAAGAGAAGAATGACCAGGTTGAAAATGACAAGGAAAAGAAGAGACAACAGATACAGAGAGAGAAGAAATATTTTTAGGACATTTGGATTTTTCATGTTTTTGAGTTTTAATCTTATTTGGATGAGAAGGAAATGATGAGGAAAAAGAAAAATATGCCTCTGAGACAGAATTTGATCCTTGAGTTGAACTATGAGGCTTGGAAAACTATTATTAAGACCAACTAATCCCATAAAAAATGAGAGGAAGAAGAGGTGTCCTTCTGTTTCCCTTTCAGAACCAATTTAGGAGGATGAACAGGGAAATATCTTTCCCAAAATCCAGAATCCAAGGAGAAAAGGGGGACTTCAATTTTCCTACCATCAGCCTCAGGGAGAAGAATTCTCTTGCTAACTTGATCAGAAAACATTAGGGTTACACCAAAATCTATTAAGAAAGGCCTTCCTAAGATCAAAGGTCCATCAAAAGGAGTAATCCAGAACTGACAGGTGCCAAAAATATTTTGTCCAATTTGAACCGGGAAATCCTCAGCAATACCAACTAACTTGCATAACTGATTCCCTATACTTATACTGTCAGCCTCCTGGATTCCAAGATCCTTGCTGCCCTTTAGCTACCAGAGGTGATAGAATAATTATTTAATATATTATTCAATAAATGCAGGAAAGATCCGTAAAATATTGGGATAAAGATTATTGCAAGGTTGATTGGTTTGGATATGGTTGAATGTTATAAATCAATATTAATCAATTGATCATTGAATAATTTAACAGAGGTGCCACAATTCTATTGGGGATCTTTAACACCTCTATTCAGGGAATTCAGGATGAAAACACATATTCCTGGTCATTTTTGAAACTTTAATATATATCCTCAAAGGATATATTGCCCAAAGATAATATGTATTTAAAATACACAGTGGAGTGGCAGGGCTTTGTAACCAAGCTTCCACAACAGAGAAAGGATAATAAGACTCACTGGTATATTATTAAATCCTTTGGGTACCTGTTTGGGACGTGCACTGATGGGTTAAACCTTTTTACTGGGGTTTTAAGGTTGTTTGCAGTTTAAATTGATAAAAATGGTTGGAGATGGATATTATTAATCAGACTAAATCCATAAATCATATAAATATATCTTATGAGTACTAGATTACCTTGGCACGGTTTCTGGATGTAAATATAACTGGGTATGTGGGTATCAATATCCTCAAAAGAGCTCTTTATTTATAGCTTTTTGAGTCCCAATATTGTCCTTCTGAGGGTTACAGGGGATCAAAGGGACTGACACAGGCTAGCAGGGTAAACAGTGGCAGCCTATCACGTTTTCTTGGGTCTGTAGAATGGGTAACATCCGATTACACAGGGTATGGTAATTATTCTACTAACACTAATTTATCCATTTTATTTATCATTTCATTAATTATCCTTAGTAAATGTCCCCAATAAGTTAATAATTATTTTTATAGACATTGCTACGGATATTCTGATGTCAGGTGAGTTCTAATTATGTATTAAATAATTGGAGTAAATTCATGAAATTGATTTTACTCCTTATTTCCCAGTTTTTACTTAAAATAATTATTAAAAAATATAACTCATGCGTATTTATTGAATATTTTTACATCATTACTTTTCTTAGTATTTCAAAAAATACTGATGCCTTGGAGTTTTAATAATTTCATATTAAAGTATTTTAATATATTTTTAGAAATAGTCATTATGTCATTTTTGACATTCTTGGGATTTTAAATTATATTTAATAAAAAATACGTATAAAGGTTATTTAGGTATTTTTAAATACTTTTATGTATTTTTAGACTATCTACTGTCCATTGAAACATTTATTAAATATTTAGAATGTTCCTGTGTAGGTTGTAGCATGTTTACGCAGTACCTAGGTTTCTCAGGCCGCCTGTCCCTTTGTCAACTCATAGTCCCGCGGCTGCAGACTTGTCAGAGGCCTGGGGCTGCGTACACAGCTTTGAAAGGGTGACAGTGCTGCATCTCAGCCGCGCTTAGATGTATTGGCTGCAACTGCTGTGTGCGGGAATAGTGACAGAACACAATTCCATCTGTAACTCCTAAATTATACACAACACCTCCATTCTGACTGAATTTAAGGTGCCAAAACTATATGTGATAATAAATGTGAAAAATTCCATTGGCAAAAAAAGTACCATAATGGTCCATGGTATTTTGGTATTTCCTTTCTTAATTATTTAAAAATATAAGGAGTTGTATTTCAAGGGTGGGGTCAGAGAGTGACCTACCTAATTATGGCTGGAGAATCCATTTCTGAAAAAATATTCATGGTTTTCCTACTCCTTCTAAGGTGCATTTTAATATTATTATTTTTATGTTATTTGGTTACTTTTGAAGCTTGCTCTGCAATAGTAGCAAGCTGAAATTCCCGACTCAAAGATATGGCCATGTCTGAAAAAAAATCTGGAGCATGTCTTGGAAAAAATTAATTCCATGTGTGTTTCAGTTCCTTTTGCTGGCTCTGAAGTTTGCAAGATGTATTGATCAATGAGGTATATTATTCTCTGGTGAAAATTCATCCCTGTCTGCAGATTTTCCTTTTTATCTCACTAAGTATAGTCTAAAATCTTTTCCTTGCACTCTCTGTTTGTTGTCTCTCAATATCCTGCTGACTTTCCCTTTTTCTTTCAAAGGGTCAGGTTCTATTGGGATCATTGCTGGAGGGAGGTTGCTACCTTCTCTTGGTTGAAAGTGTTTAACTAGGCTAACAGGAAATACTGGGTGTTTCCTTGCTGATGCTTCACTCAGGATTGATTCTACAGAATCTTTAACATTCATCTTTTTGTTAACAAATGGTCCCACAAAGGTTGGTTTCAGCTTTCTGTTACCTTCTAAATTGTTGAAGTTGGGAGTGGATATCAAGATCTGACTTCCTATTTCAAAGTCAGATTCTCTGTGTGATTTGTCCCATCTTTGTTTGTTGTATTCTACTGCTTCTTCTACACATTTTTGAGCATGATTATTTGTCGTGTCTATCATTTTCTTGAATTCAGGAGATTTGGGATGAATGGTGGCTAAGTTATGATTCAAGGTATTCTTAGGGAGTTTTGGAAGTCATCCTCTTTCTAGTATCTGAGGGGCTTCTTTGGTAGTAGAATTTTTACTGCTGTTATAAGCCATTTCTAGAGCTGGGAGTAGGCTTACCCAATCATGGCAATAACCATCTGAGTTCTTGTATTCTAGACCAAAGCTACAGGATCTTCTTAACAAATCTTCCAGGGTCTGTATCATTCTTTCAGCTTATCCATCAGTATGGGGATGGTATTCTGTAGAAAATGCTAAAGTAGTACCCAGTATATCATGTAGATTCCTGCAAAAGTCAGACGTGAATTGGGGGCCTCTGTCACTGATTATAATCTTGGTTATACCAACATCTGCTGTGATGCTGTTCCATAATAGTAAAGCTACATGCATAGCAGTATCTTCTTTGTGGTTATGTAAGAATTTTGCCTTCTTAGAGTATCTGTCAACTATAACCAGGACAGAGTTATCTGAATGAGTACCTCCAGGGGGGAGGCCGGTGACAAAGTCCATACTTATGATTTCCCATCTGGTTTTAGGTTCAGAGATCTTCTGTAGGAGTCCAAACCTTTTGCAAGTATTTTTATTAGATTTTTGGCAAGTCTCACAGTTAGTAACCTACTTGATAGTGATTTCTTTCCAGTCTATCCACCAAGCAGATTGTTTTAATTTCTCCAAGGTTCTTTTGGTGGATAGATGACCTGATGAACAGTTTTCATGGAATTCCTGGAGTATGGGTTTTATTTTTTCTTTGTTACTTAGTACCAATACACTGGCATGTTGGTGTATTTAGTAAAGGAGACCTTTGCAAAAAGTGAACCTTCCTGCTTTATAGGGTTTAAGTAATGAAGCAGGTAAACTATTTATCAGGGTGCTTCTGGGGATTCACATTCCAGAATGGTCATCAGCAGCTTGATATCAGAGGAGTAGTTGTCTCTCACTAGATTGAAGAAAGCAGTGTCCAATTAACATAAGTGGATCCCCATGATTGGAGAATCTAATGCAGAAAGATTTATTCTCAAGATATGAAAGATATCCTGATCCTCAGGGTCATATGCTGGATTTCTATAGTCATTAGGCAAAGAATTCCTACTTAGACTATCAGCATTCTGGTGTTTAGCTTCAGCTTTATGCACTATAGTCATCTGGCGTCTATACTGTTATATAGCAATTTTGTAAGCTTGCTACTATTGCAGAGCAAGCTGCAAAAGTAACAAAAATAACATAAAAATAATGATAATAAAATTAAACTAAGAAGCAGTAGGAAAACCATAAATATTAATACAGAAACAGATTCTCGACCCAAAATTATGTAGGGTCACTCACTGACCCCACCCTTGAAATCCAACTCCTCATATTCTTAAATAATTAAGCAAAGGAAAACCAAAAATACCATGGCACCACCATTGAGCTTTTTGGCCAATTAAGAATATCACACGTATTTTCACGTATAGTTTTCACACGTAAAATTCAGTCAGAATTGAGGTGTTTTGTATATTTTAGGAGCTACGGATGGAAATGTTTTTTGTCATAATTCCCACAAGAAGCCGTGGCAGCCAATGCACCCGTGCGCGGCTGAGATACAGCCCTTTCACTCCTTCAAGTTTTTATACACAGCCCCGGGCCTCTGACAAGTACGCAGCCGCAGGAATACGGGTTGACAGAGTGACAGGCGGCGTGAGAAGCTTAGGTACCGCGCAAACATGCTAAAAGCCACACGGGAACATTCTACATATGTAATAAATTTTCCCATGGATAGTAGATAGTCTAAAAGTACATAATATTATATAAAAATTATTAAATAACTCTTATACATATTTTTTATTAAATATAATTCAAAGTACCACGAATGTCGAAAATAAGACTATGGCAACTTCTAAAAATATATTAAAATAATTTGATATAATTTTATGAGAATTTATAGACATCAATATTTTTGTGACACACTAAGAAAACTAATGATATAAAAATATTACATGAATTCCCATGACTTATATTTCTAAGTAATTATTTTAGTAAATGAACTGAAACTCGAAAATAAGGAGTAAAATCAATATCATGACTTTACTTCAGTTATTTAATACATAATGAGAACTCACCTGACATCAGGATGTCTGTAGAAATTTCTATTAAAATAATTATTAACTTACTGGGAACATGTTGAGATTCTCAGCTTCAATTCTGTCAGACACGCAAGGTCTTCTCTCCTCTCCCCCAATTGTCCGGGTAGCTGCACCTGGTCATTCAAACCACTCTGTCTTTTACGCGCACGCCGGAGACCCCGGGAGGAGGAGGAGTTCTTCACCGGAAATCTTCCTCCCTAATCCACTCTTTGTCTACCTGATCAAGAATATGATCATCATTTTTATTCTTCATCTTCTATCTTGTCCTCTTCTTTCGGTCACCTTCAACCACCTCCCACTCAACTTCAACTCAATGCTGTGAATGCCTGGTGAGATTCATACTTCACTGCCTACTAAACAACTTCAACTAAGACTCACCTTCACTTAACACACAGCCTGATAATCTGATCACAAACCAATTGTCTCAAATCAAATCATTGTCTCAAGCTCAACTTTCTGGCCAACTCAAATTCCTCAGCTATGTCATGTTTCTTGCAGTCTACGCTTCCTCTCCCTGTTGTTTGATCAATCAATCCCGTGTTTTCTCTTCACAGTTAAAATACAAAGGACTCCCATCAAGCTTAATCAATCACCAACCCACAGACCACGAGAGGAACAAACCTAACCAGGCACAATGGATGTCTTTCGACAAACCATGTTCAAGACCGCTCTCAAAAAAATTCTCCTCCTTGGAGATAACAATTACAGGATCTGGAGAGACAAAATGGACGCAGTTCTTGAAGTCAGGGGATGCGCACATATTATCAACAACAAGAACTCTGTCTTAGATGCCTTGGTTAACTAAAAGCTGAAGCTTCTCCTCATTTCAAAGCTTGATTCCACGGCTCATGAGAATATTGTTACGGAAGAAAACTTAAACTCGGCTAAACTCCTGTGGATGGCCAGCATTCACAAGCTTCAAACCGTGCAAGGGTATTCAACACCTTTCTCTACCTCTCATTCAATCCCAATGAAATTGTTAACTTCATCACCCATTTTAAAGTTAGTCTTAAAAAGATGGCTGAGGTTGGAATCAAACTCCCTTACAACATTGTGGCGTACCTCATTCTCTGCAAATTTCCTGCCTCTATGGATGAATTCAAGAGGCCAATCATGCACTCTGATAAGGAAATCTCAGTTGAATACGTATTGAATCTTCTCACGCAGTTTGAAAAAAAATCCATGGCCCAATCGTCCATCTCAAATTCAAAATCAAAAGGCAACGTTGCGCTTTTTTGGGGAAAGGCCTCATCTCACCAACACACCAAAAAGGGGTTGGATCCAAGAAAATGCATTGAAGGATACCATCATCCTGGTCAAGACAAGAATAACTCTACCAATGACTGCTGGCGCCTTCATCCCAACGTTGTGGTGAACCATTTGGGACACCCTGGGAAAAGAATTCAAAAATTTTCCTTGCGCGTCGCGCGCCGCTAATCCTCATCCTTGCGCGTCACGCGTCCCTCATTGGCATTGTCATTGTTGCGCGCTGCTCACTGTCATCATCGCGCGTCTCTCATCTATCATTGTCCCGCGTCCTTAGCCTTGCGCGTCCCGCTTTCTCATCCTTATTGTTGGCCGTCGTGCCTCGCTCATCCTCATTGCTACCGTCGCGCAGCGCTCCTCCATGACTTACCAAAACCGTCCCAACCCCACCTCAAAGCGCTTGTCCAAAGCGCTTATCCGTCAATCTCCCACCTCACTCAATCTATCAGTCGCCAAATATCAAGCCCATCAGGATTTACTCAATCGCCTCAAGCCAATCTCCTATCCACCCATCTGCGCTCTCATGAACTTCATCTATTTTCCTTCCTGGGACTCTCCCACCCCCTTTCCATCTCTGGGTGGGGGTGGAGAAGTGTTGACTATTGCCCGCAGACATCCGCGGAGGTCCAGTTCATTTTCCTTTCCCACCCTGTCCGCCTTCGGACAAGGGGTGGGTGATTCCGGTGTTGTCGTGCGCGCCCATCCACAGACGGAAGCGAGAGATGGTGAAGGGATGAGAAGGATTTCCACCGGCTCGCTTGATCAAATTTTTCCGGTCACCTGATTTTTTTCTTTTTCTGCTCTATTTGAAGAATCCGTTGTACATAGTCTAACAGGGCCTCCTGCCGATATAAGGAGGGGCTCTCCCCTGCCTTTTGCATCAATCATTGAATAATCCAACATGATATCAGCAAACCCTTGATCCTTGAGCCTCCATAATCAAACCCTTGATCCTTGAGCCTCCATACTCAAACCCTTGATCCTTGATCCTTATCACCAACCAATAGCTTTACTGGTTGAAGAAGAATTTGCCTAATCAAATTCTTGAGTGTGTTACACCACTCCTGAGCCCTTTATCCGACCATACTGGTCCTGATCACCCTTTGATTATCTTTCTGGAACCAGTCACATTTGACTGAAGAGGTTTTATTAAGATTAAAACCTGGAGTGTTAAACCTCCCTTCCCTTCTTTTGAAGTTGAATTCCTCCACGCTACTCTTGAGTCCCTTGAGAAGTTTTGGGTTATTCTTGTTTGAATCAGTTCTTGCGTTTCTTCTAGAGCTTCTTCAAACAATTAGCTTTGTCTTGTGCAGCCACCCACAGCTATCTGGTAAGCTTCAAGGGCTTGATTGCGGTGAGTTGGGCAGGTTCATTGAGAACCTGGAGGTTGTTTGGGATTGGGTTGATCTTTCCTAAGTTCCTGCTGACGACCAGAGCTATTAGCTTGTGGGAGTTTCCATTCACAATTGCCTTGTCTTGTTGAACTCTGAACAACCGTTGACTCCTTCTATTCAAGTGTTCCCCAACATCATCTTGCCTCAGATAGTGTTGTCTCCCAGCTACCAAGGGCTACGATCTTTATTGTATTACTTTTGGTTCCCCGTTTACCAGGTTCTGGACTTTGATCTTGGTTACAATTAAATATTTTTGTAACACTCAGGAGGGCAGCCTAAAAAAGCACCTATCCCCTCCACAGAACTGCCAACGCCCTGCGCCATTGGGAGTCTTACAACGTAGCTCCTGAATGGTGGAGAGATAATCAGGCTAAATGGAAGGCAAAGAAGAGTAATCAAAAAGAAAAAGCCAAACCCCCCTCTTCCCACTATTTTTCCCTCCTCAACCTGTGGGTCAAACACAGAGACATCAACTGGCAATTTCTACTGGACAGCGGAGCATCTGTGCACATGCTTAACAACAGCCATTTCTTCAGCAAAATGGAACCCTATGCTGGCAATCTGATCAAAACAGGCAAGGAAGGAGCCAGTCTCTCCATAAAGGGAAAAGGGCCGCCGTGCTCCACTTGAGTGAAATCACACTGAAAATCACTTATTTTTCTACATCCCAGATGTGATGGTCAATCTCATCATCCCTGGGGCTTTGAATGGAAAAGGATGCACAATTAATTCCTACAAAAATTGATTCATGGTCTCTCATGGCGGCAAGTTGGTCCTGAATGGAACAATCAAGGAAAACCTCTACATTCTGCCCACACCTTGCCATAGCCCTTGCAAATCTCTCAAATCCCACGTCTCAACTCTTTCAACCACGCCAGAGGACTCTCTGCTTGAAATATACATAAAATTTGGTCACACCTCCCTAACAAGGCTAGGCCCCCTCATTCAACACATTCCAAGCAAAGAAAAACAAAAATTTCAATGCTTCAAGTGTGTCAAGAGAAAGATCACAAAAGCATTGTTCAATTGCACTTTAATGCAATCATCCAAGGTCTTTTATTGAGTCCACCTGGATATCATGGGTCCAATACAACCATCCTCCAAATCCGGCCACCATTTCATCCTGTCTCTTGTGGACAACGCAAGTGGATACCTGGCTGCTTTTCCAATGAACTCAAAAGACAAGACGGCCAACATCATCATCAGTCTGCTCAAGAAAGAACACAAACTACAGGGTTTATATCCCTCAGAGATCTTCTCAGATGGTGGGACCAAATTTGTCAACTCAAAATTGTTTTCCTTCTTTGAAGAAAAACATATCACTCACATAATCTTGGAACCCTACCATCCCAAACACAATGGCCAAGCCAAATGATCCAATCGCACCATAGCGGATTCAACAAGGGACACACTCAAGGATAGTTGCCTTCCTTCCACATTGTGGCATAAAGTTGTCAAGGGCTGCTGCATCATGCTCAACCACATCCTGGAAAAAGGCAAAGACTCAACTCCTTGGACAAGAATGCATGGTAGGGTCCTGCCATGTGACTACCTGAAACTGATTGGGAACCCGTGCATTTACCTCTTCAACAAGAGGCCAAAAGGGGAAAAATTTGACTTGAAGGGCAAAGAGGGCACTTTAGTAGGCTTCAACCCACTTCTCCTGTCATACCGCATTCTGAGAGAAAAATGGTTCTATTGTCTCCTCAAATCATTTTAAGTGTCTTCACATGCCCAGACCAAATACACCCAGAGCTGGACTAAAAATTGATGACAACCCTTGGCCTAAGGATTCAGATTCATCTCACACTCAGGGTCAGGGACCTGTAGCACCCCCTCTTCCTTCAGCACCATGGAAGGGATATTGGGGCTGGTCTAACAACTTGGCTAGTTCTGCAGATGATGAGGAATCCAAATTGGAAGTGGGCAACTGGTCTTCCAATGCATCTGAATTGACAACGCCAGCTGTTCAGTCAAATCCAATAACTGTCCAACCTGAACAGCAAGCTTTTTCGCCCTCAGGAAAAACTCTGAGAGACGGCTCTTGCATTGCTCCTCCACAAAGGTACGGGTTCTATCATCACTATGAGCCAAAATCATACAAGGATGCTCAGAGCTGGAAAGAAAAACTTGATTGGACTGAAGAAATGGAAAACAAGCTGGAATCAATCAAAGACCTCCTTGTATGGGAAGAATACAACAGTCCTGAACCTAAGAATGCCCTCAAGACAACCTGGATCTACAAGATCAACAGAACTGTCATGGCAACCGGGTGAGATACAAGGCTCAACTGTGTGTTCAAGGGTAGGCCAACACATCCAATATTAAATTGAGGTGGGAACCAGAATCCACCAGAAGAGAAACCATATTTTAGCAGAGTCCCCAAGATAGAAGGAGAGGAAATCAAGAGGACAGGAATAAAAGTTGGCATCTGAAGAGGGATCTGTTTCACCAGGGTCCTCCATCAAAGTACCAGAAGAAACATTGAATTATTCCGGAACAATCTCCACAAGTCAACAAGAAACCCATTTCTTCATTGATTCATCCACAGATAGATAGATTGAAAGTAGTTCAGCCACAGAAAATCAGGAATTTTAAGATCAGAGATTTTCCTTAATACCCTTTCCATAGTATTGGGGTGATCCTTGGAAATTCCCATCTCAAATCAAACTTTGGGCTGGGTGGAGGGAGGATGATCCATTTGAGCAGGTACTGGATCAGCGTCAGAAGGTTGAGGAGTTTGAAAAGATTGAACAGGAGGAGGATCAGGGTGGTCCTGGAAACTTTCCATGAGTGGTTCCTTTTCCTCTTCCATGTCTTCCATTTCAGGGTAAGGGGGATCAGGTGAGGATTGAATTTTGACGGGTTTTTGAAGGATTGAAGGTGGGACTGGAGGAAACTTGTGAGGTTTGGGTTCCTTGTGGCGTTTCCTAGATGAATCAGACTGATCTGATAATTGCCCAAGAAGCTGGAAGAAGTCAAAGCTGGATGATACCAAGGTTTTAAAGTGCCAAAGGATGATCAAAAATCCAAGAAGACCAAAGATGCCTTCTTGGGAGTTGGTGAATAATAAGAGGCCACCACATGATGGATTGGACAAGACAAATCAAAAAGGATCAAAGCAAGATTTGCAAGAAAGAAATTGTTCCCCTTCTGCTCCACCAATTTTTCCTCCTTGTCCTTCTCGAGTTCAGGACATCTCCCAGTACCATGGCCTTCCCTATGAAAGTCATAAAAGACTATAGTGATTTTAGGAACAGATTTAGAAGGTTTAGGAGTAGCTAAAGAAGAAATTTCCTTATCAATTTTTTTTTCAAAGGCCTGAAGTAATTTAGTGATCTCATCTATGGTAGCAGTTTCCTTATTTGCCTAGGTATTTGGTTTAGGTATACAATTTGCTCCAATCTTGTTCATTATTTTATTTGATTCTTTAAAGGAAGCAGCATTTACTGGTTCAGTAACTCTAGTTTGTCCAAAAGTGAGAGCTGTTTGACCTTTCATCCCTTTATCCACTGCCCTCCTTAGGACCAGAAAAGCAGGTAGCTTGAACCAATTATCTCTATTATTAATCATAGATCCAGATTTACCTAATTCATCTCTAATCCTATCCTGCACTTCTGGAAAAAAAAGGATGGAAAAACCAAAATTGAATTTCTTCCACCGTTCCAATGTGATTGTTCCTGAGGAGGTAAGACTAAATAGGATCCCAAGATTTTCTAAAAGACTAATAATCAGAGGCTGAAGAGACACCACCATAGGAGATTGATTTCAAAACCAGAGAATCCAAGTCCTGTAAGGTAAACCTAGCCATATCTACTTTTCCCCAATAATCCAAAATAGCATTGTGGTAAACCAAACCTGTCCTATAGCAATCAGACTCATTTTATATTATTGATTATTATTCTTATATCAAATTAAAGTCAAAAAAATAATAAATAAATTTGAAAACCCTCATAAAATATACTCTAAAACTCAAACCAACCTGAAAACCCAAATCAATCACCAGATAAACCCCTTCAACCATATCAACACCTGTCACAAAAACAACCCAACACCTGGCACAGACTATATTATTTCACATGGATAAATGAAAAGTCTTAATTGAATATATAATCAAAAGATTATGCTTAAAATAACCAAAAAACAAAACAACATACCCCATACCAGCAGGACTTAAACCATATGAGTACCAATGTTACACTACAACCAGTAGTATGAAAGCAAGTTACATGACTTTTGGGGACTTTGACCACCATATAAGCCCTCTGAAGCGTCCTCTCAAGCACTCTGATACTCAGTTTGACACTATTCCAACCATACATCACACATAAATGCATCAGCAGAAGTAGGGGCTCATGCAGCCAAGTATATCTGAATTCTCACAACCAGCAATAACAACTCAGTTCAAATGAATTTTCTGGAACTTTCACCACCAGATAAGACCGGTGAAGCGTCCTCTCAAGCACTCTGATACTCAGTTTGCCACCATTCCAACCATACATCACACAAACATGCACCAACAGAAGTAGGGGCTCATGCAGCCAGGTATATCTGAATTCTCACCAACCAGCAATAACAACTCAGTACACATGACTTTTCTGGAACTTTCACCACCATATAAGCCCTTTGAAGCGTCCTTTCAAGCACTCTGATACTCATATTAGGGCGTATCAAAGTTAGCAAACCCGCCATTAGAAACCCGCCATTTTTTTTTACAAAACCCGCCATTTTTAATGGCGGGTTTCTGAAATACACATACCCCCTAACTGGTGTATTTCAAAATGGCGTGTTTCATGAAAATGGCAGATTTCAAATACACATACCCTCTAACTGGTGTATTTCAAAATGGCGTGTTTCATGAAAATGGCGGATTTCAATCATCAAACACGCCATTAAACCCGCCATTTATGCATCATCATCCATCCACCATCCATCACATCAAAAACACCCATCCACATCAGCAAATCCATATCCGTCCCATCTCCATTGCATCACACACATCTCTATTGTTTTTCACATACCTTCACATACCCATCTTCACACAAATCCCATCATCATCTCATCACCCCACATCACTCACCACCTTTCTCAAAATGTCCAATCAAACATCCCGCCAGCAAGTTGAAAACGCAAAAAAGCTGACTGAACTTTTGCTACTGTTTGACTCCCATTCAGACTCTGATTCAGACTACAATTTGGAATCAACTTGGTTAGCTTTGAATTCTCTGTTGGAAAAGCAATACATGGTTCCAAGAATACACACTCTCCATAACCCTATGCATGAAAGGCAAAAGCTTCATCTCATCCCTGACTTAAGCTTCCAGCAACTGTTCCGAACTTTGTTGCCTTCTTTCATGAAACTCTTGGCAATTATTGAAGACCACCACATCTTCCAGAACAATTCTTGCAATCCTCAACGTGATCCAGCCATCCAACTTGCCGTTGCTCTTTTTAGATTGGGGTCAAATGGAAATGGAGCAGCAATCCATCGATTAGAAAATCTATTCTCAGTCAGTTATGGAAGCATTGACTTATACACCAAAAGATTCATGATTGCTATCCTATCTTTCCGTCGCTTGGTCCTTTCATGGCCAACCAAAGAAGAACGCAAGGAGATATCTCAAGTAATGGAGGCAGAAGGCTTTCCTGGTTGCATTGGTTTTGTTGATGGAACCACCATCCCCTTGAGTCAAAAACCCAACCTAGATGGCAACCACTATTTTGATTGTAAAAAAAGGCAATTGATTCATTTCTTTTCCAATCGCTATGATAAAACTTTGGATCACACACTGACCAAATATGTTCCATCTCTTTGTTTAGATACTCCGTGGCACTACAACTTGTTTGAAATAACAACAAGAAGTTCATCTCCCTCCATGCTGGCCTTCCAGGTTCTTGTCATGATTCATATGTTTTCAATCAGATGCGGATTGCCCAACAACCAGAGATCTACTTTGACCAAGATCAATACCTTCTGGCCAATTTGGCTTATGCTAGTGGGAAATATGTAGTTCCAGCATACCGGAATGGGTTTTGGTTGTTCACCCAAGATTCATAGGCTGAGTTTTTTTTTTATTTTTTTTTTAGTGGACTTGAATCCAAAAACACCTCCACCTCAAACCCCGCCACTCACCAAATGCCACCCTTCTCCCCCTCACCACTCAACCCCTTCAACCTCACCCCACTCACTCACCGGTCAAACCCTGCCTCCTCCTCACCAAACCACCTCACTCATCACCACCACCTTACTCACCACCACCACCTCATCTCACCTCACTCACTGAATCCCCTCCTCCTAATCCTGGTAAGCCCCCTCAAACCTCTTCCTCTTCCTTCCCCTCACCAGTTGCTGATCCTTTGATCATTCAACCTTTAGTCCCCCCCTGGATCCATTTCTCTATCCATAAAGGTGAGCCCCTCCCCTCCTCCAATTCCTCCTCTCATTGATCAAGCAATTGATTGCCAATGTTGGGGGTATTTTATTGGAATGAGATGGTGACATTATGAAAACCAAGGGGCAAATAAACAAAAGGATTGATGTTTCAGGCATGGCGCGGACACAGCCCAATCAATAAAATACCATCATCAATTAGAAAGCACTTTGCATGGTTTCCTTAATGGACGCATTCATGCAAGGCATTCAATCCCCGGCATGCTTTGGTTGAAAAACCAAAGCACCTTTTAGGGTGGATGAGGTGGGTGGTGGTGGGTGGTGGTGAAACAAAAGGATTGATGTTTCAGGAATGGCGCGGCCACAGCCCAATCAATCAAATACCATCATCTATTAGAAAGCACTTTGCATGGTTTCCTTAATGGACGCATTCAATCAAGGCATTCAATCTCCGGCATGCTTTGGTTGAAAAAACCAAAGCACCTTTTAGGGTGGATGAGGTGGGTGGTGGTGGGTGGTGGTGGGTGGTGGTGGGTGGTGGTGGGTGGTGGTCGGTGGTGGTTGGTGTTGGTGTGGTCCAGGTTAATAAATAGCTTCCTAGGTGGGGAGGGGATTGGAAAACCCCCCAACCAAGCCTGTCCCTCCCCCCTTGCTAGCTCGCTAGGTGGGGAGCGGATTTGAAATCCCTCCCCCCTTCCCCCCCCCTTGATCTCCCCCCTTGCTCAATTGCTAGGTGGGGATGGAATTTGAAAAACCCCCCTCCCTCCCCCCTCCCTCCCCCTCCCTCCCCCCTTTATCTCCCCCCTCTTTTGCTTGCTAGGTGGGGAGTGGATTTGAAATCCCCCCCCCCTGCCTCCCCCCTCAATGTCCCCCTTGCTTGCTCGCTGGGCGGGGGGGTGATGAAGTGCCCCCCACCGCAAGCCCCACCAGCTCCTTCCCCCTTGCTTGCTTGCCGGGCGGGGGGGTGATGCAGTCCCCCCCACCGCAAGCCGGTGGGGAGGGGATTTGAAAACCCCCCCACCAAGCCTGTCCCTCCCCCCTTGCTTGCTCGCTAGGTGGGGAGCGGATTTGAAATCCCTCCCCCCTTCCCCCCCCCTTGATCTCCCCCCTTGCTCAATTGCTAGGTGGGGATGGAATTTGAAATCCCCCCTCCCTCTCCCCTCCCTCCCCCTCCCTCCCCCCTTGATCTCCCCCCTCATTCAGTTGCTAGGTGGGTAGCGGATTTGAAATCCCCCCCCCCTCCCTCCCCCCTTGATGTCCCCCTCGCTTGCTCGCTGGGCGGGGGGTGATGAAGTGCCCCCCACCGCAAGCCCCACCAGCTCCTTCCCCCTCGCTTGCTTGCCGGGCAGGGGGGGGATGCAGTCCCTTCCACCGCGAGCCGGTGGCTCGCTCCCCCCTTGCTTGGTCGCTGGGCGGGGGGTGATGAAGTCCCCCCCCACCGCGAGCCGGTGGCTCTCTCCCCCCTCGCTCGGTTGCTTGGCGGGGGGATGATGAAGTCCCCCCCCCGCTGCGAGCCCCACCGGCCCCCCCCCTTTGCCGCTCGCTTGGTCCGCCCACCGAGCAGGCGCCCCCCCACTGCGAGCCCCACCGGCCCCCCCCCTTCGCCGCTTGCTTGGTCCGCCCACCGAGCCAGCCCCCCCCTTTTGGCTGCTTGCTTGGTCCGCCCACCAAGCCGGGCCCCCCCACTGCAAGCCCCATCGGCCCCCCCCCTTTGCCGCTTGCTCAGTCTGCCCACCGAGTCGGCCCCCCCCTTTACCACCCACTCGGTTGGGGGGTGATGAAATCCCCCCACCAAGCTGCCCCCCCCTTCCCCGCTTGCTTGGTCAGGGGGTGATGATATCCCCCCACCAAGCCAGGCCCTCCCTCCCGCCTCGCTCGCTCGCTCTGTTGGGGGGTGATGAAGTCCCCCCAACCAGCCAGGCCGTGCTTGATGCATCGACCTTTTCGAAAAAAGCAAAAAAAAAAATCAAAAAAAAAACCCCCAAAAAAAACCCCAAAAAAAAACCAAAAAAAACCAAAAAAAAACAAAAAAAACCAAAAAAAAAACCAAAAAAAAAGCATAAAAAAACCAAAAAAAAACCAAAAAAAAAAAAAAAAAAAAAACCAAAAAAAAAACCAAAAAAAAAACCAAAAAAAAACCAAAATTTTCAATGGTTGTCAATGTGAGAGGATTGGCACTCGGTCAGTTGGGCCAAATTGTTTCATTTGCAACCTTGGGTTTGAGTATAACTGTGATCCCTTTGCAGGAAAGTATGATGTTCAAGACCATTGTGTGACAGGGTCTGGTTTGATTTAACCCACAGTGGCACTGCCTTGAGCAAACAATTGTCTCCTTGCCCACATCAGGCTCAAACAACTGGGCAAAAGTGCTTTAGTTGCAAGCTTGATTTCAAGCAAAAAGGTATAGTCAAAATGGTTTGGGCGGCTAACAAGTACAAGCACTGTAATTTCCAGCTGTGGACACAGCAACTCATACCAGAATGGCCATGTCACTCCAAATTAATAAAAAAACTCAGAGCACTTGTAGGGACATGAAAAACGGCCAAATTTACTCTAGAGAAAAAAATATCAATAAAAAAAAAGATTTGTATATTGGTGGGGTTAAGAATTCTCTCAAATGTTGTTGTAGTAAAAAATAATTTGTTTTTCTTTCATCCATGCAAATATCTTTACAAGCCCAGAATTTGAGTAATCTGCTGTATTTCTTCTACCGATCTACCACTGCCAATGCAAGCCAAAGCTACTGATACCTTATCCTTTTTTTCGTTTGCCCGTTGTCACCTCTCCTTTTCCAGTTGCACTTGCTGCCGATCCTTCTCCTTTTCCTCTTTTTGAAACTCTAGCTCAGCTTGTTTCAACCTCCACTCAGCATCCAATTTTTGTTGATTAGCCAAAGTCTCGGCTTGCTGCTTTTGACCATCCATGGCCAGTTGGTGATCCCACTTTTGCTTTTCAAACTGAAGTTTATCTGATTGTATTTGTGATTTCTCTGTTTTTTGGAGGGGAATGGCAATGAGCATGATTTTGAAAGCAAGGATATTGAATCAATCAACTTACATGAATCTTGCTTCTCCATGATTTCTTCAAATCCCGAAAAACTGGAAGTTTTTTTCCTCTTTTGATGACTTTTGGGGTTGTCATTGATGGAATTGGAGGCCTTTTGCTTACCCTTGGCAGAGGAGGTTTGAGTCTGAAAGTCCTCACTAGTATTTGAAGGCAATGCGGGAGGCACCATTGCATTGAGTTTTTGGCCAATCAAAAATGGATGAGCCTGTTTTTTTACAATGTAAATCAGTCCGGAGCAACCAGACAGAATTTAAAACAATTTAGTTCCTTACTTGAGCAGATGTTGATGGCAACGGTGATCCAGGAATAACATCCTCCTCATTGGGCAAGTTCTCCAGTTTTTCTGCCCCAGGAAGAGAGCCATCAAAAGAAGGAAGTGAGGGGTCCAAGTTTGGGATTGACTGATCAATCAATACCAAAGTAGAAGTGATTGGAGCCAATTGTGTTTGAATATCCTTGTCGTCATCAGATGGGGGCCACTCCAAGGCCAAGGTTTCATCAAGGTCCCCGTTGGTAGGCTGAGCATCCCCTGCCAAGTCCGAGGCATCAATGGAATCGGATTTTTGGGCATCGAAAGCAGCTAGGGGGGTGATGTTGGCCTTCTTTCCAAAGATTTCATCCATTTGAATATAAAAAGGACAAATGGAGTCCAACTTATCAACCACCAAGTTGATTCCTTTGGCTTTGTCCAAGTTGGTGATACCAAAGCCAGTGGAGATAGACATGGAGTGGGCCTTTTTGAACTTGGCTTGATAGTTTTTGAACCGCTCCCTCATCTGTTTGGATTACAGATCCAGCCTACCTTTTGTTTTTTCCTTGAAGTCATTGGCCATCAGGAGATAACAATTGACCTTAGAGGATTGAGGTTGGCCAACACGTGTTTTGTTGTTGGATCCAAAGCAGGCATTGTTTTTGGAGGGAATTTTCAGCCAGTTTACCAGGATGATGTGATCAGCTCTCTTGAGCTGAATTGAGCCCTTGGAAGCTGATTGGGGAGGATTGTTTGTTTTGGAGTTCCTTGGCAATGTTCTATTGGGTGTGTTGGACTTGTGGGGGGAGGTTCGCTGAGGGGCCATTTGAAAGAGTTTGGGCTACGCAAGTGATGAGAGCAATAAAGTGATGAGATTGGTGAAGTTTTGAGAGCAATAAAGTGGATGAGAGTGATCAAGTGATGAGAGCGGTTAAGTGATGAGAGTCATGAAGTTTTGAGAGCAATGAAGTGGATGAGAGTGATCAAGTGATGAGAGCGATAAAGTGATGAGAGTGGTCAATCAATTTTATGATGAGGGTGGGTGTAAAACATTTTCCAATGAGGTCGGAGGTAGAATGAGGTGGGAAGACAGGGGTGTTTGACGCAGACAGGTGGTGCAAGCATTTAAATACTTTATTTGAAAAAACCCACTTATTTCAGGTTAACTTTGACACGTCTGATCTGAAATAAGTGGGTTTTTTTGATTTTGAATGGCGGGTTTGAAATGGCGGATTTGGGTTGAAACCTGCCATTAAAAAAAGGCGGTTTTGGTTAACTTTGATACCCCCTATTGCCACCATTCCAACCATACATCACACAAACATGCACCAACATAAGTAGGGGCTAATGCAGCCAAGTATATCTGAATTCTCACAAACCAGCAATAACAAATCAGTACAAAAGACTTTTCTGGAGCTTTCACCACCAGATAAGCCTTCTGAAGCGTCCTCTCAAGCACTCTGATACTCAGTTTGCCACCATTCCAACCATACATCACACATACATGCACCAACAGAAGTAGGGGCTCATGCAGCCAAGTATATCTGAATTCTCACCAACCAGCAATGACAACTCAGTACACATGACTTTTATGGAACTTTCACCACCAGATAAGCCCTCTGAAGCTTCCTTGAAAGCACTCTGATACTCAGTTTGCCACCATTCTAACCATACATCACACATACATGCACCAACAGACATAGGGGCTCATGCAGCCAAGTGTATCTCAATTCTCACAAACCAGCAATAACAACTCAGTACACATGAATTTTCTGGAACTTTAATCACCAGATAAGCCCTCTGAAGAGCCCTCTGAAACACTCTGATACTCAGTTTGCCACCATTCCAACCATACCTCACACATACATGCACCCACAGAAGTAGGGGCTCATGCAGCCAAGTATATCTCAATTCTCACCAACCAGCAATAACAACTCAGTGCAGATGACCTTTCTGGAAATTTCACCACCAGATAAGAGCTCTGAAGCTTCCTCTGAAGCACTCTGATTCTCAGTTTTTCCCCATATCAACCTTTCAACACCTGCAAGCAACACTCTCAAGTTTCCCAAGGGGACATGCGGTCAAACAGCATACCTCATATCTCCACAACTAATTACATTGAAACAGCATGCAGGTAGTTCCTGCAATATTTTATACATAATAAGGGCTCAGAAGCGTCTTAAGAAACATCCAGTCCATGACTTTCCACCACCAAACCCATGCAGGTCACAACATTCAGTCTACCAAAGAGGGCTTGCAGCTGCCAAGCATGTTTCATGCTTTTCCCAACCAGAAAAATTAACTCAAGCTGCAGGCCACTTCTGCATCATTTTTTTTATAAAAGATAAGCACTCTGGAGCGTCCATATCACACCATTCTTATCTCTTATCTCATATCTTATTCTGACTCTCAAATATTGAACTAAAAAATACAGTTATCTCTCAGCCTGATTTACACATTTTATCACCAGAATGATTTGTCTCATGTAACTTTACCCTCCTGTGCTTCAAAATTACAGGGAGAGGCTCAGAACCGCACTCAGGGGAGGCCTGAGAATCCCCTGAGGAAGTATTTTTCCATTTAAGGAGGGCTCTTTTGCTCTATCCAATGTGTATAGCACGTCATCAGCCCCAGAGTATGGCCTCAGCCCTCACCCATGATGTATGACCACTAAGATTTATGACGTTTGCCTGATCAGTACCAGCTTGTTAGTGAACCAGAATCAAGTTAAAAGGAATCAAAAACAAAATTATAGTTGAAAATTTGACCAAACTCCTGGTGTCTTTGAAGAAGGGTTCTTGAAAAAAGGCCTGTTATTCAGCACCTATTTTTAAGAAGGAAAACCCCTTATTTGTGATTATAAAATTCATAAAAGAGGAACAGCACAACAGAAAAACCAACCAACCTTTTTTTTGGACCAGCTCCCTGTGCGCAAGCCCATCTTTGGGTTCTCCTACCGGTTAAACACCCTTTAGTCACTCCTTAAATCCTTTAATTGGAATTGGAAAAATAGTCATAATAAGTCAAAAATTCTTGATTATTAATTGGTGGAAGCTTGCCAATAATCCAATCCAACCTGGAATAGTCTTGCAATTCCTAAAAATCTCTATTAATAATTAATCTAGGTCTGATAAGAGACCTATTTTAAGTCTCAAAGAAACCAGCCACTAATTAAAAAAAAATTATTGTGCTGACTTATTTTAGTTCAGAAGGGAAGGCATTTTAAAATCACCTTATACCTCTATCTATTCAAGAGTAGTAGTAAACTAAATTCCCCTTCTAGTGACTGCCAGCAAACTATTTGCTGAACAATCCCATTATCCCTTGGAGTTCCTACAATTGGTCTCCCAACAGTGGCCAATTTCCTTTGTAATGATTAGTTATTACCTATAAAAGACAGGATTTTCGGAAAATTACCCCCTTTATTATATTAGAAATTCAGGAAACCAAAGGGAGACATATTCACCAGATATTAGAGGACCTCAAGGATCAACTTAAAGGTTTTGAAGATAATAACCAAGTAGCACTTTCCTCACTAACCAGGATGGAGCATGAACTGAAAGACAAACCCAAACTATCCAGTGGACCCCAAGAAAGACCAGATGAAGACCAGGAGGGAATTCAAAATCAGCAAGACATGGGACCAGAAATGGGAGAGAATCTTGCCAACATTTCCAAATTTTTAAACCAAATCCTTGAAGAAAGAACAGCAAAAGGCATCCCAGAATCTCCTAATACTCAACAAAGAACCAGATTTCGGACCTCAACCCCAAGATCACCATTTGAAAGAATGCAAACAAGGACCACTGAAGAATCAGAAGCCCCCTCCATTAGTACAGGAATAAAAATATTTTCTCAACCTAGAGAGGAAAGAAGAGAAGAAATAAGGAGTCAGTACAATGAAAGAATACCAGCCAGAGTACCAGCCCAGGATAGTTCAATCATCCAGAATGACAAACAAAATGGAGTTTTATTAGATGGAAAAAAGGTAGATAGTGAATTTGATGGAACAGAGGTGGAAAGATTTATTAAAAGAATTGAGAAACTGGCTAGAATTCAGAAGGCAGGAGGAATAGATATAGCTCTGTAATTAACTTTTTTAGTCCAAGACAAAAATATTAGAGAATCTATTGAGGATATGGAAGAAGATGAATATGGAGATTTGGACCTTTTGAAGAAGGAGTTGAAGAGTAAATGGGACACAGCTACCCCCCATAGAAGGTTTAATGAGTAATCCATACCTAGATTGTTCAGAATTACTCAAGATTGGGGAGTAATCAAGACCAAAAAGGACTTCCAAAAGTATATTGGTAATTATGAGGAGATGGTCATTTATTTCATTAGGATGGGGTATGACAACACCAACTGGGCAAGTGGAGAGAACCTCTGGAAAGCCTTGTCGACTGATCTTATGAGGGAGGTTAACAGATAATTTTCCCACTCAGGTAGAATCAAGATTGAAAGGGATGGAAGGTACCTTCCCCCTGACCTGGAAAACTTGAAGGAATTTGTGGAAATGACTTTGGCCTTATGGGATGTGGGTGAAGAAGAAGCACCTAGAACTTGAAAAGTTTAACATGAGGAGCAAGGTTATTTGGAGAATGAAGGAGTATGGTAGGCTACTGAAGAGCCAAATGAGATGTATTGATAAGGCTACAAAGAGCCAAGGACGGATGGAAAGTACTTGTATAGTCAAGTGGAACTGATCTGAAGGGGAGGAAGAGACACTCTGGTTTTGTTGTCTGGTAAACAGATGATTTTCATTCATGGTCCAAGGGAAGGACCAGTATTTATGGACAACTACGGAACCCCAAGGGGGCCTAAGGCAGCAGGTTAGAGACAAATAGAGAGCCCCAGAGGGGGCATAATACATGGGTAATGAGATAATGAAAACAGTAAGATAGCAATAAGGTAACTAAATTTGTTAGTTACAGAATTTGAACATCAAAAAGACAACACACCACCTTAACTGACAAATTTAGGAACCAATTTAAGACCAGCAAACATGCCAGAGATGCATGATAAATGAGAGGAGAATATGAGAATTATAGAGATATGAGAGTTGAGTAATAAATGACAAGACACCACCTTGTCAGGATATGAGATCGGGAAATGATAGCCTATTTTAAGAGGATCAACAAGGACCTTGGGCATAGTTTCCTAGCTTAATGGGGAAGAATGATATGATGATGATAATGATAATGATGAGGGGAATGGTATAGCTTAATGGGTGAGGATGATATGATGATGATGGTGATGGTGATGGTGATGATGATGGTGATGGTGATGGTAATGGTAATGGTGATGATAATGATAATGGTGATGGTGATGGTTTTAGAGATGAAGTTGGAATGGAGTGGTGACAGTTATAGGATAATGGTGGTGGATGAAAGTATAGAATGATAAGTAATGTGGATATATTAAAGATAGAGGGTGGGGAGCTGGAGATATAGAGACATTATTGAACAAAAGGAGGAAAGGATCCCAACACAACAGCCTGTTCAATACTGGATGGAAGGGAGGTTGATATGTTGTTGAGGTTGATTGGTAAATTGATGAAGGAGGTGGAGCAAGTAAAGAAGTAGCAGGTGAAGCAGACAAGATGGATGGGAGGGAGCGAGTGGTGGTTGAGGTAGCGGGTGGAGCAATTGAGATGGAGATGTAGCCATGGGTGATATAGTAGCAGGTGGAGCAAACAAGATGGAGGAGATTGAGCGGGTAGTGATGTAGCAGGTGAAGCTGTAAAGAGTATAGGCTGTACTGGCGCGTTGAATCACAAAAGCCGGGTGACAGGCCTCCCCAAAACAGAGACCTCTAGATCCCCGCAAGATCCTTTACCACTGCAAACGCTCCAAAGGGAGGACACAGTGGTGACACCCACTCGGGTCCTCTGACTGTTGGATGCTTGTTGGTTTTCTTTTGACATTTGGGTGACCTCCACCAACTTCATCACTTCTACCTATTTCTATCAATTCTTGACTCCTCCTCTATTTTTATTCTTGACCTCTCCTCTATTTTTATTTATCTCTTTTTCTTTGTCTCAATCTCTCATTCCAATCTCCACAATCAAATCATCAAATACTTGATCTCAAAACAACTCTCAAGCCACTCAACAATATCACTTGATCTTGAGACTCAAAGATCATAATCAATCTCAGTATCCCAATTCACCAAACTCAAGCCTCTCTAACTGGTGAGATCAATCCGTACCCATGATCAGATGAATACAAATCCACCTAAGATTCCTACTCTTTCAATACAGTTCTGTCATGCTCTCTCCTTGTCTCTTCTCAATGTCCTAGTCTTATCAACGCAACCCAATCACCCCATCACAGTGTTGGTACTCTTGTTCAGCTGGTTGAATTGTCTTTCTGTGGGATTCTCATTAATTGTGACCAACCTCTTGTTATAGTCTTGCTGGTTAAATTCAATAATTCTAAATCAAAGTTATATGGTTAAAAGCCAAAGGCTCACCTCAACCAGCAAGAACCAGGACTATGGCCTCTTTGTCAGGATTTTTGTCAGACTTGTTCCGACAAGCTTTGCTCAAAAATGCGCTGGAAATGACCCCACTTCTGACTGAAGAGAACTACGGCATATGGAGGGACAAGATGAAGGCCTTGCTGAAACTCAGAGGAGTGTTGGAAGTACTTGACTCAACCACTGGAGATCTCTCAATTCAAGAAAATGACAAAATTCAGCTGCTTCTCATTTCTAAGGTGGACTCCATCACTCACAACAATGTCATAAGTGCTGCCAACATAAACTTGGCTAAGGGCATATGGCGGGCTATCAAGGAACGTTTCTTGTTGTCTCAAGCGTCTAATCGAGCAAGGATCTTCAATGACTTCCTTCATGTTGGTTTCAAAGAGGACAAAATTACCAATTTTGTAACGGACATCAAAACATCAATTAAAAAGATGATTGATATTGGCATTGAGTTACCGGACAACATTCTAGCCTATCTAACAATGTTCAAATTCCCGTCATGCCTTAATGACCTCAAACGCCAACTCATGCACTCCAATAAGGAGATCTCAGTCAAATTTGTGTGCAATCATCTCATCCAATACCAAAATGAAATCAAGGCCAAAAATGTTGAGAAAAACCTGAGAGGATCGTCCAAAACCGCCCTGTCCTCCATGAGGACCAAGAAGAAAAATGCTCTTTCTAGTAGATGCATCAAAGGGTACCACAATCCAAAACAAGACAAAAATCATTCCAAATCCGATTGCTTTCATCTGCATCCGGAAAAGGCCCCTGAGTAGTGGAGGGAGAGTCAGAAAAAGTGGAAGGAGAAGCCAAGGAAGATCCAGGATGCAGCCCACTTTCATGCATTTGTGACTAGGTGGATAGACTCAAGGATCGGAGCTGAGAACAATATTCTGATTGACAGTAGAGCGACTTCTCACATATTGAATAAAAAACAATTCTTTTCAGATCTTGAACCTTATACAGGAGAACACATAACAACCAGAAAGGCTGGTGCTAATCTACCTATTCACAAGTTGGTGACTGTCAAACTGGAATGGAAAAAACAGACCATCACACTCTCAAACTGTCTATTTGTTCCAGACATAGTCCTCAACCTGATCAGTCTGGGAAAGCTTCTCTAACAGGGATGCATTCTGAAGGCCAAATCAAAAATCTTTGAATTAACAAAGAATGGAACAAAGATCTTTCAAGGTAAGATAGTGAATAGCCTATTTATACTGGATAAGCCGCGCAGAATTGGGAATGACAAGTGCTACAGTGCGCAACGAGATGAACCAAGATCTCTTAAGGACCTTCATCTCTCCTAAGGTCATGCCTCCCTTGGTCGCCTGTCTAAAGTCAAGGGCACTCAATTCAGAGCTGCCGACAAAGAGAAGTTCAAATGTAAAGATTGTCTGTTGTGCAAGATTACTAAATCTCCCTTCAAATCCATCTCCACCTTTGCGACTAAACAGTTTGAACGGATTCATTTAGACATCATCGGTCCCATCACCCCAGAATCCCATTGTCATGAAAAATACATCCTAACCGTTGTGGATTACTATTACGGATATATCTCAGGTATCCCATTGGCTCAAAAGGAAGATACTCCTGCATTGCTGATGGAAGTAATTGAGAAAAAAAGGAATGTCTGTGGATACTATCCATCAACAGTATGTTCGGATGGGGGTACCAAGTTTGTTAACAAGAGGTTGGTTAAATATCTCAAGGAGAGATTCATCAATCACCTGGTGGCTGAACCGTATAATTCTGAAAATAACGGCAGAGCGGAAAGAGCTAATCAAACAATAATTGAAATTGTTCAATCCTCATTAAGCTTGGCAAGATTACCTCAAAAATATTGGTCTGAAGTCCTCAAATCATGCTGCCTCAGCCTCAATCAAATCCCAAAGGACGGTCTCAATCAATCTCCTTGGAAATTAATCAAGCAAAACAAACTTCCCACCGGTTATCTCCAACCCATTGGTATTACAACCATTGTGTTAAATCAACAAAGGATGAAGGGAGCAAAATTCAATCCTAAAGGACAAGAAGGGAAACTGGTAGGTTACAACCCTGAGTTCCTCTCATACCTGATCCTCATGCCTAATGGCCAGATCACTCAATCCAAGCATGTTCAATTCTTGAAACAGTCGGTATACCAACTGGGAATCCATGCTGACTTCAATATAGACTTCAGTATGGTTGACGTTGAAAACTCTACATTTGGAATGAAGGAGAATAACGTAGATTTTATGACCTATTGTGAACTGCCTGCAGAGGTGGTGTCATCTGATGAGGAGTCATCAGGTGTCAAATCAAACTCTGAGAGCAATTTATCACTAGATCAGGGTCAACCCAGTTTGATTGACGAGAACTCAAGGATACCAGCTCCTGAGATAATTCATGAACAACTCAGAAGACCACTTTGCTGCTGATCTACTATCAAACCTCCCCATAGATACGGGTTTCACCATTACTTCGAACCTAAGACCTTTGATCAGGCAAGGAGGTGTACCAACAGTTTCAAGTGGGGTGGGGAAATCAAGAAAGAAATTGATCAATGTGAGCTACTTGGAGTCTGGGAAGATTATGAAGGGGATACCCCTCTTAACCCGTTGGAAAGGACGTGGATATTCAAGATCAAGGACAATGCACACAACGACACAATCATTCACAAGGCTGGAATTTGTGTAAACGGGTTCAACCAAGTTCATGGACTAGACTTTGAAAAAATGTTTTCTCCGACTGCAAAAATTGCCTCGCTAAGGGCTATTTTTCTGTGTGCCTTAATAAACAAATTAAATATCCGGCAATACAATGTGAAATCTGCCTTTCTACATGCGCCAATAGAGGAAGAAGTTATCATCAAAGCACCTCAAGGATCTCAGTTTAAGTGTCAGTACCTAAGACTCAAAAAGAGCTTATAAGGACTCAAACAATCACCAAAAAATTGGTATGGAACCCTCACTGAATGGATCAAGTCGGTAAGATTTAAGGAATTGGACAGTGATCCCTGCCTATACAAGAGTGATGATTGCAAATCTTTTCTCTTCTTTCACTTTGATGATCTAATTCTTGTGGGAGACGGCGACAACTTTGATTCCAAATTCAAGGATTGATTCAAAGATTCTCAGGCTCACAAACTGGATACCATCCTGGGTATGAAATTTGAGAGAACAGCCAGCAGTATTATGTTGAGTCAACCCAAGCACATCAGTCATGGGCTAGAAGAACTTGGACTGCTAGAATCAAGACCAAGCTCCTCGCCACAGACTCCTCACCTCCAACTTAGCAAAGCCTCAGATGAAGACTTCAAAAAGTTCAAAGAACTCAACATTAATTATAAGTCTGCTATAGGACTGCTCAACTACATTGCAAACCAAACTCAACCAGATCTTAGTTACTCCTTCTCCAGTTTAGCTTGCTTTCAAAATAAACCAGACTTAACCCACTGGAAAGAACTCAGAAGGACATGGCAATACCTCAATCACACTAAAGAGAAGAAACTCACTCTCACCTACAATGATTCAAAAGGCCCAATTGAGTGTTACAGTGATGCATCCTGGGGTGAAGATCCGACCAGTCACAAGTCGCAGTCAGGATATCTTTGTTTCTCTTTTGGTTCACTTCTTTCCTGGAATAGTTACAAACAACAAAACATAACCTATTCATCCACTGAAGCCAAACTTAACCCGCTTCTCCACTCGTATCTTGAAAGCAAATGGCTCCGGCATTTACTGGGTTAAATTTTTCAAACTGAACTCACATCATCAAAACACTACATTGAAAACAAAGGGCTAGACAATAAGCTGAAGAAGTTTGGATCTAATGCCAAGACAAGACACATGGACCTCAAGACAAAGGGTCTTTGAGACAAGCTCAAAGAAGGATCCTTAACTGTTCATCTAATAGAGACTGGTGAGATGTTAGCTGATCCCTTAAAAAAGGAGGTCAATCTTGATCAGTTGGAAAGATTTTCCAGCGTGATCTTTACGGATTGATCTCCAGTTAAGGGGTGTGTAAAGAGTATAGGCTGTACTGGCGTGTTGAATCACAAAAGCTGGGTCACAGGCCTCACCAAAACAGAGACCTCTAGATCCCCACAAGATCCTTTACCACTGCAAACACTCCAAAGGGAGGACACAGTGGTGGCACCCACTCTGGTCCTCCAACTGTTGGATGCTTGTTGGTTTTCTTTTGACATTCGGGTGACCTCCACCGACTTCATCACTTCTACCTACTTCTATCAATACTCAACTCCTCCTCTATTTTTATTCTTGACCTCCCCTCTATTTTTATTTATCTCTTTTTCTTTGTCTCAATCTCTCATTCCAATCTCCTCAATCAAATTGTCAAATACTTGATCTCAAAACAATGCTCAAGCCACTCAACATTCTCACTTGATTGTGAGACTCAAAGATCATAATCAATCTCAGTATCCCAATTGACCAAACTCAATCCTCTCTAACTGGTCAGATCAATCTGTACTCATGATCAGATGAATACAAATCCACCTAAGATTCCTACTCTTTCAATACAGTTCTGTCATTCTCTCTCCTTGTCTCTTCTCAATGTCATAGTCTTATCAACGCAACCCAATCGCCCCATCACAGTGTTGGTACTCTTTTTCAGCTGGTTGAATTGTCTTTCTGTGGGATTCTCATTAATTGTGACCAACCTCTTGTTATAGTCTTGCTGGTTAAATTCAATAATTCTAAATAAAAGTTATAGAAGCCAATGAGATTGAGGAGATGAGGCAATGGCAGTTGAGGTAGCGGCTGGAGCAGATGAAATGAAGCAAGGAGAGATGTAGCAGGCAATGTTGGGACCAAAGTTTGAGGGTCAATGAACCAAGCAGTGGAGCCCAGGTGGCGCGAGCGAGCGCGAAAAGGTGAAGGAGGTGAGGATGGCTCAAAGGATGAGGGAGATGAGGATTGGAGAGCTCTGATCGAGTCCAGGGTGTACCTAGATTGGTGTACAATCAGAGTGGGATCATCATGACAAATTAAATGGCTGATGAGTAGAACAAGAGGTTCAATTTATCCATCTGATGATGAGAGGAAGAAGATCCTATTGAGGATTGATGTTGATGGGTTCCAATGATTGTTGAATTGGATGGGTTAGAATGGGTACTCTGGAGATGTCCATCAAACTAAAGACATGCCCGGTAAAGGAGAAGAGACTCATGATGCACGTGCCATGGATGGTGGATCAATTGGGGATTTGGATACTGGACCAGAGTTGTGGACAATCCCAAGACTACTTTGGCCACTAGCACTGACAATTCGAATACCATCTACAAGACTAGTGCTACGCTCGGTGAGTTCAGGTATAGCGCTCAACCCAGTATCATATGGGTCGGTCCTGTGTCTATGCTCAGAGGTAGAGGGAGATTCAAATTCATGTGGGGCCGGGGAGGCCTGGGTGATAGGCTGCTTGGTGATGATGGACGACAGGGAAGGGTTTTTGGAGGACCCTACAGAGATGGCAGAGACAGGTGGAACTTGAGGGTTTTTGATGAACGCGTTTTTCTCAACATCCTGTTTTACCAAGATTGTAGAATGAGTTGACAAAGAGGTTGAATGAGAATTGAGTGGCCAAATCTGACAATGTGAGGCACAAAGGCGGTATTGAAACCAGGTACCTAGGATCATGCAACCCCAGCTAAGGGCCAGAAAGACGCAAGTTGTGACGGGGGGGATGATACTTGGATAAATCCTGAGAGTGATGTGGATTATGATTGAGGAAAAAACGGACTCCATGGCTTATGCCGCGTTTTTCATTGACGAATAGGTCGTTGGCTAGAAAGAGTAAGAATGAACGGGAGGTGGCGCAAGCGGCAGGGTGAGCAATGGATGGGCTGAGGAAGATGGTGAGAAGGGCAAAGAGGAGGAGGATGACAAGGAGAAAAATCCATCGGAGTTAATTGATACGGATCGTGAGTTGGTTGCATAGGATGAGGATTGATACGCCAAGGGCATAACCCCCCTGGAGGGATAGGAGATGATAGCCAAATTGGATGCAATGATGAGCATTGATCAACAGAGTGCTGAGAGATGGAGGGACCAAAGTCAAAGTCAATGAGACCAATAATGGTAGAATTGGTGAGAGAGTCGTGAGGGTTAGAGTTGGATGGATAGGCTACAGGATTGGATCAAGTTCTCGAGTTTGATTTGGAATGATCAGATGAGGAGGATGATTGAGGGAGAGATTCCAATTGAGGAGGGTTGATTGTTGAGGAAAAAATGGGTTGAACGTTGTTGAGCTTGGATGGAGTATGTGGGGCACCGGATCAACTAGGGGATGGGGATGGAGGATTCAAGGGTGGGTTGGAGAGGTGATGATGAAAGATGATTACGGAGGATTAAGAATAGACCAGACCAGAGGGCGACAAATACAAATTGGACAATGGTGAGGGTGAGGTTGCAATCTTGAGGAGAGATATCAAGAGATGGAGACAAGTGGATGAGAGAGGAAAGGTTGAGAAGAAAAGAAAGGAAAGAAAAGGAGATAAAGAGATGTGAGGTGATAGTGAGAGCGGTATGATGAGGAGAGGAGTTTGATATTCTTTGAGGCAAAAGGGAGGAATGGGTTGATAGGTTGATGGTGAAGCAATTAGTGAATGAGGAAGGAGCAATGAAGCGTGATGGATGATGATAGAATGATGAAGTGTGTAGGATTGATGAGATTAGCGGTGAGACAACCAGTTGGAACAATGAAATTGACCGGATGACTTAGTGGGATGAGTTTTGGCTTTTAACCGTGAAAAGTTTAACATGAGGAGCAAGGTTATTTGGAGAATGAAGGAGTATGGTAGGCTCCTGAAGAGCCAAATGAGATGTATTGATAAGGCTACAAAGAGCCAAGGATGGATGAAGACTACTTGTATAGTCAAGTGGAACTGATCTGAAGGGGAGGAAGGGACACTCCGGTTTGGTTGTCTGGTAATCAGATGATTTTCATTCATGGTCCAAGGGAAGGACCAGTATTTATGGACAACTAGAGAACCCCAAGGGGGCCTAAGGCGGCAGGTTAGAGACAACTAGAGAGCCCCAGAGGGGGCCTACTACATGGGTAATGAGATAATGAAAACAGAAAGATAGCAATAAGGTAACTAAATTTGTTAGTTACAGAATATGAACATCAAAAAGACAACAGACCTATCATCAAGAACCCAGTGGAAACCAGGAAAGAAGTAAAGTTTCAGCAAGAAGGAATGGATGAACTCTTAAAAATGAAAGAAGAAATCACCAAGCTCACCATGGCCTCAAATCAGAAGCAGGCACCACCACATCTTGAAAGGACCAACCAAGTAACGGCACCAAACTTCAGACCCCCAGTTACCAATGCAGGACCCAGATGGCCAGTCAGATGCAACTACTGCAAGGATGAGTACCATACCCAGTTGAACTGTCCAGATCTCTCAGAGGACCTCAAGAACCAGAAAGTTTTCAAGCAAGGATCCGGTTTCTTCTTTCCAAATGGGGAACCAGTACCACTGAGTAGCCAGGAAACAGCCTGAGACCAACTGAAGAAGTTTTCAGGAAACCAAAAGAGCCTTAAGTTTGAAGAACCCCAGAAGAAGGAGGAAACATCCAATGTTGCAGCATTCTTGGAGATTGAAAATTGGGAAGCTTGGAAACCACCAGAAGTCAATGTGAAAGAATCTCAGGTCTGATGGGGAATGAGGAAGTCCAAGAGATTGGCTGACAAGTCCCAAGGAAGTTCCAAACCAGTAAACCAAGACCACCCAGAGCCAGAGAATTAACCAGTCAAGGAGGTTGGATCCAGGAAGAGAAGAGTAAGTTTTCCAAGAGCATGGGTTGAGGAGGATGGCCAGGACTCAGATGAAGAAGAAGACCCCCCAGAAGAACCTGTGAAAGAACCTGAAACTGAACCTGGGAAGTGAACAAGGAAAGGTCAGAACCAGTATATACTGAAGGAGGAACCAAGATTGAAGAAAGCCTGAAGAAGAAAACATTAAAACAAAGCTTTAACCTTACCTTGAAGGAGCTCCTTTCAGTTGCACCAAACTTCTTCCAGAATTCAAAAGATATAATCGTTGAAGGAACCTTGGAATTGAAGAAAGCCTCTAAATCATCAGCCAGCAAAAACAATAGGAGGATTAATGGATGTCAACACCATTTTGAAGAATATTCTGATGAAGAATACCCATGTTCCATTGGCAGCAATCTCACCTATGCTTGCCCATTGGGATTCATAGAAATTTGGATAAAAGGAAAGAAGATAAAGGCCCTGGTGGATACTGGTGCTGAATTAAATGTCATACCTGAACATGTGGAAATCCAGGCAGGCTTGGTGTCCAGGGAATTATTCATGAGGGTTAAAGGAATTGGAGGCCACTCAAATTGACTAATTGGTTTGGCTGAAAGAACAATGTTTGAGATAACTCCTGGGGAAACCAAATCTTCTCACTTCTTCATAGCCAAAGGATCAATGCATACAGTGCTGGGAAGACCCTTCTTGGTGGATCATAAAGTCAGGTTGGAATTATCCAAACATAAAGGAGAAGTCTTAAGATATGAAATAGCAGAAGGGGAAAGGTTATGCATCCCAATCTGTTCACCAAATCAAGCAGGATGGCAGGTGACACCACCAAGAAGACCACTGGGGATGAATAACATCACAGCAAATCTGGAGGCCAAAGGATACAAGGAAGAAGACTGGACCAGTGGACAGGATACACCTGAAATGAACTTGGAAGGCTTACAAGATCCTTGGGAAAATAATATTCTTACCCCATCAATCTATGCAGAAGAACCAATTGACAGGACTTGGAATGATCTCCTTGATAAAATGGAAGCTGAAGAGAACCATGAGAATTTCCAAAGATTATTTAGAGGATTCTGGACCAAACTTGAAGACATGGAGGGAGAAAACTGGGAGGAGTTACCTGGTGCAGGCTTGGACAACTCTGAATTTATTGAATTACTCAACAACCAAGCCACTAATGCCTTTCTGATGGATGGTGATTGGCCATCCCATTATGGGAAAGTTCCTTGGGTCATCAGGTACAGCTTGTACTATGGTGAAGAATGGGCCAAGGATTGGATGAAATGTTTGGTTGTAATGTACCAGGTAATACCAGACCATATCAGGTGGTCAGGGTACCTGGAGGAGTAAGTCCTTCTCTCTACTTGATTTGATAGATGCAAAGGTAGGCCTCCCGTTTCCTTTGGTGAGCTGAGGGAAAGGGTGGGCAGAACCACCACTGTAATATTCATCAAAAACCATCAAGATCACAAAATAAAAGAAAAAAATCCCATAAAAAAATCCTATAAAAAATAAAAAAAAGGGGTATCAGTGATATTGTTGGGACCTCCAACAGAAAAAAACAAAAAAAATGAATGCTCACCATACTAGCAACACCAGAATTTCCCCTATCACCAATCACCGGAAAACTGTAATAATCCTGAAAATAAATACAAAAAAAATCCAAAAAAAACTACATACAGCAAAATCATAAAAAAAAATTTTTACAACCCAAAGCAAGAAAATATATACTTGCCAGTTTTTTTTCTTCAAAAATATATACATATATATACTTATGCTGCCGACATCAAGGGCAAGATTCGACTTTTTTCATTTTCACAACCTTCAGCCAAAACAATATATATATATATATATATATATATTTAAAAAAAAAAGAAACAAAAAAATAACCGGCCGGTCAAACTTGCGAGCAATTGTCGGGCGGGAACAGAAATGATGTTTGCAACGGCAATCATGGTCGCCACAGCAAAAGCAAGTGCAACGGTAATCGCCAGTCAACAAAAAAAAATGCAAAAAAGCAGCAAGGCCAATTGAAAACAACAAGCCATTCGCGGAAAGAACAAAGAAGGACAGAAACAAAACCCATCACATTTGAAGATGACCGTGAAAAAAAAAAAACGTCGAAAAGGGCGATTGGCAGGTTTATCGCGAGCAATACGCGGAAGGACAAGGTTGGGAGGAGGAGCGATTGATCGCGGGGAGTCGCTTGCCATCAAATCACCGCCACCGAGCAACATCAAAAAAATAATATATAAAAATAATAATTAATTAATGAAATAACTAAAAATGAAAAAACAAGAGTAGGGAACGAACGGGCGGTGATCAGCACATCATAGGCAAATTAATGGGATGAAGAACAACTCGGAGGATGCAGGGTGATAGGCGATGACAAGAGGTCATGCCAATCATCGTTGCGGCAAAGCAAAGATGGAAAATAAAAAAATGGGTCCAAATCCAATTGGACAACGACACCAATGGCCGGAAACCTGGCCTCAGCTTGTGGCCAAATCAGCATCAATAAAAGAAAAAAAAAAGAGGGAAAAAGAAAAAGAAAGATGGGATAAATACCCTGAGGATGGGCGATGGGCAAGCTCAAGACGTAATGCCGATCATCATCGCAAAAAGGCAAAGATGAAAGAATGAAGAAAAAGATAGGGCCAAATTGGATTGAAAACAATGCCAATGGCCGGGAACCACTCAAACGGGAGGCTCAATCTTGCAATCAATCAATCAACCTCCCAAGCAACTCCTTATCTATAACCCAATTGATTGCGCCAATGGTAGCAACCATTATTAACACCTACATTGACCATCCATTCCCAGCCGCAACCTCTATGGCTATCTCCGTCCCGACCGACCGCTCATGGCGAACAAGGGTTTGTTCGTTTCATCTTGCCGCCGCCTCGATGGCCCCCCCACCTCTTCCTGCAACGTGGGAAAAGAAAGAAGAGAGAAGAAAAAAAAAAAGCAAAAGGGCTGGAACCCTTATCGCCTCCGACGACGCCACCCACTCCTCCCCGACAACCGGGAAGAAGCAATTGCGCCGTCTGCACAAATTTCCGAAGGAAGGCCAGCATCAGAAAGGGTCCTCAGCATGACCATAAACTGCATCCTGGTCCAGCATGACCATAAACTGTATCATGGTCCCCTGCATGACCTTAAACTCCATCATGGTCCAGAATGACCTTAAACTGCAGGATGGTCCCCTGCATGACCTTAAACTGCATCATGGTCCAGCATGACCTTAAAATGAAGGATGGTCCCCTGAATGACCTTAAGCTGTAGGAGTTTTACCAATAACGCTAGCCTGAAATGCTGGAAGACTCAACCTCACATGACCACAGCCCTCATATACATCAATACAGATTTGTGCCTCATGCAAGTGAAGAGTTGAAGAATGACTATATTGCCATGAGGGATGAAACGGTAATGGTAGGCTATGGAGGAGCCTGATGAGGAGGAATAACAAGGCTACCAAGAGCCAATAGAGAGGGGATAATTCTTGTATAATCAAGAGGAACTGATCTGAAGAGGAGGAAGGGGCACTCAGGTTTAGTTGTCTGGTAATCAGATGGTCTCTCATTCATGGTCCAAGGGAAGGAACAGTCTTTATGGACAACCAAAGAACCCCCAAAAGGGGCCTAAGACAGCAGGTTAGTGACAACTAGAGAGCCCCAGAGGGGGCCTGAGACATGAGTAGTTATTTAATGGAAAAAGTAAGTTGGAGATAAAGGTAACTAAATTTGTTAGTTACAGAATATGAGCACAAAAAGAAAACACACCACCTTAACTGACAAATTTAGGAACCAATTTTAGACCAATCAACATTTCAGAGATTCATGAGAATATGAGAAAAGAACATGAGAATGAGAGATATGAGATTTAAGATTTGAGAAAGGATGACAAGACACCACCTTGTCAGCATATGAGATGGGGAATGAAAGCCTATTTTAAGAGGAGCAACTAGGACCTCAGGCATAGTTGTCTAGCATGATGGAGAGGATGATATGATGATAATGATGATAGATGAGGGTAATGGTAATGGTAAAGCTAATGATGATAGATGAGGGTAATGGTGATGCAATGGTGATGGTGAAGGTGATGGTGATGGTGATAGTGATGGTGATGGTGATGGTGATGAAATGGATTGGTAGCAGTTGTTGAATAATGGTGGGTGATGATTTTCTTGAATAATTATGAGTGTGATTGTAGTAATGAAAGAGGGTGGATAATAGAAAGGTATATACAGATAGTATTGAACAAAAGAATGGGAGGATTCCAACACACCAGCCTGTTCAATACTATATGGGAGGAATGTTAATGTGTTGTTGGAGTTGAATTGAATGTTGTTGATGGTTTTGGGAGTTGATTGTTGATATTGTTTATGGTTGAAGTGATGGGTGAATTGGATGGATGGTGGAGGTTTGGAGGAGTGAATGAGGGGATGATTGATTTGGATGTTGATGGAGATTGGATGGCAAAGGATGATGGAGGTATTGATGATTTAGCAGGTGGAGCGGAGGAGATGGATTGGAGCAAGCAAGCGGTTAAGATGGAGAGGAGCAAGCGAGTGGTGATGTAGCGTGTGGAGCGGATGAGATGGAGCGGAGCAAGCGAGTGGTGATGTAGCGTGTGGAGCGGAGGAGATGGATGGGAGCAAGTGAGCGGTTAAGATGGAGCAATGAAGGGATGTGGGTATGAGGAAGGTGACAGGACAGGCCAAATGAATGGACAACCCCTTGGTTGATGAAGGACCAATTAATGGATGAGGTGGGGTTTGATGATGATGAGCGGGGATGGCAAATGGAGCAGTAGGAGAAGTTAAGCATGAAGCGCAAGCAAAGTCGCAGATGTTGAGAGGCTGGGAGGCAGTTGATGTTGCAGGCAAGGTTAAAGAGCAATCGGGGTGATGAAGTTGATGAACAAGCAAGGGAGCAATGAGGCCGCCATCAAGGCAGCAAGAGGGGGGATTTTGAAGCAAGCGAGGTCGCGTTCAAGGTGCAAGCAAGATGGGGAGAGATTGGATTATTGAAAAGATGTTGAAAGCAAGCGGGCAAGGGTGGAGGACGGAGCGAGCGAGTGGTTGAGATGGAGCAATGGAGAAAATCTTCAAACTGGCGGTGGAGTTGTTTGACAGGGATTTTCTTTGAGGATGATTGAGAGAGATTGGATTGATATTGCTTGTCTAAAAGCATTTCCCAGGCGACTCTCCGCCAACAATCCGGGACACCTTTAAAACATTGTTTCTCAAATCGAGGTTGTTGGGCTTGCCATTGGGATGAGAGTTTGTACAGTGACAATGGGTTTGAGGAAGATCAATGAGGATCCAAGGTTAACATATCTTACCATTTCTCAATCCGATTGGTTTCTTGAAGGACCAAGGCGGGGTTAATTGGGGCGGGGAAGGATGCGGTATTGGCGGTGACGAGTGGAGTTGAGGAGGAATTGGAGGCAGGATAGAAGGAATCGGCGGGTAGATAGAGTATTCACTTGGAGCGGAGTGGCTTGAAGAATCCGTAGCGATTTGCGATCTGTATGATTTGGATCTCTTGATCCAAGAGTGATTTGAAGCAATTTGATTCAGCCAAGGAGGCAAGAGCAGATAGTCGACAATGTTCACGGGTCCTTTTGATACCTTCTGAGAAACCATCACCAGGTACTCCAACCTTGTCGAGATAGGTGTAGACTTGATGTACATGTTGAGCAGAGGCCAGATCAATTTGAGCCAATTGAGGGTCAGCACTCAGGTCAAGCTTGAATGCCATGGGAGTTGAGTTGAGCAGAAGTGTGGGAAGAATCAAATTGATAGCAGTCACAGATCATCGAAGGGAGGGACAAACAATTTTGCAATCAAGGTGAAGGAGATTTTTGCAAGAGTGAGGTTGAAAGACAATTAGAGGCGAAAGCAAGCAAGATGGGGATGATGGATGAGGATTGAGAGGGAGGAAGCGGAGGAGGCCTTGATGGTAAGTGAGGAGGGAGTGTTGTAGCTGGGAGGTAGCCTACGATCGTCGGAGAAGGATGGGATGTTGGGAGATGAATGAGTGGAGGATTGGTTACAAAGGTTGACAGATGAAGCGGCTTGAGTGAGGTGATGCTGATGAGATTTGTTGGATGGCGGTAGAGGAGCAAGGGCATTCAAACCCTCGGAGAATTTCTTGAGCAAGCTCTCAAAACTCTGAGAGGGTGAGGTTGAGCAGGGATGAAGCTTGGGTGATTTGGATGGGGATTGGAGACGATGGCTTGGGGCAAGGGGCAATGGTGAGGAGGAAAAGGATGGATTGAGTAATGGGAGGTGGGAGTTCCTCGATCCAGTGCCCAACATCTTGTTGTACTCATCCTGATCTTCGTCCGAGTAGAGCTGAGGTTGGTTGGACAAGACCATTCCAGAGAGCTTGCCATTGTGCCGGCAAGAGTGCATGCCAACTGAGTACCGCACCCATTTGGGGGCTGATCAGAATCAATCTTGGGACGAGGATAGGAGGTGGATTGAGTGGGATGGGGAGAGGACTGCCTGGAGGTCGAGTGGGATGGAATTGAGGATGAAATGTCTTGTTCAAAGAGGCGATTGATGAATGATGAGGATTTGAGCAATGGATGGGATGCGATTTGTGATGGAATCACGTAGGAGAGGATGATAGGAGAAAGTTGAAGGAGAGCAGGATAGTAGAGGAATTGGATCCAGGATGGCCACAGTCCAGTGGGATGAGACTATTTTTGAATCAGTGAGAGTTGAAAGAGTGCTCAGATTGGAGGAGGATTGATAGGACAAGGTTAAACGGAGATGGAGAGGCGTATAGGACCAATAAGATTGGAGGAAAAGCAACCAGTTGGAACAATGAAGTTGACCGGATGGCTTGGTTGGATGAGTTTTGGCTTTTAACCATGAAGAGTTGAAGAATGACTATATTTCCATGAGGGATGAAACGGTAATGGTAGGCTATTGAGGAGCCTGATTAGGAGGAAGAACAAGGCTACCAAGAGCCAATAGAGAGGGGATAATTCTTGTTTAGTCAAGAGGAACTGATCTGAAGAGGAGGAAGGGGCACTCAGGTTTAGTTGTCTGGTAATCAGATGGTCTCTCATTCATGGTCCAAGGGAAGGACCAGTATTTATGGACAACTAGAGAACCCCCAAAAGTGGCCTAAGACAGCAGGTTAGTGACAACTAGAGAGCCCCAGAGGGGGCCTGAGACATGAGTAGTTATTTAATGGAAAAAGTAAGTTGGAGATAAAGTTAACTGTTGAATATTCCTCAAGTGTCTTCCACCTATCCTCTCTTATTGCGCCTCCGCGCAGAGTTCCTCACTACCATTATTTCTGACCGTGCAACCGCGCCCCTGGGCGCGGATGCGCACTGAACCTACGACGGACACCCTGATGCGACTTTCTCGTACATCTTGGACGGAGCAAGTCTCCGGATCTTCTCAAGTCTCTGAAATCCTCCTCTTTCTTCTTTTATCTCACCTTTCTATGTCTCTCCCGCCTATCTTTCCCTTCTATTTCTATTCTCATTCTTCTCTCTCTTCCAATCCTCTCGACGATCATCCTCCCTCCACCAAGTAAATGCCTCAGACCGAATTCGCCAATCTCTGACCGGTAAGATGACAACTTCCATAACAAACTCTATTGAAGTCAATCTAACTTGATAATCCAAACAGTTCTTCTCCAGGACCTTGGATTCCTTGTTTCTATTTCTTCTTCCCTTCTCAATTGTCTCATCGCCTACAGATCTCCTCTAAACTCGAAGCTGTCACCTTGAATACATTCTCTGATCTACGCTGTAGGACTCTTCATTTCCTTCTTCACGCTTTCTATCTCTCTCTTAAGATTGTGTCTGATATATTTCTTCCTGTCCATTCCTGATCTCTCAGCCCAAGCTGGTTATAGTTCTCAAGAAATTTATCTACAACTTATTATTAACTAAATTTGTTAGTTACAGAATATGAACAGAAAAAGACAACACACCACCTTAACTGACAAATTTAGGAACCAATTTTAGACCAATCAACATTTCAGAGATTCATGAGAATATGAGAAAAGAACATGAGAATGAGAGATATGAGATTTGAGAAAGGATGACAAGACACCACCTTGTCAGCATATGAGATGGGGAATGAAAGCCTATTTTAAGAGGAGCAACTAGGACCTCAGGCATAGTTGTCTAGCATGATGGAGAGGATGATATGATGATAATGATGATAGATGAGGGTAATGGTAATGGTAAAGCTAATGATGATAGATGAGGGTAATGGTGATGGAATGGTGATGGTGATGGTGATGGTGATGGTGATATTGATGGTGATGGTGATGAAATGGATTGGTAGCAGTTGTTGAATAATGGTGGGTGATGATTATCTTGAATAATAATGAGTGTGATTGTAGTAATGAAAGAGGGTGGATAATAGAAAGGTATATACAGATAGTATTCAACAAAAGAATGGGAGGATTCCAACAGTAAGAAGTCATACTGGTGAATCTGCTCCTAAGCAAGAGCTTAAACTGCAAACAAGCCATATTCAGAAACAGAGAAGGCCTCTCACAACTCATATCCATACCAGTGACCAAAAATAAATCAAAAATAAATAAAAAACAAAACACAATCACGGGCATAAAAATATTAATAAATAAATAAAAAACCAAGGAAATTAAAATTTGAAGATCAGGATTGTTTAGTTGAAGCCCCTAGAAATGAGCTTAAAACAGTTTAAACTTTTGAATTCAATCCTCAGGCCAAGGAATTAGGTCCTTGGTAAGACCTTAAACCACCTACACTAAAAATTAATAAGAGAAAATAATAATAAAACCAAGGAAATCAAGTCTGAAGATCAGGATCTTTTACTCAAGCTCCTTAAAATGAGCTTGAACCCATTGATGATTTTTCTTTTGATTCAATCCTCAGGCCAAAAAATAAGGTCCTTGGTAAGACCTTAAACTTCCTAAAGTAAACTCAACTAAACTAAACTATACAAAAAAATTATGTAAGAAAAATTTTATCCTTTACTAAGGATTTGATGCTCAGTATGGAAGTCTTGGGACCAAAGAATCAAGAAATAATATGAAGAAAGAAGGGCCTGAAGATATCAACAAGATTTTAAATCCAAATTGGATCCAATTCAAGATTTAAGAAGTATCAAGGTAGCAGGGAAAGATAGAAAAATTAGCCTTTGGCCAGAAAATCAAGAATGAAGACATTATAGTAGGCATCTGAGGAAAAGGTTGAAATGTTTCTTGAGTGTCTCTTTATTTCAATTCAACCATAAAATCTTGTAACAGTATAGTCTCAGTACATGATTGGGATAAAGAAGACATAGATGAGTGTAAGTTATGAATGATAGAGATTGATGACAATGGAAACAAAAGAAAGACAACATGAGAAGTAGTGAATGCAATAGGTCACCTAGGTCAAAGGCACTGCTAGCGGGCTTGACGTGGAGCTCGTGGTAGAGGGTCTAGTCAAAGTTACTCCTCCTGGAGTTAGCTACGTTGCCAAGGTGGGGTGGCGTGCGGCACTGCGTTCAGTAAGGGTGAGGTGGTGAGACAGGGATAGGAAAGTGACTGAGAGGGGATTTGGATCAAGAGAGAGAGCGGAGACTGAGGAGTGGATTCATTGATCAGTTTCCTCAGGGGATCTAGTCGTTTGGGTCCAAGAGGACGCCTGGAGCTCTCACGACTACAGTCAGGAATCTGTGCAACGGAAACTGCACAGCTCCGCTGGGTCTTTAGTTAACAAAGGTATCTATCAAGTTTGAATAGATGAAAACAGGGTAAATATACATTGATGGATGATCAGTTTAAACCAGAAAAAAATAAAAATCTGTCTTTATCCAAGAAGGAACATACAAAGAATATGGAGAAGGGAAAAGAAGACAAAGGAAAAAAGAGGAAATATAATCTGTACTTCCCAGCCAGACCCATAAAAGAACATGGGGTAGGGAAGATCAAGACAGAAACCAGAAAAATTAATGAAAGAGAATCAATAACCATACACAAGGTTTATTAAGAGACCTGTCATTTCCCAAATGAAACCAACTATAATAGAAAAATCTAGAAAAAAGAAAAAAGATTATTTAGAAGTTTTGAATTGCTAAAAAGATTACAACAAGATGAATGAAGAAGATATAAATAAGAAATAAACCATCAATATTTTGACAGGAACAACTGGAGCACCTAGGAATTTTTTTGGATCTTTTTGATCCCATTACTTTGACTATATCTGAGCAATAAATGAACTAGGAAAGAATAATGATAAAAACAATGAAAATTATTAACCCAAACATTAAAAGGAGGAAGAAGGAGGAGGAGTCTGATGTCTATATTTGGAAATGCTGTGAAAAGCATTAATTCTGGAGGGGGATGTGGTAAACCAAACCTGTCCTATAGCCATGAGACTCATTTTATCTTTTTAATTATTATTCTTATATCAAATTAAAGTCAAAAAAAATAAGAAATAAATTCCAAACCCCTCATAAACTATACTCTAAAACTCAAACCAACCTGAAAACCCAAATCAATCACCAGATAAACCCCTTCAACCATATCAACACCTGTCACAAAAACAACCCAAAACCTGGCACAGACTGGATTATGTCACATGAATTAATGAAAACTATTAATTGAATACATAATCAAAAGATTATGCTTAAAATAACCACACAACAAAACAACATACCCCATACAAGCAGGACTTGAACCATATTAGTACCAATGTCACACTACAACCAGTACTATGAAATCAAGTTACATGACTTTTCTGGAGCTTTAACCACCAGATAAGCCCTCTGAAGCGTCCTCTCAAGCACTCTGATACTCAGTTTGCCACCATTCCAACCATACATCACACATACATGCACCAACAGAAGTAGGGGCTCATGCAGACAAGTATATCTCAATTCTCACCAAACAGCAATAACAACTCAGTGCACATGAATTTTATGGACCTTTAACCACCAGATAAGAGCTCTGAAGCTTCCTCTCAAGCACTCTGATTCTCAGTTTGTCACCATATCAACCTTACAACACCTGAAAGCCACACTCTCAAGTTACCCAAGGGGACATGCGGTAAAACAGCATACCTCATATCTCCACAACTAATTACATTGAAACAGCATGCAGGTAGTTCCTGCAACATTTTATACATGATAAGGGCTCAGAGGAGTTTTAAGAAACACCCAGCACAAGACTTTCCACCACCAAACCCATGCAGGTCACACCAATCAACCTACCAAAGAGGGCTTGCAGCTGCCAAGCATGTTTCATGCTTTTACCAACCAGCAAAATTAACTCAAGCTGAAGGCAACTTCTTCATCATTTTTCTATGAAAGATAAGCACTCAGAAGCCTCCAGATCACACCATTCTCATCTCTTATCTCATATCTTAGCCTGAATCTCAAAGATTGAACTAAAACATACAGTTATCTTTCAGCCTGATTTACACGTTTTATCACCAGAATGAGTTTTCTCATGTAACTGTACCCTCCTGTGCTTCAACAGTGCAGGGAGAGGCTCAGAACCGCATTCAGGGGAGCCCTAAGAATCCCTTGAGGAAGTATTTTTCTATTTAAGAAGGGCTCTTTTTCCCTATCCAAGTTGTATAGCATGTCATCAGCCCCAGAGTATGGCCTCAGCCCCCACCCATGATGTATGACCCCTAAGGTCTATGGCCTTTGCCTGATCAGCACCAGCTTTTTCGTGAACCAGAATCAAGTTAAAAGGAATCAAACACAAAATTATTGTTGAAAATTTGACCAAACACCTGGTGCCTTTGAAGAAGGGTTCTTGAAAAAAGGCCTGTTATTTGGCACCTATTTTTAAGAGGAAAACCCCTTATTTTTGATTGGTAAATTCATAAAAGAGGAAGAGCACCACAGAAAAACCAACCAACATTTTTTCCCCCCAGCTCCCTGTGCGCAAGCCCATTTTTGGGTTCTCCTACTGGTTAATCACCTTTTAGTCAACCCTTAAATCCTTTAATTGGAATTGGAAAAATAGTCATAATAAGTCAAAAATTCTTGATTCTCAATTGGTGGAAGCTTGACAATAATCCCATCCAACCTGGAATAGTCTTGCAATTTGTAAAAATCTTTATCAATAATTAATCTAGGTCTAATCAGAGACCTATTTAAGTCTTAAAGAAACCAGCCACTAATTAAAAAACAATTATTTTGCTAACTTATTTTAGCTCAGAAGGGCAGGCAATTCAAAACCACCTTAGCTTACCTCTATCTATTCAAGAGTAGTAGTAAACTAAATTCCCCTTCTAGTGACTGCCAGCAAGCTATTTGCTAAATCATCCCATTATCCCTTGGAGTCTCTACAGAATCCTTCAAGAGCCTTGAGTCATGATTTCAAATCCATTGAACAATTTGATCATTTCCATTAATTCATCAGACTAGATAAAAAATTATAACTGATAATCCATATCATGTTCATTTGAACCATCCACTTCAGCAGCCATCTCATAGGAGTCCAAGAATCATTTGACATTTTTCCAATGGAAGCCTAAGTTCTTGTTTTGGGGCTTGATCTTGACCATCTTTACCTAAACAGAGGACAAGGAGGAACCAGAAGATTCCATCTTGAAGAGCAGAGTTCCTAAGAGATCCAAAGAGCAGAATTCCAACATGGCTCACATGTGTGGCAATAGTAGAGTTTCAAAAAAAAACAAGAATCTTGCCCAGATGGTGCCCAATTTGGAGGACTTACTTCTGGAACAATTTGCCTTCAGGGATCAGATCTGGATGATAAAAAAATAACAAAAAAAAGCAAAGAGGATAAAGGATTGAATTTTAAAGTTGATTCTTCAAGTTTGGGACTGTAAATCTCAAGTTTTCTGGTTTGATCCCAGCCCAAGGGACCAAATGTAAGACTCCAAACGGTGCTAGGCCGTGGAAGTTCTGTGGAGGGGGAAGGTGCTCTTTTAGGATGCCCTCCTGAGTGTTACAAAAATATTTAAATGTAACCAAGATCAAGTTCTAGGACTCTTTAAGTGATGAATCAAGTAGTAAAAGGATAAAGTTTGATAATAGTTGGTAGCAATGGAACAGCACTATCTGAGACAAGATTATGTGGGAGATATTGGAACAAAAGAAGTTAAAGTTTGTTTAAAGTTCAAAGGAACAAAGCTGTTGTATGTAAACAACACCCACAAGCTAATAACTCTGGTCATAATCAGAAGATCAGGGATTATTGACTCAAACCCACACCAACCTCCAGGTTCTAAATGCACCAACCCAACTCTAGCCAATCAAGTGCTTGAAGGGTACAAGATAACTGAGGGTAGCCGTAAAAGACAAAGCACAATGTTTTTAGTAGATCTAAAAGCAAAAAGTAACTGATTTGAACGGGGATATCCTCAATAATTCTAAAGGAACTCAAGAGTAGGCTGGCAGAATGCAAATTTGAAAAATAGAAGGAGGTATAACACTCCAGGTTTTTAGCTTAATAAAACCTCTTCAATCAAACGTGATTGGCTCCAAAAAGATGATCAAGGGAGGATCAAGACCAGTATGGTCATAGAAAGGGATCAAAGAGTGTTTTAACACACTCAAGAATTCAAACAGACATAATTCTCTTCAACCAGCAAGGCTATTGGTTGTTTAAAAGGATCAGGCCACAGAGGGGCAAAGACTTAAGGATTAATGGATCAGGGGCCAATCAAGGATATACCCAGGATAATGATGATGAATCAATATGATACTGGGGGGGACATATACACACACTCCCATGGATGATTAGAAAAAGGTAGGGGAGAGCCCTCCTTTTATTGGCCATGGGTCCCTGTAGACTATTTACAAGTGATGAGACAGATAGAGCGGAAAAAGACAAAAATTGAAAAAAAATTTTTTTTTTTGATGGATTTGATTTTGATCATGAGAAAAAAAAAGACAGAGAAAAACAGGAAAAGAGAGATACCACATGGCTCCAATGATAGCCATAGGTGACAAGAAGCAGATGAGAGCACTGCACACAACAGGCAGTCCGCAAGGTCAGGGGACTTTGGGGGGCGCAGGCCTTGAGGATAAGCAACAGCGACAGCGGTTGGGGAAGCGATTGGATGGGATGGGAGATGATGAACGGTGATAACAGATGGAAGCACAAACCGAAAAATTGAGAAGGATTGGATGGAGGTGATGATGGTGGGAAAGAGAATCAGTTGTAGCAACTGTCCGGATCTTGCTGGAGGTGAGATTGTTCATGGGAACAACCAATTGGGTCAGGTGAAGAGAATTGTTCCCGTGATTGATCTCCCAAAGAGGTTTTGGAAGTCTAAGGATGGTTTAATCAGTTTTTTGGGATTTATGGACAATCAAAGGATGGAAGATGAGCTCAAGGAGGCAAAAAATGGTAAAAAGGGGGCAGTGGAAAATTGTCAACCAATGGGATGATGGTAGTAGTGACAGTGAGCAAGTGACCCAGGCCCCGTCAACATTCAAAGATGATGATGATGAGGGTGATGTGCTCAAAGATGATAGAAAAAAGGATTGGAGGGTAGATACTTTCTGGATATATTGAGTGGAGAGGGATGTAAATGACTCTCTGGATGGATTGATGATGGAGGTGATTGTTGTTTGCAAAGATTGGGAATAATGGAGTCAATGATTTGTGCTGGTTGGGATCCAATCCTGGAGAAATTCACATCCAGCCAACTGAGGCCTTTGACTATGAGGATGACCAAAGGATGAAAATGATTGATAATTACAATTGGAACTCTGGATGGTCAATGCCAATGCTGGCAAGGGTTGAGCCAAGCCAAGCCGGTCTTGCCTGCTTGCTTGGAAAAAAAGGAACCAGAGGATGAGGAGTGGAGCAATATGAACTTGAACACAGGGAACAGGGGTTTAAACACCTGAGAGATTCTACTAGCCAACTAGCAGAAGGGAAGGCTGTGAACTGGAAACTAAAATAGGGGATTGTTCCGGAAAATATTTTTTTTTTGATGATGCCATAAGAAAAATCATAAAAATTTTTCAAATTTTCCGCAGTGGTCCTGTGGTGTCCAGATTTGTTCACAGCAGAGGGCCAAGGGGCAAGGGCCCAGCAAGAAAGAGGGGGGTGGGCCGGCGGCAACTGAGAAAGAGGGGGAGGTGGGCCTGGAAGCCATCAAGAGGGGGAGCGGGCCAGGGAGCAAGTGTCAGGCGGGGGGGCGGCATCAACTGAGCAAGATGAGACCTTCTGCGGGGACCAAGCAAGCAAGAAGGGGGGGGGGAAAGAAAAAAACAGGGGGGAGGCCTGTTTTTACCAAGCTAGATGGGGCAACTGAGCAAGATGAGGAGTCCAGCCGCAAGCAAGCAAGCAAAATGCGGGGCCAGAAAAAAAGCAAAAGGGGGGGGGCTGGTTTCAAAGGAGCAACTGGGGAGTCTGGCGGCAACCAATCAAGAGAGATGGGGGCCAAGAAAGCAAGCAACAGGGGGGTCTGGCGGAGACCAAGCAAGAGGGGGGGTGGCTTTGGCCAAGCTAGATGGGCAGTGCCAGCGTCATACAAGCAAGATGGGGCGTCTGGCAGCTTTCAAGCAAGCAATAGGGGGGGCTTGCGTTGACCAAGCAAGATGGGGCATCTGGCAGCAACTGAGAAAGCAAGAGGGGGGGTAGCAACCAAGCCAGAGGGGGAGGCTGGCGGCAACCAAGCAAGCAAGAGGGGGGGCCAGCAAGCAAGCAAGAAGGGGATAAAAAGAGGAGGGAGGTGCCAAGTAAGCAGGAATGGGTGAGAGGGAGAGGAAAGGAGGATGAGGAGGCGGAGGGGGAGCTTACCTGGGGTGCCAACCAAAGGAGGAGGGGAGGTGATTGGTGAGGTGGAGGTGGAGGGTGAGAAGGAGGAAGTAATGGGTGGTGGGTGAGGTCAAGAAGTAATCAAGATTGGTTGAGAGGGGTGGAAAAGGTGGATGAGGAGGAGGGGGGGAGCTTACCTGGGGTTCCAACCAAAGGAGGAGGGGAGGTTATGGTGAAGTGAAGGTGATGGTGAGGTGGTGGTTGAGGGTGAGGTGGAGGTGATGGTGAGGTGGAATTGATGAGGTGTAGGTGGTGTGTGAGGCGGGGGAAGTGGAAAATTGTTTTGGTGGGGTGAGGTGGTTGGGAATTTGGTTTTTTCTCAATTACACACACACAAAAAAAAGAAGTCAGCCTAGAATTTTTGGTTAAAAAACCAAAACCACAAAAATTTTTTGATGTTATTTTTTACCTATTTAAAGAAAAAATCCCACTGATCAAAGTGAGAAAGTGTGAGAGGTAGAATCTGCTCTCTCATGGCCAAAGATGCGGTACAAGATGAAACCAGGATGACTTGAGGAGGTTCAGGAACATCTTCTTCAAATATTTTGTCCCATTGATCTTTTATGTCCACAAGAAAGTTGTGAAGCATTAAAAAAGTGATAATACAGTTGATGAGGATCTTTATTTCCTTGCAAGATTGGAGATGGTTTTGAATCTGCCGTAAGCTAGCCCACATTCCTTTCAGGACTCCTAGGGCATGCTCAATCCAAACCAGTAATTGGGCAAGATAATAGTGGGAATTGGTTTCGGATTGAACATTGGATGAAAAATTGTGGTATGCTGGAACCACATATTTCCAACTAGCATAAGCTGAATTGGCCAAAAGGTATTGATCTTGCTAAAAGTAGTTATCTGGTTGTTGGAAAATCTACATCCAATTGAAAAAATATGAATTGTGACAAGAACCTGGATGGCCAGCTTGGAGGAATATGAACTTCTGGTTGTTATAACAAACAAGTTGAAGTGACACAGAGTATCTATACAAACCACTAAAAAATATTTGGTAAGTGTTTTATCAAAGTTTTTATCAAAGTCTTTGGAAAGGTAATGAATCAATTGCTTTTTTTCCAATCAGAATAGTGGTTGCCATTAATCTTGGGTTTTTGAATCAAGGCAATAATGTCTCAATTGAAAAAACCAATGCAAACAGGAAAGCCTTTGGTCTCCATTACTTGAGATATCTCCTTGCCTTCTTCTTTTTTTGGCCAACAAAGGAATGAAAGAAGGAAAGATAGGATAGAAATCATGATGCTTTTGGTTTATAAGTCAATGGATCCATAAATGGCTGAGAATAGATTTTCTAATTGACAAACTGCTGCTCCATTTACGTTTGATCCCCATCCACAAAGAGAAAAAGCCAGTTGGATAGCTGGATTGCGTTGAGGCTTCTGAGAATTTTTCTGGATGACGTGGTGGTCTTCAATCATCTCCAGAAGCTTGATTAATGAAGGCAATAAAGTTTGGAACAGTTTCTGGAAGTTTAAGTTGGGGATTAAATGAAGATTTTGCCTTTCATACATAGGTTTGTATGGAGTGTGTCTTTGTGCAACTATTTAACTGTTTTTCAATAGAGAATTCAAAGATAACCATGTTGAATCCAAATTTGAGTCTAAATCAGAGTCCAATATTAAAAAAAATTTGGTCAGCTTTTTTTGCATTTTCAACTTGCTTCCAGAAAGTTTGATGAGAAATTTTGGGAAAGAGGATGATGGAATTTGTGTGAAGCAATGGAGATTTGAAGTGATGGAGATGAGATGTGTGTTATGTGATAGAGATAGAACCAGTATGGATTTGCTGATGTGGAGGTGTGGATGGGTGTTTTGCATGTGATTGGAGGTGTGTGAGCTGATGGAGATTTGAAGCAATGAAGATGTGAAGCAATGGATATGAGATGTATGTGATGCAATGGAGATAGGATTGGTATGGATTTGTTGAGGTAGAGGTGTTGATGGGTGTGATTCATGCAATGGATGGTGGATGGATGATTATGGCGGGTTTGATGTTTGAAACCCACCATTTTCATGAAAACTTCCATTTTGAAATACAACAGTTAGGGGGTATGTGTATTTCAGAAAACTGCAATTAAAAATGGAGGATTTGGTCAAAACAAATGGCAGGTTTCTAATGGCCGTTTTGAGCACTTTGATACACCCTATTTATTTATTTTTTTACTTATTTATTTATTTATTTATTTATTTATTTATTTATTTATTTATTTATTTATTTATTTATTTATTTATTTATTTATTTATTTATTTATTTATTTATTTATTTATTTATTTATTTATTTATTTATTTATTTATTTATTTATTTATTTATTTATTTATTTATTTATTTATTTATTTATTTATTTATTTATTTATTTATTTATTTATTTATTTATTTATTTATTTATTTATTTATTTATTTATTTATTTATTTATTTATTTATTTATTTATTTATTTATTTATTTATTTATTTATTTATTCATTCATTTATTTATTTATTTATTTATTTATTTATTTATTTATTTATTTATTTATTTATTTATTTATTTATTTATTTATTTATTTATTTATTTATTTATTTATTTATTTATTTATTTATTTATTTATTTATTTATTTATTTATTTATTTATTTATTTATTTATTTATTTATTTATTTATTTATTTATTTATTTATTTATTTATTTATTTATTTATTTATTTATTTATTTATTTATTTATTTATTTATTTATTTATTTATTTATTTATTTATTTATTTATTTATTTATTTATTTATTTATTTATTTATTTATTTATTTATTTATTTATTTATTTATTTATTTATTTATTTATTTATTTATTTATTTATTTATTTATTTATTTATTTATTTATTTATTTATTTATTTATTTATTTATTTATTTATTTATTTATTTATTTATTTATTTATTTATTTATTTATTTATTTATTTATTTATTTATTTATTTATTTATTTATTTATTTATTTATTTATTTATTTATTTATTTATTTATTTATTTATTTATTTATTTATTTATTTATTTATTCATTCATTTATTTATTTATTTATTTATTTAGTTATTTATTCATTTATATATTTATTGATTTATTTGGCAATTGTTTTTCTCAAGAATCAAACCCTTTATTTCACACATTTCAACATTGTTGCACGGTTGCGCCCCTTGGATATTTCACTTAAAAATACTTTATTCTATGAAAGTTTCAAGAATTCATTCTTTTTGAATTATGAATCCGCAGCCCCTTAGCAGTTGTTCTCAAACCCCTAAAAAAAATCTGTGGTAATTTCAAAGGCATTGGAACCCCTTCAAAGATGCAATTAAAAAAGACAAAATTCCACAAAAACAAATTTTTTGATGGGTCTTTGAATCTTTATTTTGGCTATTTTAATTGTTTTTTTTTTGGTTTTTTTATTTCATTTTATTTGGGTAATTCAAGCTATCAAAAATTCAAAAAAACATTTAGAGAACATTTAAAATTTTTTTCCATATTTTTTGGATGTATTATTTTCCCTTAAACATTTACATCAAAATTCAAAACCCTCTTAAACACTACCCAATTCCTCATGGATGGTTTCTCTAAGTTTTGTGATTAAAAACCAATTGAAAATGAAATATATGTCCCTTTACACTGTCTTAAATAATTCAGAAAATCAATGGATGAACTTTGATAATTACCTGAGTGAAAAAATTCAGATATTTCCAACCAAAGACAGTAATGAAAAACAATATTTCACTAAAATGTTTGAAGAATTTGTCAAGTTGCCACCTGGATAACAGATACATTATTTGGGTGAAAGCATGAAACTGTACAGTTGCATATATCAACTTACCCTGATTGAAGAGCCAAATTCCACTCAAAGTTGCAAAGTAAGAGGAAGACCCAAAGGAGCAGCCAATAATTTCAATAAGACCTCTCATTCCTCAAGCAAAACCCACCTGGTTTTAAATATTTAGAAGAACCCAACAGGAGAGGAAGTCCAAAGAAGAAATTCATAGCAAATTCAAAGGTCAGTCAACATTTTTTTAAAAAACAAAATATATTAACTTTGATAAGTGCTCAGGTTTCAAGAAGGTTCAAGGCCATCCAAGGGAAGGGGAAGAGAAAAAAGAAGGAGGAATCAGAGGAAGACGTGATTTTTTAACTATACTCATTTTTTCTGTAATGGGTTTTTTTTAATTAATCATTGTCCTTTTTTTAAAATAGAGTGAATTTCTGACTGAGAGGATGTTCAGAAAATTAAGAGGTGCCACATTTGGATGAAGGGGAAGATTCAGCAGATGAAGAGGTGCCAGGTATGGATGTAATTGAGATGGTGAGTGTTCATTTATTTTATTTTTGGCTAATTTTTTTGATATTATTTTTCATTAATATTTTCATTGAAACTTTGTCCAGAGGTCTGGTCCCATTGTGAATAAGAGGTTTGGTTCTCCTGAATACAACCCTGGGACATGAATCAAGAGGAAAAATTTGTCCTATGAAGATAGTGATGCTCCTTACCATCCTCCTGAAATAAAGGTATTAGCACAAATAGCCCCAAAAATCAGTCAGAAGGTGATTAATTTTAATATTTTGTCATTTATCCATTCTTTTCTGATTTTTGGCGGGGTTTTTGTCTAAGCTTTCTGCACATTGTCTTATTCTTGTTCTGTAATAATTTACCCAGTATCAATTGAAGAAGTTAGTTTTATATTTTTCCATATTTTCTGTCATAAAGAATTCTGATTTTTTGGTTTTAGTTCCAATTCAAATATTTTATTTCCCAAGAAATAGCTATTCCACATATATCAAATTTTCAAGATGTTATAGGGGATGGGAACTTTGGCTTTAGAGCAGAAGCCCTTTTTTTGGGGAGGAACTCAGAAGAATATATTGAAGTAAGGAAATAAATGGCGAAAGAACTCGATTCAAACCCAATCTTCAAGGACACAAGATTACTGCGTGATATGTGGGGTGAAAATTTCAAAGAAGCAAGAAGGCAGCATAACCAACTTTATGGTTCAGCTCCCATAAACATGCGGATGAAATTTTCATGCCATTTTTTCCAACTGGCTAAAACATATAAGTGTGCAGTGGTTCTGTTTTGTTCTTTAATTCCTTGCACTTATCTTCCTCTAAATTCCCCTCCCCCTCTAAATTCAAAACATTGTTTTATTTTCTTCATTCTTTGAGAATATTTCAAACTTATAGTCTCATTCAAGTTCAATTCTGATCATTGGCCAGCACCCAGGTTTGATCCACTTTGGAAAAGCTTTGTGACGAAGGATTCCAAATCTTGGAAAACCATTTTTTGGAGAAATTTGGATCCTGGTAATGATTTTTTTTCCCTCCAAGAAAATGAAGTAGGAAAATAAAAAAAATCACACTGGAATGAATTTTGATATTTGTATCCATATTTGTTCTTTATTTTTGATTTTTGGAAAGAAGGTTTAAGGTGTATGAATAAATGAAGATAATCTTTAAAAAGGATAACTGAACTTTTTTGTTGTTTTTTTAACATTCTGAAAGGTTTAATCACCAAAAAAAATCAATTATAAAGGCCAACAAAGGGGTTGAAAAATGCAGTAAGAAAAGTTAATTTTCTTATTTTTTTTGTTTTTTGAAGGAATTTTTAAAGGTAAAAAATGAAATCCAAAAATTCTGAAAGAAAAATTAAAAATCTCTTCAATACTTGTTTTGAATTCATAAAAGCTTGAAAAAACAAACAAAATTGATCGAAAAAACAAACAAAATTGATCAAAGAAGCAAAAAAAAGGATCCAAAAGTCCAATGAGAAAATTGAATTTTCGGAACTTTTTTCTTTTTTGATGTAAATGTTTAAGGTAAAATAATACATCCAAAAAAATACAAAAAAATATAAGAGAAATCTGATTTTTTTCAATTTTTGTGTTCCTTGAAGGAATTTTTAAAGGTGAAAGGATACATCCAAAAAATATGGAAAAAATATTTAAAATCTCTTTTGATGTTTTTAAAAAAATTTTCAGCTTAAATAAAAAAAAAAACAATTAAGATATCCAAAATGAGGATCCAAAAAACCATACAAAAATTTGTTTTTAAGGAATTTTTTCATTTTTTGATTGCATTTTTGAAGGGGTGTTTATGCCTAAAAAATTACCAAAGATTGTTCTTAGGGTTTTAAGAATCCCTTCTAGGGGGCTGGGGATTCAGAATTCAAAAAAAAATGAATTTTTCAAACTTGCTTGAAATAAAGTATTTTTGCATAAAATATCAAGGGGGGGAACCATGCAACAAGGTCAAAATGCGTGAAATAAAGGATTTTACGCATGAGAAAAGTAATGCTCTTTTTATTTTTTCATTTTTGTATTTGTTTAGTACATTGTTTTTTTAGAAAGCCATACCCTTAAGTAAATTTGTGGGTATTTTACATCTCTGTTAGTTTCTGTACACACTGGCATTTTCTTGAATACACAGGTATTTCACAAAGTTTGTTTTTCAAAAATTGTGGCATCAAATACTTCTCAATTTGATTCCAAAAATGTTCAAAAAAATCGGACTGGACTTATATTACAAATTCAAAAAACAGATTTCAGATTAAATAAAAAATGGAAAAACAAAAAGAACCCAATGCATTTTTTCACCCATTCATTTGAATTTTCAATACATTATTTTTTGGAATTAAATTCATGAAAAGTTTTATAATAAATTATAGATAGTCAAAAATTTTTTTTGGGGGCGTTTTGGGATGTATTCTTGACCACAAAAGATTCTATCCAACATGAAACAAATTGAAAAAAACACATCCATTTTAAAATTTTTTTTTACTATCAGGAATGAATGATTTGTTATTATCAGCCACTTAAATTACCATAAAAAGATTGAAGGAACAATGATTTTTCAATTTAATATTTTTTTTTCAATAAAATATTGATCGCCATTAAAATAACTGCAAATAAAAGGGGGGGTCTAAAATTTGAAATATTGCTTTTGTTACATTCATATAAAATAATAAAAACTATTAAACAAAAAAATATTAAATTTTTTGACAAAAAATACTTAAAGGGCTCTGTCACACAAAAAGATTGTTTTTAACACTCTTTTTATAAATTTTTGTGTATTTTTCTTTTGAGGAAATGTTAAAAGAAAAACAGATGAAAAGAACATGCAAGCATCCCCATTACCAAAAAAATATCTTCAAATACGCCAGGGGGTCTTAGACAATAATTCCCAGTCTTTTATGATTTTTTTTTCTCAATTTATTTCTGAAATATTTTTCTTTGATTTTTGTTGTAGTAATCAAAATTTCTTGTTATTCTTTCTTATTTTTTTAATCATCAATTTTTAAAACTGAAAGTTCTTTTTTCTTTTAAATTTTTATTTTGGTGAAAAGTGAAAACTTTCTGAAAATTTGATGTTGTTTCTCAAACAATAGCTCATCTTCACCAAAAACTGTGTTTTTTCAAAACTATCCAAAATCCAATTTTTTGATAATCAAAACACTGGTTCACACTCCTATATAGTACGGAAGGACAAAGAATTTCAGCCAGAAGAACCCAGATTTGATCCAGGAATTGATTTTGGCCAATGTTAAATTGGCAACCCTGGGATCACAAACGGGGCACAAAACGCCCTTTGCAACCCATCTGAGTCGCAAATGGCCATTTTAGACCCATCTGAGTCGCAAATGTCCGTTTGAAACCCATCTGAGTTGCTAATGGATATATATATTTTATTATTATTTTTTTTAAATTTTTGTTATCTTTTTTTTGTTTTATTTTAATAAACAAATAAATAAAATAAAAATAAAAATCAAATAAAAATCAAATAAAAATAAAAGAAAAAAATAAATAAAAAAATAAATAAAAAACCAAAATAAATAAATTAAAAATAAATTAATCCATTAAATTCAAAATATGAATAAAAAAATAAATAAATAAAATGAAATAAAGAAATAAGGGTGTTAGGTTTTTCACGCCCCCAAACCTGGAAAACACACGGTTTGGAAGTCCCCACAACTTCCTGAGATGTCCCCCACACACACGGTAAACCTGGGAAAAACGTGGTTTTTGGGGTTTTTCAAAAAAAAAATTCTGGGGGATAGGGGGGCATCTCAAACCCAAATAGAATAAATTGTGAAAAATACGGCCATTTCTAAGGCCTTCAAAATTGCCCTCAAAAAACTGAAAAATGAGGCCCAACGTCTCAAATAATTTCACCTTTTTCATCTTTTTTTGTAAATCATTTTGAAAAATCTGAAGAGCCAGAAAGTTCCCCCGTATGGAAGGCCATTAAATTATATTTTTTTTCAGAGTTTGAGTACTTCACAGTCCCGCCATCAAATGGGACTTACCTAAAAATTCAATTCTTTTTTTTTATTTTTCTATGAGGTTTTCCAAATTCTCAGTTTGCAGTATTTTAGTTTGCATTGTGAATGGCCCAAAAAAGTCATCAGGGGATCTTTTTCAGCTTATTGTTTCCCAAATAATTCATAATTGACAATTAAAGCGGCGTTTTTTGCTCAAAATCAATGAGTAAAGAAATTTATGAAAAATTGGGTTAGAAAAAAGAAACAAATGATTTAATCAAGATTCATCTTTACTAATTTATTAATTTTACTACAAGGAAAAAATTTATTCAAACCAAGTTCCAAGTTTTTACAAATCAAATCTTGATACCTTTCTAGAAAAAGCCTTCAACAGGGGATCTAATCGGGGAGCTGGCAACAGTTAAGAATTATAGTGGAAAGAAACTATGTACTGAAAATCTTCCAAAATAATTGAACATATGGGAGATTTTTGACAATTGGAAGTTGGAGGTGCATTGAGTGGAAAATATGTTGATTACATCAACTTAGATAAAATTGCCACTGGCCTTTTTTATGTATCTGCAAGCAGGAAAAAATGGCAAGGGAATTTAATCTGTTCAATTTGATGGAAAGGTCCATAAGTGTGGTTGAGATGTTTTCTTTCTTTGTCAAAATTTTCATCCCAGACTTGATACATGAATTTTTCATCCATGCAGATAGAGTTGGATTCCATTTCCTTGATTGTATCCTAAGATATTGAGGTCCAATCTTCAGATTCATGGCAAAAATTAACTGCTACTGATCTAAACCCAAAGTTCCCATCACCCATCACATCTTGAACATGTGAAATTTGTGGTATGGCTTTCTTTGGAAAAATTTAATTTTTGTATTGATATTAAGGAAAAAAGGTCAGTTTTATTTTAGATGAAACAGAAAGAAAAATCAATACTGAATTTATCAATAGCCAACAATTTAAATTTATCAGAATATAAACAAACAATCTTTTTAACTTCATCCCTAAAAACAAGGGTTTAATAAGTGAAACATAAAGCAATATTAATTCATAAATTTATTCCCCTTTTATATTTCAGAAAATGTGGCTGTGGAAGCAAAGATTGGATTCCCTGGAGGCCTATAAGCATCTTCATCTTAATCTTAATTTTTCTTCTCTTGATCCTCTTTAAAGTCCCAGGACTCGAATTCTGTGAAAAAAAACCTCTTATTGATGATGCTTCGTGACCTCTGAGTGATAAATGGAAGCATGAAAATCAATGGAAACTAGAAAAAAAATCCTGATCCCCTCAAACCAAAAATAAAATTACTAAATTTCTTTATTATATCCAATTCTTCAAGATATTTGAATTCTTCTCCACTCAATTCCTCTTCTGTCATAAACTCATCCTGTTCACAATTCAATGCTAGTCTAATTACAAAGAAAAAACCTCTTCCTCTGATTCCTGTTTCTTTTTTCCCTTGTCATTTTCATATTTTGACATTCCTTTCCTATTCCTCAGAGTCTGAAATTAGATAAAATCAATTTCCATGTTGTATTGATGATTTGAGAAATACAAGGAAATAATAGATAAAGAAGATGAGAAAAAGGAAGTGATAAGTATGCAGTTGAATTTCAATGTGACTTAGAACCAGGATTGGCTGAATAAAGAAGAAACAAAGACAAACGTGAGAAATGATGAATCAGAAGAATAGAAAAAGAACAGGATAGAGCAGATTCCTACAGCTTGGCCGGAGATGAATTTTAAGAGTGGCGGCTAGATTGATGCTAGAAGAAATTCGTGGAGCGGGACAGAAGTGGGTATAATGGAGGCAGATGGGATAAAGATCACGAGAAGATAGACTGAATGAAACAGGAATCAGATTAGCAGAACATTCAGGACATTTGAGAAGGTGAAATCTTACCAGGCAAGGGATATTTGAGGTCAGGTTGGAATCAGACTTGGAAGATTGAGTATTGAATAGAACAGAGGCACAAGAGAGAATAAGCAAAGTAATAAGAAAAGAATAAAAGATTTATAAGAAAAGAAAAGAGATAGAAAAGATGTATGAGAAAAGAAAACAGATTGAGAGCGCGCATGCCCTTTGCAGATGAGAGTAACGGAAAAGTGAGAGTGCACGGAGAGAGCACCAAGCAGCGCACCCAGAGGTGCGGATAGATGAAGAATAGTGTAGGTGAGTGGAATTGGAGACAGAATCTTAACACCCCTTGTGCCTGGTAAGAGGGTAACAGGAGAGTTGAGGTCAACAGAACACTTCTTGTTGAAGAAGTTTCAGGGCATTAATCAAAGTCGCCTTTGTGAGAGAGTCCGCTATCATCTTGTTGGTTGGGATAAGGATCAGATTGAACAAGGAAAGAGAGAAATCCTCCCTTAAGCCTTTATTTTTACTATCTATGTGACATGATTTGTAGTGGGATTCAAATTTCTTGATTTTATTGTCTAAGCCCTTATTATCAATATAGATGGTTGGTTTGCAATTGAGAGAAGGTTGAATCTTGTTGAAAAGGTGAGTGATCCATTTGAGTTCTAGGTAACAATCCAATAGGGCATTAAGCTTGGATTTGGTAGACAATTTGGTTATGTTTCTTTGTCTTGAGGAATTCCAGGCGACCGGAATGCCGTAATGGAGGATGATAAATCCAGTCTGGGAATTCTGGAAGAAAGGAGCATCTCCCCAAGTAGCATTGCTGAAACCAGCTATAGCTTCTTGGGAGGGATCGTATTTGAGAGTTAATTTGAGGTTTCTGGTTGTCTTCGAGTATTTCCATCCTTTCCTTACTTCTCTCCAGTGAGATATTCCGGGTTTGGTATTGAACCTAGCCAGACTTGAGACAGCAAATGAGATGTTGGGTTGAGTATATTGAAAAAGATGATTTAAGAGGCCAATAGAAGAGCGGTAGTTGATATTGAGGCGCGCAAATTCCTTGTGGTCTTCATCTGATTCTGGTTTGAGATATAGATGATGGGTAAGGGGTGAGTATATGGTCTTACATTCTGTGAGACCTGACTCTTCCAATCCCCAATCTATGTGTTGTGGTTGACTGAGGGAAATCCTGTCATCCTTGATCTCCATCAACATCCCAAGGATAATATTTGGAGGGTGACAAGAGGAATTCAAGAATTTTTTGAGGAAGTTTTTGGCAAAGATGTCAGATTTTCCAACATGAATGAGATTTTCCACATGGAAGTAAATTAATTCCCCAGATCAAGGGTTGAGATAAAGACATGGATTGCTTGTGGACTCAAAAAAATTATGTGACTTGATCCAATTGGTGGGATTTTTGTACCAGTTGTTGGGAGACTGGCAAAGTCCATAGAGTGATTTTTTTAGTCTAAGATATGATGATTTGTGGTCTGATCCTTCAGGCGTTAGAATTATCACATTCTTGGCCAGAGGGGCATGAAGAAAAGCCCCCTTCACATAAAATTTTGTGAAGGTCATCCTATTCTTTAGACCATAAAGAAGGGCGAGACAAAGATATCCGAATTTAACAGTTGGTGCCCAGGTTTCATCAAAGTCCATGCCTTCAATTTGGTCAAATCCTTGTATGCAAAGTCATGCTTTGTACTTAACAGGTTTTCCATGACAATTTTTTTTTACTTTGAATACCCAGAAGGTATTCAGGATGTAATCTGCCTCATTGAAGTAATTTTCCCAAACCTCTTGCAATTCAATAGAACTTAATTCATCTTCCAACGCCTTTTTCAATTTGGGCCATTCAGGACACCTTTGTGCTGCTTTGTAAGGTGGTGGTTTGTAGTAGTGGTGAAAACCGTATCTTTGAGGTTTTCTAATCTTGTTTTGGGTCTTAGATTGAGCCTTGGATTTTTTGATGGTAGATTTTGTACTATGGGGGCATTGGAGGGGAGGATTTTGGGAGAATTGGAAGATTGAGGATTGGGAGAGCTGGCATCTTCAGAATAAGAATTGGAATCTAGAGTTTCAGTACCGGTCCCTCTCATGTTGTATTATTTGTAACTGGTTGAAAAGTGGGTTTTGTAGGAATCCAGATTGGATTGAGAAAACAAGTCTAGCCGGGGGATTCAAGGAATGGAAATCTGTCCGACTGAGTTTTGAGGAACTTGATGTCTTTAGTTTCAACAATCACGCCAAGGGAATTAAGAATAAGATAGGAGTGAAAGGTTGGGTTGAAGCCAATCAAGATGCCTTCCAGTCCCTTTTCATCAAATTTTCGACCTTATTGGATGCGGTTATTCAGATATATAACAGAAGAACCTACAGATTTCAAGTAATTAGTGGGAAGACTCTTACCAAACATGAGTTCCCAGGGAGACTGTTGATTACCTCCTCTAGGAATTTGATTGAGCATGAAGCAACAGCTTCTTGTAACTATATACCAACAATTCTTTGCCAGCTTTGAAGAAGAGAATGTGGCACGGGCTGACTCAACAATTATTCTATTTTCCCTCTTGGCTTGTCCATTATGTTGAGAATGATAGGTTTCCAAGGTTATTAGCTTGATGTGTCTAGATTTATCAAAGTCTTTGAGGTTGAGGTTGACAAATTCTGTTCCTTTATCCAAGAAGATCTTGGATGGATATTAACCTAATCTCTTATGTTTGGTCTTTAAAATGTTTATTATCACTTCCTTAGTTTAATCTTTTGAGGTCAGTGGGAACGCTGCGAGATAACCAGTGCAGTTCTCTGTCAGAGTGAGAATATAACAATGACCAGATTTAGATTGGGTGGAGATAGGACCTATAAGGTCCAGGTGAATTCGTTCTAAGGGCTTACTTGATGGTGTAGAGATACTTGTGAAGGGTGATCTTTTAATTTTACTTTGGATACAGCTATTGCACTCGAATGAATTGAGTTCTTCATTAGAGTAAAGATCCTTCATGAGAGGTTTGAGGGTGGATATCAAAGCGTGTTCATACATTTTGTGTAGATTGAGTAGGGAGAATGAGTGACTATTTGCATGTTGGGAGAGATTGATCATTTGAATTTGGTCTACAGACTTAGTCTTTTCAATGACAAATAAATTTTCTCCAATCAGGCCCTTCAGTATGAGTTGATTCCCCAAAGTGACCACAAATATTTTGTTTACTTGTATAGATTACATCCTTTGCTTGCCAAAAGACCCGGGCTAATAAGATTTACAACAATATTGGGCATGTAGAAACAGTCTTCTAATGTAATGACAGATTCATTCCATTCCTATCTGAGAGTTCCAGTTCTGCATATCTTGAGGTTTGCTTTTAATTTTCCAGTTTTGATTTTGTCCGGTTCTTCTTGGAGTTTAATGGAGGATTGAGATTTTTGAATATAGGGAAGTTAGCTCCAAAGTCTAAGAGAAGGTTGGGGTTATTGTCTGCGTTGATCCAAAGAGTTAACAGGGCATGATAGTTGATTGTAGGGGTTTTTCTTGTTTTGATTTTCCATTCATTTTGCTGCTCTATCCACCATTTGGGAGCTATTTGCAGATGTAGATGAAAACAAGAGGCTTCAGAGTGAGGAGCGTTTGGATCATGATATCCTTCTTGAAACATCATCTTTATCTTCTTTTGATCTTTTTGAATCTTAGTTTTTGTTGAAACCAAGGAGATGTCCGTAGATGATTTACCGGGATTTGTTCAAACTTTTCTCTTGTTATGGTACTGAGTGAGATGGTTAAATACTATATCTACCATTAGCTGTTTTTCCACATGCATTATCTGTTGCTTGAGATTTTCCAATACCAAAGGGAATTCAAAGAGCACAAGATAGGCAAGAATGTCCTTAGGTAATTCAATTCCAACGTCTGTCATCCTTGTGATAGATTTACACATTTCTGTGATGAATCCTTTGATTGCCTGTTTGCTGAAAGTTGAATGAAGGAAATTATTGAAGACCCTTGCCCTATTAGCCGTCTCCAAAGAAGCAAATCTCTTAGTGATTTCGGACCATAAGAGTTTTGACAATGTCATATTTGAGGAGTTGACCACATTTGCGTGGGTAGTACTGTCTAGTTTTGAGAGTATAATGGCTTGGATCTCTCTATCTTGTTAAGAGGAAAGAGGGATGGAATTTCTTGTGATAGCATCTTTGATATCTTTCAAATTGAATAGCATGAGCATTTTATCTCTCCAGATCAAGTAATATTCTTTGTTCAGAGGAGGGATAGCGTCAACGGAAGCTTTCAGAGCCACCTGGTGGAAGAAGTCAGCTGCCCCAGCTGGTTTGGTCATAATTGTAAGGTTTGTCTAGGTTTGGTTAGAGTTGGTTGGTGACCTTCGGCTTTTAACCATGATAATTATGTGGTTGAATTTAAATGTGACTTAGAACCAGCATTGGCTTAATAAAGAAGAAACAAAGACAAACGTGAGAAATGATGAATCAGAAGAATAGGAAAAGAAAAGGATAGAGAAGAGTCCTACAGCTTGGCCAGAGATGAATGTTGAGAGTGGCGGCTAGATTGATGCTAGAAGAAATTTGTGGAGTGGGATGGAAGTTGGTATAATGAAGGCAGATGGGATAACAATCAGTAGAAGATAGACTGAATGAAACAGAGATCAGATTAGGAGAACATTCAGGACATTTGAGAAGGTAAAATCTTACCAGGCAAGAGCTATTTGAGGTCAGGTTGGAATGAGACTTGGAATATCAAGTATTGAATAGAATGGAGGCGCAAGAGAGAATAAGCAAAGTAATAAGAAAACAATAAAAGATTTATGAGAAAAGAAAAGAGATAGAAAAGATTTATGAGAAAAGAAAAGAGATTGAGAGCGTGCAAGCCCGCTGCAGATGAGAGTCGCGGACAAGTGAGAGTGCTTGGAGAGAGCACCAAGCAGCGCACCCAGAGGTGCAGATAGATGAAGAATAGTGTGGATGAGTGGAATCGGAGACAGAATCTTAACAGGAAGAATGAAAGAAGAAAGAAAAAGATGTAATCAAGAGTGGTTGGGTTTTGAGTGTTGAGGTTTGAGGTTTTTCTGAGTAGTGAGTGGTTGAGTTGTGAGTGTTTAGATTGCAGACAATGAGCATAGACTTGAGTGATTGAAATAGAGCAGGTTTCGTGACATTGCTTGAGGATGCGCGGGTGTGACAGATGTGACTTGAGAAGCGCGTATGACTTGAGAAGCACAGACGTGACAGGGAAGAGAAAAAAGAGAGACATAAAGGGAAAAAGAAAAAGACGGGAGACAGCAATTTACCCAACACCCCCTGTGACTTGTAAGACTGGAGTTGGAGCTGAGAAAGATGCATCTATGAGTCAAAAGAGAGTGACAAGAGAGCTGTCAGCCCTGAGACATGTATTGGTGTCCTATAGGCTGCCCAACTCACAAGTCTTGGTAGTATAGTGGTTTAGGAATGTCTTAGTACCCTTCTGATTACCTAGTTAGTGTGTTCAAGCCTCCATTATTCCATTACATATCCATATTTTTGACATATAAAGTTTCATATAATCATATTTTTATAGTATGTCTTAATATTAGAAATCATCCCATAAAACCTTGAAGGTTTATATTATAATTTATGGGAGATCTTATAACTTTACTCTAGATTACAATCCCCTGGAAGCGTCCAATTGGATGTACAATTAATGTCCTTAAATATTTCCTTCTGTGGAAACTATATTCTGTAATAATCCTTATCTACCATAACCCAGATTTTTAGGTGAATTGTAAATTATTTTCTAAGAACTCTCCTTCCAGCTTGTAGATAACTTTCAAGAATTTAACCATGCTGGAAAGGCGTACACTCAGAAGCTATTAAACTCCCCTGGTGTAGATAAACTCTGTGGGAATACTTACCCAGAGTATACATATCTATGTGGATTAGGAATATCTAATAATATGGTTGTAATTCTTTGAACACATGCTCTGATAGATCTACAGAAAGTTAGAGGGTAAGTAAATGGATTCTAAAGCCTTGATGGCTTCCTCTTGAAGGAGAAAAATTGACTGGGGTGATTCCCCCCCATAACTTTAAACTTCTGAGTAAATAAATTACCACCTTACCTCGAAAATAGACCCCAATGAGTATGTTAATGTTATTATACATTGGGGATTATTGCTTGGGGCTCTGAGCCACTGGAGACAAAATCTAGGACAGTGGTGTACTCCCCTGATGATGCCCTGAGTCCCCCTGAGGAATATTTCAATATAAAAGAGGAGGGTCTTGTCCCTACAAGACCTATTCCTCATTGTATTTTATAAACCAGATAGTGCATATTAACAAGCCCATCCAACTTAGTCCACCAAGAGGATTGACTGGGGCCTTTTAATTCAACATCTTATTATATTATCAATCAAACAATCAACTTCAATTTCGAGTCCAAGGTCCTATTGGAGTTATAGTCCTTCTCAGGCTATCATAAAGGGTGTGAGCTTCCTTGTGTAAGCAAGTCTCCTTTGAGCTTTATTTATTAAAGCTAGGCCCCTTATCTCTTTAGAGGTTCAATGCGTGGCTTTTTTACTCCTGATAAATTACTATCAGTTTAGGTTTTATTGATATTATCAGTGTAATCATTAAAACTTATATTTGGCAATTATTATTATTTTTTTTGCAGGTATCTGACACAGCTACTATAGCAATAGAGGCAATACTCTGACAATTGGGGGCCTCATCTCCTTTTTAACCAAATTTTCGACTTTTTGGCCTGTTAAAGTAAGAATCCCTGTTAATCAACTTGAAATTATATTTCAATTACAAGAAAATTTATAAAAACAAAAATATATATACCAAGAATAACCAAAAATTTTCGAAATTTGGTGTTAATTTTTTAGATTTTTGCTGAAGTGCTTCAAACACTTAAGTACTAGTTTGAGTTTTTCTCAGATAAACAGTAAGATTGAATTTTTTTTTTTGATATAAAAAGTCATTTTTTTTAAAAAAAAAATAAATATATAAGAAATATATAACTAACATAAGTAAATTGACCAAAATTTTCGAAAATTGTTTTCTTGTTTTTAGAAAAACAAAATTTTTAAGCAAAGTCCAAACTTGTTGCTGTTTAAATTGTCTCAAATCAAGCATTATAGTGAGTGTGGTTGATTGCAGAATTGTTTTTGAAGAATAAGAAAGAAAACAAAAATAAACTTATAAATTTTTTTTTTTTCAAAAATTGATTTTTTTTTTTATAATCTTTTAATCACAGAAAAACACTTGTAACTTGTTAAAGTTTTCTCAGGTAAACTTTGGGGTGAGTACTATCGATTCCAGAAATTATTTTTTGAAGAAAAAAAATAGTAAGGAGAAAAAACAAAAAGAAAAAACATTACAATCAAAATTATAAAAAAAAAAGCGAATTCTTTAACAAATTTTTAATTTTTTTTTTTTGATTGGTTTTTTAGATTGCTGAAGTACAGGAAGCGCTTAGCTCGATCGGTTTTTTCTCATATCACCATTAAAGGTGATCGCCAAAGACAGTAATTTTTTTTTTAATAAAAAAAAAAGATAAAAAATAAATAAATTAAATAAGAAAAATCAGTACTGTGTTTTGATAATTTCAACACTGATTTTGTATTTAAATTTGTTTACTAGGAGCAAGGGATCTGAACTTGTGCCAGCTGGAGAGTTCTGACGCCAGAAAAGACAGCCCTCCACCAGGAGTGGCAAATCTGCTGACCTGCCACACCCAGAACAAGATGAAATATTTAGAAGCAGTGGAAGCAGACAATGTGCAGAATCAGGCAACTTACCTGACTCAGGCTCTGGCAACTTACAGAGATTTGCTGAAGATAATAGGAAGGGAAAAACTGATGAGGGAGACAGAAAACTGGGATCCAAAAAAGATCAAGAAACCAATGATCCCCAAATCAAAGGTAAAAAGATTGAGTCCAGTGAACCAGTAATCTCAAACATCAACCTCCCAGGTTCCCTTGGAGAGTCCATCCCACCCTCATCAAGAGAGAAATATGAGGATGAGAAAGAGAAGGGAACACAGGAACTCCATTTATGGAGAAATGATGAGGATGGCCAGGTCTCTCCAAGGAGGTTATCAATTCTTGGAGGGGGAAAGGGCAAAAGAATGAAGAAGTAATTTTGTCCTTAGATTCAGAAATAATGTTAGAGAAATTTTGTGATATTGTTTTTAATGAAACTCTACATATTAAAAAAGCAGTAGTACATGCCAACCAATTTTGTATAGATGGTTTTGCTTCCATGGGTCATAAATATGATAATATTATGACAACTAGGATGAATTTTAAATCTTTTTTGGCTGCCTCAATAAAAGAATTAGAAGATGTGACCAACAAAACTATGGAGCTTGATTTAACTAAGGTGCATCATAAGGATTTGAACAAGGTGGAAAAAATGATAACAGATTTGAATGAACCTGTAAAAACCAATAAATTATCCACTGATGACATGAAAGAAAGCACTGATTCTTTGACATCAGCTGTTATACAGTTAAGCAATTCAATGGAGCTATTGGAAATTAAAGTAAATGATAAATTCAATTTACTTGAAAAAGAAATTTCCCTGCAGAGCTCTAACTCTAAAGAGTTGTTTAATAAGTTTAGTAATAGTATAGCACAATTGAATGACAGACTGGATAAAAATATGCTAATGATCTCCAATAAATTGGAAGATACCAAACAGATAAGACATAGTGTACCACTTTTTCAGGATAGTAAGCAAGTTATGAGTAAAGATAGAGGTGAAGAAAAAATTTTATCACCTAATGAACAAACAGGAAACAATAGTGAGATATTTAAGAATATTCTGCAAGGTCTGCCCAAGATTAGTGAGTGGCCTAATTTCACAGGTGAAGGAGCATATGATCACACAGAATTCATATCTTGGATTGATACCTTGCAAGAAGATACAGGTTTAACTGATACTTTAATCACTAGCAGATTGAGTATCCTGTTTAAAGGTATAGCTTCAGATTGGTACAGGGATAGAAGAAATGCTGTTGGAGTACAAAGTTGGAGCTTGTGTAAAAAGGAATTGCACAATAAATTTGGTACACCAAATTGGAACAGGAAATGTATGACTTCATTTAATAATGATAAGTTTGTACCTGGTGTCACTAGTCCTGCTAGTTGGGTCACAAGGCAAAAGAAAATGCTAAGAGCTTTTGACCCAATGCTAGATCAAGATAGTATTAACTTTAAGCTGCTTTCACTAATGGACGGTGAAATTTCTTTTGCTGTCAAGACAAGTATGAAAGTTGATGGTGACTGTTCTAACTTGATTAATATATTAGAGGACATAGTGGAAGATACATCTTTGGGGAGAAAGAAAAATTATCAAACCAAAGATAACAATTTATTCAGAACAGAAAGAGAGAAAACTACTAATAAAAATCCTACTTACAATACAGAGATATCTTGTTATACTTGTGGTAAAGTAGGACATACCTCAAGGGTTTGCCCGCAGAAAAAAAAGAAAGTGAATAACATTGGTAGTGAAAGTTCTAGTAGACAGGATAATTGTATTGACCAGACTGAGTCGGATAGTTCCTTGGAAGATGATGATGAAACTATCATAGGTTGCATAAATTCCATCAGGAAATATAATGAATTAGTCACTATGAAATTTTGTGATAAGCCTTGTAAGGTCCAACTGGACAGTGGAGCATACAAATCCGTGGTAAGCAGAAACTATTTGTATAGCTTCTGCCCAGATTGGAAAGAATAAGTTATAAATGCTCCTGCTATTAAATTACATAGTTGCTCTGGACCATTGATTTCTTTAGGGACAGTAAAAGCCAAATTATTATTTGCTTCATTTGTGTTCATAATTAAATTTGTAGTAGTTGATAATGCTCCCATGAATTATTTCATAATAGGAAATGACTATATGAAAGAATATTCTTTCAATTTGTTTCACGGTAAAAAGTCTTCATATTTTACTGTTGGTAACAGTGTTAAATTCTATTTTAATCAAAAACAACTTGATTCTTCCAATCACCTTGGTAAAGATAATTTTTGTAATGAAATTATCAATGAATTCAAAATCAATTCCTCACGAAGTGACCAAGAAAAAAGTAGTCTGCTGAACAATTTATTTGACCATAAGGAAGCATTTGCTACTGTTGATGAACCTTTTGGATCCATTGTAGGTCATGATGTTAAAATAAATTTGACTATTGAAAGGCCTTATCCGCCTGCCTTAAGGAAACATCCCTTTCCTGCTAGCCCTAGGAGCAGAGAGGCGCTTAAAGAACATATAAATACTTTGCTGAAATTAGGGGTCACCAGAAAATTAGGGGCTAAAGAAGATGTTGACATTACCACCCCAGTGATAATTGCTTGGCACAACAGTAAATCTAGAATGGTTGGTGCTTTTAGAGCATTAAACTCTTACAAAACACCAGATAGGTATACAATTCCCAACATTGTTGAATCATTGAGTAAATTACACCAAGCAAAATATATCACTTGTATGGATGACTTGAAAGGGTTTCACCAAAACGTTGTACATGAAGAAAGCAGAAAATTTTTGAGAATAGTTTGTCACTTGGGCATTTTTGAATATCTAAGAATGCCATTTGGTATCAAAAATGCACCATCTCATTTCCAAAGAATGATGGAAACTGAATTTCATGAAGAATTGATGCAGAATTGGTTAATCATATATATAGATGACATTATATTATTTTCTGAGACATGGGAAGAGCATATGTCAAGGTTGTCAATTGTTTTGAAGAAATTGATTAAAATGAACATGAAAATTTCTTGAAATAAGTGTTCATTTGGTTTCAATGAGGTAAAAGCCTTGGGACACATTGTAAATGGATTTTCCTTAGGAATAGATCAGAAGAGAGTGGCAGCAGTTTTGTTAAAACCTACTCCCAATAGTGTTAAAGAAATGCAAAGCTTTTTAGGATTTGCAGGGTATTACAGGTTACATATTAAGGATTTTGGTATCATAGCCTCTAGTCTTTATAAAATCTGCAGTCCCAATGTTTCTTTTGAAATTACCACAGAAAGAATGGACGCCTATGAGTTGCTGAAAAAGTGTTTAAAAAGTGCACCTTTTTTTTTTCCACCCAGACCCTAAGAAATCATTTAAATTGTATGTAGATGCATGTATGCAAGGTTTAGGAGCAGCATTGCACCAAGTGCAAATTGTTAATGATAAACCAGTCAAAGGACCTATATGCTTTATATCTAGGCAACTTAAAGATAGTGAAAAGAGATATGGTGCGTCACAACTAGAATGCTTGTGCTTGGTTTGGGCCTTAGAGCAATTGTATTATTATTTGGATGGGTGCCAGTTTGAGGTCATTACTGATTGTACAGCTCTGAAAACACTTTTGAATCTAAAGACACCTCATAGGCACGTGTTGAGGTGGCAGATAGCTATCCAGCAATGGAGAGGGTGCATGAATATAGTGCATAGAGAAGGAGTAATAAATAAAAATGCAGATGGGCTGTCTAGGTGGGCTTTACCCAATAACAATGATAATCCAGCCTATGACCCAGAGGATAATGTAGATACATTACCAATTATGGGCATTTCAATGAAAAATCTTTCTGAAAGCTTCTGGAACTCTGTAACTGATTCATATACCAATAATAAGAATACTTCTTTGCTCCTTGAGATATTGAAATCTAAGTAAAGTGCAAAATATCTGATTGAGGGATTAGATGCAGATTGGAAAAAAGGTTATATGGAAGGAACGTTTGTCCTTTTAGATGGTTTGATATATCATAAATCTGCTCATTGTTTCTCAAGAGTTTTAGTACATGATGATCATATACAAATGATTTTGAGTGAATGTCATGATAATGTTTGTTCTGGACATCTTTAAAAAGATAGAACTATTGAAAGAGTTAGGATCCTAGCATGGTGGCCAAACTGGAGACAAATTGTTGGATCATATTGTGAATCCTTTGAAAGATGTCAAAAAGCAAATAGGTCTACAGGTAAAAGATATGGTCTGTTACAGACCATAGAAGAACCAAAAGAAAGGTGGCACACTATTAACATGGATTTTTTATCCGGATTACCTCCAGGAGGTAAGGATAATTTCAACTTTGTGTTAGTGGTGGTGGAAAGATTCTCAAAGAGAGTTGGATTCTTACCATGCTACAAAGATAGCTCTGCAATGGACATTGCTATGTTATTTTGGAATATTATTGTCAGTGATGTAGGATGTCCAAGAAATATTATCAGTGATAGAGATCCAAAATTCACATCTGAATTTTGGCAAAGTCTTTTTAATTTGTTTGGAACAAAGCTGTCTTTCTCAACAGCTTATCATCCTCAAACTGATGGTCTAACAGATAGGATGATACAAACATTGGAAGACATGATCAGGAGATACTGTGCTTATGGCATTGAATCTAAGGACAGTGATGGATATACTCATGATTGGGTATCTCTGTTGCCAGCTTTAGAATTTGCCTACAATTCCAGTAAGCATTCTACTACTAATATTTCACCTTTTGAATTGGAAAGAGGGTGGATACCTCATATGCCTAGAGACATGTTGCTAAGCAAGACCATAATGTTACACCCTTCTGCTGACTGTTTTAGAGATATGATAAATAAAGCTGATACATATGCTATTAAGTGTTTTAATGATGCATTAGAGTATAATAAAAGTAGATGGGACAAGAGCCATAAAGATCATGATTTCAAAGTAGGTTATATGGTCCTAATCTCTACTGTTAATTTTAGTAATATTTCAGGACATAGAAAATTGAAAGATTCTTTTGTTGGTCCATTTGCTGTAAAAGCACTTCATGGTAAGAATGCAGTGGAAGTTATTTTAACCAAAGAATTTGGAAGAAAGCATCCTAATTTCCCAATTAGTTTGGTTAAAAGGTTTATTGATCCACTTAAGTCCTTTCCTAGTAGAATAGTTCCTAAGGTTGTCATACCACCAATGGAACATACTGATGAAAATATTCCTCATAAAATACTACAACATAACATAATTAGAAAAGATGGAAAAGATGTAAGGTTATATTTAGTTAGGTTCACAAATAAGTGAGCGGATAGTGATCTTTGGCTAGAAGCTAAAGATATTAAAAATGCTGACGTTATTTTAAGAAAGTATAGAACTTTAAATAGATCTAAAAATTTCTCATAGAGTAATTTTCTTTTTGGAGGGGGGGAGTGTCAGCCATGAGACCTGAATTGGTGTCCTATAGGCTGCCCAACTCAAAATTATTGGTAGTATAGTGGTTAAGGAATGTTTTAGTACCCTTCGGAGTACCTAGGTAGTGTGTTCAAGCCTCCATTAGTCCATTAAATATCCATATTTTTGACATATAAAGTTTCATATAATCATATTTTTATAGTATGTCTTAATATTAGAAATCATCCCATAAAACCTTGAAAGTTCATATTATAATTAATGGGAGATTTTATAACTTTAATCTAGATTACAATCCTCTGGAAGCTTCCAATTGGATGTACAATTAATGTCCTGAAAGATTTCCCTCTGTGGAAACTATATTCTGTAATAATCCTTATCTACCATAACCCAGATTTTTAGGTGAATTGTAAATTATTTTCTAAGAACTCTCCTTCCAGCTTGTAGATAACTTTCAAGAATTTAACCATGCTGGAAAAGCGTACACTCAGAAGCTAGGAAACTCCCCTGGTTTAGATAAACTCTGTGGGAATACTGACCCAGAGTATACATATCTATGTGGATTAAGAATATCTAATAATATGGTTGTAATTCTTTAAACACATGCTCTGATGGATCTACAGAAAGTTAGAGGGTAAGTAAATGGATTCTGAAGCCTTGAGAGCGTCCTCTTGAAGGAGAATAAGTGACTGAGGTGATTCCCCCCCCCATCACTTTAAACTTCTGAGTAAATAAATTACAACCTTACCTTGAAAATAGACCCCAATGAGTATGTAAATGTTATTATACATTGGCAATGATTGCTTGGGACTCTGAGCCACTGAAGACAAAATCTAGGACAGTGGTGTACTCCCCTGATGATGCCCTGAGTCCCCCTGAGGAATATTTCAATATAAAAGAGGAGGGTCTTGTCCCTACAAGACCTATTCCTCATTGTATTTTATAAACCAGATAGTGCATATTAACAAGCCCATCCAACTTAGTCCACCAAGAGGATTAACTGGGGCCTTTTAATTCAACATCTTATTATATTATCAATCCAACAATCAACTTCAATTTCGAGTCCAAGGTCCTATTGGAGTTATAGTCCTTCTCAGGCTATCATAAAGGGTGTGAGCTTCCTTGTGTAAGCAAGTCTCCTTTGAACTTTATTTATTAAAGCTAGGACCCTTATCTCTTTAAAGGCTCAAGGTGTGGCTTTTTTACTCCTGATAACTTACTATCAGTTTAGTTTTTTTGATATTATCAGTGTAATCATTAAAACTGATATTTGGCAATTATTAATATTTTTTTTGCGGGTATCTGCCACAGCTACTATAGCAATAGAGGCAATAATCTGACAAGAGCAGAAGGGAAGAGCCTTGGTAAGCCCATCAGCCTTCATGTCCTTATCTGGAATCAGCTTGATCAGAAGGTTACCAAGCTTGATTTCTTCTTGGAGGGCTTTTGTTTTTATGTCAATGTGGCGGGTTTTGGAGTTGCAGCCAATTTTTTTGAGCTTGTTGTCAAGCCCCTTGTTTTCAATAAAATGGCAACTAGGAGTCATGTTGATCTTCCAGAGTTTGGACACTAAACCTCTCATCCAGATGGCTTCCGAAAAGGATTCAACAAGAGGGTTTAGTTCAGCTTTGATTTTAGAGTGAGTGACGTTTTGCTGGCAATGGCTGCTCCAGGAGATGAGGGAATTTAAGAGAAGAGAAAGGTGACCAGATTGAGAGCGCCTTGTATTCAATTTTTCACTCCAAGTAGCATTGCTAAAGCAAATAATTTGAGTGTCAGTATTTTTGATTTGCAAGGTGAGTTTGAGATCTTTCGTAGCTTTCAGGTACTTCCAACATTGTTCAAATTCCCACCAATGAAAAATTCCTGGCTTTTTGCAGAATCTTGCGAGACTTGAGACTGCAAAGCTTAGATCAGGACATGTTAGACATGCTATGTAGTTCATGAGAAAGACAGCAAAACAGTAATTTATGTTCAGAGCCTTGAATTCTTTGTGTTCCTTGTCGGTGGAAGGAGAAAGGTTGATGTTGGCAGTAAGAGGAATTGTTGATGGTTTGCTTTCTGTCATTTTCAATTCATCTAATCTGTGTTCAATATGTTTGGGTTGAGATAAAACAATTTTGTTTCCAGTATGCTCATATTTCATGCCTAGAATCCTGTTGGGTTTGTGGTGACTGGAGTTAGGAAAGCGCTCAAGAAATTTCTTCTGGGTTTTGTCCCCAAGACCGACTAAGATAAGATTGTCAACCTGGAAGAAAAGGACTGAGTTTGAGGCGGAATGAATATAAAGACAAGGATTGGAAATGGATTCCTGGAACCCCTGCTCCCGGATCCAAGAAGTGAGGGTTTGAAACCAGTTTGTGGTGGCTGGTTTCAGACCGTAGAGTAACTTTTGCAGAATGATAAATTCGGATTTTCGATTTGAGCCTTTTGGTCTTTTGATGATGAACTTGTCTGACAGAGCGGCGTGAAGAAAGGCACTCTTCAAATTGAACTGAGAGATGGGAAGGGAGTGGAACAAACCAAAAAGGAGAGCAATTCAAAGAGAAGCAGCTTTTCCCGTTGGGGAGAAGGTTTCTTGATAGTCTAAGCCGTAAATCTGATTAAAACCTTGAATGCATAGTCAACTCTTGTAAAAAAGCGGGTTGCCATGGAAGTTGTCCTTGAGGCAATACACCAAGGTAGTATTGAGAGGATTGTCACGTTTGAGGCCATCATAATCCTCCCAAATTCCAAGAGCTTCAATACCATTGAGTTCAGCGTCCATTGAGGTTTCCCACTTCAAGTGATTGGAGCATTGTTTAGCTTGTTTGTATGATCAAGGCACGTAGTAGTGATGATACCCGTACCGCTGAGGGGGATTTAAGCCTGGTCAATTGCAAAGTGAGTAACCGGGGATGAGTTGTTCAGTGAGTTCTGTAGAGGGATTGGACTCAGAGTTTGATTGCAAACTATTTGAATATTCAGGAGAAGAACTTGAGGTAGAGACTTGTTCTCTGGTAGGGGAATTGGTGAATGCATCATTGGTTGGTAAATTTTGAGAAGATGAGTTCAGAGAGGAGATGAGGAAATCTTTGTTGAGATCAATATGAAGCTGATCCACGGGAGGACTAGAGACTGAGGGAGCATGGGATAGATTTTTATTTTTGAGAAATTTCACAGGTTTAGAGGAAATAATAGAGTTGTCAGGTTTCAAAATTTGACATGACAAGAAATTTGGGTTATAACACACAAGGGTACCAGGAAGCCCTCAATCTTTGAATTTTTCGCCACAATGAATCTTTTTTTCAAGGTAAGCAACCTTGGATCCAATAGGGTTAAAGAATGAAGTGGGAAGAGATTTGCTGGTGAAAAGTTGATAGGGAGAGGGAGAATTGGGAGCCTTACAAATTTGATTCAGGGTAAGAGAAGCAGCCTTGGCCACTTTGGCCAAAAGATTAAGCGGTAGTTTAGAGCTTCAAAGAATTGCTCTCATGGCTTTGGTGAGAGTTCAATTGGCTCTTTCTACTTTACCATTGTTTTTGTGGTGGTAGGGTTCAGAGATTAGGTGTTGAATCAAATTGGATTGGAAGAAGTCTTTGAGTTCCAAGGAGGAAAATTTTCTGCCACCATCAGTGCAGATGGTAGCAGGAAAACAGTTTTGTTTTTGTTTCTTGTGGTTTAGAATAACCTTGAGTTGAGGACAGGCATCTGACTTGTGCATGAGAGCTATCACAGATATTTAAACCAAAAAGTTTTCAATGACAGTCATAATATAGTTCATGTTGTTTTGCAAAGAAGGATTTATAGGTCCAATCAGGTCAATGTGGATTTTTTCGAATGGCTTTGACAATGGACTAGATGTAATTTTGAATGGGGATTTTGAAATTGTGGAGAAAACACAGTCTTTGCATTGAAATTCAGAGAGAGCTTGAGTGGAAAGAGAAGGAAATAGATTTTTGAGGCGGTACGGACTGGCATGTCCAAAAGATTGATGTAAAGATTTGATGAAATTGAGATTTGGATTGTTGAGAGACAAGTGGAAGAACTTATTGTTGTTGCAGATTTGAGAAGGGGAATTAAGGAAAAATAGGTTCTAGTGGATGAATCCAGTGAAGGCCAGTTGGGATTTGGAGAATAGAGAGAATTAATTTTTGGAAGAAGAGAGTGAAAACTTCTTGGTGGTGATAAGTTTGCCAGAATTAATAAATTTGACCACAAGATCCCCAACAAAGAGACAATTGCAAAGAGAGACGTAAAAGCCTTTCCAGGTTAATTTGACCGTACTGTTACCCTTGATGGGAAGTTTAGCATCCTCCTTCCCAGTGTTGATGAATTTGTCCCCAGTGAGCTCATCAAGATGAGTAAAGAAATTGTACGAGTTGAACATGTGGAAGGAGGCGCCAGAGTCAAGGATAATTTGATTTAGGGAATTGATATCTTCAATCCACGTGGTGATAAGTGACAAATAGTGAGCAACTTCTTTGGACTTTGATTGGGAATTGAATTGGGCTCTCCAACGGGCTTGAGAATCCTTCCACCAGTTGGGAGAAAGATTCTCATGAAGATGCCAACATTTGTTTTCTGGTTTATCAGGGGATTGGGGATTGTGATATCCCTTTTTACATCAAATTTTGGCAGGGATGGGTTTCTTGGTTGGCCAAGAAGATACAAGAGCTGTGTCACTGAGCTTTGTTTCTTTGTATTTGACTTTGATTTCATTTTTGAGCTGAGTAAGGTGATTGAGAACAAGGTCCACAGTGACAGTCTTGTCCAAATGCATAATCTGTTGCCAAATAGAGTGGAATGATGGAGGAAACTTGAAGAGAATGAGGTACAAAATAATGTTGTTGGGTATATCTATTCCAACGTCTACCATTCTTTTAATGGAAATCTTGGTTTTGGTGATGAAGAGGTTAATTGCATTGGGCTTGAACTGTTGATAGAGGAATTCTTTGAAGAAACGGGCTCCGTTGGGGTTTTGGGAAGAGGCAAATCTTTCCTTGATATTCTGCCAGAGAAGTCAAGCTGAAAAAATGTTAGAGGGGTTTACCACGTTGTTATGAGTTATTGAATAAATTTGTGAGAGCAGAATGACTCGGGTTTCCATGTCCTTGAAAGCCCTGAAATTTTTGGAGTCATCCTCTAGGGCTTCCTTGATTCCCTTGAGCTTGACTAGCATAGAAATTTTGTCTTTCCAAATTGAGTAGTTTTCATCTGAGAGAATGGATACCGCTTTGAGAGCTGCCTTGAGAATTATCTGTTGGAAACAATTCTTACTGGATCCCTCCATAGCTTCAATTAGGTTTTTCGGGTAGAGTTTTGGCTTTTAACCATGTTGAATTTCTGTAGAAGACTTAAGAAGTCAAGAACATAGAGGGCTGAGCTGGACAAAACATCAGTAAAGAGAATGTGTCATAAAGGAAAAAAAAGAAATTGAGAAGGGAAGAAACCAACATCCAGCAACTGAATGAAAAGAGGCATTCAACAAGATTATGGGCTTTCAGGTTTTGATTCAAGATGAGTCACAAGCAGGCGGCAATGAATAACTTTTGGAGGAGGATTAAATGAAAAGTTGGACTTTAAGAATGAGATTTAGATAGCAAAAAGTTCTGATCTTACTATTCAGTTCTTGTTTGAAGGAGAACATGAGAAGTCAAGTTTGTGTTGATTTGATTTATTTGAGTTGGTCTTTGTATTGATTATTTGAGAAATAGAAGAAAAGAATAAATAAAGAAAGATGAGAAAAAGGAAGAATGAAAGAAGAAAAAAAAGATGTAATCAAGAGTGGTTGGGTTTTGAGTGTTGAGGTTTTTCTGAGTAGTGAGTGGTTGAGTTGTGAGTGTTTAGATTGCGGAAGATGAGGATAGACTTGAGTGAGTGAAATAGAGCACATTTTGTGACATTGCTTGAGAATGCGCCGGTGTGACAGATGTGACTTGAGAAGCGCGGATGACTTGAGAAGCATGGAGGTGACAGGGAAGAGAACAAAGAGAGACAGAAAAGGAAAAATAAGAGACCGGAGACAGCAATTTACCCAACAGGATCCCTCTTAGATGAAAGCTGTGAAAATCTTTTGATTTTATTGGGGGCCCCTTTGGGTCTTCCTCAAATTTTTCTTTCTTCCTTTGATAGGGGTTCTTGAATGGGAGTTGGTTGATACTTCCCTTTTGACAGTTTCATTATTTCTCCAAGGTAAAAATGTTGTTCTCCTGGGTGCAATTTAAGGGATTTTTCAGAGTTCATTCTAAAACTGTTGTATGTTGGATGATTGGGAAGGTGATTCATGCAATGTTTGAAAAGTTTGGAATGATTGCTTCTCAGCAATCTTTGAATAATTCCAAAATAAAAGAAAACAATTCAGAATTAAATTTTAGAATTATGTGTTTCTCCAAGAAAAGAAAACATACTGAATTAGGAGGTTTGACATGCCACTGGGGATGAAAATCATAGAGAAAATATTTTTGCTTTTTGATATTTGCCTTTTTCACTTGGTGTACACAAGGAATACCCATGAAAGAAGAATAATCACAATCAGAACAGCTGCTTGATTTTTCTGCTGAAATGTGAAAGGAAAGCACAATCTTGAGAGCATAGTGGCTTATTTGTGCTTGGAGGTGTTCAACAAAATATGAGAGACCAATCAAGTTCTTTAAATCTTTCTGAGAATTTTAAATGGCAGTTTCATGGAGTTCAATTGAAAATGAATGATATATTTGGTGAAGTAAATCATAGAAGGAACCAGGAGAAGTTGTGATAAATCATTTTAAATAAGATTGAAGCCCTTCTATTCTAGATGTGCTGGTATTTCCAAAAGGGTAATGTTAAATGCACAACTGTTTGAGTCATTCACACAACTCAAATGGGCCATGTGGAGTTGTGTACACAACTCAAATGAGCAGTGTGGCATGTTACACGACTTCAATGGGCCTTGTGGCATGCTACACAACTCCAATGGTTTGTGTAGGGTTGTACATAGCTCAAATCTAGTTGTTTTCCATGCCACAAAAATAAAGGAATTTTAGGCTTAAGGAAAAACTAAAATAAACTAAATAAAAAAAACAGAAATCAACCAAAAAATAAAAAAATGTTGATTTTTTGGTTTAAAAAAAATCAAAATATCAAATATAAAATATATAAAAAAAAATAATAAATAAATTCTTGAAAAAACCTTGGGGGGTTGTATACCCCTGTGCACAGGTCTAAATGGTTGTTCCAAGGGGTAAAAAATAAAAACTGGCCATTATGGGGGGTATATTCCCCCCCAGCGGTTGCACGTGTTTGGAACAACCCTTTGGAGTAGTTTATGGGACACAATGCATTGAGAGGCCCTACACGACTCCCACAGGTTGTCTGGGGCCCAAAACAACTCTCACAGGTTGTGTGGGTCCCTACACAACTCCCAAAGGTTGTGTGGGGCCCTACACAACTCCTACAGGTGGTGTGGGGCCCTAAACAACTCCCACAGGTTGTTTGGGGCCCTACACAACTCCCACAGGTTGTGGGGGGCCCTAAAAGACTCCCACACGACTGGATTTGTGAATTTATCTTCACCCTTTCCAAAATGCAGGTGCTTTTTTGCAGCATATGAGAAAAAAAAATATTTTAGAGGAAGCCAGTTTTCAAGAAGGTAGTCAGAAGTAGGGGGATTCCAGACAACATTCAGTTTGTTAAAATTATCTTGATATCAATTTTCAGATTTTGATTTGACCAGAATATTCCATTGTTTTCTGAATACCATCAAGTCTTCTTCAGATTTTAAGTTTTTGCTACAATTTGTTTAAATTTTTTTGAAGATATTTGAGACACAGAGTAAATGATGAGAGTTGGGAAATACAGTTTCAATGGAATGAATCAGGGCTTGCTCTTTGTCAGTCAAAATGACTTAGCTTCTTCATGTTCTAATAATTTATGAAGTTGTTGGAGAGCACATTCACAGTCTTCCTTTCTCTCTTGCAAGAGGAAACAGAAACCAACAGAGAATGTTCTAGCACAATTTTTGAACCCAACAATGTGAAGAGGATTCATTGAAAATCTTTTGGTTTTATAGGTACATTCAATCATTAATACTGATGGAATGAGTCTGATTAATTGGATAAAATCTGGGTGAGAAATGAATAAAGAACTAATATGACTTTTTCATTATTGATTTCATATGTGAAAGAACAGTTTCTTAATTCAATTATTAAGGCTTCTATGGGTGATTTTTTTGAGGTTAAACCTGCTAACATGATGTATCACCACAGTCGCGGACTGAATTGAAGAATTAATGATTTTCAGGGGAGGACCCAAGCTTTGGTTAAAGAATTTACCATATCCTCTTTATCACCCTGGAGACTTCTATAAAATGCATGAGTGGATGGATCAGTTGATTGTGGATGATTGTGATCAGGGCATTGGATCTTTGTCTCCCAAAGACCAGAATTCTTGCAAAATTTTCCAGAGAATTTGAAGGAACTGTTTTTTTTTGGCAAAGTTTCTTTTTCTAGTTGATGAAAGTCTTTTGCTATCCAAATTGGTTTTAAAATACCCAGATTTGTCAGATTGGGAAGTATATCTTTGCTCTTTATTATTGGAGACTTTGGTGGAAATGGCATATCCATGGGATTAAGCCCACTTTCACACAAACACCCCAGGTACTATAGGGAAACCTTAGATGATTTTTAGCACAAAAGGAAAGCTAAGTGCAAGGGCAAGTGCAAGGTAGCAAGGGCTAACTGCAAAGTGAAACCTTATGGTGGAGTAACTTGACAAACAGCAGGAGGGATGAATGTTACAATGGAAGGAAACCAAGCCAAAGCCCAATGTGATGATGGGATTTAGCAAATGCAACAACGTATGAAATTAAATAACTGAGGAGAAAATCCTCAGGCAAAAAGAATAGCCTTTATAAGGTAATCCAAGATGACTAGATACAACCTGATGGATGGTCAACTACAGTTCTGAGCAGTGAGGCAATAAATGGAATGGACAGAGTACAAAAATGAAATGAAAGTATGAATTGTTTTTAAGGTCTTAGCGTAAGTGCAAGAAAATAGGGGATGAATGCATTGGAATGTAACAGTTGAGACATGAGAAAATGACGTCAGAAGCAATGAAAATATGAAGGTGTATTTTATGCAGGGTAAGGGACTAGTCTATTTGTGAACTATACAGTTGAGATGGTTTGACTAGCGTGAGTGAGAACTACCAATAGCCAATGGGCGGGACCCAAATGGATGGTTGACCAAGGTAGAGTTTACTGCAAGTTTTGCAAGTCAATGCTGAGTCAGTTTCCAAGAATGAAATTTTGTTATGCGTTGATCAGCAGAAGGCACCATTGATTTTGTGCTTCTAGTTTTTCAGGCTTATGGAATGAGGTAGATGGTACTTGAAGAAAAATATTATGTCAAAGTAGGAAGATGATAGCCCTTAAGCTCAAAGCGTGAAAGTTTCCAGGGTATAAAGATGCAAGCTCCTGCAAACGTTCAGACAGTTTTCCCATTGATTCAAAAGTTTTTAAAATTACTTTATAACCATTAATCCTTACTTCTTTCCTTTTAATAGATTCATAATTAATTATGTTGTGATCATAATTCTTGCCTTTTAAAAACATCATTTGACAAAACAAGCAATTTGTACAATTACAGCCATGCGAGATATTTGAGAAAAGTGCGAACAGTGTCACTTGCACAAGGTTGCTTGTAAATTCCCTATAATTAGCAAGCTAGTCATAGATTTCCCAGAAGCGTTTGGAAGGGAGGTGCAAAGTTGAAGGTCCGCGCCACAAGTTAATTATCATATACCACCATTGCCCGAAATTGAGTTCTTAGGTATTTGGAACCCTGTTTAGTCAAGGCTGAGAGTTAAATAAGTACAAAAGTAAAGAAAGGGAGAAATGGAACTAATATAATCATCATTGATGTAGTGCTGCCAAGTTTCTGACAGTACACCACCAATACACCTCCGCTGCCACCGCCATATACTGGATCAATTGGGTTGGAAGTCCAAAGAAAGGTGCAAAGTGAAGTGCAAGCCAAAGAAACGCAGACAATCAAAGAGGCAAGGGAACAATAAATGACGTAAGGGGAGGTGGAACTGGAGCAAAGGGAGGAAAATGAGGAATAAGGAAATGGAATAGAAGGAAGGAGTGGAATAGAAGGAAGGAGTGGAATGGAATGGGAGGTGGAGGAATGGAGTGGAATGAAAAGAAATGAGATGGAAGGCCAAAATGAGGAGAGCCGAGTGCAAGTCAAAGGGCAAATCCAAACTAATGAAAGGCAATTGAATGGCGACGTTGGAGAAGGTTCTTCAAGGGGCCAAAGGAAGAGAGCTCACAAGGAACTCATAGAGGAAGGTGGATGGAATACCCAACCAAAGAGGGTTTGGGCTGCAAAGTGCAATGAAATCTGCAAAAGAAATCTGGTGGAGCAAGTAATTATCTTTCAAAGATTGTCTAATTTGGTAGATGACAAACAATTGGAAGAATTTAGGTTGATGGTAGAGGAATTTAATGAGAATTGGGAGGAAGCAGAAAGGGAAATAAAGGATAATGTATGGAAATATATATTTTTTTTATTATTATTTTACTATTATATATATATATATATATATATATATATTTGTTTAGGAAGAATAAAATTTTTGATTTGAAAATAAAATGTAAAAGGATAAGATTTGTGAAAAAAGAAGAAAATGGATATGAGAAAGGCAAAGGAAATGAAATGAGGAAATGGGACAAGATTGATGGGAAGGACTGGGATGGAAGTGTGGAACGGGATGGAAGTGTGGAATGGTTTGGAAGTAATGGAATGGAATGGGAGCTAAAATTGGCAAGGTTTGTAAGGGTAACTTGAATGGAAGTCTTGGACCAAATTGGGAGAGTTGCAAAGGTGATGGGCTGGTTACCACAAGGTACAATCTTGATTGGACTGGAAGCCAGTCCATTTGACAATGTATTGAAGCTTTCCTTTGCGTAACCTGGAATCTAGGATATTGCTTACTTCCCACTCTATCTGATCATGGACTGGGACTGGTTTGGGGGGGTAGGAGTCTTTCCCAGGTATAGGACTTGAGCTGGCTGTAGGAGAGACACATGAAAGACCAGGTGGATACCTTTCCATTTCATAGGTAAGGTAAGTTTAAAAGCGTTAGGGGAGACTATTGATTTGACTGTGAAGGGGCCAAGCTTTCTTTCAGAGAGTTTACAAGTTGGGGGAGTACTGCGAATATTGCAATCATCAAGCCATACCTAATCTCCTACTGCAAAAGTTGGGGCCAAAGTGCAGAGTTTATCTGCTTGTTCCTTGTAGCGCTGGTTGCTGCTTCAAGGTTGGTTGAAAGTTGAAATTGAAGGGATTGGATGTGGATAAGGAAAATGGTAGCAGGTTGAGAATTTGTTACTTGAAGGGAAGAGAAATTTGGGTTTGCACCATAAAGAGTCTTGAATGGCAACTGTTTTTTTGAGGAATGAGAGGAGTTGTTTTAGGCAAATTTGGCTAATGGGAGCTGTTGTGACCAGTTGTCCTGTTGGTAGGAGACATACATTCAAGATACTGTTTGAGGATCTGATTGATCCGCTTGGTTTTCCCATCCATTTCTGGGTGGTAAGACGTTGATAAATTGCAAGTAATCTTCAAATGTTGACACAGCAAGGTCCAGAAGCTAGAGACAAACAAAGATCCACAATCACTAATTAAGTTATCAGGGAGACCATTTTTTGAGAATACATATTCTTTGAATAAATAAGCTAAGTCTTCCAAAGAGGCTTTCACATTACTGCAAAGAAATGAAGCCATCTTTGAGAAGCAATCTACTACTACTAAAATAGCATCATAACCACTAGAAATAGGTAATTTCAGAATTAAGTCCATAGAAAGCAAGTACCAAGGAATTGGCGCAATTGGAAGTGGTTGGAGCAGCCCATACTTCTGTTGTTTCAAGGACTTGTTCGAATTGAAAACACAGCACCTTTTAACATAGTCTTTTACTTCATTGGTCATACCAGGCCAATAGGAGTTTTGTGCATTCAATAGGTAGGGTTTATCCTGCCCATAATGACCAGCAAGCGGGGAATCATGCCTTCACTCAAACATATATAACTTACTGAAAGGCTTATCTGGTACTACTATACAATTTTTATTAACTAAATAATCATTTTTTTCAATACTATAATCACTATTTAATAAGTTTTCATTCTTGCAAAGTTACTACACTTGAGGTTGTCAAGTTGAGCTTGTCATTTTTTGGAAGCCAGATCTCAGAGGTGAGTGATTATTGAACTGAGTTTGGAAGACTGGTTTCAGAAAAGTGTCCTCACGTTTTCAGGATTGTTGTCAGCAGAGGTTCTCCACGCTCCTGGGTGAATTTCAACCCAACATGACAAAGCATCAGGGACTACGGATTGTTTCCCAGGACAGGAGGTGATCATCAAGTTGAAATCAAGGAGGTATTTGGCCAAACGTGCCTGTCTGCGTGTAAGGAATTTTGAGCTCATAAAATATTTCAAAGAATTGTGATCAGTTACTACCTCAAAAGGTTCCATAAGGCTCAAAAGGTATGAACACCATTTTTTCAAGAAAAGAAAAATTGTGTGAAATTCCTTGTCATGAATCTCATAATTAAGCTCTGAAGCAAGAAATTTGCAAGACTTGAAAGCTACAGGATGAAAAAGAGAAGAAGAGGAAGAAAACTGAAAGATTACTCTTGCAATTGCATAGTTGCTTGCATCTATTTTGACAACAGTGCAAGCAAGCTTGTTAAATTGACCAAGTATTGGAGCAATGGTAAAGGCTTTCTTCAAAGCTTCAAACTCTAAAGCAGCTTTTTCTGTGAAAACAAAGTGAGTGTTTTTTTGAAGAAGGTTAGTGAGGTTTACATTTTTTTTGGAATAATGCTCAATAAACCTCCTGTAAAAATTACTGAAACCAAGGACAACTTGAGCAGATTTAACAGAGGAAGTTTGGGGCCAATCCATTATGCGTTTTCTTGTGGATGGGTCCATCAATAGTCCTTGCTGCAAGACTTTGAAACCTAAAAATTGAAGAGAAGGAGTATGAAATTTGCACTTAGAGGCTTTTGCAAACAGGTCACTCTTGCAAAGTCTCTGCAGCACATCTTGCGCATGTGCAATTTGATCCTCAAGAGTTTTTGAGTAGACTAGTATATGGTCAAGATACACCTCAAAATATTTCTCTAAAAGGTCAGAAAAAATGTCATTGACAAAATGTTGAAAAGGAGAAGGATAATTGCAGATGCCAAAGGTCATGACGGTATACTCATAAATTCTGAAAAATGTTCTCATTGTGGTCAAATAATCATGTTCTTTTGCCATGAAAACTAGGTTATAGGCACCTTGAAGGTCTAAATTTGAGAAAAAAGCAGCTCCATGAAAGAGAGTGAGGAGGTGCAAAATAGGCCATACTGGGTGGGCATTCTTCTGGGTTACCTGGTTCAGTTTCCTATAGTGAACACAAAGGCAAAGTCCACCATCTTTCTTTGGAACAAATAAGACGGTTGAACCAGTGTTCAAATCACTTGGTCAAAAAAATCCTTTCAATACATTTCCCGCAATGTATTCTGGAAGCACAATTGATTCCTGCTTCAAGAGAGAGTAGACTGGTCCGGAAGCCAGTGGTGGGCCAGCAAGTTCAATTTTATGATTGCAAGGACGGAATTCAGGAAGTTTATCTGCTTTTACAGCTGAAAAGACGTCAGAGAAGTTATGATAAACAGAAGGTAAAGACTCTCAAATGATTTCTAAATCTGCAATCTTGTCATCTTTGGGCACAGGATTTGAAGTGCTTGCATTATGGGAGAGGATTAGGGAGCTCAAAATACAACATTTGGTTGGTGCCTGTTTCTCTTCAAACAAACAAGGAAGAATGAAGTCAGACAAATAAGTGATAACTCCTAAATCTGAAGAGGGAACTTGGGAATGAAGCTCAGGATATTGAAAATCTCCTGGCGGAAAAGTGTCATCAAACTCAATGACAGTTTCAGGCAGGCTGTTTGATTCCTCTTTGATGGAAGGGTTACTCTCCTGGGGTTGTGAGGTTTGAAAGTTAATTACTCCTTCTTGCCAATTCACATATGTATTCCAGTTTACTAGGAAATCATGGCCTAGAATGGTATCATCCATTCCAGGAATATCCAAGACAAATAAATCCCATTCAAAGAAGGGGAAATTGGAGAAGGCAATGGTCCATTTTGCCTTTTGGGAAACCCAATGAGATGGCTCAGTTGAACTAATTAATAAATAGATAGGAAAATTATCTATCTTGGAACATGTGAGGTTTTTGGAAGTGGCAAAAGATTCACTTTTATAAGAAACATTAGCGCCAGTATCAAGTAAACCTCAATAAGGGGAGTTGTCCAAATGGAAAATGACAAATCTTGAACTTGAAGCACCTAGTGTCTCCCAAGTGCAAAGATTGACTCGTTGTAATTTAAATAATTTGTAGGCTTCCTTGCAAGTGTTGGGAAAACTTCAAGCTAATTTTTTGAATGTTTAGCCATTTCATGCGCTAGCTGCTTTTCACAAATATTGAAATCATTTTGACCTCCACAATTCATACATAAGCCAGTCTTTTACCTCCTTAACCATTCCTCATTCTAGAGCATCCCAGTTTCTTTATCCAGGAACTTTGGAGTTTTGGCAAATAATTTTCCTTTTAGGCTTGAGTGCAAGGTTGGATTTGGTCTTGATTATTTTGGGTTCTTCAAAGATTGTTTTGAGGATTTGTCCACCTTTGGAGTCAAAGTTGACGGTCCATGGTCCTTTTGTTGAGAGCATCTCTTGTGGTTATAACCATTATCAAGCTAAATCACTCAATCAATTAACTGCTGAAGGGAGGTTGTCTTATGTCCCCCAACTGAGATTTGTTCTATTAGGCGTGCTGGTAAAACTTTTAAAAAATGAAATACAAGGGCTTCCTTGTTCCATTGGATGCAAGACTGCAAAGTTTTAAAATTGGAAATATAAACAGAAGCTCTACTATTTTCCTTCATGACAAGATTATTGAGTTTTTATTTGGTTTTTTGAACTTCATTAGGGTCTCCAAACAGGGTGAAAATCTGTTGCTTGAACTTTTCTTAATTGTTGATAATACAAGTGGGAAAAGTATTTTCTAATAGTTTGAGGTAAGGTTCAAACCACTTCAAGGCTCTTCCACCAAGGAAGGAAGATGCGTAAATAACTCTAAGTCTGTCAGTAGGGAAATTATGAGGATTGTCTGACTAGATTTTTTTGCAGGACCGTAAGTAGGATAAAAGTTTATGAGGTTTTTCCACAGTAAATTTATCAGGCTGCTTCATGCCCGGGTCGCAAAAAGTAGGACCCTTCAGACCAGATTTCAAGGCAGTTTGATTGAGTGCCTGGAGCAGAGTTGTGAGTAAGGTTGAGGCACCAGGTTTGGGAGCCTTAATGCAAGCCTGTTATCTACCACAAGTCAAGGTTTCATTGGAAGAGTCTTCAATTTCTTCAAGAGGGTCCACTTCCTCCCACAAGGGAGTAAGGGGATGATTGAAAGGTTCAACCAAAGGAGATTTAAAAGAAGGGACATGATCTAAAGGTTTTCTGGCCCAAGAAACGCTGGATCTCCCTACCCAATGGATATCATCATTTTGAGGGGTGAGGGAAGCGTTCCTGTTTGAGCAAGTATGTGAGATTTTAAGAGGAAATCTATTATAGGTTGGCAAGCTACAGTAGATGGGTTGAGTTAGTTAATTTACTGTCAAAAAAACACCCCAAGTACTATAGGTCAATCTTAGATGATTTTGAGCACAAAAGGAAAGCTGAGTGCAAGGGCAAGTGCAAGGTATCAAGGGCTAACTGCAAAGTGAAAACTAATGTTGGAGTAACTTAACACACAGCAGGAAGGATGAATTTTCCAATGAAAGGAAACCAAACCCAAGCCCAATGTGATGAATGGATTTAGCAAATGCAAGAAAGTATGAAATTAACTAACTGAGGAGACAATCATCAGGCAAACGGAATAGCCTTTGAACGTAAGACGAGATGACTAGTGTCAGCCTCCTGGATACCAAGACCCTTGCTAACCTTTAGCTACTAGAGGTGATAGAATAAATAATTAATATATTGTTTAATTAATGCAGCAAAAATCCATAAAATATTTGGATAAACCATATTGCAAGCTTAATTGGTTTGGTTATGATTTATTGTTATAAATCAATATGAATAAATTGATTATTAAATATTTTTATAGAGGGGCCAAAATTATATTGGGGATCTTTAAAACCTTTCTTCAGGTATTTCAGTATGAAAACACATAGTCCTGGTTACTTGAGGCCCTTTAGTTTAAATGATATTTTTCCCAAAGATAATATGTATATAAAATACACAGTGGAGTGGCAGGGCTTTGTAACCAAGCTGCCACAATAGAGAAAGGATAATAAAACTCACTGGTATATTATTAAATTCTTTGGGTATCTTTTTGGGACCTGCACTGATGGGTTAAACCTGTATAATGGGGTTATACGGTTGTTCAGCAGTTTAAATTAATAAAAAGAGGTTAAGGACAGATATTATTAATCAGACTAAGCCATAAATCACTTAGTTATCTCTTATAAGTAATTGATTACCTTGGAATGGTGTCTGGGTATAAATTCAACTGGGTCTCTGCACATCAATATCCTCAAAAGAGCTCTTTATATATAGCTTTTGGAGTCCCAATATTGTCTTTCTGAGGGGTACAGGGGCTCAAAGGGACAGACACTGATGCTAGAAGGGTAACAAGTGGTAGCCTGTCACTTTTTTTTGGTTCTGTAGCATGGGTCCCATCTAATTCCTCAGGGTATGGGAATTATTCTACTTTTTAATTGATATTAGGAGGTGTGAATAAGACAAATCTGTCCTATTTATGTTGTTATTTAATTAAATATCCATAGTAAATGTTCCCAGTAAGTTAATAATTATTTTAATAGAAATTCCTCAGGACATTCTGATGTCAGGCAAGTTCTCATTAGGGGGTATCAAAGTTAACCAAACCCGCCATTTTTTAATGGCGGGTTTCAACCCAAATCCGCCATTTCAAACCCGCCATTAAAAATCAAAAAAACCCACTTATTTCAGACCAGACGTGTCAAAGTTAACCTGAAATAAGTGTGTTTTTTCAAATAAAGTATTTAAATGCTTCCACCACCTGTCCGCGTCATACACCCCTTTCTTCCCACCTCCTTCTACCTCCGACCTCATCGGAAAATGTTTTACCCCCACCCTCATCATAAAATTGATTGACCACTCTCATCACTTTATTGCTCTCATCACTTGATCACTCTCATCCACTTCATCTCTCTCAAAACTTCATCACTCTCATCACTTAACCGCTCTCATCACTTGATCACTCTCATCCACTTTATCGCTCTCAAAACTTCACCACTCTGATCACTTTATTGCTCTCATCACTTGCGTAGCCCAAACTCTTTCAAATGGCCCCTCAGCGAACCTCCCCCCACAAGTCCAACACACCCAAGAGAACATCACCAAGGAACTCCAAAACAAACAATCCTCCCCCATCAGCTTCCAAGGGCTCAAGTCAGCTCAAGAGAGCTGATCACATCATCCTGGTAAACTGGCTGAAAATTCCCTCCAACTACAATGCCTGCTTTGGATCCGACAACGAAACACATGTTGGCCGACCTCAATCCTCTAAGGTCAATGGTTATCTCCTGATGGCCAATGAACTCAAGAACAAAACAAAAGGTAGGCTGGATCTGTCATCCAAACAGATGAGGGAGCGGTTCAAAAACTATTGAGCCAAGTACAAAAAGGCCCACTCCATGTCTATCTCCACTGGCTTTTGTATCACCGACTTGGATAAAGCCAAAGGAATCAACTTGGTGGTTGATAAGTTGGACTCCATTTGTCCTTTTTATATTCAAATGGATGAAATCTTTGGAAAGAAGGCCAACATCACCCCCCTAGCTGCTTTTGATGCCCAACAATCCAATTCCGTTGATGCCGAGGACTTGGCTGGGGATGCTCAGCCTACCAACGGGGACCTTGATGAAACCTTGGCCTTGGAGTGGCCCCCATCTGATGACAAGGAGGATATTCAAACACAATCAGCTCCAATCACTTCTACTTTGGTATTGATTGATCAGTCAATCCAAACCTTGGACCCCTCACTTCCTTCTTTTGATTTCTCTCTTCCTGGGGCAGAACAACTGGAGAACTTGCCCAATGAGGAGGATGTTATTCCTGGATCACCGTTGCCATCAACATCTGCTCAAGTAAGGAATTAAATTGTTTTCAATTCTGTCTGGTTGCTCCGGACTGATTTACATTGTAAAAAAACAGGCTCATCCATTTTTGATTGGCCAAAAACTCAAGCCAATGGGGCCTCCCACATCACCTTCAAATATTAGTGAGGACTTTCAGACTCAAACCTCTTCTGCCAAGGGTAAGGGAAAGGCCTCCAATTCCATCAATGTCAACCCCAAAAGTCATCAAAAGAGGAGAAACACTTCCAGTTTTTCGGGCTTTGAAGAAATCATGGAGAACCAAGATTCATGTAAGTTGATTGATTCAATATCATTTCTTTCCAAATCATGCTCATTGCCATTCCCCTTCAAAAAACAGTGAAATCACAAATTGAATCAGATAAACTTCAGTTTGAAAAACAAAAGTGGGATCGCCAACTGGCCATGGATGGTCAAAAGCAGCAAGCTGAGACTTTGGCTAATCAACAAAAATTGGATGCTGAGTGGAGGTTGAAACAAGCTGAGCTAGAGTTTCAAAAAGAGGAAAAGGAGAAGGATCAACAGCAAGTGCAACTGGAAAAGGAGAGGGAACAACGGGCAAACAAAAAAACGGATAAGGTATCAGTAGCTTTGGCTTGCATTGGCAGTGGTAGATCGGTAGAAGAAATACAGAAGATTACTCAAATGCTGGGCTTGTAAATATATTTGCATGGATGAAAGAAAAAAAAATTATTTTTTACTACAACAACGTTTGAGAGCATTTTTAACCCCACCAATATACAAATCTTTTTTGTTTTTATTGATATTTTTTTCTCTAGAGTAAATTTGGCCATTTTTCATGTCCCTACAAGTGCTCTGAGTTTTTTTTATTAATTTGGAGTGACATGGCCATTCTGGTATGAGTTGCTGTTTCCACAGCTGGAAAGTACAGTGCTTGTACTTGTTAGCCGCCCAAACCATTTTGACTATACCTTTTTGCTTGAAATCAAGCTTGCAACTAAAGCACTTTGGCCCAGTTGTTTGAGCCTGATGTGGGCAAGGAGACAATTTTTTGCTCAAGGCAGTGCCACTGTGGGTTAAATCAAACCAGACCCTGTCACACAATGGTCTTGAACATCATACTTTCCTGCAAAGGGATCACAGTTATACTCAAACCCAAGGTTGCAAATGAAACAATTTGGCCCAACTGACCAAGTGCCAATCCTCTCACATTGACAACCATTGAAAAGGCCCAATGGATACCTCCCCAAAAACCTCCTCCTACTCACTTCTTCTATCTCGTCATCCCTCTACAACTCGGGTAGCTGGCCCATGGTGACATCAAACCAGAAAACGTGATTGTAAAATCTTGGAATTGGGTTTACATCACAGAATTCTCATCAACCTTCAAGCCAACCTTCTTACCCGAGGATGATCCTGCAGAATTTTCATACTTCTTCAATACTTCCTCCCGTCAATCTTGTTACCTCTCCCCAGAGAGGTTTCATTCCACCCAAGTCGACTTGGAGCCAACAACCAAGTCTAAGGTCCTAGAATCCATGGATGTCTTTAGTTTAGGATGCTTGATTGGTGAACTATTCACCAAGGGTTGTAGTCCGTTCAGTCTTAGTCAAATGTTCAACTACAAGTCTGGCAAATATTCTGTAGAACCTTACCTACGTGGAATTGAAGATGAAAAGATTCGGGTCAGCGTTTTGATTGGCGACTATAAGTTTGTTGATTTGGATCCACTGATCTATCACCTCTCATCTCCAGGATCTTGTCCATAGAATGATTCAGCTCAATCCCTCCAATTGGTTAACTTTTGAGATGTATTTGAACAACTGTTGAAGCAACCAAACCTTCCCACATTTGTTCTATTTGTTTCTCCATCCATTCCTCTGAAGCCTGCAAGATCTTTCCGGTCCAATCCATTTGCCTGGACCACGCCGTTGGACAAACCTTGACACGCCCAGGATTGGTGGGCCGTTTCCGGGTGGGGCCAGAGTCCCTGAGATCACGTTCCAATCTAAACTCAGGAATGACACTGATGGAATCATAGAAAAGTTGTGGTCAGATTTTGACTATATCTCAGGCTTCATCTGCTCCTCTCACCAGCGGAAAACTTGCTCCAAGGCCATCGAGCCCATCGTCGACAAGATTCCCCCATACTCCCACACGTTATCTGTTGAGCCATCCAAATGCGCACTCACTCAGACCTCTCGAACAGCTTGGGTAAAGACTCTTACGCTGAGATCATGTCCTGGTTTATCTTGGGCCCTTGGTAACATTGTGAGGCTAATGTGATTCCAAACTCTCCAGGTTTATTTCCCGCTTAGCCTCAATGTTCCTGGGCACGGCATCTATCTCAAAGCTTTCCCAGGTTTATCTCCAATCTTTACCGATGGTTTGTATTATTTGTCTCAACAATTGAAGCAATCAGCTGCGCCCATGCTCATGAATGTATCATTTTTTTTTTACAAAAAAAAAAAAAGATGACGTTGCATTGGTCTTACTATCTTTCCTCAGTTCAAATATTCGCATTTGTTTATATCCTAGCTCAGTTACAAAAGGTTTGGATTTGTATCTTGTCTTGATCAAACATTTGACCAATGAGACCAAACTGGATCATGTGCTGCCATACTTGGTCAGCCTGCTGAATCGCCCCAAGAGCTGTGACTTGATTCAAAGTAGCACCTCGCTGTGTCTGACTCAGGTTGTAAGTGAACTTTGCACGACTGTAACATGGCGTAATTTGTTTTGGTTAACAGAAAACTTGTCAATGTTAGTAGTTATTGCAAGTCGACACAATCACTCCTTCAAACTCATCCCTTTTCCCCAAGTATCTTATCCCTAACCTCAAGCATTTGGTTAACAACACATCTGAGTTTGTTCGGGCCACGCTTGGAAAATGTATCGTCTCCCTGGATTTGACCAGCAAAAGATTTCTGAACTTTGCCCAAGTCATCAATCAGAAGAACCGAGTCAAACGGGATAATAAGCAAATTAATTCAAATGATCCCGTGGATAATTTTGAGGTTTGTTTGACAACTTGATGTCTGCATTTTCTTCATGAAATTCTCAATTGAGTTACTCCAGCTGATCTGTCCAGCTTTGCAGTCCTTGTAAAATTATAACATTAATGAACTTCACCAACAGTTCCAAGAAATCGTCATATCACTCCTGACCAACAGTTTGACCGTGACAAAGAGGTCTCTTCTTACAATCCTTCCTGACTTGTCAAAGTTTTTTGGCCGCTTGAAGACCAAGTAACTCTACTTTCATTGGCCTCAACAAACCGAGATTTCTAACCTGAGTTCCATCAAATCATCTTGGTAGTGACATTCTCCTATCCCACATCCTAACGTATCTAAACGAGAACGACTACATTTTGGGAGCTTCATTCTTTGAACACGTGGTTGAAATCAATGCCTATACTGGGCCGGTGAGCATAGAAGAGTATATATTACCCATGATGATGCAAGCTTTGGCAGGTCAGAACAAAATTTGAAAGGCTGAAAGCATCCACGACTGACCAATTGACCTGCTCGCTTCTATTTTTGCCCACGTTGGACCTAAATTATTGTAGACTCCAAAGAGTTTGTTTTTACTCGTGTTACCACTGCACTAACCAAAATCATCAAGAAAGAAATACTCAAGGAGCATAAGCTTTTGGAGCTGATTGCCGCTTTTATAGTTTTGTTGAGCCATCCCAATTCATGGATAAGACAAGGTTTGTCAAATCGCTCACTGCTCTCCAACCGGGCAAGTAACTTAGTGTGACCTCGCTGACTATAACTTAAATCGCATAAATCACTCTAGCTTCTACCCAACTAGTCCTAACGGTATCCCAAGTATTGCACACAACGAATGTTTGGTGTATACTGTATCCTGCCCTGCGCAAGTTTCTCCGTTGTGACATTGAAGAGCTCAATGAGAACTCCATCCTCACCAATTTAGAAGCCCCGGTATGGTTTTCAACTTAAAAACCCTTGGAGCGCAATGTCTCTGGGAGTTATCCTAACTGCCTACTTTTCACAGATACCAAGGATAGTCTGTATTTTTCTTTGGGTTTTCCATTCATGTTGTGATTCCTGGGTGTCATCCTGAAACACGGTTTGTAGTTTTGATGAGCTTGGCGTTTCAGGAGATGCCAAGGAGACACAACATGGATTGAAGCCTCTAGTTTTGATTCTGCATTATTTTTCTTTGGGTTTTCCATTCATGTTGTGATTCCTGGGTGTCATCCTGAAACACGGTTTGTAGTTTTGATGAGCTTGGCGTTTCAGGAGATGCCAAGGAGACACAACATGGATTGAAGCCTCTAGTAGTAGGAAAACAACACAGACTACCAAACTCAGATGTTACTTCAACATCCAAAAGTAACAAGAAGTTCAACCATGCCAGAAGGCATTATTCACTCTTTCCGTGTTTCCCTAAAAGGTGCTTTGGTTTTTCAACCAAAGCATGCCTGAGATTGAATGCCTTGCATGAATGCGTCCATTAAGGAAACCATGAAAAGTGCTTTCTGATTGATGATGGTATTTGATTGATTGGGCTGTGGCCGCGCCATGCCTGAAACATCAATCCTTTTGTTTATTTGCCCCTTGGTTTTCATAATGTCACCATCTCATTCCAATAAAATACCCCTGACATTGGCAATCGATTGCTCAATCAATGAGAGGAGGAATTGGAGGAGGGGAGGGGCTCACCTTGAGGGATAGAGAAATGGATCCAGGGGGGGACTAAAGGTTGAATGATCAAAGGATCAGCAACTGGTGAGGGGAAGGAAGAGGAACAGGTTGGAGGGGGCTTACCAGGATTAGGAGGAGGGGATTCAGTGAGTGAGGTGAGATGAGGTGGTGGTGGTGAGTAAGGTGGTGGTGATGAGTGAGGTGGTTTGGTGAGGATGAGGAAGGGTTTGACCGGTGAGTGAGTGGGGTGAGGTTGAAGGGGTTGAGTGGTGAGGGGGAGGGGGGTGGCATTTGGTGAGTGGCAGGGTTTGAGGTGGAGGTGTTTTTGGATTCAAGTCCACTAAAAAAAAAATAAAAAAAAAACTCAGGCTATGAATCTTGGGTGAACAACCAAAACCAAAAAAATACGGTGAAGGGAATTTTTACAAATTTCAATATCAAAAAATTACTCATCAAAGCGAGCAAGGGTGAGAGGAAGAATCCGCTCTCTCATAGAAGAAGTGGAGGGACCAGATGAGACAGGGATGATTTGAGGCCAATCAGGAATATCATCTTGGAATATTTCGTCCCATTCATCTTTAATGTCGGCCAAAAGGTTGTGAAGGATTACACAAGTGATAATCCAGTTGATGAGGAACCTCATATCTTTGGAAAATTGGAGCTGGTTTCGCATCTCCCGTAATCTGGCCCATCTTCCTTTCAGAATTCCTATGGCATGCTCAATCCGAACTCGTGATTGGGCAAGAGTATAGTTAAAATTGGTTTTTCCTTGATCATTGGACAAAACATTCCGGTATGCTGGAACTACATATTTCCCACTAGCATAAGCCCAATTGGCAAGAAGTTATTGATCTTGGTCAAAGTAGATCTGTGGTTGTTGGGCAATGCGCATCCGATTGAAAACATATGAATCATGAAAAGAACCTGGAAGGCAAGCATGGAGGGAGATGAACTTCTTGTTGTTAATGCAAACAAGTTGTAGTGCCACGGAGTATCTAAACAAAGAGATGGAACATATTTGGTCAGTGTGTGATCCAAAGCTTTATCATAGCAATTGGAAAAGAAATGAATCAATTGCCTTTTTTTACGATCAAAATAGTGGTTGCCATCTAGGTTGGGTTTTTGACTCAAGGGGATGGTGGTTCCATCAACAAAAACAATGCAACCAGGAAAGCCTTCTGTCTCCATTACTTGAGATATCTCCTTGCGTTCTTCTTTTGTTGGCCATGAAAGGACCGAGCGGCAGAAAGATAGGATAGCAATCATGACTCTTTTGGTGTATAAGTCAATGCTTCCGTAACTGACTGAGAATAGATTTCCCAATCAATGGATTGCTTCTCCATTTCCATTTGACCCCAATCTACAAAGAACAACGGAAAGTTGGATGGCTGGATTGCTTTGAGGATTGCAAGAATTGTTCTGGAAGATGTGGTGGTCTTCAATCATTGCCAAAAGTTTCATGAAAGAAGGCAACAAAGTTTGGAACAGTTGCTGGAAGCTTAAGTCAGGGATGAGATGAAGCTTTTGCCTTTCATACATAGGGTTATGGAGAGTGTGTATTCTTGGAACCATGTATCGCTTTGCCAACAGAGAATCCAAAGCTAACCAAGTTGATTCATAATCAGAGTCTGAATCAGAGTCTGAATGGGAGTCAAACAGTAGCAAAAGTTCAGTCAGCTTTTTTGCGTTTTCAACTTGCTGGCGGGATGTTTGATTGGACATGTTGAGAAAGGTGGTGAGTGATGTGGGTTGATAAGATGATGATGGGATTTGTGTGAAGATGGGTATGTGAAGGTATGTGAAAAACAATAGAGATGTGTGTGATGCGATGGAGATGGGACCGGTATGGATTTGCTGATGTGGATGGGTGTTTTTGATGTGATGGATGGTGGATGGATGATGATGCATAAATGGAGGGTTTAATGGCGTGTTTGATGATTGAAATCCGCCATTTTCATGAAACACGCCATTTTGAAATACACCAGTTAGGGGGTATGTGTATTTCAGAAACCCGCCATTAAAAATGGCGGGTTTTGTCAAAAAAAATGGCGGGTTTCTAATGGCGGGTTTGCTAACTTTGATACGCCCTATTATGTATTAAATAATTGGAGTAAAGTCATGATATTGATTTTACTCCTTATTTCTGAGTTTCAGTTTATTTACTAAAATAATTACGTAAAAATATAAGTCATGGGAATTCATGTAATGTTTTTATGTAATTAGGTTTCTTAGTATTTCACAAAAATATTGATTTCTAGAAATTCTCATAATAGTATATTAAAGTATTTTAATATATTTTTAGAAGTTTTCATTGTCTTATTTTCGACATTCTTGGTACTTTGAATTATATTTAATAAATAATGTATAAGGGTTATTTAAGTATTTTTATATAATATTACGTAGTTTTAGACTATCTACTATCCACAGGAACATTTATGACATATTTAGAATTTTCCCCTGTGGGTTGTAGCATGTTTAGGCAGTACCTAAGTTTCTCAGGCCGCCTGTCACTTTTTCAACCCGTAGTAACGCGACTGCGTACTTTTCAGAGGCCTGGGGCTGTGTGCACAACCTTGAAGGAGTGACAGGGCTGTATCTCAGCCGCAGGGGGGTGCATTGGCTGCCGCGGCTGCGTGCGGGAATTGTGACAGAACACATTTCCATCTGTAACTCCTAAAATATACAAAACACCTCAATTCTGACTGAATTTTAGGTGTGAAACCTATACGTGAAAATACGTGTGAATTATTCAATTGGCCAAAAATTTCAATAGTGGTTCCATGGCATTTTGTTTTTTCTTTCCTTTATTATTTAAAAAGATTAGGGTTTGGATTTCAAGGGTGGGGTCAGCAAGTGACCGTACCTAATTTTGGGTGGATAATCCATTTCTGTAATAATATTTATGGTTTTCCTACTCCTTCTTAGGTTAATTGTATTATTATTTTTTTTACGTTATTTCTGTTCCTTTTGTAGCTTGCTCTGCAATAGTAGCAAGCTGACAACTAGATACAACCTGATGGATGTTCAACTAAATTTTCAAGTGGTGATTAATGAATGACATGGAAAGAGTACAAAATGAAATGAAAGCATGAATTGTTTCCAAGGTCTTAGCTTAAGTGGGAGTGAATAGGGAATGAATGCATTGGAATTTAATGGTTTTGACATGAGGGAACAAAGTCAGAAGCAATGGAAATATAAAGGTCTAGTTTATGCAGAGAAAGGTACTAGTCCATTTTCAAAATATGAAGTTGACATGGTTTGACTAGCTTGAGTGAAAACTAGCAATAGCATGTGACCCGAAATGGGCAAGGAAGGGTTATTGATACCCAGGGTGAAAAGGGCAGAAACCAAAAGGATGGTTGACCAAGGTAGAGTTGACTGTGAGGTTTGAAAGTTGATGCTGATTCAGTCACCAACAATGGAAGGTTGTCATTCAAGCCAGAGTTGAAAAGCGGGAGGCACCATTGATGTTGTGCTTCTAGTTTGTCATGCTTATGGAATTAGGTAGATTGTACTTAAAAAAAAGAGTATGTCAAAGTAGGAAGACAATAAACCTTAAGCTCAAAGCCATGACACCCACTCCTGAAAAGCTTCTGAAAGGTCCCCCTTTAAATGGTATGATAATTCAGGTGGAGAAACCAAAGGGGTGCAATCATGATGGTGATAAAAATCAGTTGAAACAGTAGTAGAAGAAGCAGCAGAGGCAAATACTGTAGTGAAAGAAGAAGCAGCAGAGTCATAAAGTAAAATTGGGTTGATGTGTAATTCAGAAATTTATTTTTTGGGAGTTTGATTTTGAGATGTTTTTTTGTTTATGAACAATTTTTTTTTTATTTTTGATTAATTTTTTGGATGCAGGGGGTCTATTTAGTGGGTGTGGAGTTTTGAATTTTATTGGTTGAGTTGTTTTGAATAGTAATGTGTGATTGGTTGATTGGTGTTGATTTCTGACAATTGGTGATGGTGGTGATGATTGTGTGGTGTGGTGTGGATTCTGGATTTTGAAAAGTAATTTTGTGGTTGAGGAGAAAATTGGACCACCCCAAGAGGTGAAGGGGAGGCAGGAAATCATTCAGAATCATATTCAAAATCAGATTATTAATATAGAACAGACCACAAAGGTGAAACTACCCCAAAAAGGGGTTTAAACATGGTATTTTGAGGTTAGAAATTTGAGGGCCAAAGAAAGGTTTAAAAAAAATGAAAAAAGGTATTTATGTTTCATTTGAAGCGCATTTTAAAACTTCAAACTAAGTTTGTCAATAAGAAGAATCAAAATAGTATCAGAAATTGCTTCAAAACACACCCCAAAAGAGGCACTTCCCATTATTGTTGTAGATGCATCAATTTTTTTGGGTGAATAACTGATCCTAAAAATTCCCAAATCTTTTTTTGGGTCTTGTACAATGCTCACTAAAATAATTCAAACTTAAAACTTGGAAAATCTCATGGAAAAATAAGAAAAAAAAGAATTGAAAATAATGTCTCATTTATTATGTAAATCCCATTTTCTGGCGGGAAAGTGAAGTACTAAAATTCTGAAAAAAATTATAATTAAATGACCTTCCATATTTCAAAACTTTCTGTCTCTTCAGATTTTTCAAAATGATTAACAAAAATGATTAAAAATGTGAAAAGATTTGAGATGTGGAGCTTATTTTTTTCAGTCTTTTGGGGGAAATTTTGATGGTCTTAATAAGGACCAAAATTAATAGGATTTCTTCTAAAGGGGTTTTGAATTCCTCCCTGTACCCTCATATTTTTTCTTTTTAAAAACCCCAAATACCCTGTTTTTTACAGGTTTACCATGTGGCTGGAAGAAGTCTGAGGAAATTGTGGGTAGGTCCAAACCATGTTTTCCAGGTTTGGGGGAATGAAAAACCTAACACCCAATAGATTAATAAAGAATTCATGAATCAATTAAAATAATAATAGAAATATAAAAAATATCAATAAATAAATTTAAATCAAACAAAATGAATAAATACATGAATTAATATATCAAAAAAGAATTGATTAATTAAGTTAAATTAAAAATATAAATATAAATAAAATCAAAAATTATTAAATTAAAGTTGTTGCTTTTTTGCCATTCACTACACAAAATGGGTTATGTGGCGCCGTTCAGGACCCAAAAAATAGTTGCAAATGGCCAATAAAAACCCACCTGAGTCGCGAATGGCTGTCTTCAACTCACATGGGTTGAAAATGGCTTTCTGCAACCCAAAATGGTTTGGGAATCGCACCGCACAACCCATTCTTGGTAGTGAACAGGGGTTGCGAGGCTGGTAATTTAACATGGCCCTTTGTTTTATTGTTTTTTTATTTTTATTATATTGAGTTGTCATTTTTTTTAATTTTTTAATTTTTAATTTGAATTATTCTTTTTATTATTATTATTATCATCATTGGTTTGGCATGATGGAAAAAAGTTGTTCATTTTTGTAGATGGCATTAAGATCTTTTTTGAATTTTAACTTTTTTATTTTTTTTGGATCCTGGTGGATGACTCAAGAAACCTGTGGTAGATTGTTGATGTTGCTTCTCAACTAGCTCATCTCAACTACAAGCCATGTTTGTGAAGCACCATGAAGCAATCCATTTTTTCATTCTCAGTGCACTGGTGAGCAAGTAGGGCAGGACACACAATTTCAGCTGGAAGAACCCAAGGTGGTTCAGGATTTTTTTAATTCATTCTTTTTCATTCTTTTTTCATTTTTTTAAGTTTTTTTTTTCACTTTTTTTGTTGATTATTGTTTTGATTTTTTTTGATTTTTTTTGATTTTTTTTCATTTTTTTCATTTTTTTTTCATTTTTTTTTTCATTTTTTTTTCATTTTTGTTTTATTTTTTTTTGGGTGATGTTAAATTGACAGCCCATTGAGCTGTGCACACTTTATGAAATGGGCCCTGTGGCACAGAACACGGTCCAATCAAAGCTGTGTTCAGCCCCCCATGGCTCACAAAGTTGTGCGGCCCACCCAACCAGGTCCACCGCCCTTTGGACTTCCACACAACTAAATTTGAGCCGTGTGGAGTTGTACATGGCTCAAATGTAGTTGTGTGGAATTCCACATGAAACCTGACCTTGGTGAGCAATAAAAAGTAAAAGTAATGAAATGGTACTTACACAACCCATAAACTAAAATAAACCCTCCAAAAAACAGAAATCAACCAAAAAATCAAACAATGTTCTTTTTTTGGTTCAAAAAATAAATAAATAAATAAATAAAAAAACTTGTAGTATCCAATGGAATAGCCCTGAAGTAAAAATACCCAAAAAAACACAAGTAACTGGACTAGCCCTTAACTAAAAACACCAAAAAAAAGGCAATTAACTTGAAAAGCCCTAAAGTAAAAACACAAAAAAAAATACAACTCACTTGAAAAGCCCTAAATTAATTTTAATTTGACTAGCCCTAAATTAAAAGGGACCAAAATTTAAAGAAGTCTTTTAACCAGCCCTAAAGTAAAAGTGCCCAAAAAAATATGACAAGCACTAAAGTAAAAACACCAAAAACAAAGTTAAACTTGTGTTAAGCTGCTCCCATACCTAGCCTAACATAAGTTAAGCTTGTGATGGAATCAGCCCATCAAAAGTTGAACTGAATTACCATTGAACTCTCATTCAAAACACTCAATATAATGATGTTAACTCAAAACACTCAACATAATGATGTTCAAAATTTGATAACCCTCTATATTGAAAGAACTTGTTAGCTGCATTAGAGTTACAATTTATATGAAACCCAATGATGAAATGAATTCAAAGTCTATTACAATCTAGAATACATTTTCCGTTTATCTTTGAGATGATCAACCCAAACAGAGGCTTTTTTATAAATCAAGGAACATGATTTTGCTGAAATGGCTGGGATTGGAATCATTTCTCCCTCAAGTACGAATAGAACCCAATGGTTATTGTTTAAAAAGGAAATGAAGATTGGGTCTGATTGATCAGTTACACCATTTTTCATTGGAGTATAAGTATCACATGACTCCAATGAAATGAAACATATAGGTTTGGAATATGTGTCTGCTCTAATTTGACCCATGTCCAATTTAGCCAGCCATTTTCAAGGAGGGAATGTTTTCATTGATTTCTTCAACATAAAGCCTTTGTTTGATTTTTACAATCTCCTTTGCACCACCAAGAATCTTAATGTAGCATGCTTTATGTTTATCTAATGTTTCAATCATTTCCTTCCTAACTTTAAACCAACCATGTTCTTCATAACCAAGAGATTTGGAAATTAGTCTAAATCTGCACTTTGCATCTGCAATTGGATCCCAAACCTCACCCAAGAACTTATGGAATTTCAAGGGTGTTTGATTTAGATATTTCACCTTTGGTTCCTATCATCAAAACTGACTTAGTATTCATTTCTTTAATTGGATCAATGAAATGAAAACTCACCAAAGATGAGATTCTGGTTGAGCTTTGATGCATTTTCTCTTCCTCTGAAGAGGATTCTGATTCCAAATTAAGTGATCCCAATTCAATATCAGTCTCTTATTCAGACTCAGATTCTTCCAACTTTGACTGACAATTCATCATTAGTTAGTAACTAAGTTCATTAAACCCAAAAAATGAACATATCTCAAAAGAAAAGACTTACAATCTTTTGTCTTTTCTTGTTTGGAGCGCTTCTAGTTCTTATTCCCCCCTTGATTTCTTTTTCAACAAGCTCAAAACAAGATTGTTCTTGCCGCTTATCAGTCAAATTTGGCCTGCCCCTACTTGATTGTAAAACTTGAGGTTCAAGTCTTGGCTTGGATAAATATTTTGTAACCTTCTGAATGATATACTTCAATAGGCTGATTTGCTCATGGTCTGGAGATACCAAGATCATTGCATTGAATTTTTCACATATATGAGTGATGCTTAGCATTTCATCAACATTGCACTGGAAAAATGAAAAAGTATCAACCATTAGTGAATTAGTTTTAATCAAAAAGCATTTATCACATAGTGATTTGAACAATCCAACTTGAAAAATCCAACTGAAAGAATTAGAACTGCAAGGGTCATAGTCCAACCTCAACTGAGGATGAACATCTTCAGGTACCACAGATCCTCTGAATGCTAGAAGGTCACCTATTTGGTGGGAACAGGGAAAACCCATAGTCTTGAAAAATGACTTGGTGCAGACTTTGCCTTCATTATCACCTTTGAACTTCTTTAATTGTTCCCTAACAAGATGGATTGCCTCTAAAGAAAATTTGTTACCCAATGGTAAAATTTCAGGGGGAAGAACTTTCCATAACTTAATTCAAGATTTTTAAAGTGATGCATGAACTGAATTAATTTGATTCAAAACTGTTCCGTCAAGTCTTTTATAAACATCCAATAGGTTTCTCAAAGAGTTTCCAAGGAGTTTCTTTAGAGTCCCATTGGCACCTTCAACCATAGAAGTTGTTTTTTTTTCCAAAATCTGGTTTTATACAAGTCCACACTGTTAAAAATGTCTCTTTGATAGTGGAAATCTTTTGTTCCATATACTCACGCTAATCCTCAAAGTCTTTCAAGAAACACTATAAAAGTCAAAATTTCAGAATCCAAAACTGGAATAATAAGAAGCAGTGATTTGGACCTACTCTGAGTTTTGCATCATTGACCTCCCCCTCCTCTTTGTTTTTTGAGGCCCCATACTTTGCCCAAAGATTTTTAAAGCTTATCCATCCTTCAACATCATTAACAAAGCAAACTTTACAATTTGCTTGTATGTTTTTGGACAAGTGCCAAGTGCAACATTTTCTTGATTACTCTGGGAAACTAGTTTCAATTTCACAAATAAGGGCTTTTTCACAGTTCATCACAAAGACTTTTGGAAGTCTCTCAGGATCATAAGCCAAATCCTTAAATGCATCTAAAGACCAACTTTAGAACTCAAATGTTTCTTTTGTTATGAAAGCAAGAGCTTTTGTGAATTTTTTCCAATTGGCTGTCATTCCTACAACATGCAATGGTGGGGTTTTGTACTTATTTCTTTTATAAGTAAAATCCAACATAGAAATATAATGGATGTTTTTTGAAAGCTTTACTGCCTCTGGATGTTCTAAGTACAGGGCCTCCAAGTGACCCATCCCCACTGAAATTTGACTTGTGAATCCAAATTTATTGTTCAAGCTGCTCAGATAGTACCTCCATAACACTTATTCCCTTCAGTTCTGCAAGCTTTACCTTCTGCTCAGTGTTATAGATTGTTTTGTCATGAAAATAATCCTGCCCATCAATCTTCTTCAATTTTCTCTTCAGATGTAACGTATTGAGCCCATCATTCATGCCTTCTACTAGATTGTCTAAGGCCACCCCCAAGATTCCCCTCAGTTGAGGATGCACAGAGGGATGTTCAAATGGTTGATGGTTTTTTTTTTCTTTGTAGGAGAGGCGCCACAAGGGATCTGTCTTTGTTTGACTTGCACAGATTGAAAAATTGCATCCAACCTTCCTTGTGTCAATTTTTCTAGACCATTTGGTAAGAATACTTCCTGAATAGGAACCATGGCTATCACAGGATAAATGGACATATTGGTCACGCTTTGAGTTGAAAAATGTTAAAGTGTAACCAGGCTTCATTGCCCATGTTTGAAAATAGTTTTTCTCCTCTTCCCTAGTTGAAAAATCACTCCAGGGATTTGGTTCAAGTGGATCTAGTAAACATCCTTTGGTTAAGTCATAGTTTGATAGTCTCATGAACCCATTGGTTTCAATAAAATTAATTATGGCAAAGACCAGTAACATAGAATGTTACTCACCACCAGTGGTAATGTCCATTTCTGAATCATTTTGTTCCTCAATTGTCACCCTTGATGAGGATGCAATTGGTGCTTCCAATTTTTTATTAGCCAAATCCTTTTTTTCTTTTTCCAAAGCTTTTTTGATGGAACTATCAATGAAGACCTTCCACACAGCCATGTAAGAAGAAGGAGGGCTTGCCACTTTTTGCATCCAAAAAAATGCAATGTTATTATTCAGTATTCAATCCAACTTTCAATTTATCAAAAAAAGTTTGCTCGATTTCAATTTGAGAAAGAATTGTTTGCATATTTTTATGATGATTCACTTCAAATTCACTTGCGTTTTGCTTTAATGTCTCTTTGGGATTTCTAGGTGTGGAACAATGGTCCCACAAAGTATGCATTAATCCCAAATTTGGATTGAAAAACCCAAGTGTGGTCCAGGGGGTGCGCAAAATTCTGGCACAGCTTTGGAGGGGTTGTGCACCCCCAAAAACGGCCAATTTGAGCCTTGTATGGGAGAACAGGGCTCATATTAGGTGTGTACAGGGGTTACAAGGCTCCTAAACAACCCCCAGGGGTCCCACATGTTTGAAACGGCCCTTTGTAGTTGTCTTTGGGCTCCAGGTAAATTTGAGCCATGTGGGGCCCTACACCACAACCGCATGGTTGGAAATGTAAATTTAACATCACCCCCTTTTTCCATTTTTTTTCCTTTTTTTCATTTTTTTTCATTTTTTTTCATTTTTTTTCATTTTTTTTCATTTTTTTTCATTTTTTTTCATTTTTTTTCATTTTTTTTCATTTTTTTTCATTTTTTTCATTTTTTTTCATTTTTTTTCATTTTATTTCATTTCCTTCATTTTTTTCATATTTTTTCATTTTTTTCATATTTTTTCATATTTTTCATATTTTTTCATATTTTTTCATATTTTTCATGTTTTTTTTTTTCATTTCTTTTTGGGCAAAGTTAAATTTGAAACCCTGTGGTTGAAAATAGGCGCAAAAACCCATTTGAAACTGCCAATGCCTTCAAAACAATAAGGAAGAACTTCCAACTCTCTACCCGTACACGGAAGGTTGAGATCTGGGATGAAATCCTTTACAAGCTGACAAGGATGGAAGGTATGATCTCATCCCACCTAAGTAGAATCACCAACATCTGTTTGGAACTTGGCCTCTTAGGCCAACCAATCCCCAAGGACGTTGTATCTACCCTCATGCAAGCCCTGACGCCACCACCGCTGTGAACGACAAGATCCCAGATGCTTCAGACTATTGGACCCCAGCTTGAACGCTTAGAGAGCCCAAGTGGGGCCAACACCCAAATGATCATATTGTCCTACTACAGCCAATGCACACGTTGGAACACCGCCAACAACCCCTTCTCCGTGAGCACAGTTAACCCTTGGACGTTGCCCAGCCAAGGAAAACAATCAAATCAGCATGATCGTGGCCCCGGATGCTTCCCACCTCAGAACGGCCAATGACCATCAAGGAGCAACATCAACGCAGCCCAAGCCAATATCAATGGAGGGAACGTCACCCTGCCCAATGAAGTCCAACTATGCCATGGCAGCAACTGCACTTACTGTGGTTTTACTGACCACTGGCGCGGTTGGTGCCCGACCCTACGTATCGATGCAAACTTGCCACCCCCTGGTGCCACTACCAATAACAAAGCCCCACATTGTCAACTAAATGCGCCCCGGCCGACCACCTTCAACTAAAATCAAAGACGTATCAACGCTATTACCCAACAAACCACCAACAACCAGGGGCTCCCTGAGAAAAACTCTGTGCAATCCATTTGCAGGCACGGCGCGTTAGTGATTGACTCCGGGGCAACCTCCTCCATAAGCAGTGATCTGGACTCCTTTCTTTCTTATTCCCCCTTCTCTTCTCCCGTCCACCTTACTCTGGCCAACCCTAACAGCCACATGCATGCCGTTGGTAGCAGAAAAATTCCTCTGATGATGACCACCTCTGGGGACCATGGGGCCCCAACTCTAAATAACATCCTTTACTGCCCAGCTGTCCAAGGGACCCTGATCTCTCTGGGTCACCTCATCAACTCCGGTTTCCAACCATATTTCCACAGCAACTTGATTTTATTAGTCTCCAATTATTTTGGCTTACTCATGTCTTACTCTAATTGTACTTGGACTGTTTCTCACATTATCCCCACTCGTTCCAATCTCCCTCCAACTACCCACTTAACTTGTTCCCTATCCCTATCCCTCAATCCCCTCCCGTTCATCTCCCCATCTTACTATTGCCACTGTGCCCTGGGTCACGTTGCCAACAACATTTTCAAAGCATACCTCTGTTCAAATGTCCCTTCTTTTGACCTCAAATTGTGGTCCCCCTTTTTTTTCAAAGCGTGCAAGATGGCAAAATCAATACGGCAACGTGATTCCCTCTCTGATCCTATCCCAAAAGAAAAACCACTTGACCTGATGGTCTCAGACGTACTCGGCCCCCTACCTTCCAACGTGTTGGGAAACTGCTATCTGCTCACTATCCGCAACCACTTCTCCACCTTCATCTTTGTCCACGAAATGAAAAACCGGTTGGAGGTTCCCAAATTCCTCTTCCAGACCGCACAATACCTAAAAAACCAACTCAACCAAGCTCCCGCCCATCTCCAATGCAACAACGCCAAGGAGTACCACTCCCAATCCCTAGAGGCTCAACCTAGGCAAACTTGGAACCATAATTACCTTCACCTCACCTCCCACCCTACACCCCAGAACAAAACGGCAAGGCCAAGCGTGTCAACGGGACACTTGTAAACATGGCTCGGACCATGCTTACGTACGCACAACTTCCCGACAAATTATGGGCCCTTGCTTACCGGCAAGCCTGTTACCTCCACAACCACTTCCCTAACTCCCACACAAACCAGAAGACACACTCCATGATCCTCTACGGCCGAACCAAAAAGCCACCCCCTCTTCACCCCTTTGGCTTTATCACTTTTGCACACATTCCCAAAGAAAAACAAAAAAAATTAGACAACTGAGCTGAAAAAATGGTCTTCCTTGGCTACCAAGACAAATTGCAAGGCTACATCTTCTGGAATGTTGCTTCCCACTCCCTATTCTAAACTGAAGTTGCGGATTTCACCAACAAGGGCCCCCACACCTTTATCCCCAGCCCAACCACTTCCACACATATTGACCCCACCCTCCAATCAATCACCTACTGCTTGGGAGAGTTCCCATCCAACAACATCTGTGCGGCTCAAGACTCACACATCAAATCTATCCTTGCTTTGGAAGATATCAAACTTCTTCAATCCATTTACAAGGCCTTATCACCCACAATGCAACTGATATGGGAACCCCCACTGCGGAAAGAAGTTGATCAGCTGTTCAACATGGGTGCATGGGAGGCCGTCAATTTTACCCTCAATATGAAATTAATGGGCGCAAAGTACATCTTTGCCATCAAACCAAAACCAGACGAATCCATTGATACGCCAAAAGCCAGATACGTCGCGAAAGGGTTTCAACAAAAACTTGGCATCAACTGCTACAAAAAGTTTTCCCCAACAGCTTCCTTATCCTCACTCTGCTCATTACTAGCCATGGCTGTCTCAAACAACTGGTTTATTGACAGCTTTGAAATCTCTGCTGCATACCTCTTCTCCCCTCTCCACAAGACTGTATATTTCAAACCTCCAATCCATTTAGGGACAGAACTAAAGAACAAAGTGATTTGGCTGATGAAATCCCTTTACAGAACCCAACAAGCCGCACAATGCTTGTGGAAATTCTTTCAGGGTGTACTGGAGGAGGTGGGTTTTTCCGGCAATACAATCAAAAAGACAGTCAACAAATACTGCAAGGAGCCAGCCACAATTGCAATATGGCTGCATGTTGACAATGGCCTTGTTGTTGGGAACAACCAACATGAGCTTGTCATCCTGCAACAGCAACTCAAAAAGCTTGTCAAAATTAAGTGGCAACATTCATGCAACCAAATTGTTGGAATAAATCTGCTCTGTATAGCAGACAGCCTTCAACTGAACCAATTGCTGCTGATTTACCAAATTTTCAACAAGTGGCAGTCAACTTTGGCCACTGCCCTCCTCAGGTCAACAACCACCCTGCCGCAACAGCCCCGAACTACACATACCAAGGGTGACCCTATTGATGCCAATGTGTACCAATTGTTCATTGGCTCTCTCAACTACGTTGCATTGGGAACACGCCCAGATATTTCTTTTGCAGTCAATTAACTCTCACGTTGTAAGAATCCAAACAGTGCTAGGCCGTGGCAGTTCTGTGGAGGGGAAAGGTGCTGTTTAGGCTATCCTCCTGAGTGTTACAAAAATATTTAGATGTAACCAAGATCAAGGTCCAGAACCTGGTAAATGAGGAATCAAGGAGTAGAGGATAAAGATGATAATAGTTTGGTAGCAATGGAACAGCACTATCTGAGACAAGATTATGCAGGGAAAAACTTGAACAAAAGAAGTTAAAGTCTGCTTAGAGTTCAAAGAACAAAAGCTGTTGTATTTAAACAACACCCACAAGCTAATAACTCTGGTCGTCAGCAGAAGATTGGAGATGTTCAACTCAAACCCAACTAACCTCCAGGTTCTCAATGAACCTGCCCAAATCTCCGCAATCAAGAGCTTGAAAGGTACCAGATAACTGAGGGTGGCTGTACAAGACAAAGCACAGTGTTTAAGAAGCTCTAAAAGGAAAAAGTAACTGATTTGAAGCAAGGATAACCTCAACACTTCTGAAGGAACTCAAGAGTAGGCTGGCAGAATGCAACTCCAAAGAAAATAAAGGGAGGTATAACACTCCAGGTCCATAAGCTTAATAAGACCTCTTCAATCAATTGTGATTGGCTCCAGAAAGATGATCAGGAATCAGGACCAATATGGTCAAAGAAAGGGATCAAGGAGTGGTATAAAACACTCAAAAAATTCCAACAGACAGAATTTTCTTCAACCAACAAGGCTATTGGTTGGTGATAAGGATCACTCCACAGAGGGGCAAAGACTAAGGGTCAAAAATGGATCAGGGGGCAATCAGAGATATACCCAGGATAAGGATCAGGATCTAATTTCACAATAATGGGGAGGACATAAGCACACACTCCCATCAATGATGAACAAAAGGCTGGGGAGAGCCCCTCCTTTTATGAGCCATGGGTCCCTGTAAACTATTTACAAGAGAGATTTACAAATAGGGCGGTTTTTTTTTTTTTTTTTTGAGGATGATTGTCATGAGAAAACAAAAGAAAAAAAGAAACAAAAAAACACTCAGAAAAAAACAGAAGAGTTGAATCAAGACCCTGGCCCGTGCCAATGGTGGCAACGGGCAGGAGAGTAGCTATTGAGGGGCCCGCAGACATGCTGATGGGCCCGGGAGACAGTTGAGACCCGCGGGGGCAACGGACATGCTGCGCGGGAGAACGGTGAGCTGGAGGTGGAAAGGATGAGGTAGACAGGTCCTTGAGACGACCGGATGAGGTAGAAGGGCGCTTGAGATGGCCGAATGAGGTAGAACGGCGCTTGAGAGGAACAGATGGTTGTCGCAGTGGGGGTTGGGTTAGGTTTTGTCAATGTAATGCACTCTTTGTTGAGTGAGGTGGTGAGATCGTTGGTGTTGATTGATTGGAGGGTTGCTGGATAAAAGCCTGCTTGAGGGATGAACTGAAGACAAGTGAAAATAAAGTGTTGGATATGTTGAGATGTATGTAAGTATGTATGTGTGTAATGTATGGTGTAGGTGTATTTTTTGGAGTAATTGGGAGTCTTGAAAAGATCAATCAGAGGATATTTAAGATGGGGATGATGTGGGGGATGGCTCTGGGTTGGAAAATCAAGGGCGAGAATGTGAATCGATTGAGCCAATCAATTGAAGATGACAACCAACTAAACAAATTGGAATTGGGCAAGATGACCAATGGGGAGGTTGATGAAGTGTGAGGTTGAGATGAAATTAGTGGGATGAAGCCTCTAGAGTGATGAGATGGAGGGGTGGAGGCGAGCCCGGAGGTCTTTTGGTGGCACGCTTGGCAACAGAAAATTGTAAGGCTGAATAGTGAAGCGGCAGGGATTTGAACACAAGAGTGGGGATACAAATACCCAGAGATCCTCCTTGCCAACTGAGAGAATGAGAATTTGGGAGGCTGGGAAGCAAATGGAACCCTATTCCGGATCAAAGATTTTTTTTTTGATAATGATGCCTATGAATGATGATAAGGAAAAATCATAAAAAAAATTGAAGTATCCGCACTGGCCAGGGTGTCCAGGATGGGGCACCACATCTCTCCCCAACTTACAGACTTTCTTAGTCTGCTCCCGAGTTTGATGCCATAAAAAGAGAAAGGAAAGAAAGATGATTGAAACCAAGGAATGGCCATTTTGATCTTGAGAGTGATTGAAAAAGAATATGTTGATCCATCCAAAAATCCTAGAATTGGCTGAGATAAAATGAAGAAGTTGTCCCAGGTGCTCACATGCGTGACATGAAGTAGAGTTTCACAACAAAACGCAGCAGATGACCCTGGCGGTGCACAATTGGGAGGACTTACTTTTGGAACAAGTTGCCTCCACGAGAATGAAATTTCTTGATCTGATCAGCAGAGAACCTTCTGGCCATCTGAGTACCTTCCAGTTCCTCCAAAACATATGATCCACCTCTAACTTGATGGACCACTTGGTAAGGACCATTCCAGCGGTTAGAAAAAAGCTTTCCACACTGAGTTTCCAAGGAACAATTATAAGCTAAGACTAGATCCCCAGGGTTCAAGGGATCCCTGATTTGCTTTGAATGCTTGTCTTCCCAATACTGAACTGATTTTTCCCTAGACTCCATCATCCTCTGATAAGCTTCACTACGGACATCTTCACTCCTTTCCAGCTGCTTGGATCTAGAAATTCATAGATCAGTGGTGGAAGAAACCTTTTCCCAAGAAATACCTAAGAAAGATTCCATTCCCAGATCCAGAGGAAGGAAAGCCCTTTGACCAAAAATCATCTAGCAAGGTGAGTAGCCAGTGGTTTGTTTAGTTTGAATTCTATCAGAGAAGAGGACCAGGGGGAGGAATTTGCAACAATTCTTGCCACTTTCACCAGCCAGTTTGACAAGAGCAGCCTTCAAAGGAGCATGGCCTCTTTCCACCATGCCTTGGCCTTCAGGATAATAAGGAGTGGTCACCCTATGTTGACCAGGAAGTGATTGGATCATATCAGCCAGTTTACCACCAAACTCAGAGCCGCCATCAGTTGAATAAGATTGTGCCAAGCCATAACGCATTGTCCAAGTCTCATAAAGGAAAGCTGCTAGTGATTCAGAGCTGAGGTTCTTAAGAAAGTTTGCTTCAACCCATCCAGAAAAATTATCTATAGCCACACTGAGGTACTTAGCTCCACCAGCTTTAATGTGAACCACATCCATAGCAATCCTCCCAAAGACATTGGACTCTCCAGTGGGGTAAAAAATTTCAGCCGGGCGCCTATGATCACGTTTCTGGAACACTTCACAAGTCTTGCACCATTGAGAGACTGATTTCTTCAGAGATGGCCACCAAAATTGTTTGGATATTCATTGATAAGTTTTGGTTTCCCCACAATGACCAAGGCCTTCATGGAGACTTTCAAGGATTGAATCTTGTTTAGAAGGGATAGTGACCACAAAAAGGATTGCGGGATAGAGGAGGACGCATAAGGGGAGGATTGAGGTTGAGAGGAATTGGTTGGTTGACTGGCTGGACCTTCTTTGCAACTGGTTTGTACTTAGTGGCAAAGGAGAGGAATTCTTGCTTCCTCCAAGCATTGACCAGTGAGACCTGAATACAAAAACTGAGACCATATTCCAACATCTTCCAAGTTCAATGTTCTGCTGCGTCCTTGAAAGTTTCCTTCTCCATAAAAGAGGATCCAAAGGATAACACATTTCTCACATCTGGGGCACAGGGTAGAGTTTCAAAAATGAAAGTAGTAGAAGCCCCTGGTGGTGCACAATTGGGAGGACTTACTTCTACCCCAAATTGCCTCCACCTAAGACCATACTCCTTCATACCAACGCCACCAAGAAAAGAATCTAGATTGAGATCTAGTTTAGAATCATTGTGGAGATTCAAAACTGGAATAGAGGATGATTGATCAGGCTAAAAAGAAAAAGGAAAAGAAGATACAACAGATCCAGATAGAGAAAAAACATTTTTGGATTTTTCGGATTTTTCATGTGTTTGATTTTTGATCTTGTTTGGATGAGAAGGAAATGATGAGGAAAAAGAAAGATATGCCTCTGAGGTGGGATTTGGTCTGTGAGTTGAAGTCTGAGGCTGAGAAGAACTACAACTATCCGTAGGGCCAACTATTCTGCTAAAAAATGAGGATGAGAGGAATGAGAGTTTTCTTTCTGCTTTCCTTTCAGGACAGATTTGTGAGGATGACCAGGGAAGTCTCTTTCCCAACAACCAGAATCCAGAGAACAAAGAGGAACTTCAATCTTTCTGCCATCAGCATGAGGGAGGAGAATTTTCTCCCCAACTTGATCAGAAAACATCAGGGTAGCACCAAAGTCCATTAAAGGAGGCCTTCCCAAGATCATGGGACCATCCAGACGAGTGATCCAGAAGTGACAGGTTCCAACAATATTTCAACCAATCCAAACAGGGATATCCTCAGCAATACCAACCATCTCACAGGACTGGTTCCCAATCCCATACACAGCAGAATTGAAACTGACCCTTGGGCTAATTTTAAGCTTGCAGGCCATGGAGTCCGAAATCAAGTTGAGCTGAGAAACCAAATCCACAAAGAGAGAAACCGTTTTAGTTGAATTACCAAGATAACATGGGAGAAAGCCAAGAGTACAGCAATACAGGTTGGCATATGAAGAGGGATATGTTCCACCAGAATCCTCCATGAGAGTACCAGAGGAGACCTTCAATTCGTCCAGACCAATCTCCACACTTTGACAAGAAACCCATTTCTTCATCCCTTCAGCCACAGATGGAGAGATTGACAGGAGTTCAGCCACAGATAGATCAGGGATTTTAAGATCAGAAATTTTCTTGAATACTCCTTCAACAGCATTAGGGTAGTCCTTGGAGATGCCCCTCTCAAATCAAACGTTGGGCTGGGTGGAGGGAGGAAAATCAGATGAAATAGGTGCTGGAAGAGGATCTGAGGGTTGGAAAGGTTGAAGAGGGGGAAGATCAGAGTTTCCCGGGAACCTTTCCATAATTGGTTCCCTTTCTAATTCCATTTCTTCCACATCAGAGGAAGGAGGCTCAGGTGAAGATTGACATTTAACAGGATTTTGAAGAATTGAGGATGGAACAGGAGGAGACTTATGAAGTTTTGGTTCCTCATGGAGTTTCCTAGCTGGATCATATTGATAGGTGCCAGAGAAGCTGGAAGAAGTGATAGCTGGAGGATACCAAGGTTGCAGAGATCCACAGGATGATCAAAAATCCACAGAGATCAAGGATGCCTTCTTGGGAGTTGGTGGTTGGTATGAGGCCACCACATGACGGATTGGACCAGATGAATCAAAAGGGATCAAAGCACCATTAGGAAGGAAGAAATTATTTCCCTTCTGCTCTACTAAATTCTCCTCCTTGTCCTTCTGGAGTTCATGACATCTACCAGTACCATGGCCTTCCCTATGGCAATAATAAAAGACTAGAGTAGATTTAGGAACAGAATTAGCAGGTTTAGGAGTGGCTAAAGAGGATATTTTCTGAATTTTTTTATTCTCAAATGCCTGAAGTAATTCAGTGATCTCATCTATAGTAGCAGAATCCTTATTGGCCTGGGGATTTGATTTGGGTCTACAATTTGCTTCCATCTTGTTCATGATTTTGTTGGATTCTTGGAAGGAGGGAGCATGGACTGTTTAAGAAATTCTGGTCTGTTCAAAATTGAGGGCAGTTTGACCTTTCATGACCTTGTCCACTGCTCCCCTCAAAACCAGAAAAGCAGGAAGTTTGAATCGATTATCCCTAGTAAGGATCATGGATCCATATTTGACCAGTTCATCCCTAATTCTTTCCTGGACTCCTGGAGAAAAGGATTGGAAAAATAGGACCCAAATTTTGTCCACAGTGTTGATGTGATTGTTTATGATGAGGTAAGATTGGATAGGATCCCAAGACTTTCTGAAAGACTGATAATCTGAAGCTGAAGAGACACCACCATAGGAGATCCATTGAGAAACCAGGGCATCCAAGTCTTGCAAAGTAAAACTGGCTACATCTATTTTTCCCCAATAGGCCAACATAGCCTCCTTCAGGAGCTCCAGTTATGAGTTTTGAAACCATCAAACAATTTGATAACCCCCATAACTTTGTCAGAAGAGATAAAAAATTGTAACTGATAAGCCATATCATGTTCACTGGCACCATCCACTTCAGCAGCCATCTCATAGGAGTCCAGGAATTGTTTGAATTGGTCCCATTGAAGCCTAAGTTTTTGTTCTGAGGTTTGATTTTGACCATCTTGGCCCCAACGGATGAGGAGGATCCAGCAGATTCCATGCTGAAGGGTTCCTAAGAGATCCAAAAGAGAAGAGTTCCAAGGTGGCTCACAAGTGTGGCAAGAGTGGAGTTTCAAAAAAACAACAAGGATCTTGCCCAGATGGTGCACAATTGGGAAGACTTACTTCTGGACCAAGTTGCCTCCACAGATCAGATCTGAAAAAAGAAAAAACAAAAAAAGAAAGAAAAGAAAAAAATTGTATTGGATTTTGGAGTTGATTCTTCAAGTTGGAACTTTAAATCCCAAGGTTACTGGTTCAATCCCAGCCCGGGGGACCAAATGGAAGACTCCAAACTGTGCTAGGCCTTGGCAGTTCTGTGGAGGGGAAAGGTTCTGTTTAGGCTGCCCTCCTGAGTGTTACAAAAATATTTAGATGTAACCAAGATCAAGGTCCAGAACCTGGTAAATGAGGAATCAATGAGTAGAGGATAAAGATGATAATAGTTTGGTAGCAATGGAACAGCACTATCTGAGACAAGATTATGCAAGGAAAAACTTGAACAAAAGAAGTTAAAGTCTTCTTACAGTTCAAAGAACAAAATCTGTTTTATGTAAACAACGCCCACAAGCTAATAACTCTGGTTTTCAGCAGAAGATTGGGGATGATCAACTCAGAACCAACCAATCTCCAGGTTCTCAATGAACCTGCCCAACTCTCCGCCATGAAGCGCTTGAAGGGTACCACATAACTGAGGGTGGCTTTACAAGAAAAAGCACAATGTTTAAGAAGATCTAAAAGCAAACAGTAACTGATTTGAAGCAAGGATAACCTCAACACTTCTCAAGGAACTCAAGAGTAGGCTGGCAGAATGCAACTCCAAAGAAAATAAAGGGAGGTATAACAAACCAGGTCCATAAGCTTAATAAGACCTCTTCAACCAATTGTGATTGGCTCAAGAAAGATGATCAGGGATCAGGACCAGTATGGTAAGAGAAATGTTTAGACAGACTGGGCCTGGGCCAGTATGAGTATGATGTGGAAGGATAATATTGCATGAGTAAATGAGAATGAAACATCACATGAGAGTCAAAATAAGAAAGAGGAAAACATGAGGAATAAATGAGAAAGAGAAGAAGACTTACCTGGGCCAGTATGAGTATGATGTGGAAGGATGAGGAAAAGGATATCCTTCCACTCACCGCGACTGACCCAGGTATACTACACAGTGCGTGACATGTAAATGAACTGTGTGTAGCATACAAAAGAATAAGAATGGATACGTCCAGTCTAACACCCCCCCTTGCTGCACACCTGAGAACAAACATGAAGAGAAAGAAAGGAAGAAAACAAAAGAAAATGAAGAGGAAAAAAAGATCAAGGCACAACTCCAAACATGTGACAATGCGTTTCCAGAAGAGTCTTGTTGAGAGGTTTGGTCAACATGTCTGCTAGCATGTCCTTCGTGGAGACATGAATGAGATCCATTCCACCATCCTGGACGCATTCTCAAATGAAGTGGTACCTAGCATGAATATGCTTGGTACAGGCATGGTGTTTGGGTTTTGAGCAAGAGCCTCGGCTCCTTTGTTATCAACATGCATCGGGATAGCTGCATTTGGTTGGAGAGAGAGTTTTGAAAGAAGATTTTTGAGCCACAACCCCTCTTTGCATGAGTCTGAGAGGGCCTTGTACTTGGCTTCAGTGCTAGACAGCAAGACAGTGGCCTGCTTACGCAATTTCCATGAGATTGCACCAACTCCCAAGCGGTACGTATAGTCAGAAGTAGATTTTTGATTGTCCCAGTCCTCAGCCCAGTCGGAATTGGAAAAGCTGGCTATGTCCAAAGAGCCACCCAGTCTAAGTCTCAAAGATTTGGTGGTGACTAGATAGTTGAGGACACGCAGAGCCGCCTGCCAGTGTTTTTCTGACGGATTGCAAAGGTGCTGTGAGAGACAGTTGACAACAAAGGAAAATTCAGGTCTTGTGGACTGTGACACCCAGAGGAGAGAGCCAATTAGTTGGTTGTAGGTTCCCGAGGAGACATCCTCACCAGGCGTCCTCTTTTTGATGGTTTTGAGGTGCAAGTCGGTCGGTGTCCAAACAGGTGTTGACTTGTCTTGAAGAAAGCAAGAGAAAATGTCTTCAATGTAGTGCAACTGGTTGAGGTAGATTAGGCAATTTGTTCGGTTGCGTTCAATTTGAAGAGATAGAAAGTGGTGAAGCTCCTTGTTGGCTCCGATTTCAAAGGAATTTCCAAGTGAAGCTATGAGATCATCGACAAAGGAAGGTTGACCCACTATCGCCAGATTGTCCACATGAGTGGTCAGGGAACCCACAAGCTTACCCTTACGCAATCAAAAGTAGAGTTTTGTATTGTATTTTGAGTTTGAAAGGCCTAGTTGGGTGAGCGTTTCATGAAGGCAAAGTTTCCATTGGCAAGGAGACTGCTTCAATCCATAGATTGAACGGTTGAGTTTGCACACCCAGTCAGGGTGTTGGGGATCAACAAATCCAGGAGGCTGTTGCATCAGGACTCAATGATCGAGACGGCCGTTAAGGAAGGCTGTCTTGAAGTCCCTTGCCTACCTTTCCAGTCGTTTGAGGCCAGCAGACTAAGGATAATGCGGAGAGTTTCAAGGTTTAGGGTGGGAGAGAAGACCTCTTCATAGTTGATACCATGGGTTTGGGAGTAGCCCATGGCGACGAGGCGAGCCTTCAGTTTCTGGATGGTATGATCAGGGCGCTTCTTAACCTTGAAGACCCATTTAGATTTGATGATCTTACGTTTTTCAGGACAAGGCACTAGTCGCCAGGTTTGCATACCAAGAAGAGATGCGAACTTGTCATCCGCTGCCTTCAGCCACTTGTGCTTGTTGGGTGATTTGAGAAGTTGACGCCAAGTTTTCAGAGTGTCAACATCTGCAGGTGCATCAGCACGTTTGGACCAGTGGCCGTATCAGTCAGGGGCTTGACAAGAGCAAGTGGAACATCTAGGGATAGGGGGTGGAGGAAGGGGAGGGAGGGAAATAGGTACAACTGCATCAGGCACTGGATAAGGGCTTTCTGGTAGGACAGGAGTTGGGTTTGGTGAAGGAATGGGGGATAGCGCCTGGCCTGGCACGGAGGATGGACTTGGTAGAGAGACGGGGGAGGGAGACTGTCCTGAAGTAGCGTCTGAAGAGCCACTTTTGGTAGATGGAGATCAATATCTGTTTGCTGGAGCGTGTATAGAGGCAGCAAGGCGCCTATCAACACCCCCCCTTAGAGGGATGTCAATCATCGGGGGAAGCAATTTGGAGGAAATAGGAATATTGACTTGAGGCTGAGAGCGTGATGATGATGGAAGTGGGGGCCAGGGAAGTTCAACACTAAGGGGAGATGAAGAGACCGTGTGTTTTGATGAGTAGGGAAAAAGGTGATCGTTGAAGATTACATCACGAGTCTTTACAACGGTTTGTTTTTCTAAGTCCCAAGCTCTAATACCGTTACCATCTGATAGAGTGGATAGGAACATTGCTGCTCTTGCCTTACAGTCCAATTTCTTGCAATCTGCCTCCGGGACTTTGTACCAGACATGACATCCAAACAGATGAACTTTGGAGAGAGGGGTCAAAGGTTGGCCAAGAATGCAGAGAGGTGTTTTGAAACCAGCAGGGGTGTAACAAGGAAAAGAATTGTGATAGTGTAGAGCATGCCTGAGGGCATCAGCCCAGAAGACTTTTGGGACCAAAGCTTGCAAGAGGGCGCAGCGAACAAGGTTTCCAATGGTCCTATTTGAGCATTCAGCAACACCGTTTAGCTGTGGGGAATGAGGTGGCCCTGGTTTGTGGGTGGTACCGTGTGTTTGTAGATAGGTTGAAAAAGCTGTATAAATGTATTCGCCGCCATTGTTGGTGCGTAGCAATTTGATGGCAAGGGAACCATCTGATTCAAAGCAGGAGCAAAACAACTTGAAGCAGTTGAACGTTTTGTGTTTGTGCTTCATGGGATAGACAAGGATGAATTTAGAGAAATCATCAACAAATGTGGAGAAAAATTTGTACCCTTCTCTGGAGGGAACTTCAAACAATCCAACATCAGAGTGTATTATTTGACCAGGGAGAGTTGAGCAATATGGGCGACAAGATTTGAATGGGAGCCTGCTCATTTTTCACTGGACGCAGATGGGGCACCAATGCACTTCTTGTTCATTCATAGGAGAGGGTTGAATTTGATGACCTCAAAGGAGCCTCTTGAGAGGCTTGAGACCTAAGTGATTTAGTTGTACGTGATAGTCAAACAAGGAAGATTTGGTTTTAGGGACTTGAATAGCCTGAGAGAAATTTGAGCTCACAGGCTCAGAAGGGAGGTAGAACAAATTTCCTTTGCAGTAGCCTTCCCCGACTGGTTGATGGGGAACTTGAAGACTCAATGTTGGTTAGATAAGACAGTCCTTTCAATTGAACACTACAGTGAGACCAAGATCACAGACACCAACTATAGAGAGAAGCGGTTCATGAAGGGATGGAACAATTAGGGTTTTGATTTCTTTGTCCATCTTCAGAGGGAGTTTCCATGAGCCGCGATGAGTTGACTTCACTAGAGAGTGATTGGCCAGGCGAACTGGAATATTGTCTGGTTTGATTTTGTCCAGTGAGGCCAAGTGAGGGGTCATGGACACTGAGCATCCGGAATCTAGGTTGGCATCAACACAAGTCGATGATGTAGAGTTGAAGGTTGTAGCGTGACTTGCCCTAACTTCAACCTCTGACCCCAAATAGTCGCTCTCTTCATTGGGTTGTTCGGATTTGTGGGTATTGGATAGAGTGGAGAAGGTAGTTCTGCCAGCTCTAGCCGGTGGTTTCTGTTCCCTAGGAGGCGGCCTTTTGAAATGATCCAAGTTTTACTTACAAGAGGCCTTAAGTTTGTTTAGAACTTTTTGAGTGTTGTTGCACGTGTTCAAGTCGTGACCAACAACATTACAGAAGTAACAATGTTTGGGTGTTTTATCACTAGATGCCAATTGTCTAGACTTAGACTTGGAGATAGCTGAGGAGACTGAAGCATCTACTTCAGTTTGAGTCTGACAATGGGTATGCTTGTTTTCAAGAGCTAGGATAATTGTTTCTGATATCACACCGTCTTGAATCATTAATGACAATACACAATGAAGCCATTCTTGAGGAATAGAACTGAGTAAAGCAGCCGAGCGGACATCGTCGGCGGTAAGCCGGTTTTCTGGTGAGATAAGAGCGTCCAACCTCTCGTGAAATTTGGACATGGTCTCAATGTGGGCTAATATGTCGTCACCTTCCATTTTTGTGAGCAGGAGCTTGCGGAGCCAGTAGACACGTCCTCCTGTTGTTTGATCTTGATGGGCTTGACAGAGAGCTTTCCACATGCCATAGGCGTATCGGCGATGTTCTTGGACATATTGAATATTTGAGACATCTATAGATTGAGTGATGAGAGAACACACCATCTTGTTTTGTTTAGCCAACTGGCAGAGGGATTATCCGGTTTGGGTTTTTCAATGACATACTTGAGTCCAGCAGCTTCAAAGTACAAGGTAACAACAAATTCCCAGTCAAGATAGTTGGAGACCGGGCCTGACAACTGAAGGACGGGGAGCTTGGCGTTTGGAAGCTTTTGAGAGCCAAAGGTGAAGGAGTCTGGACCAATGTTGATCATTTTTGTTGGTGGCTTAAGGTGTGGAGAAGGAGGTGATGACATGCACGTTTAGTTTAATTTATTGCTAAGCACACGGATCCTGAAATAAGCTCTGAGTGGAGTGCAGTGGAGCTCTGGGCTCATAACCTGTTGAGACAGACTGGGCCTGGGCCAGTATGAGTATGATTTGGAAGGATAATATTGCATGAGTAAATGAGAATGAAACATCACATGAGAGTCAAAATAAGAAAGAGGAAAAAATGAGGAATAAATGAGAAAGAGAAGAAGAATTACCTGGGCCAGTATGAATATGTTGTGGACGGATGAGGAAAAGGAGATCCTTTCACTCACTGCAACTGACCCAGGTATACTACACAGTGCGTGACATGTAAATGAACTGTGTGTAGCATACAAAAGAATAAGAATGGATACGTCCAGTCTAACAAGAAAGGGATCAAGGAGTGGTATAAAACACTCAAAAAATTCCAAAAGACAGAATTTTCTTTGACCAGCAAGGCTATTGGTTGGTCATAAGTATCAGGCCACCAAGGGGAAAAGACTAAGGGTCAAAAATGGATCAGGGGGAAATCAGAGATATACCCAGGATAAGGATCAGGATCTAATTTCACAATTATGGGGGGGGACATAAGCACAAACTCCCATCAATGATGAAAAAAAGGCTGGGGAGAGCCCCTCCTTTTATGGGCCATGGGTCCCTGTAAACTATTTACAAGAGAGATTTATAAATAGAGTGGATTTTTTTTTTTTTTTTTTTTGAGGATGATTGTCATGAGAAAACAAAAGAAAAAAAGAAACAAACAAACACTCAGAAAAAAACATAAGAGATGAATCAAGACTCTGGCCCGTGCCAATGGTGGGCACGGGCAGGAGAGTAGCTATTGAGGGTCCCGCAGACATGCTGATGGGCCCAGGAGACAGTTGAGACCCGCGCGGGCAACGGAAAAGCCGCGCGGGGGACCGGTGAGCTGGAGGTGGAAAGGATGAGGTAGACAGGCACTTGAGACGACTGGATGAGGTAGAAGGGCGCTTGAGATGGCCAAATGAGGTAGAATGGCGCTTGAGACGGCCAAATGAGGTAGAACGGCGCTTGAGACGACCGGATGGTTGTTGCAGTGGGGGTTGGGTTAGGGTTTGTCAATGTCATGCACTCTTTGTTGAGTGAGGTGGTGAGATTGTGGGTGTTGATTGATCGGAGGGTTGCTGGATAAAAGCCTGCTTGAGGGATGAACTGAAGACATGTGAAACTAAAGTGTTGGATATGTTGAGATGTATGTAAGTATGTAGGTGTGTAATGTACGGTGTAGGTGTATGTATTGGAGTAATTGGGAGTCTTGAGGAGATCAATCAGAGGATATTTAAGATGGGGGATGATGTGGGGGATGGCTCCTGGTTGGGAAATCAAGGGCGAGAATGTGAATCAATTGAGCCAATCAATTGAAGATGAAAACCAACTAACCAAAGTGGAATTGGGAAAGATGACCAATGGGGGGGTCGATGAAGTGTGAGGTTGAGATGAAATTAGTGGGATGAAGCCTCTAGAGTGATGAGATGGAGGGGTGGAGGCAAGCCCGGCGGTCTTTTGGCCGCGCGCTTGGCAAAAAAAAATTGTAAGGCTGAATAGCGGAGCAGCAGGGATTTGAACACAAGAGCGGGGATACGACTACCCACAGATTGTCCTTGCCAACTGAGAGAATGAGCAGTTGGGAAGCTGGGAACCAAATGGAACCCTATTCCGGATCAAACTTTTATTTTTTGATAATGATGCCTATGAATGATGATAAGGAAAAATCATAAAAAAAATTAAAGTCTCCGCACTGGCCAGGGTGTCCAGGATGGGCCACCACACCGTTACAGTAAGTGCCCCCTCCAGGAACACTGGCTTACTTTACACCATCGCATATGTTACTTCAACACCTCATGAGCGCAAGAACTTACATTCTGACCAAAGGAAGATGGCTTACAACTTTGGGTTGACCCAGATTGGGGCAGAAAATTCCATAGATTCACATCTGGGTTCTTATTACTGCTGCACAACTGCCCAATCTCATGGGTTTCAAAGCAATAAAAAACTTTCACAAAATCAACCTGCAATGGGGAATTCATTGCTTTGGGGATGTCTATGGAGTTGTTTGTTTCCTTGCGTACTATGTGTCTAAATTTTGATTCTTCCTTTTCTTCTCATATATTTTGTGATAACCATGCGGCAGTACTTGAAGCGACCAAAAACTTTTTGCGTTCCTGTATGAAACATATATCTTGAAATTTCTTCTTCATCAACGGCCTCATACACGACTTAAAAATCAATTTGAACTGGATAGCAACCAACAACCAACTAGCCAACATATTTACTAAGCAACTAGGACCAAATAAAAAATTACTTTTCTGCAACTCATTTCTACCAATTATGCAATGCTAAGTTTGTGGGGGGTGTTTTAATATGCAAACATAGCCTCCTAAATACATACAAGACTGATTTATATATACATACTCATTTAACGTCTCATATCACATATCCATGAAAGTTGTATATACTATATCTAGCCGCGCAGGCCCTTGCAATAAACCCTATGGAATCTGACTCCTAACTTATCACAGTCACAATTCCTGCACGCAGCCGCGGCAGCCAATGCACCCATGCACAGCTGAGATACAGCCCTGTCACTCCTTCATGGTTGTGTACGCAGCCCTGGGCCTCTGAAAAGTATGCAGCCTTGGGACTACGGGTTGACAGAGTGACAGGCAGCCTGAGAGGCTCAGGTACCACGTAAACATGCTAAAACCCACACAGGAACATTATAAATATGTAATAAATGTTCCCCTGCATAGTAGATAGTCTAAATATACATAATATAATATAAAAATACTTAAATAATCCTTATACGTATTTTTTATTTAATATAATTCAAAGTACCAAGAATGTCGAAAATAAGACAATGATGAATTGTAAAAATATATCAAAATACTTTAATATACTTTTATGAGAATTTCAAGACTTCAATATCTTTGTAACATACTAAGAAAGCTAATGATGGAAAAATACTACAAGAATTCCCATGACTTATACTTTAAAGTAATTATCTTAGTAAATCAACTGGAACTCGAAAATAAGGAGTAAAATCAATATCATGAAATTTACTCCAGATATATAATACAAAATGAGAACTTACCTGAAATCAAGATTTTTGTAGAAATGTCTATTTATATAATTATTAAATTAATGGGAAAATTTTCTAGGGATAATCAATTAAATAATACATAAATGGGATTGATTAGTCTTATTCACACTTGCTAATATCTATTATGAAGTAGAATAATTCCCATAACCTGAGGAATTAAATGCTACCCGTGCTATAGCACCAAGAACACATGTCAGGCTACCCCTGGTTACCCTTCTATCCTTAGTTTCCGTCCCTTTGAGCACCTGCAACCCTCAGAAGGACAATTTTGGGACTCCAAAAGCTATAAATAAAGAGCTCTTTTGAGGATATTGATGGGCAGAGACCCAATTATATTTGTATCCAGACACTGTGACAAGGTAATAAAATACTTATAAGAGATAATTAAGTGATTTATGGCAATTTCTGATCAATAATATCTGTCCTCAACCTCTTTTATATCAATTAAAACTGCTGAACAACCTTATAACCCCAGTATACTGGTTTTACCCATCAGTGCACGTCTCAAACAGATACCCAAAGGATTTAATAATATACCAGTGAGTTTTATTATACTTTCCCTGTCGTGGAAGCTTGGCTACAAGGCCCTGCCACTCCACCATGTATTTCATATACATATTATCTTTGGGTAAAATATCCTTTAAACTAAAGAGCCCAAATTAACCAGGACTACGTGTTTTCATACTGAAATCCCTGAAGAGAGGTGTTAAAGATCCCCAATATAATTGTGGCCCCTCTATATAAATATTTAATTATCAATTTATTCATATTGATTCAAAAAAAATAAACCATAACCAAACCACTTAACCTTGCAATAAGCTTAATCCAAATATTTTACAGATTTTTGCTGCATTTATTAAATAATATATTTATTATTTTTTCTATCACCTCTGGTAGCTAAAGGATAGCAAGGGTCTTGGCATCCAGGATGCTGACATTGGTTGGTGGGATCACCGCCCCCAGATGAGCAGAGAGAGATTGAGGCTTTCAAGGCAAGGAAAACCACAGTTTCAACCGCAGTTGCAAGTGGAGATTGAAACAGTTGAGGATTAGGTTAAGGATGGGGAAAGGATCAAAGGTGCAAGATGAGAAAGGGTCCTCCTTGTCTTTCTTGGTTTACCAATTGGTAGGGGTTAGTGTATCAAAGATGATCCAAGGGAGGATTTGGATGGGCGGCGGGTCTTTGGTCAATTGGTTGAAGTTTATTGGCTGGTTGGATGAGCAATATTAGAGTTGTAATTGTTGTTGGCAGCAATGGCAATGACAATTTTCTGATGAAAACGTGGCAGTTGCCATTGTGGTGAACCATTTGGGACACCTTGGGAAAAGAATTCCAAAAATTAAAAAAAAAATTTATACATTTTTTTTTGTCATACCTTAAAAAAAAAAAAATATTTTGAACTTAGAAAAAATTTGGATCCTTCACTCCAACCCTTCCTGTCCTAGTGGTCTAGCTCCTCCTCTTCCTTCCATCGCTCCCACTTCCCTCCTACCCTGGTTTAAGTCCCCCCTCCTTGTGCTCAGGCCTCTCTTGCTAACTTTTGGCCATGCGCGACTCATCGCATTGCTCCTACTCATCCTCATCACATTGCTCCTCCTCATCCTCATCACATTTATCCTCCTCATCCTCATTGCATTGCTCCTCCTCATCCTCATTGCTTGCATCCTTGATTTCTTCCTCACTTTAATCGCAACCATTGGTTGTTCATCATGATCCTCCCCATTGCTTGGACATGCACAAATCATCACCTTCCCTCTCATCATCAATTCATCCATCATGGCATCCTCATCATCACAACCATCACCGCTTGTGAGCAAGGATCATTGATCACATCAACCTCATTGCTCATCATCAAGACCATCCAGAAATGATGAGCATCATCATCATTGCGCTTACCAACTCCATCATCATGGGGATCAACCTCTCCTCCTAGATTGGACGATTGGAAGCAAACGTCCTCCTTTTTTTTCATTTTTTGTTCTCTTTCTTTTTTTTCTCTCTCACTGTTGTTTCTTCTTTTCATTTGTTGTTTGTTTTGTTTCTTTCTTTTAGGTTCTTACTCTCTTTTCCAATTTTTCTCTCACTGCCCTTTTTTTCTTTTTCTCTCATTTTTTATTATTATTTTTCATTGTTATTTTTCATTGTTATTTTCTTTTATTGTACTCTTTCTTTCTTTCTCACCCACCTCCAGATTTGGATGGGAGGGGGTGTTGCGTTGTTACTAGGTGTGCAAACTTCCGCACGGACGTTTGCAAGCGACAGCGGACGTTTTCAAGCAACAGGCTAGGGTGAGAATCTCTCACCCCAGTATGGAAGATTGGAAGAAGGGAACCAGGCCTCCCCAAGCTTGAGCCTCATCATTGTAAAAAAAAAAAAAAAAAAAAAAAAAAAAAAAGTTGTCCGCTTTCATTTGTGTTATCCATTTGTAAATAGTTACAGGGCTCTCTAGCCTATAAAAGTAGGGGCTCTCCCCTGCTTTTTTCCATGATCAATTCTTTCCACCAATGAGAATTATGAGCTTCTGATCCAAGAGCTCTTTCCTTTGTGAAATTGATCACTTGTCCAGATATATCTTTTGATTATCCCTTGATCCTTATCCCTTACCCTTAACTTTTTTTAAGTCTAAAACTCTGATCTGCCCTTTTTTGGCCCTGTTCCTTATCACCAACCATAGCCTTGCTGGTCGAAGAAGAATTCATTAATTTGAATTCTTGAGTGTGTTATACCACTCTTGATCCCTTTTTCTGACCATTATTTGGTCTTGATGATTCATTTGATTGTCTTTCTGGACCAGTCACATTTGACTAAGAGGTTTTATTAAGTTTAAACCTGGAGTGTTAAACCTCCCTTTAATTATTGAATTTTAATTCTGCCACACTATTCTTGAATCATTGAGAAGTGTTGGGTTACTCTTAGTCCGAAATTGTTACTGTTTGTTTCAGTGATCCATAAAAATATTGCATTGTCTTGTGCAGCCACCCACCTTTATCTGGTACCCTTCAAGCGCTTGATTGCGGAGAGTTGGGCAGGTTCATTGAGAACCTGGAGGTTGCTTGGGTTTGAGTTGATCACTCCCAAGCACCTGCTGACGAACAGAGTTATTAGCCTGTGGGCGCCGTTACTTACAATTGCTTTGTTCTATTGGACTCTGAGTAAACTTTAACTTATTTTGTTCAAAGTCTTTCTCCTCATCATCTTGGTTCAGGTAGTGCTGCTTCCCCCCTCAGCTATTTTTGCTATCAACTTATCCCTATCCCATTTGATTCCTCATTAACAAAGGTTACTGGACCTTGATCCCGGTTACATTTAAATATTTTTGTAACACTCAGGAGGGCAGCCTAAAAGAACACCTATCCCCTCCACAGAACTTTCAACGCCCTGCGCCGTTTGGAGTGTTACACCGTCAATGTTGACATAAATTTGGTGCCAACAAGTAGGTTTGGGGGATGGGTCAGATGAGATGATCAAAAGAAAAGAAAGCCGCAATGGCCATTGTTATTGACAATTATGGCAATGGCATTTGTTGCAATGTCAAGCAAGGGAAGTGATGGGATGATGATTTCACAAGTTCAATTGATTTTGTTTGGGGGATTGGCCATTGTTGATGGATGGATGAGGATGTTTTGACAAGGAAGATAGCCATTGCCGTTGATGTCAACAACAATTCTGGTGCTGGTAAGGTTCAAGCCAAGCCTGGCCAGTCTTTACCCAAAAACTTGGCAAAGGGGACACAAAACAAGAAGGAAGAGGATTGAACACCAGGCCAGGGGTCTAGAATGCCCCAGAGATACATCTAGACAACTAGGAGAAGGAGAGCTGGTAAACTGGGAACTGGAACAACAAAAATCCCAGAAAGGATTTTTTTTTTGATGAATGATGATTATAAAAAGTCATAAAAAAAATTTGAATTTTCTGTGTTTCCCTGAGGTTTCCAGATTTGGTCACCACATCTCTTGCCAACTTACCAACTTTCCCTAGTCTGCATCTGAGTTTAATTACCTATATAAAAAAAAGAACAAAGATGATTGGACAAAGGAGGCATCCCAGGTGCTCACAGATGTTGCATACAGTAGATTTTTACAGAAACAATGCAGCAGATTACCATGATGGTGCACATTTGGAGGACTTACCTCTGACCTTATTTGCCTCCACCACAATAAAATTTGTTGACTTGATCAGCAGAGAACATCCTGGCCATCTGAGTACCATCCCATTCTTCCAAAAAAATATGATCCACCTCTGACTTGGCAGACCACACAATAAGGAAAATTCCAGCAATTAGAGAAAAGCTTTCCAAACTGCCTTTCCAAGGATTTATTTTAAGCTAAAACCAGATAACCAGGATTCAAAGATTCCCTTATCTGCTTTGAATGTTTATCTTCGCAATACTGAACCAATTTTTCTCTGGATTCCATTGTCTTCTGATAAGCTTCACGGCAAACATACTCACTCCACTCCAGTTTCTTAGATTGGGAAACTAATAGATCAGGGTTATAAGAAACTTGTTCCCGAGAAATTCGCAAGAAATATTTCATTTCCAGATCCAGAGAAGGACATCCCTTTGACCAAATATAATTTTTAGGGTGAGTAGCCAGTGGTTTGTTTAGTTGAAATTCAATTGGAGACAAGGACCAGAGGAATCAATTTGCAACAATTGTTCCCACTTTCACTGGCAAGTTTTACAAGAGTGGCCTTCAAAGGAGCATGGAATCTTTCCACCATGCATTGGCCTTCAGGAAAATAAGGAGTGGTCACCCTATGTTGACAAGGAAGGAATTGGATCATTTTGGCCAGTTTGCCACAAACTCAGAGCCACCATCAGTTGAATAAGATTGGGCCAAGCCATAGTGCATTGTCCAAGTCTCATAGAGAAAAGCTGCTACTGATTCAGAACTGAGGTTCTTAAGGAATTTTGCTTCAAACCATCCAGAAAAATCATTTCTAGCCATGATGAGTTACTTAGCCCCACCAGCCTTAATTTGAACCACATTCATAGCAAACTTTCCAAAGACAGTGGAATCCCCATTTGGATAGCAAATTTCAGCCAGGCGCCTAAGATCAGGTTTCTGACAGACCTCAAAAGTCTTGCCTCATTGAAATACAGATTTCTTCAAAGATGCCACCAGAATTGTTTGGATAACTGTTGATAATTTTCCATTTATCCACAATGCCCCAGTCCTTCATGGAGAACTTTCAAGATCAAATCTTCTTTAGCAGGCATAGTGACAACAATAAGAGCATAAGGATTGCCTCTTTTCATTAGTCTAGTATCTTGTAGAAAGAAGTTTGAGGACTTTTTTTTAAGGGACCAAAAATCTTTAGCTGAGAGATCAGGAGGTCTTTGGAAATTGGAAACTTAATGCTCTAGTTTAAGCCAGAACCCTTTCTGGAAGCCAGAATAATTTTGAGAGGAAAAGCTGAAGACAGGTTGAATAAAAGTTTCCCCCTTGTTGAAATCCACTCCAACATCCCATTCTTCATCTCCAAGAGGATGTCAAGATAAACCTTCAGGCATGGTGAAAGAATTTCCAGGCATATCAACAATATCAAAAGAGAATAACTGAATAAAAGCCACCCAAAAATTCATGAGAACATTTGGAAGTCTGGCGGCATTGATCATTTCAATGATGGATTGTGCTTCAACTTGTAACTCAAAGTGTTGACCCCAGAGAATAGTTTGGACCTTCTTCAACATTTGGGACACACCCCAAAGTTCCAGTTTTGGCTGGTAGTACCTAGATTCCACATCTGAAAAGCAAAGAGATTCATACAGAGCAGGATGATCCAAACCATTTTTTGTCTTCCTTGGTAAGGAAATCCCCAACAGATTGATTACTCAAATCAAAATCTAGCTTGATCTTGCCAGCTCCGGGTCCATAAGTGATCTTCATCAAGACAATGTCCTTACCAACAATTTTTTTGAGCTTCTGAAATGATTGTTCACAAGCTTGATTCCAAAGCCATTCAGCATCCTTCCTGGTTAAGCGACGCAAGGGAAAACAGATTTTTGATAGAGAAGGGATGAAGACCCAAACATAAATGACAACACCTAAGAAACCTTTGAATTCAGTCGGATTGATTGGAGTGGGCCAAGAAATGATTTTTTTGAATTTACATGGGGCCATTCTTCTTCCTTCCTTGCAGAGCCCATGACCAACAATTTCCAGAGCAAGCACACAGGCAGGCAATTTGGTTCCAGAGACAGTAAGACCAGACTCCTTGATTCAAAACAAGATCCTTTCAAAAGTGGGCACATATTCCCAGATAAATCAACGGATTCTTGAGTGCCAAGGTAAGAGCTCATTTTTATAGTCAGAAACTGGACATTTAATTCCACCCTTTTCAATAAAGATACCAGCATGATCAGGTATATCATCCTGGAGGATCCAAACCATCTGAGCCTGATGGACTTCAACCAAATTGGTGGCACCTTGGGGAAAATGAGTAAGTTGGAATCAACCAAGAGGAGTATTGAAATTAGTGAGAGGACAAGAAATTGGATGTAAGGATTTTTTGTCATAGCCACCCATAATATCAGCTGGACCATAGCAAGCTCTCCAAGAGAATCATTTGAAAAACTCTCTAGTCCCAGGGGGAATAATGGATTCTTTAATAGTAACCTTATTTAGAGGCTGGAGATCATGAACTATTCTAAGTTTAATATTACTTTTCAGGACACAGAAGACAGGACTGGAATAGCTGGAAGTTGACTGCTTGTATAAACTGGTACAGAATTGTTTGTGGACCAACTTGATGAATACATCATTCTTAGCAGCAGGGATAGGGATCTTTTTCTTTTTCCAGCAATCATTTTCTACTACTGGAATGATATAAGGTAGCCCATAGGATTTTTTCAAGAGACCTCTTTCTTCTTCACAGAAAAAAATAGATTTTTCGCTAAGTGCTAAATTATTTTTGATGAAATTTAACTCTTCAGGAAGAAGCCATTCATCTGGACCAAAGTTGACCACCTTCAGAAGTTCTTCAATAACACAACCACAAGTAACAAATGGAACAGTGAGAGATCAAAATAAACCGCAGTAAGGATCACAAGATGGGGGAGGACGCATAAGACAAGGATTGATGCTGGGAGGCATTTGTTTGTTGACTGGTTGAAACTTTTTTGCAACTGGCTTATACTTAGTGGAAAAAGTGAAATATCCTTTCTCCCTCCAAGCATTGACCAGAAAGACCTGACTACAAAAGCTGATACCAAGTTTGATTTTCCGCAATGTCCTTGAAAGTTGCCTTTTCCATCAAAGAGGATCCCAAAGATGATGCATAGCTCACATGTGTGACACAGGGTAGGGTTTTGAAAATGACAGTAGTAGGAGCCCCTGATGGTTCACAATGGGGAAGACTTACTTCCAACCCAAATTGCCTCCAACTAAGGCCATACTCCTTCATACCAAAACCACCAAGAAGAGAATCATTATTGTGATCTAGTTTTGAATCATTGCAGAGATATGAAAAAGGAATAGGAGAAGAATGTTCAGGCTAGAAATAAAAAGGAAAAGAAGAGACAACAGATTCAGAAAGAGAAGAAATATTTTTAGGATTTTTTTATTTTTCATGTTTTTGATTTTTAATATTATTTTTATGAGAAGGAAATGATGAGGAAAAAAGAAAAATATGCCTCTGAGACAGAAGCTGATCCTTGAGTTTAAGTCTGAGGCTGGGGAGAACTGAAAATATCAGTAGGAACAACTGATCTGATAGAAAATGAGAATGAGATGAAGAAGAGATGTTCTTCTGTTTCCCTTTTAGAACCAATTGAGGAGGATGACCAGGAAAATTTCTTTCCCAACAACCAGAATCCAAGAAGCAAAGGGGGACTTCAATCTTCCTGTCATCAGCATCAGGGAGACAAATTCTCTCCCAAAATTGATCAGAAAACATTAGGGTTTCATCAAAATCCTTTAAGAAAGGCCTTCCCAAGAACATTGGTCCATCCAAACAAGTAATCCAGAAATGACACATGCCAAAGATATTTTGTCAAATTCAGACCAGGAAATCCTTACAATGCCAACTAATTTGCATGACTGATTTCGTTTACAATATAAAGCAGAGATAAAGCTGACCCTTGGGAAAATTTTGAGTTTGCAGGCCATGGAATCCAAAATTAAATTGAGCTTGGAACTGGAATCCACCAGAAGGGAAACAGTTTTAGCAGAGTCATCAAGATAGCAGGAGAGGAAACCAAGAGGGGAGGAATGCAAGCTTGCATCTGAAGAGGGATCTGTTCCACCAGAGTCCTCAATCAAAGTACCAGAAGAAACTTTTGATTTTTCTGGACCAATCTCCACACATTGAAAAGGAAACCATTTCTTCATCCATTCAGCCAAATATGGAGAGATTGGCAGTAGTTCAGCCACAGACAGATCAGGAATTTTTAGATCCAAGATTTTCCTTAATACCCCTTCCACAGTATTGGGGTGATCCTTGGAAATTCCCCTCTCAAATCAAACTTTTGGCTGGGTGGAGGGAGGATTATCAGGTTGAGCTGGTACTGGAACAGGATCAGAAGGTTGAGGAGTTTGAACAGATTGAACAGGATCAGGATCAGAGTTATCCTGGAACCTTTCCATAAGTGGTTCTTTTTGCACTTCCATGTCTTCCACATCAGAGGAAGGAGGCTCAGGTGGGATCAACATTTGAGGGCTTTTCAAAGGATTGAAGATTGAAAAGGAGAAGACTTGTGAGGTTTGGGTTCCTCATGGCGTTTCCTAGCTGGATCAGACTGATAATTGAAAGAGAAGCTGGAAGAAGTGACAGCTGAAGGATACCAAGGTTGTAGAGTGCCACAGGATGATCAAAAGTCCAAGGAGACCAATTATTTCTATGAGGGAGTTGGTGGTTGATAAGGAGCCACCACATGAAGGATTGGACAATACAAAGCAAAGTAATCAAAGCACCATAAGGAAAAAAGAAATTGTTTCCCTTCTGCTCCACCAATTTTTCCTTCTTTTCCTTCTGGAGTTCAGGACATCTCCCAGTACCATGGCCTTCCCTATGACAGTAATAGCAGACTAGAGTGGTTTTAGGAAAAGAGTTAGAAGGGTTAGGAGAAGCTAAAGAAGAAATTTTCTGATCTATTTTGCTTTCAAAGGCCTGAAGTAATTTAGTGAGCTCATATATGTTAGCAGTTTCCTTATTGGCCTGGGGATTTGGTTTAGGTCTACAATTTCTTTCCATCTTGTTCCTTATTTCATTTGACTCTTTAAAAGATGGAGAAATTACTGGTTCAGTTAATCTAGTTTTTTTAAAAGTGAGGGCTTTTTGACCTTTCATCACTTAATCCACTGCACTCCTTAGGACCAGAAAAACAGGGAGCTTGGACCAATTATCTCTAGTAGTAATCATAGATCCAGATTTTCTCAATTCATCTCTAATCTGTTCTTGCACTCCTGGAGAAAAAGACTGGAAGAAAAAACTCCAATTTTTTCCACAGTGCTGATGTGATTGTTTCTGATGAGGTCACACTGAATAGGATCCCAAGATTTTCTCAAAGACTGATAATCAGAGGCTGAAGAGACACCACCATTGGAGATCCTTTGAGAAACCAGAGCATCCAAGTTCTGTAAAGTAAACCTAGACACATCTACTTTTCCCCCATAAGCCATCATAGCCTCCTTCAAGAGCCTCCAGTCATGATTTTTAAATCCATCAAACAATTTGATCAATTCCATAACTTCATCAGATGAGATAAAAAATTGTAACTGATAAGCCATATCATGTTCACTTTCACCATCCACTTCAGCAGCCATCTCATAAGAGTCTAAGAATCATTTGACATTTTTCAGATTGAAGCCTAAGTTCTTGTTTTGGGGCTTGATCTTGGACATCTTGAACCAAACTGAGGAGGAGGAGGTACCAGCAGATTCCATTTTGTCGAGCAGAGTTCCTAAGAGATCAAGCAGCAGAATTCCAACATGGCTCACAGGTGTGGTAAGAGTAAAGTTTTAAAAAAATGACAAGGAAAAGACCCAGATGGTGCACTATTGGGTGGACTTACTTCTGGAACAAGCTGCCTCCACACATTAGATCTGGGTGATAACACGAAAAAGAAAAAAACAGAAGAAGGATTGGATTGGATTTTGGAGCTGATTCTTCAGGTTTGGGACTTTAAATACTAAGATTGCTGGTTTGATCCGGGCCTGGGGGATGAAATGTAAGAATCCAAATGGTGCTAGGCCATGGCAGTTCTGTGGAGGGGAAAGGTGCTGTTTAGGCTGCCCTGCTGAGTTTTCCAAAAATATTTAAATGTAACCAAGATCAAGGTCCAGAAAATTTTAAGTGAGCAATCAAGTAGTAAAGGATAAAGTTTGATCATAGTTGGTAGCAATGGAACAGGAATATCTGAGGCAAGATTATGTGGGAGATATTGGAACAAAAGAATTTAAATTTTGTTTAAAATTCAAAAGAACAAAGCTGTTGTATGTAAACAATGCCCACAAGCTAATCAATCTGGTTTTCATCAAAAGATTGGGGATTATCAACTCGAATCATAACCAACCTCCAGGTTCTCAAAGAACCCACCCAAATCTCCGCAATCAAGCGCTTGAAGCATACCAGATAACTGAGGGTGACCTTAAAAGAAGAAGCACAATGTTTTGAGAAGGTCCAACAGCAAACAGTAACTTATTTGAACAGGAATCACCTCAAAAATTCTCAAGGAAAACAAGAGTAGGCTGGAAGAATGCAATTTTTTTAAAAAAATAAAAGGATGTATAACACTCCAGGTTTTAAGCTTAATAAAACCTCTTCAATCAAATATGATTGGCTCCAGAAAGATGATTGAGGAAGGATTCAGACCAATATGGTCAGAGAAAGGGATCAAAGAGTGGTGAAACACACTCAAGAATTCCAACAGAAAGAATTTTCTTCAACCAGCAAGGCTATTTGTTGTTGATAATGATCAGGTCACAGAGGGGCAAAGACTCAGGATCAATTGATCAAGGGGAAATCATAGATATACCCAGGATAAGGATGAGGATCAATTAATGATCATAATGGGGGGGAATATGCACACAATCCCATGGATGATTGGAAAAAGGTAGGGGAGAGCCACTCCTTTTATGGGCCATTCATCCCTAATGACTACTTACAAGAGATGACACATATAAAGCAGAAAAAAACAATAATTAAGAAAGTTTTTTTTTAAAAAAATGGATTTGATAATGATCACGAAAAAAAGAAACAAACAACAACCTAAAAAAATTGAAATGATGAAAAACCGTGGATGAGCAGGAATGGAAAGACACCAGCCTGTGCCAATGATGGGCACGGGCAGGAGAGTAGCAGGTGATGGGCCGCGCAACAGCCAATGAGGGGCCTGGAAAACCCGGATGAGCATTAGCAGGCCGCGCTGTGGTATCTAAAACCTTTCCTATAGCCATCAGACTCAATTTTCCAGTGTAAAATTAGCTCAAAACCTCAAATTAACCTCAAAAATGGATTCTAAATCTGGAATAACCCATAGTCACTCAGTCAAAGTACCCCCCTATCTCTCATGGATTAGAAGGTACAGCCCAACAAACCTCAAAATGTGGCAAAATCATTCCCAAACAGTTGTCACAGCCCTGTGGAAGAAATAAGACATACCTTGGAAAATCTCAAGTACATACCAGTGCCAGCCTACCCTCAAGAACAGGACCATACACCAAGCCTGTCACCTTATCAGCATACAAAAATACATGTACAGGAGGCAGTGTAATCTGTCAGACCCTGTCACCTCAGCAATAATACATCAATACAGATTCAAGAGGCGCTTCACTCAGTGCAGATCTAGTCACTCCATCAGCATACAGAAATACAGATGCAAGAGTCAGTGAACCCAGTACAGATCCAGTCAACTCAGCCAGAATACAGAAATACAAAAACAGGAGGAAGTGCAGCAAGTCAGATCTAGACACCCAAACCAAACAAACATCCAAATACACATACAAGAGGCTGTGCAGAAGTATACTGGACCAATATATGCAGGAGGAAGTGAGACCAGTCTTAACCAGAACCAAACAAAACAACAGTATAACCAGGAAACAAAAAAACAACTAGTTTTTTCACAGCAATACATGCAGGTAGAATCAAGTAGCACTGAACAAACTACCAGTACAGCAGAGAAATATATCTTATCTGCACTAAACAGCTATTTATTCTAGGATTTGAATTCATGAAACCCCTGTACAATCTTTTCCCAACCAGCAAAAATGCCTCATGTACCTGTACATGATTTTTCCAACCAGCAGAAAAGCCTGATGTAACTGTACAAGCTTTTCCCAACAATAAAAAATGCCAAATGTACCTGTATTTCACTGTAACAGGGGAAGCCCCAGGGCACCCCCCAAGGGAAGCCCCAAGAATCCCCTGAGGACCAACTTTTCTATTTAATGAGGGCCTCTCTTCCCTATCCAGGTTTTATCATCAGCACCCGTCCCCATCCACTCCTCCAATCACCAACCTATAAGGCCCTCTTGGCCCAGATAAAAAAATAGTATCATTCAATAAGTTATAAAAGGAAACAAGAAATCAGAAACCAATTTATTCCCATCTTTAGCAAGTTAAACCACCCAACAGGTGCTTGAATAAGGGTTCTTCTGTGACCTAAATATTCAGCCCCAGATTAAAGAAGAACCAACCATCAATTGATAAATAACCCTTATAAAGAAAGAGAGCAAGACAAGAAGCAACTACCAGAATTTCCCCTACCCAGCTCCCTGTGGGTAAACCCATCCTTGGTTCCTCTCCTGAACCATCCCTTTGATAAATCCTTGAACCCTTTCAAGTTTGTATATTGATTAAGATCACATAAATCTGATCAATAATTAAACAATAAACCTAATACATATGGTCAACTCTTCAAAAAAATTCCACCGACCCACAGCTAATAATTAATCATTGGTTGATCTGAGATCTATATTAAGTCTAAAAAAAAAAGCCACCAATGAAAAAATATTGGACAACTGACTATAGTTTAGAAGGGCAGGCAATCAAAACCACCTCAGTTTACTAATACTCCAAAGGATTAGAAGTTATAATCAATTGCCCTTTAAGGACTGCCATCAAGCCATTTGCTACTTTAATCCCACAGAAGTCTCTACAGCTTAGAAAACAGATAGCTGGGCAGAAAACCGCATGATGGGCAGGCGGAGCGTGATTGGGTTGAGATTGCGAGGCAAGCTGATGATTATTAAAATGGGAGAAAGGAAAAGCACAGGTTTTCCTTGCTTTGTTCAATTGGATAGGGTTGGGGGAATCACAGAGTGCAGATGAGCAGAGAGAGATTGTGGCTGGCAAGGCAAGGACAACCACAGTTGCAAATGCAGTTGCAAGCAGTGATAGAGTTGGTTGAGGATGCAGAAGGAATTGAAGGTGAAAGATTAGCAGGGTCCTCCTTGCCCTTCTGGGTTGGCCATTTGGTAGGGGGTAGTGAATCAAAGATCAGCCAAGGAAGAATGAGGATGAGGGGGAGGTCTTCAACCAATTATTCAGAGTTGATTGGCTTGTTGGATGAGCAATATAAGAGTTGTAATTGTTGTTGGCAGCAACAACAATGAAAATGTTCTGATGAAAAGGTAGCTGTTGCCATCAATGTTTAAAAATATTGCATTGCAGGAAAGTACATTTGAGGGATGGTTCCAATGAGATGATAAAACAAAAAACAAGCTGCCGCCATTGTTGTTTTTGTTGAAAATGATGGCAATGCCTTTTGTTGTGATGGTAAGCAAGGGCGGTAATTGGAGGATGATTTGGAAAGTTTGACAAATGTTCTTTAGTGCATTGGCCTTTGTTGATGGATTGGTGAGGATGTTTCAAAAAGGAAGATGGCCATAGCCCATGACGTCAATGACAATGCCAGTTCTGGAAAGGGTTGAGCCAAGACAAGCCAGAATTTCCCCCTGCATTTGGCAAAAAGGACACAAAACAAGAAGGAAGGTGATTGAACACCAGTTCAGGGGTCTAGAAAGCTCCCAAGATCCTCCTAGACAACTAGGATAAAATGAGCTGGTAGAATGGGAACTGGAACAACATTCATCCCAGAAAAGAATCATTTTTTCTTAATTAATGATGATTATAAAAAATCATAAAAAAACACTCATTTATCAGTGTTGCCCTGAGGTGTCCAGATTTGGTAACCACATTGTGCTGCCCCCACACACAGCCCATGCCATGTTGCAAAAAACCTGACTGCATTTGGGCATCTACACAGCTGGAAGGTGGTACTTTCACATTCCACACAGCTTCAAGTGTTGTGGGCCAATAAAAAACAAATAAAAAGCTCAAATAAAATAAAATAAATACAAAAAAAAGAAAAAATCAACCAAATGATCAAAACCTGTTGATTTGTTGGTTAAAAAAACAAAAATAAATTAACGATAAAATAAAAATAAATAAAAATAGGTAAAAAAAATGAAAAAAAAAAAATGAAAAAAAATGAAAACAACCAAAAAACAAAATTAAATAAACATTGAAAGAGTCTATGGATCAGCCCTAAAAATACAAGTTCAAATTGACTTCTCCTAAAGTAAAAGTTCCAAACCTAAAGCAAAACACCCCAAAAAAAGACAAGTAATTTGAAAAGCCCTAAAGTAAAAACAACAACAAAAAGGAAAGTAACTTCATGAACCCTAACTCAAAATCACCAAAAAAAAACAAGTTCAGCTTGCATTAAGCTTATCTCATTGCAGGACGTAAAAATACTCCTTAGTATGGGCTCATCCCAACACAAGTTGAACTGACTTAACAATAAAATCTTATTCAAAACACTCATCACAATGTGTTAACTCAAAAAACTCTACATAATGATGTTTGAAATGTAATAACTCTTTATATTAATAGAATTACAATTCAGCTGGATTGGAATTAAAAGTCATATGGAAACTGAATTATGAAATGATCTCTATGATTGAATTCTATAATCCAGAATACACATGCAGTTGATCTTTGCAACAATCAAACAAACCCAGAGCTTTCTTTTAAATGAAAGAAGAGGGTTTTTCTACAATGGGAAGACTTGGAATCATTTCTCCCTCAATTAAAAATTGAACCAAGTGGTGTTTGTTGAAAAAGGAAATTTAAATAGGCTATTATTGATCTTTAATTACTTTGTCATTGAAGTATAAGAACAATATGACTCCAATGAAATGAAGCATGGGGGTCTGGAATGTGTTTCTGCTATTATTTGACCCATATCTAGCTTAGCGAGCCATTTGAAGAGGGAATCTTTGCTTTATGTCTTCAAAATCAAGTCTTTTTTTAATATTTTCTACTTCTTTCACACAACCAAGCATCTTAATGTAGCATGCTTTATGTTTCTATAATTTTTCAATCATTTCCTTTCTCAGTTTAAACCAACCATTTTCATCATACCCAAGCAATTTAGCCATGACTAAAAATCATTGATTCCCATCACCAATTAGACCCCAAACCTCCCCCAAAAACCAATCTAATTTCTCAGTTATTTTTTTGATTTATCTGAATTTGGGTTCCCATAATCAAAACTAACTCATCCAAAACCCTAATAATATTAATTAATCAAATAATTAGTCACCAAATAAAAGCTTCTGGTTGATGCTTCCTGCACATCTTCTTCCCTGAAGAGCATTTCAAATCAAAAAGAAGTGGAAAGAATTCACTTTTGGTTCCTTCCTCTGAAACATAAATTTCAGATTGCAATTGTGCGGACTTTGAATAACAATTAACATTGTATCATCATCAGTTCATTAAACCAAAAAAATGAAAATTTCACAAAAGAAAAGACTTACATTCTTTTGTCTTTTCTTATTTGGTGCCCCTCTAAATCTCTTTTCCCCCTTATTTTCCTTCTCATCATGTTCAAATCAAGAAGGATCTCTCCAGGTAACTTTCAATTTTGGAATTCCTCATGTTGATTGAAAGACTTTAGGTTCAATTTGTGGCTTTTATTGGTAATTTGCAGTGTTCATCATCAAGTGCTTCAACACCCCTGGATGATCTTCTTCAGGGTATCCCAAGATCATTGCATTGAGCTTCTTGTGTAACTTAGAATCTCTGAGCATTTCATAAACATCTAAATTTCAAAATTCCAAAGGTTCAAATATTAGTAAAGTAGAAATCATCATGAAAAAAGCATTAATAAGAAAGTGCTTTGAACAATCCATCAATGCAACTTAAACCAAATTAAAGAATTAGAACTGCAAGATTCATAATCCAACCTCCACTGAGGATGAACATCTTCACGCACAACAGATGCTTGGAACACTAGGATATCACCTATTTTAAGGGAAGGGGGCAAACCCATAGTCTTACATTATGATTTGGTGCACATTTACCCATCATGGCTCTGCTTTAATTTCTTTAATTTTCCCACAAAAATTTTAATTTCCTCTAAAGACAACTTGCATCCCAACAGCAACAGTTCAGTAGGAATAACTCTTATCTTAATTCAAGAGTTGTTAAGCACAGCCTGAACCAATTTAATTTGCATAGTAACTGTTCCCTTTAGTTTTTGCCAAACAGAAAAAATGTTTCCAAAAGAATTTGCAAGGAATTGTTTGAGAATAGCATTGGCCCCTTCAACCCAAGATGTTTTTTTATTTCAAAAGTCAGGGTTTTTGAAAGTAAAAGCTTTTAAAAACTTCTTTTTGATACAGAAGATGTTTTGATCCATATAATTCAGCACATCCTCATGGTCTGCCAAGCAAAACTTTATACAAGTCATAATTTAAGCAAAACAAGACTAGGAAGATTAAAAGTAGAGGCTGTTATTAGGCACTTACTCTATTTTCTGCATCATTGACCTCTGCCTCCTCCTTGGTTTTTTAGGCCCCATACTTAGCCCACAGAGACATAAGGCTTTTCCACCATTCAATTTAATTATTAAAGCGCACTTTTAAGTTTTCTTGTAAGTGTTAAGAACAGTGAAATTGACAAGACTTTCTTGTAGACTCAGGAAAAATTTGTTCTATAGAACAAATCAAGGCTTTTTCAGGGTCTGCCACAAAGAATTTTGGAAATCTCTCAGCATCATAAGCCAGATCCTTTGATTCATTCAATTACCAACTGTATAAATCAAATGTTTTTCTTTTTATAAAAACAAGAGGGTTTGTGAATGTTTTTTGGTTGGCTGTAATTCCTACAACATGCAATAGGGGGATGTTGTACTTATTTTTTTTCTAAGTACAATACAAAAAAGCAATATGATGGAATTGCTTGAAAAGCTTTCATGAATTGTTTTGAGTCACAAATGGGGTCCCAAAGTGACCCTCTCCATTGAACTTGCTCAATGAGCCCAACCTGAATCAACAAGTTGTTCAAAGAGGACCTACATAAAACTTTTTCCCCTGGGTTCTTCTAACATTAAATTTTGCTTAGTGTTATACATTTTCTGTTCATCAACATATTTTCCACCATCAATATTGCTCAATTGTTTTTTGGGTTGAATTGTATTAAGCACATCATTCAAGCCTTCTTTTAAATTCACTAAAGTCATCCCAGAGATTCTCCTTTGTTAATGATGCACTGGGGGTGCAGAGATGGTTGATGGTTATTTTGATGATTTCTTTAGGAGATTTGCCACAAGGGGTCTGCCATTGTGTGACTTTCAAAAATTAAAAACTTGAAAACAAAGTCTGTTGTGTGATTTTTCCTTGATAGTTTGGTGAGAAATGCCCCACAGTAAAAACCATGTCTATCACAGGATAGATCAACGTATATATCACACTATGAGTTTAAAACTGTTAAAGCATAACCATGCTTAATTGCCAATGTTTGAAAAACTTTTTGTGCTTCTTCCCTAGTAGAAAAAGCTCTCACAGGAGGTTGGTGAGGTGGATCTGTCATAGTTACATAGTCATAGTTACATAGTGATAGTTACATAGTCATAGTTACATAGTCATAGTTACATAGCCATAGTTACATAGTCATAGTTACATAGTCATAGTTACATAGTCATAGTTCAGTTTAAATCAAATTAAATGAAGCAAAGACCAGAGTAACATAAAATGTTACTCAAAACCAGAGGTCCTGTCAATTTTTGAAACATTTTGTTCCTCAGTTGTCAACCCACATGAGGATGCAATTGGGGCTTCCAATGATTCATTACCCAAATCCTTTTTTTTCTGCGGATTTGTTCATGGCAGTATCAATTTCATCCTCCAATGCAGCAATGTTACAAAAAATAGGGCTTAAATTTCAGCCTCCTGGATTCCAAGACCCTTGCTGTCCTTTAGAAAACACAGGTGATAGAATAAATGTTGAGAAATGACTCCTCACAGTTCTGTTCTCTCTGACAACCGGGCACCCTCCAAAATGCAACACACCCTGAAGATGAGTTTGAACACTCTATTCTGAGGATTGTCCTCTCTCAACCTCAAGTCTCAGCTCCAGATCCTTCCAGTGTCCAGTTCACTTTCTTCCATCCTCAAAAATCCCTCTTCTCCCCAAATAACCTCTCACAAAAACTACTCAAATTGACTTCTTTATTCTACTCATCTTTCTTTCTCTCCTTCTTTATTCTAGCTTTCCTTTCTACTTTTTCTGTTCTTTTGTACCTTCTCTGTTCTTTTCCCTTAAATCACATCTCGCCTCAATTCTTGATCCACCATCTCATCTAACCCAATTATGGTCCATGTGCTCTTTTCTGGTAAGAGACCTATCCGCATGATTTATCACAACTAACAACTCTCAACTCTGACTTCTGTCCATTTCAGTCATCTACTCATCTCCTCTAGCCTCATCCTCTCTTCTGCCGCTCACACTTTCCTGTTCTTGATCATAGTTCTAGCTGTTGGTGTTCCTTTCATCTTCCTCGTCATCTATATTCTCATTTGAATCGGTTGTTCTAATCTTCTCTAAAATTCATGTCTTCAGCCCGCTTGTTTTTAGTCCCAATAAATCAAATAGTGAAATCAACATGGTTAAAAGCCAAACAACTCAAGCTAATCAAAAATGAACAAACCAGTTGGGGCCAACAACTATTTTCACCAAGTTGCACCCAAGGCTCGGTTGATGCCATTCCTCCTCTCAACAACGACAATTATTCCATCTGGCAAGACAAGATGTTAATGCTCTTTGATCTCAAGTAAATTAAGGACGTCATAACTAGGAACTCCGGCTAACTTACAATAAAACAAGATTGAGAAATCCAAGCAATCATCCTTTCTAAACTAGACAGCGTCACTCATGCCAATTTGGTCAATTCAGCAAGCATCTCATTGTCTAAGCTGCTCTGGGCCGAGATTACTTGTTGATTCTCAATCTCTATCCAAATTTCACAAAATGTACGGTCATGCTGCAATCTCCACCCTCAAGCCTAAACTCAAGGGTTGCTTCTCTAAGGAAGAATTGGATAGCTTCCAGTGTGAGAGTTGCGTCAAAAGAAAAATCACTAAATCTCCCTTCTCAGCAACTTCAATGCCGTCGTTGAGACCGCTTGAAAGGATACACCTCAATCTGATTGGAAAAATTACCCCTCAATCCAAGGTGGGCCACCGCTATATTCTAACTCTCGTAGATAACGTCTCTGGCTATCTTGCGGCATTCCCCCTCCTGTCCAAAGATGAAACCCCGAACGTCATAATCAATATCCTGGAAACAGAATATAAACGGCTTAATTACTACCCAACAGAAATCTTCTTGGATAAAGGCACAGAATTCACCAATAAAACCTTGAAGGACTTTGCCAAATCCAAACACATCAAACTACTCACTTCAGAACCTTACCATTCTCAACACAATGGTCCATCAGAACAAGCCAATCAAACTATTGTTTAATCAGCGCGAGCAAGCTTCTCCTCTTCCAGGCTGCCAAAGAACTATTGGCACATAATAATTGGAAGCTACTGCTTCATGTTGAATCAAATCCCAAAGGGAAGGTAATGATTTATCCCCCTGGGAACTCATGTTCAATAAGAGTCTTCCTACTAACTACTTGAAATCCGTAGGATCACTGGTAATTTATTTGGGAAATAATCTGCAGAGAGGAAGGAAATTCAACAAAAAAGGATTAGAAGGAATCTTAGTTGGGTTTAATCCAATCTTTCATTCTTATCTTGTATTAAGCTTATCTGGTGCTGTTGTTGAAACCAAACATGTCCAGTTCCTCAAGAATACGGTCTCTCAATTTTCACTTCTTGAGTCTCCCGGACTCGACCTTTTTTCTCAAGCTAGCTCGGAATCTGACGACTCCGACTTCTCTTCTGCTCAAAAACAATAAACTATTTGCAATTTGCCTGAAGACGCCTCTGATTCGGAATCAGATCGTGAGGAGAATGAAGGCGCAGACTCCTCAGATTCATCTCTTCCAAATCCACCTTGTCACTCTACTCCAGCAGAACCTCCTGAAATATCCGCATATCAAAGACCTAGACGCGAAATCAAAAAACCCCAACAATATGGCTTCCACCATTATTACAAACCTCCCTCCTATGAGGCGGCGCGCAAGTGTCCCAATTGGCCCAAATGGAAGAAAGCTACAGAAACTGAACTAGAAGGCATAGAACTGCAAGATGTTTGGGAGGAATATTATGGAAATCCCGACAACATCCTAAACACAACCTGGGTCTTTAAATTGAAGGAGAATTTCCATGGCAAACCTGTCAAATACAAGGCCCGGCTAGGTGTTCAAGGTTTTGATCAAGTATTGGGAGTCAATTACAACAAAACTTGGGCGCCAACTGGAAAAATCGCATCTCTGCAATTGGCTTTGTTATACGCCTTGAAAAAAAAATGAAACTCACCCAATTCGACGTCAAGGGGGCATTTCTTCATGCTCCTCTGGAGGAGACCGTCATTATAAGAATGCCAGAAGGATCAAGTAGAAGATCTCCCTATCTAAAATTAAAACAATCTCTGTATGGTCTCAAACAGTCTCCCAAGAATTGGTATGAAACCCTCACGCTATGGATCAATTCTCAAGGGTACAAAGAGTCAACCAGCAATCCTTGTCTTTACCTTAAAACCAAAACAAAGGAAATTCTGTTCTTCCACGTGGACAACTTAATCCATGCAGGCAACTCTGATTTCTTTGAATCAAGCTTTCTGAAGCAATTCCAGAACTCGTCCTCTCATCCACCCAATACAATACTCGGAATGCTCATGGAGATTGAAGATGATCAAATTCTCCTGAGCCAACCTAATCATATCAATCGGGGACTGGAAGAGCTCGGCCTGTTATCTTGCAAAGAGACGTTATCACCGCAAACACAAAATTTCCATCTCAAACCTGCCTCCAACAACAATCATGCAGAATTTTGCCAGCTAAACATTAATTACAGATCTGCAACCGGGCTTCTCAATCACCTATCACAATACACTCGTCCAGACATTTCTTTCTCCGTATCTAGTCTGTCTAGGTTCAACGCCAAGCCCGGTATGAGTCACTGGCGGGAGGTTCGGAAAGTATGGAAATACCTCAAGACAACCAAAAATCTCAAACTTACCATCAAATACAATCCTAAGCAAGAAGGCCTCTCCAGCTTCAGTGATTCCATCTGGAGAAACAATGCAGTTTTTCGAAAATCTCAAACCGGATACGTCATCTTTCACTATGGAAGCCTGGTTATCTGGAACTCAACCAGACAACGGAACATCACTTATTCCTCCACTGAATACAAACTGAATGCACTGCTTGATTGTTATCTTGAGACGAAATGGATCAGACACCTCATCAATGAGATCTACCACAACTGCAAGTTCAAACCCACATTGTATATAGACAACAAGGGCTTGGACGACAAGATAAAAAAATTCGGCTGTCACTCTAAGTCACGAAATATAGATATTAAAACAAAAGGTCTTCGCGAAGATTTCACAAATCAAGAATTCAAACTAGAACTCTTCCCTAGCCTATCCATGGTCGCCGATTCACTCTCAAAGGCATCCTCTATCAGTTCTCTTAAGTTATTACAAAAAACAATATTCTCTACCTGAGACAAAGAACTTCACGGATAACCCACTTACCAGCCACGGGGAGTGTTGAGAAATCACTCCTCACGGTTCACTTCTCTCTGACCACCGCGCACCCTCCAAAATGTTGCGCACCCTGAAGATGAGTGTGAACACTCTATTCGAGGATTGTCCTCTCTCAACCTCAAGTCTCAGCTCCAGATCCTTCCAGCGTCCAGTTCCCTTTCTTCCATCCTCAAAAATCCCTCTTCTCCCCGAATAACCTCTCACAAAAACTACTCAAATTGACTTCTTTATTCTCCTCATCTTTCTTTCTCTCTTTCTTTATTCTATCTTTCCTTTCTACTTTTTCTGTTCTTTTATACCTCCTCTGTTCTTTTCCCTTAAATCACATCTCGCCTCAATTCTTGATCCACCATCTCAGCTAACCCAATTATGGTCCATGTGCTCTTGTCTGGTAAGAGACCTATCTGGATGATTTATCACAACTAACAACTCTCAACTCTGACTTCTGTCCGTTTCAGTCATCTACTCATCTCCTCTAGCCTCATCCTCTCTTCTGCCGCTCACGCTATCCTGTTCCTGATCATAGTTCTAGCCATTGGTGTTCCTTTCATCTTCCTTGTCATCTATATTCTGATTGGAATCAGTTGTTCTAATCTTCTCTAAAATTCATGTCTTCAGCCCACTGGTTTTTAGTCCCAAGAAATCAAATAAGGAAATAAACAATAAATAATAAATATCTTATTCAATAAATGCAGCAAAAATCTGTAAAATATTTGGATAATGCTATTGCAAGGTTAATTGGTTTGGTTTATGGTTTGATATTGCAAATAAATATTGATAAATAAATTATGAAATGAATTGATAGAGGGGACACAATAATATTGGTGATCTTTAAAACCTCCCTTCAGTGAATTCACTTTGAAAACATGTAGACCTGGTTACTTTGGAACCTTTCATTTATATTCTGAAAGGATATATTTCCAAAAGTTAATATGTATATAAAATTCATGGTGGAGTGCCAGGACTTTGTAACCAAGCTTGCATGACAGAAAAAGGATAATAAAACTCACTGGTATATTATTTAATCCTTTTTTTACCTTTTTGGGACATGCACTGGTGCGTTTAAACCTGTTACTGGGGTTTAAAGGTTGTTGAACAGTTTAAATTGATAAAAAGGGGGGGATGGATATTATTAATCAGACTAAGGCCATAAATTTCTTACTTATTTCTTATAAGTATTTGATTAACTTGAAAAATTGTCTGGATGTAAATATAACTGAGTCTCTGGGTATCAATATCTTCAAAAGAGCTCCTTATTTATAGCTCTTTGAGTCCCAATATTGTCCTTCTGAGGGATACATGGGCTCAAAGGGAAGGACACTAAGGCTAGCAGGGTAAATAGTGGTAGCCTGTCACATGTTCTATGTGCCATAGCATGGTTAATATCTGTTTCCACAGGGTATGGGAATTATTTTTCCTTTTAGTTGATGTTTTGGACGTGTGGATAACACTAATCTGTCCATATTTTTTATTATTAATTAATTATCCTTAGTAAATGTTCCCAGTATGTTCATAACTCTTTTAATAGAAATTAATACTGGTAATCTGATTTCAGGTGGGTTCTCATTATGTATTAACTGATTGGAGTAAAATGGTGGTATTGATTTTACTCCTTATTTTCAAAATTTTGTTGATTTACTAAAAATAATGACTTAAAAATATAAGTAATGAGAATTGATGTAATATCTTGAGATCATTAGTTTTTTTAGTATTTCAAAAAATTATTGATACCTTAAGGATCTCAAATTTTTGTATCAAATTATTTCAATATATTTTTACAAAAAGTAGTTATCTTATATTTGACATTTTTGGTATTTTTAATTATGTTTAATAAAAAATATGTATAAAGGTTATTTAATTATTTTATATACTTTCTTGTATTTTTTGACTATCTACTATCCCTGGGAACATTTATTAAATATTTAGAATGTTCCCATGTACGTTGTAGCATGTTTACATGGTACCTAGGTTTCTCAGGCTGCCTTTCACTTTGTCAACTCGTATTCCTGCGGCTGTGTACTTGTCAGAGGCCTGGGGATGCGTACATGGTTTGACCGGGTGACAGTGCTGCAGCTCAGCTGCGCGCGGGTGTATTGGCTGCCGCGTCTGCGTGCAGGATTTGTGACAGAACACAATTCCGTCTGAAACTCCTGAAATATACACAACACCTCATTTCTGACTGAATTTTAGGTGTGAAACCTATACATGAAAATACATGTGAAATATTTAATTGGCCAAAAAGTCCCATAGTGGTGTCGTGGTATTTTTGTCATTCCTTTCTTTAATTATTAAAGTTGTAAGGAGTTGGATTTCAAGGGTGCGTTCAGTGAGTGACCCTACCTAATTTTGGATGGAGGATCCATTTCCGCAATAATATTCATGGTTTTTTTACTCATTCTTAGGTCAATTTTAGTATTATTATTTTTATGTTATCTCTTTTACTTTTGCAGCTTGCTCTGCAATGCTAGCAAGCTGACATCCCCCCACTCCAAGATATGGCCATATCTGAAAGAAATCTGGGGTATATTGGGAAAAACAACATTTCCATATGTGTTTAGGTTCTTTTTTCTGGTTCTGTAGTTTCTAAGATGTATTGGTACATCAGTTAAGTTATTCTCTGGTAACCATTCATCTCTGTCTGCAGATTCTCCTTTTTATCTCACTAAGTATAGTCTGTAATCTTTTCCTTGCACTTTCTCTTTCTTGTCTCTCATTATCCTGCTGAATTTCCCTTTTTCTTTCACAGGGTCAGTTTCTTTTGGGATCATTTCTGGAGGGAGGTTGCTACCTTCTCTTGGTTGAAAGTGTTTCACTAGGCCAACAGAGAATACTGGGTGCTTTCTTGATAATTCTTCACCAAGATTACTTCTACAGCATCTTTTCCATGCATCTTCTTGATAATAAATAGTCCAGAAAGGCTGGTTTCAGCTTTCTGTTACCTGCTAAATTATTGAAGTTGGCAGTACATAAACAGATCTGATCTCCTATTTTAAAGTCAGATTATCTGTGTGATTTGTTCCATCTCTGTTTATTGTATTCTAATGCTTCTTCTACACATTTCTGAGCATTATTATTTTCCATTTCTATCATTTTCTTGAAGTCAAGAGATGTTGGATGAATGGTGGCTAAGTTATAGTTCAAGGTATTCATAGGGAGTTTCAGAATCCATCCCCTTTCTAGTATGTAAGGGGCTTCTTTGGTAGTAGAGTGCTTACTGCTATAATAGGCCATCTCCAGGGCTGGGAGTAGGCTTACCCAATCATGGAAAGAACCATCTGAGTTTTTATATTCTATACCAAAGCTACAAAACCTTCTTAACATATCCTCCAAGGTCTGTATAATTCTTTCAGCTAATCCATCAGTCTGGTGATGGTATGCTGTAGAAAATTCTAAATTAGTACTAGTATATCATGTATATTCCTCCAAAATTCAGTGGTGAATTTGGGGTCTCTGTCACTGATTATAATCTTATGTATCTTAAAATCAGCTATAATTCTGTTCCAAAATGGTAAAGCCACATCCATAGCACTGTCTTCCTTGTGTTTAGGTCAGAATTATGCCTTCTTAGAGTATCTTTCAACTAAAACAAGGACAGAGTTATATGAATGAGTACCTCCAGGGGGGAAGCCAGTGACAAAATCCATATTAATGATTTCTCACCTAGTTTTGGATACAGAGATGTTTTTTAGGATTCCAAACCTTTTTCCAGTAGTTTTGTTACACTTTTGGCAAGTCTCACAGCTAGTAACATACTTTATGGTGATTTCTTTCCAGGCTATCCCCCAAGCAGTCTGTTTTACTTTCTCCAAGGTTCTTTCAGTGGATAGATGCTTTTATGAGCAATTGTCATGGCATTCCTGGAGAATGTGTTTTATATGTTCTTTGTTAGTCAGTACCAATACACTTGAATGTTTGTGTCTGTAGTGAAGGAGTCAATCCCAAAAATTGAACCTCCCTGCTTGATAGGGTTTGAGTAATGAGGCAGATAAACTATTTATCAGGGCTGCTTCTGGGGATTAAAATTCCATAATGGTAATCAGCAGCTTGATGTAAGAGGAGTAGTTCTCCCTTACTAGATTGAAGAAAGAAATATCTAATTCACATGAGTGGATCCCCATGATTGGAGCATCTAATGCAAAAAGATTGATATTTAAGATAGGAAAGATATACAGATCCTCAGGGTCATAAGCTGGATTGCTAGAGTTATTAGAAAAAGAATTCCTACTTAGAATACAAGCATTCTGGTTTTTAGCTCCAGCTTTATGCACTATAGTCATCTTGCCTCTATACTGTTTTATAGAAATTTGCCACCTAATGATATTTCTTCTGGGAGTCTTCATGTTCATCAGAGTTCTTACAGATTTAAAGTTTTTAATTAATTGGAAAGTGATGCCTTCTAAGTAATAGTATAGCTTCTCCAGAGCCCACACTAGAGCCAAGCATTCCATCTGGCTGGCTCAATATCTTTTCTCAGTGTCTTTGATCTGTCTAGATATGAAAAGTACTGGTTTCTCCACGGGTTTGTATTCTTCTATTCTTTCTTGGTGGAAGGCAGCTCCTAACCCTTCCATACAAGCATCAATGTACAACCTAAAGGGTTTAGAGTAGGCGGGTTGAATGAGTAGAGGAGTGGAGTTCATAGCTTTTTTTAATTCATCATAGTTTTTCAATCTCTCATATGTCATTTCAAAAAGAGTATTATTGTTGCATATTTCATACAGACTTTTAGTTCCCATAGCAAACTTTGGGATGTACTGTCTGTTTTAACTGAAAAAAATAATAAATGAAAGCAACTATGTTTTATTCCAAGTCATGGGTCTGTTCATGACAGCAGATATATTATTCTGGTCAGCAGCTAGAGTTTGACCAGAGACTATATTTCATAGAGCTTTCATTTCTCCTTATGCAAAGTTACATTTATTCATGGAGAATTTTAATCCTGCTTTGGAGATATTTTGGAGAACTAATTTTACTTGATTTATATGAGTTTCCCAGTCATTGGAATATATGATAACATCATCTATATAAACCATCATCCATCCTTTTCTGATGTAAGTACCTAGAGCTGTATTCATTTTTTTTTTTGGAAGTGTGATGGAACATTCTTTATACCAAAGGGCATCCTGAGGTATTCACATATTACTAAGTGACAAATTATTCTCATAAATTTTCTACTTTCAGGGCTTATGGATATTTGATGGAACCCTTTAAGAATATCCATAGTAGTGATTTATCTGGGTTTGGATGGGTCATGCAGAGAATGATCCATTGGGGGTATAGGATAATAATCTGCTTGAGTATATTTATTCATCATTCTGAAGTCTCCTACCATTCTTGACTTGTCATTATGCTGGGCTATGATTACAGGAGTAGTCACATCTACTAGTTCCTTGTGCCCTACTTTCCTCAAAACTTGTAGTTCTATGAGTTCTTGGATGTGTTTCTCCAGATCTATCCTAGATTTAGGACTAGAAGGATAAGCTTCTCTTCTTAGGTTAGGAGGATAAGGAGGCTTAATAGTCAATGTTAATACAATTTCATGTCCTTTGATATCACCAATGGGTTAATCTCTAGTACAAAAAGCATTTTGATTCTCAAAGAAGACTTTCAATATATCTTTCTTCTGTTCTTCAGAAAGTTTCTCATTTAGAGCTGCTTGAGAGAAGTATTCTTGATTAAAATCTTCTAATTTCTTTTTAAAAGTAGAAGAGGGGAAGTTAGTTTGGATATTGCATATCTTAAACTTCTTGTCCCAGTCACCCCCCACATTGAAGTACCTTCCTTTACTCTGGAACATTTTTCCCTACTTTCCTGTGCCCTAATTTCCTCAAAACTTGTAGTTCTATGAGTTCTTGGATGTGTTTCTCCAGATCTATCCTAGATTTAGGACTAGAAGGATAAGCTGCTCTTCTTAGGTTAGGAGGATAAGGAGGCTTAATAGTCAATGTTAATACAATGTCATGTCCTTTGATATCACCAATGGGGTGATCTCTAGTACAAAAAGCATTTTGATTCTCAAAGAAGACTTTCAATATATCTTTCTTCTGTTCTTCAGAAAGTTTCTCATTTAGAGCTGCTTGAGAGAAGTATTCTTGATTAAAATCTTCTAATTTCTTTTTAAAAGTAGAAGAGGGGAAGTTAGTTTGGATATTGCATATCTTAAAATTCTTGTCCCAGTCACCACCCACAGTGAAGTACCTTCCTTTACTCTGGAACACATCTTTTCCATATAGACATAAAGCATCATTTCCTATTATCAAGTAGTCACATAATCTGTTGAGCAATACTAAAAATTCCACTTGTATTCCCAAAGATCCTTTAGTAGGGGGCAATATTATAGGAGCAGTTCATACTCCAATAGCATTCATGGTAGGGTTGCAAGATCCAAACTTGGCTTTTGGGACGGGCAAAAGCTGGTCTTTCCAATTGGGATCCCATTTTTTCAAGAATTCAGTGCAGACACATGAGCAAAGGGCGCACTATCAAATATTAACCATATAGGTCTATCCTTATAAAATACTGTTGCATAAAAATTGTGACTAGTTGTATAAATCTTAACACTCATTGGTTTTAACTTTTAATGGTTTCACATCAGTGATATGTATAGGAATTATAGTGGTGTCACATTGTTGGGGAAAACTATGGATGTTATTGATTTCTCTAAAGGCACCTATATCTCCTCCTATTACATTGACAGGGTTGGTCAGGATCAATTCACCTTCAAAAGGAGATCCTCCAGTATCAGCTATGTATTCATAGTTCTGATTCCCTTAAATCTCATGCTCTTCTTCCAAGAATGCTATCTTTCTTTTTGGAAATGGGCAGTCTTGTCTCATATGCCCTGTCTTGTTACAGTTCCAACAAGTATCAGGAATTCCTCCTTTATATCTGTTCTCATTAGGTCTCTTATTGTCAGAGATATATATCAGAGGGGTTTGTTCTCTGGTTTTGTTAACATTGAAGTTCTCTTTGGATCTTGAAGGAACCTTCTTATCTAACCTATTCTTGTCTATTACTTATTCTAACACATTGATTGAAGTTGGTAAGTCAGAATCCATACTGATTCTGCATCTTACACTATGGTTAAGATTTCCAGGACACAGGTTGAGGAGTCTTTCATTGAATTCCTCTTTAGGGTTAAGGAGTCTTTCATTGAGTTCCTCTTTATCAGCCTCTTGATAGAAGCAGTCTAGTCTTCTCTTCTTTTCTAAGCAAAATTTGTGAGGCTTATCCTTGGAGGCGTCAATTGAGGAATTTTTGAAATTTTTAATCATTTTCTTTTCCACATTCTAGAACCAAATTTTTATTTTATTAGGATTTTCCAATAGTTCCATGGTAAGGATCCTACTTCTTCTCTTTTAAAAATAAACCAGTCTCAGGCTATTCCTTCCAATAGTCTAGGAAGCCTGACTAAAGCTTCAGCTTCTGGTAGTTCATAAGAGTTTATGGTTTATTCAATCAATTTAATAAAATTTATATGATTGTATTCACCTTCACTGGAGAACATAGGCCATTCAGAAATTGGGGGTAATAGTTTGAGGGCTTGTTCCATTTCAGGGATAGGACTAGGCCTGAAGTTATCAATCCTATTCATTCCTAATAAGGGTGGTGCATAAGGAGTAGATGTTTGTCTGGGAGGTTTTGGTTCCCCTGTGGTACTCCCCAAGGGGTTGGTAAGACGGAAATTTAAGTCTCTCAGATCATTCTTGATCAGATTAAGTTGCAGGTCCACTTTATTATTAAGCAGATCCAATTTCTCAATAAGGGACAGAATGGAGCTTTTAGTAGTATTTACCAATTCTCATTTTAAAGGGTGAAAGAAAATAATAAAATCTTCTTGGATACCTGATAACATATTTTCAATTGTTTTAGTCTTTCTAATTTCAAATTGTTTTATTGTCTCCAATAATTGTTCTGTATTTTCCTTAATATCTTCTATCCCTACAGCTTTTGATTGTTTATTAATTCATTTTGCTACTACTGAAGTTGAATTATCCATTTGAGTGTAAACACTGCCCAAATGTCCACAAAACGTTTTGAAATCATGGCTCATATTATTAGAAAAAGAAGTAATTACATCAGAGGTTGGTTTAGACAAGTTACTGGGTTCAGAATTAGAAGCTAATTTTTGTACACCTTTTTCCACTTTTGAGCTAATGATATTATCTGATCCCAATCCTTCTTTCACTTTGGCTTTGTATGGGAAGAAGATCTCTTCTTTCCTGATCCTCTGCCTTTCAGTTGGGCTAATTGATCTTAAGCATTCCACTTTTATATGTAGGATTCTCCATCTTTCCTTGGAATCATTTTCTGAAGAGCTATTTGGGTAGCCTTTGCCTGGGATATTATTTTTTTCATAGATACCATTTCCTCCTTGGCTTGGGCTTCTTTGAATCCTTCCCAATATTTCATGTTCTCTTTGACTAAGTCTCTGATCCTGGCTTCCTTGCCCAGATTCTGCTGGGGTGGCTGCAGGGAATATTCTTGTAATGGAGGGGGTCTTGATTCTCCGACCTTCTCCAGATCTAGGTTGGGGGAGGGCAACAGTACTTGGGGCTGTTCCCTGTCCACCAAAAGATGATTCATGGGTTCCAGCCTGCTCATGGCTTTTGTTATTGGTGGTCTCTCAGTTACTGGGGGCTCCTGGGAAAGATCCATAGGAGGGAATTCTTGCTGAGGCTCTTTTGTTACTTCTATTCATATTGAATAAAATATTTATAAGTATATTTCTAAAGAAAAATCCATGATAATAAGTTTATTAAAACTTACTTAAGTTGATATTCAAATGAACTAAGACTTTATTGGGATTAAATTGGTCCTTAATAGGTGATCCCACGAGGTCTTGGTGTGTTCCAATGAGGTCTTCTCCCATCCAATCAATGTTTTCAGGGCTTCCAGAGATATATGGGACTCCTTGATGCAATAAATCAACTTCAGTGACAGTTATTTATGGAATAGGAGGGTTCACCAATGGTAAAAAGATATTTTTATTGGTTAATGAAATATATCAATTTTATTTTAAGAAAAATAATATAGTAATACAAGTTTTATACTTACTTTTATATTTTAAAAAGTAATTTATACAGCATTTATTCCAAGATTTATGTTTCTTTAAAAGGGCTTGAAAGTTTATACGCCTCTCAATATCTTCTTTTTCAAGGATTTTATCTATGTTTTTACGTGAAAAAGAAATATCAAGTTGCTCAGTTTGAGTTAAAGCTTCCCAACCACTTGTTTTTAATTATTTATGTATCCTTCTTCTCTTGTCTTTAAGATTTAAATAATATATTATGAAATCTGCATTGGTTTTTTAAATCCACTGCAAAAGAAATTAATGATAATTCACAGTTCAAAAGTTAGATAAATTATCTTTGATTTAATTTCTACGTGAAATGTCTGGTCCAAGTTATTAAATACATCATAATGCAATATTTCCCAGCCACACCCCCAATTGAAAGCCTCCTGGATCCCAAGACCCTTGATTTCCTTTACCTACGAATAAATACTAAATATATTATTCAATAAATGCAGCAAAAATCTGTAAAATATTTGGATAAAGCTATTGCAAGGTTATTTTGTTTGGTTTATGGTTTAAGTTTATAAATAAATATGAAAAAATTGATTATTGAATAAATCTAGAGAGGGGCAAAAATAATATTGGGAATCTTTAACACCTCTCTTCAGGGAATTCACTTTGAAAACATGTAGAACTGGTTACTTTGGAACCTTTAATTTATACTCTTAAAGGATATATTGCCCAAAGATAATATCTACATAAAAAACATGGTGGAGTTTCAGGGCTTTGTAAACAAGCTGCCACGGCATAAAAAGGACAATAAAACACACTTGTATATTATTTAATCCTTTGGGTACCTTTTTGGGATGTGCATTGATGGGTTTAAAACTGTTACTGGGGTTAAAAGGTTGTTCACCATTTTAAATTGATGAAAAGGGGTGGGGATGGATATTAATAATCAGACTAAGGACATAAATCACTTACTTATCTTTTATAAGTATTTTATTACCTTGGACCAGTGTCTGAATATAAATATAACTGGGTCTTTGGGTATCAATATCTTCAAAAGAGCTCCTTATTTAAAGCTCTTTGAGTCCCAATATTGTCCTTCTGAGGGATACAGGGGCTCAAAGGGAAGGACACTAAGGCTATCAGGAGAACAAGTGGTAGCCTCTCACATTTTCTATGTGCTATAGCATGGGTAATATCTGATTCCACAGGGTAAGGGAATTATTCTACCTTTTGATTGATGTTTTGGATGTGTGGATAACACTAATCTGTCCATATTGTTTATGATTAATTCATTATCATTAGTAAATTTTCCCAGTAAGTTAATAATTCTTTTGATAGACATTCCTATGGGAAATCTGATGTCAGGTGGGTTCTCATCGTGTATTCACTGATTGGAGTAAAATGATGATATTGATTTTATGCCTTATTTTGAAAATTCAGTTGATTTTCTAATATAATTGATTAAAAATATAAGCTATGAGAATTCATGTAATATTTTTACACTATTACTTTCTTTAGTATGTCAAGACAATATTAGTTCTCACAATGTTATATCAAAATATTTCAATATATTTTTACAAATAGTAGTTATGGTAATTTCCACATTGTTGGTATTTTTAATTATATTTAATGAAAAATATGTATAAAGGTTCTTTAGGTATTTTTATATAATTTTATTTATTTTTAGACTATCTACTAACCACGGGAAAATTTATTACATATTTAGAATGTTCCTGTGTAGGTTGTAGCATGTTTATGTGGTACCTGGGCTTCTCAGGCCGCCTGTCACTCTTTCAATTTGTAGTCCCACAGCTGCTTACTTGTCAGAGGCCAGGGGCTGGGTACATGGCTTTTCAGGGTATGCTGACAGGGCAGCGGTTCTGCTAATCAGCTGTGCAACGGTGTATTGGTTGCTGCGGCTGCGTGCAGGAATTGTGACAGAAAAAAACATTTCCGTATGTAACTCCTAAAATATACACAACACCTCAATTCTGACTGAATTTTAGGTGTGAAACCTATAAGTGACAACACATGTGAAATATTTAATTGGCCAAAAAGTCCCATAGTTTTGTCGTGTTATTTTAGTCTTTCCTTTCTTTAATTATTAAAATTATAAGGAGTTGGATTTCAAGGGTGGGGTCAGTGAGTGACCATACCTACTTTTGGGTGGAGCATCCATTTATGGAATAATATTCAAGGATTTCCTACTCGGTCCCAATTCAATTAAACATTCTTTTTTTTATGTTATTTTTGTTACTTTTTCAGCTTGCTCTGAAACAGTAGCAAGCTGACATTGCCACTGTTCCCATGATCCATAAAAAATGAAACACTATTTCAGTATTCAATTCAACTTTCAATTTAACTATTAACAAGGTTTCCACTTTTGAGTTGAGAAAGATTAATTCTTAGTTGGATTTTTGTTTGCAGTTTCACTTGAATTTCACTTTATATCACTAGATTCACTTTAGTTTCACTTGGGGATCATAGGCGTGGTCCAAAAGTCCTGCATAGTAAGAATTGATCCCAAATTTGGGTTGATGGACCCCACATGTGGTCCAGGAGGTCCCAAACATTTTGGCAAGACCCCTGGGGGCCATATACCTCCAAACACGCCTCACAAATGCTGTTTAAGGTGGTAAAAAACTCAGAAACACTGTGTAGTGGGAGTATACAATCCCCCAGGGGTTGTGTGTGTTTTGAGTGTTTAGGCCAGCGCGCGCTATGGGTGCATACATTGGCCCCCACGCGTCCATTGGGCTTTTGAGAGGCTCCCAAGACTCCCACAAAACCAGGATTTGTGAATTTATCATCAGCATTTATTATATTAAATATATGTATATATATATATATATATTTTCAAGTTTTGTTACTCTTTTTTACCTGTTTTTTGATAAAAAAAAAAAATAAAAAAAAAATAAAAAATTATTTAATTAATTAAATTCAAAAATTTTTTATAAAAAAAGGTATAAATAAAAAAATGATATAAGAAAAAAAACAAACAAAGTAATTAATTAATTAATTAAATTCAAAGGGGGATGTTAAATTCACAGCTCCCAGTAGTGTTGGAGTTTTTTAGGACCCTCAATTGCCCAATGGATGGGTGGGGGCCCATAAACCTGTCCAAGACGCAGGTGCGGCCAAAAACACGCATCTAGACGCGGCCCAGGGGTAGTATCAAACACGCGCAAACCGCAGGGGGCCATAAACACCCCGTAAATGGCGTTTTTGAGCCACGTTTTGGGGTACGCGGCTGCTTCAGTGTTCATTCTTTTTATTTATATGTATTTATTTTTACTTATTATTATTTTATTTCTCATTTTTTTGTTTTTTTTTCAACCAAGAAATCAACCTTTTTTCACGTTTTGGCTGATTTCTGTTTTTTTTCTATTTTTAATTAGTTTATTTAGATTTATTTTATACCCTTTTTTTATCTTATTTTTTTTGAAGACCAGAGTTGTAGCTGTGTGGAAAGCCTACATGACTAAATTTGAGCTGTGTTGAGCCCCACACAACTGAAATGTGGTCAGGAAGGCTGTGTGGCACAGAAACGCAACTAAATTTGAGCCTTGACGTGCTCTAAAAAGCTCAACTGTAGTTGTGCAGCCACCACACGGAGGTCCAGCGCTGTGTGGAGCACAGCCCGAACACACTGAAATTGTGTGGGGTCTGCATGGCTCAGGTTGAGCCTTGTAGCCGTGCCACACAGCTCATTTTATCCATGAATTGAACATCACCCAAATTGAAAATATAAATTTAAATAAATAAATAAATAAAATAAAAAGATATAAATTAAAAGAAATAGATTAAAATAAATAAATAAATAAGTAAATTAGATTAAAAATGATAATATAAATAGATAAAGTCTACAAATTGTTATTTTTACTTCTTTATTTATTTTTTTTGCCATTCAAAACTCAAGATGACCCAGGTGGCGTGGTTCCCAAACTGCCATTCAAAAACCATCTGAGTTGCAAATGGCCGTTTTCAACTCCAATGGGCCACAAATGGGTGTTTGAAAACGGTGCCATGCAACCCTTTTTAGGTTGTGAACAGAGGTTGTGAGGTTGCAAATTTAACATTCCTTTTTCCATTTCTTTTCATTTTGGGTGATGTTAAATTCAGTAGTATAGGCCCCCTCAACGCTAGGAGTCCCATACACTACTCCATATAATTTATTATTTATAATTTATTATTTTTAATTCATTATTTATTATTATTTATAATTTATTATATGTTGTATATTATTTATTGTTTGTTGTATATTATTTATTATTTGTTGTATATTATTTATTGTTTGTTGTATATTACTTATTATTTATTGTATATTATTTATTATTTATTATTTATTATTTATTATTTATTATTTATTATTTATTATTTATTATTTATTATTTATTATTTATTATTTATTATTTATTATTTATGATTTATTATTTATTATTTATTATTTATTATTTGTTATTTATTATTTATTATTTATTATTTATTATTTATTATTTATTATTTATTATTTATTATTTATTATTTATTGTTTATTACTTAGTATTTCTTATTTCTTATTTATTATTTATTATTTATTATTTATTATTTATTATTTATTATTTATTATTTATTATTTATTATTTATTATTTATTATTTATTATTTATTATTTATTATTTATTATTTATTATTTATTGTTTATTATTTTTTATTTATTATTTATTATTTATTATTTATTATTTATTATTTATTATTTATTATTTATTATTTATTATTTATTATTTATTATTTATTATTTATTATTTATTATTTATTATTTATTATTTATTATTTATTATTTATTATTTATTATTTATTATTTATTATTTATTATTTATTATTTATTATTTATTATTTATTATTTATTATTTATTATTTATTATTTATTATTTATTATTTATTATTTATTATTTATTATTTATTATTTATTATTTATTATTTATTATTTATTATTTATTATTTATTATTTATTGTTTATTATTTATTATTTATTATTTATTATTTATTATTTATTATTTATTATTTATTATTTATTATTTATTATTTATTATTTATTATTTATTATTTATTATTTATTATTTATTATTTATTATTTATTATTTATTATTTATTATTTATTATTTATTATTTATTATTTATTATTTATTATTTATTATTTATTATTTATTATTTATTATTTATTATTTATTATTTATTATTTATTATTTATTATTTATTATTTATTATTTATTATTTATTATTTATTATTTATTATTTATTATTTATTGTTTATTATTTATTATTTATTATTGATTATTTATTATTTATTATTTATTATTTATTATTTATTATTTATTATTTATTATTTATTATTTATTATTTATTATTTATTATTTATTATTTATTATTTATTATTTATTATTTATTATTTATTATTTATTATTTATTATTTATTATTTATTATTTATTATTTATTATTTATTATTTATTATTTATTATTTATTATTTATCATTTATTATTTATTATTTATCATTTATTATTTATTATTTATTATTTATTATTTATTATTTATTATTTATTATTTATTATTTATTATTTATTATTTATTATTTATTATTTATTATTTATTATTTATTATTTATTATTTATTATTTATTATTTATTATTTATTATTTATAATTTATTATTTATTATTTATAATTTATTATTTATTATTTATTATTTATTATTTATTATTTATTATTTATCATTTATTATTTATTATTTATTATTTATTATTTATTATTTATTATTTATTATTTATTATTTATTATTTATTATTTATTATTTATTATTTATTATTTATTATTTATTATTTATTATTTATTATTTATTATTTATTATTTATTATTTATTATTTATTATTTATTATTTATTATTTATTATTTATTATTTATTATTTATTATTTATTATTTATTATTTATTATTTATTATTTATTATTTATTATTTATTATTTATTATTTATTATTTATTATTTATTATTTATTATTTATTATTTATTATTTATTATTTATTATTTATTATTTATTATTTATTATTTATAATTTATTATTTATAATTTATTATTTATTATTTATTATTTATTATTTATTATTTATTATTTATTATTTATTATTTATTATTTATTATTTATTATTTATTATTTATTATTTATTATTTATTATTTATTATTTATTATTTATTATTTATTATTTATTATTTATTATTTATTATTTATTATTTATTATTTATTATTTATTACTTATTATTTATTATTTATTATTTATTATTAATTATTAATTATTAATTATTATTTATTATTTATTATTTATTATTTATTATTTATTATTTATTATTTATTATTTATTATTTATTATTTATTATTTATTATTTATTATTTATTATTTATTATTTATTATTTATTATTTATTATTTATTATTTATTATTTATTATTTATTATTTATTATTTATTATTTATTATTTATTATTTATTATTTATTATTTATTATTTATTATTTATTATTTATTATTTATTATTTATTATTTATTATTTATTATTTATTATTTATTATTTATTATTTATTATTTATTATTTATTATTTATTATTTATTATTTATTATTTATTATTTATTATTTATTATTTATTATTTATTATTTATTATTTATTATTTATTATTTATTATTTATTATTTATTATTTATTATTTATTATTTATTATTTATTATTTATTATTTATTATTTATTATTTATTATTTATTATTTATTATTTATTATTTATTATTTATTATTTATTATTTATTATTTATTATTTATTATTTATTATTTATTATTTATTATTTATTATTTATTATTTATTATTTATTATTTATTATTTATTATTTATTATTTATTATTTATTATTTATTATTTATTATTTGTTATTTATTATTTATTATTTATTATTTATTATTTATTATTAATTATTTATTATTTATTATTTATTATTTATTATTTATTATTTATTATGTATCATTTATCATTTATCATTTATTATTTATTATTTAGTGGAGGCTACACAACTTGATTTTTGTTGTTTAGCGTTCCATACAACTCAAATGGGCTGTGTAACATGCCACACGGCTCATTTGAGTTGTTGAGGGTTTCACATGGCCCATTGAGCCGTGTACACAGCTCTGTAGCTGGTAATTTCATATTAACCTTTCATTTTTTTCATTTTTTTCATTTTTTTTAATTTTTTTAATTTTTTTTAATTTTTTTAATTTTTTTTTTCATTTCATTTTTTTAAATTTTGATTTGCTTTATTTATGGCTTCTTTCAATTTCAGTCATTTTAATTTTAATTTCATTTAATATAATTGTTTTTGGTCTGGCATGGTGGATGACTTTGGAAGCTAACTATTTCACCCTGCCAGAGAGCATTGAGATTTATTTTTTGATTTTTATGATTTTGTTTGGGTTTTTTTTTGAAAATTTTGTTTGTTTAATTTTTTTTTTCCTCTCCATCAACATGACACAGCACAGGCTAATTTTTCCCCCTCATTACTCCTTCATGGCCCGGGGGAGCCAGACAAGGGTCATCCTTGCCACGACCAACTGTCAGTTTTATGGACAAATTTGCCCAATCTTTTTATCTTTCTGGCAATGGGAGGATTCAAAAAAATCAAAAAAAAAAATCAGAAAAATCCAAGAAAAATCAAAAAAACCACAAAGGCCAATGTTAAATTTGAAACCTCACAACCTAAAAAGGGATATGTGGTGCAGTTTTTATCTGTATTTTCCCAGCGCGCCGAATGGTTTCCTGCCCTGCAAGTTGGAAAGCGCTTGCATGAGCCCGGCTGGGTCCTATAGCCCAATCGCCCCTCTTCATCCTCCTGAACTAGCCACCTTCGGCACGGTTCCCAATCCAAGGCTATATAACAACACAAAACCATTTTATTCACATACAGCTTCTAAAAACAATTTCAGTTGTTAACAGCGGCTCACAATTCATTTTAGCCGTGAATGGATTCTCAAAATGCATTTTGGGGTTGTGAAAGGTTTTTAATGACCCATTTGCAGAAAAAAAACATTCAAAATAAAATAAATTCAAATAAATTAAATGAAATAAAATAAAATAAAAATAAAGAAAGGGGTCATAAATAAAAAAATAAAAATAAAAATAAATAAATAAATAAAGATAAATGAATAAAAATAAATAAATAAAAATAAATAAATAAAACCAAATAAATAAAACCAAATAAATAAAAAAAGAAATAAAAAGAAATAAATAAAAATAAAACAATAAAAATAAATAAATAAATTAAAATAAAGAAATAAAAATAAAGAAATAAAAATAAATAAATAAAAATAAACCAATAAAAAAGGAAATAAAAAAAATAAAAAAAATCATTTATTAAAAAAAACACCAAAAAAGGAAAAATTAGGAAAAAATACAAGAAAGTTCAACTTGACTAAGCCTCTGCTAAATAAAACAAAAATTAAATAAAAAATGAAAGATTCTATGGAGCAGTTCTAAAGTTAAAGTGCCAAAAAATAAAGGTTCAAATTGACTAGCCCTAGATTGAACGTGCCAATAAATACAAGTTAAAATTGACTATCCCAAAAGTAAAAACACCAAAAAATACAAGTTTGAATTGAATAGACTTGAATTAAAAAAACCACAAAAAAAAAGTTCAGCTTGTGTGAAGCTGATCCCATCACAAGAAGTAAAAATACTTGTTATGATGGGATGAGCCCAACAAAATTTTTACTGACTTACAAATAAAATCTCATCAAAAAAACTGAAAATGATGATGTTAACTCAAAAAAACCAACATAATAATGTTCAAAATTTTATAAAACTTTATATGATGAAATTACAAGATTAGGATCAGAAGGCAAACCCAAATGATAAGATTAAAATGATTTTTCTACATTAGAATAAAACCTTAGTCTTCTTTTAAAAAAAATGTTCAAACCGAACAGAAGCTTTTTAAGAATTCAAAGAAGCAGGTTTTGAAACAATGGGAAGGATTGGAATCATTCCTTCCTCAAGAAAAAGATGAAGCATGGGTTCAGTTATTGTTTTCAACAAAGAAAATGAAGATAGTATCTGGTTTTTCTTTTGCACTCATTTTCATAGGATTATAAGTACAACATGAATCCAATGAAATGAAAAATATTGCCTTCCACAAGTATCAGCTATGATTTCACCCATATCCAGAATATTAATTTTAAAGGCATTTTGAAGGGGGAATCTTTTCATTGATTTCATTAACATAAAGTCTTTGTTCTATCTTTTTAAGGTCTTTACTTCATTCAAGGATCTTAGAATAGGAGTTCTTATTGTTCCTCAATTTTTAAATAAATTCATTTTTTACCTTAAAACATCCAAGCTCATCATGACTGAGTGATTTAGTAATGACTCTAAATCCACAAATTTCATCACCAACTGGATCCCAAAACTCCACAAAAACTTATGTAAGTACTCAGGTATTTGATTGATTTAATTTTCTTTTGGTTCCTACAATCAAAAGTTACTTAGAAAAAATTCTAATCTCATTAAAGGAAACAAAATTCACCAAAGATGAGCTTCTGTTTGAGTTGACCATTTCTTCTTCTTCCTCAGATAAAGATTTTGATTCAAAATGAAGTGATATTAATTGAATTTGATTCTTGTCCTCTGAACTATTGAATTCAAATGAAGACCCTTCCTTGCAATACAGGAATCATTTTTGCATTAGTTGATTAAAACTCAAAACTTAACATCCCTCAAACCAGAATAATTACTATGTTTGGTCTTTTTGGTCCCATTTTAACCCTTTTATCCTTCTTAATGTCTATTTAAAAGTGTTAAAATTTTGACAGTTCCCAAACAGTTGATTTTAATTTGGGTCAACAGCGTCTTGAACTTAACACCTTTGGCTCAAGCCTTGGCTTGGAAATCAAAGTTGATGTATAATTGACCACCAACTTTAAAATGTTCAATCTAGCATTTTGAAGTTGTTCCAAAAGCATGTAATTGCAATTTTTATAAATTGTGATTTTTCAAGCACTGGATCTATTTCAATATTTCAAAAAGAAAATAAAGAATCAATAACTAATATCTCAATGCTAGAATTTTTTTCAATCCTATAATTGCTTTCAATCCTACAATTGTTACCCTTAAAAAAACCCAAGAAGTGAACTTAATTCACTGGAAGGGTATAGTCTAGCCTCCACTGAGGATGAAAAAAACCAAGGCAAAACAGATCCTCTTGATGCTAGTCTTTCACCTGAAATGTGGGAACAAGGCAAGCGCATTTTTTTTTGAAAATGACTTTGACAAAACCTTGCCATCATTGTTGCGCTTTGACTTCTGGACTTGTTCCCCAATGAATTTCATTGCCTCAATTGATAATTTGTGACCCAAAGGTGAAAGTTCTTTTGGAAGGACATTTCCTAAACTTCTTCACGAGTTTCTAAGTGACCCATGAATGATTGTATTTGGCTTTCAATGGTTACTTCAAGTTTTTTCCCCACATCCAAAATGTTCCCCAAAGATCCCACAAGTAATTGTTTCAAACTAGCATGGGCCCTTTCTACCCAAGAAATTTTTTTATTTTAAACTTGGGTTTGCCACACGTCCAGGCTATTACAAACATCTCTTTGATAGGGAAAATTTTCTTTTCCATATACTCAAGAAAGTACTTGCGTTTTTCCAAGAAACACTGCATGAAAGTTTAAAAATCAGCATTCACAGCAGGGTACAACAGAATAAGACTCAAGTGGCATACTCTGAGTTCTGCATCATTTAACAATGCCTCTGCTTGGTTTTATAGTCCCCATAATTTTCCCACAGATTCATTAATCATTGCAATATTTCATTTTCATTACCAAAGCGTACTTACCCATCTGCTTGAATATTTTTAGAAATTTTCCAGGAGAAAAACTGTTTGGATTTTCCAAGGAAACTATGTTCTATAGAAAAAATCAGAGATCTTTCACTTTCCTTCACAAAGACTTTGGGGAGCCTCTCAGGTGTGAGAATTTTGATTGGTAACCAAGACCAAGCTGAATTTTAGAAATAAATAACAAGTGTGAGAATGAAAATGAACAGGAATAAATGGAATGACAGGAAGAAATGACCAACAGAGAACAATCTGGCTGAGACAATAAAGTTTTATATGAAGAAATTAAGATAGAGAGGCTTGAAGAAGCAGCCAGAGTAGAATTTTCAGTGCCAGTCCAGAACCACTGATTAAGGAGTGGGGAACTGAGAGTTGGTTAGTAAGCTCCTGCACTGATTGACGAGTTGCCAGGTGAGGTTCTTACCATGATCTGACTGGATGCTTGTTGTGATTGGTTGGAAAATTCGATGTTGGTTGATTTTGAGAGTAAGACTGAGGAGTTGAATGGGCTTGTGCATTCGTTACAATTGATTGAGGTCGATTGGTTGGATTGAGATATATTGGTTTGATGGATTGATTGTGGTTGGTCGGTCTTTGAGTTATGGGAAGAAGCTTGACTTGAATGGAAATCATCTTAAGCGGCTCAAGTGGGGTTTCTTGGAGATGTCGCAATCGAAAGAGCGGGAGTGACACTTTTAAGTAAGAACACAGTGCACGGGCACGAAAAAGAGCGTCGCATGCGAGTTCACTTTACAAAGAAGACAACAGAACGCGGAAATTGATTAAAAAGAGTATAGATGGAAATGAAAGGTAAGAGAAAAATGAAAACAATGAGATATGTGACTACAGATCTAAGAGAGTGCAGGAAAGAGGGTCAGAGCTTTAACACTCCCCCACAACTTGGAGATCAGTGAAAAAGAGAGCTGAAGGCATTTACAAGCCTGGTGACTGAAATTTTTTTGGCTGCCTTAATGAGTGCGTCTGCTGTCATTGACTGAGACGGAATCAACTTGACCTCAATCAGGTTATGTTGAAAGTTGTCTTGGAGGCTTTTGGTTTTGATATCAATATGTTTTGCTTTTGAGTTGGAGACAAATTTCTTAATCTTGTCATCAAGTCCCTTGTGGTCTATTAGGTGAAGCGGGAACTTGAACAAGCTTTGATAGATGTCCTGGATGAGTTTCTGTAGCCAACAAGCTTCAAGATGGCAGCTTGACAACAAGACAAATTTGGATTCTGTTGAGGAGTGAGTTATTGATTGTTGACGCCTGCTGGTCCAATACAGTGGACTGCCTTTTAAGGAGAAGATAAAGCCGCTCTGAGAGACTCTTGATTCTGGATTGTCAGCCCATGTGGCATTGCTGAAACATACTATTCAATCTGATATGGATTGCTTTCCCAGTTTTAAGGTCATGTCCTTAGTGTCGCTCAAATACCTCCAGACACGTAAGACCTTGTTCTAATGGCTTATGCTGGGTTCTTCGCAGTGTCTTGCCAGGCTCGAAACAGCAAAGCTGATATTGGGCCTGGCGAGCCCAGCAATGAAGTTCAGCCGGCCAATGGGGAAGCAATAGTTGATGTTCAGAGCAAGGAACTGATTTTGATCTTCTGATTCAGCCTTGCCAAGATGAAGGCCAGCCATCAGCTGGACCACAAAGAAGCAGTCGATTGTGGCTCAATCCACCACCGAGGCGGAGTTTGTGGCAATAAATCTATGTGCAAAACAGATCAGATGGCTTTCCACCCTAATCATCAGTCTTGGGATCCCCATCTCAAAACCAAAGATAAAAAATGATAACCCGGGTGCAAACTTCATCAGCAAGGAAGCTCAGCTGAATCCTAACTCCCAACATATTGAGATGTGATTTCAATATGTTAGGGACTTAGTGTCCAAGTCACTCATATCCATCAAGCACACTCCTACTGACAAAATGATTGCCAATATTCTCACAAAGCCATTAGGATACGTGAAGGTGGTCCAGGCTCGACTACAGCTACATCTCACTGCTGCCAAATCTAGGAGGAGTTTTAACTAGAGATCCCGCGGCCTCCGCAGCCTGCACGCGCAGCCATTCCCAAATCAGAGTTAGACCGGAACCAAGCGAACCACCTGAGAAGAACGTCCGAGGAGGAACCACGTCAACTACCCACCTGATCCTCTCATCCTTTGACCACTCCCTCCATCCGCTCTTGACTCTTTCCCTTTCCCCCATCTTTCCTTCTTACTTTGTCTCGTCAGTCACTTTTGGATCAAAACCTAAACCTCAAGACCAATTGCAACTCAAGTCTTGGCAAGGTACCAACATCAAGGAGGAGCAACTTTGTCAAGCACCCTCTCCCTTGATCAGTCTGCCAGGACTATGTCCAGTGTTCTCAACCAAGGTGATGATCCAATTTTCTATTTCATGTCTCTCTTTGGCTGTCTTATCTCTCTGTTGATTCCAATGTATGCTCTTCCGCCCTCAGTCAAATCCATGTCCTGATACGTGTTGTGCTCCATGGTCATCAAGGCTATACTGTTACAAGAGTTTTTGGATGAATTGAAATAAAGAGCTTCTCGTGACACTTATAACATCACACTTTGTGCTAGCATGATTTAGGAATGTTTGAGTCTGACAGGGTTTCTCAAACAGCTTCCATTACGGTTCTGTTTGCCCTTTCCATGCAACCGTTGTGTTGAGAATGTTAAGGCTTGCCAAAAATTTGGTTGATGTGGTGGTCCTTGTAGAAGTTTTGAAGCTTCTGGTTCACTAATTCTCCACCTCTATCAGAGCAAAATTGTCTGGGATATTTGCCCAATTTACAGTGTTGATTCTCAATCACAAAGATGAGAATATCAGCTGTATCACTTTTGGATCTGAGAGGGAAGCCCGCAATATACCCAGAGTGCAAGTCTATGAGGGTGAGGACGTATTGGTATCCTCCTTTTAACGTAGGGTTGATAGGTCTAATGAAATCCAGTCGGATCTTCTCAAAGCATCTTTGGGCATTCTCCTGTTGACGGTTGAATGGTACGCGGGTTATTTTGGCTTTATTGCAACTGAGGCATTCAAACAAGGTTCTCTGTGATTCAGAGAGCTTCACATTGAGGAATTTTTCCATTCTTGAGAGACTGGCATGTCCTAGAGATCAGTGAATAGCAGATAGGTTGGCACAGTAGTAGAAGGACTTTCTTGTTTGATGGGCCATGGCGATTACAAAAAAGTTGTTAATGATAGAACCAGACAGTAAAGGAGCACCTTTGGTGGTGAGTTCAAAGGTGTAGGGAAGATTTCTTCTGTCTATCTGAAGGTTAGCTCCTTGGCTCATGACGCGCGCCCAACAATATCAGATTGACCGCCAACTCGGGTACCCAGGCGGCGTTAGATAAGATCAAGTTGGCGGATTCGGTGGCCAGCGCTGCACTCCCACTTCCTTCAATTGCAATGACGGCATCCTTCTTTCCAGTTTGAATTTGTCCATTGCTCTTATCAAATGTCATAAAGGAATCTCGATTGACTATCATATGGGTGGAGCAGCCTGAGTCTAGTATAAAATGTTGTTGATTGGCGCTTTTGAGCTGAGACCGCAGAAGAAGCTGTGAAAATGTGCTTTGTCATTAGCTTTTGGTTTGGCTTTCTTTGATCCTCGATTCAGGACATTTGCGGGTTTGAGCTCGGGAAATTCAAACCAGCACAAACTGTCTGAATGCGACGTCACTGCCGGATTATGCTTGCCATTTTTGCATTGAGGTCCTCTATATAGAGCAACATTCACGGGTACGACTTGTTCTCCTTCTGCAATCGATTCGTTTTAATGTTATATTAGATGGTTGAGAACAACATCTAATTTCATGTCTGTAGTAGAGTGCTTGATTTGAGACTTCATGTGCTGCATTGAAGAGGGAAACTTGAATAGAAAAAGATAGGCAATAATATCTGAGGGAAGTTTGATGCCAACTTTGGTCATTTTCTTGAGATATATCTTTATGGTTGTTAAAAATGTTTTGATGTTGCTTTCCATTGAGAGATGAAGAAAACCGTTGAAAACAAAATCTCTGTTTGCAGATTGATACGACGCAAAATGTTCTTGAGTTGAGATCCAAATCAGCTTAGCATCATCTTTGTTGGAGTCATTGATAATGTTGTTGTAGGAGGTTGCGTCGAGTTTGGCAAGGATATGAGCTACAAATTCTTGGTTTGTATCTTCATCGAGACAGGTCAAGTCGGACCCATTCATGATATTGAATGATTGTTTGTAGTTTGAAGAGTTTTTTTGAATTTCTTCCCCCACATGCTGTAGTTATTGGCAGTTAGCAGAGGGGTGGATTCAATGAGTGATTTGATTGCGAGTGATTTTTAGTTGGCATAGTCCCCCCCTGGTCCTGGTGTCAATGAGGTCCCCGGTCAATCCATTGTCTTGATTGGCGCAGGCTTTTAACCGTGTGAGAATTTTGATTGGTAACCAAGACCAAGCTGAATTTCAGAAAGAAATAACAAGTGTGAGAATGAGAATGAACAGGCATAAATGAAATGACCAACAGAGAACAATCTGGCTGAGACAAGAAAGTCTTATATGAAGAAATTAAGATAGAGAGACTTGAAGAAGCAGCCAGAGTAGAATTTTCAGTGCCAGTTCAGAATCACTGATTAAGGAGTGGGGAACTGAGAGTTGGGTAGTAAGCTCCTGCACTGATCGACAAGTTGCCAGGTGAGGTTCTTACCATGATCTGACTGGATGCTTGTTGTGATTGGTTGGAAAATTCGATGTTGGTTGATTTTGAGAGTAAGACTGAGGAGTTGAATGGGCTTGTGCAGTCGTTACAATTGATTGAGGTCGATTGGTTGGATTGAGATATATTGGTTTGATGGATTGATTGTGGTTGGTCGGTCTTTGAGTTATGGGAAGAAGCTTGACTTGAATGGAAATCATCTTAAGCGGCTCAAGCGGTGTTTGTTTGAGATGTTGCAATCGCAAGAGCGGGAGTGACACTCTTAAGTAAGAACACAGTGCGCGGGCACAAAAAAGAGCGTCGCATGCAAGTGCGCTTTACGAAGAAGACAACAGAACGCGAAAATTGATCACAAAGAGTATAGATGGAAATGAAAGGTAAGAGAAAAATGAAAACAATGAGATATGTGACTACAGATCTAAGAGAGTGCAGAAAAGAGGGTCAGAACTTTAACATCAGGATCACACCAGGAAAAATCAGGCATCTCTGGATTACCAGAGACTTCACTTCACGATGATAGTTTCCCCAGTTTCTCCACAGTTTATTATCAATTTTGAGAGAAAATCAACATGAAATCTGTTTTGTTTCTGGTGGAGTTCACAAAGATGGAAACACAGTTTATCCATTATTGCTTCTGACTCTCCTCTTAAATTCTCCAAAAGTGACCAATGAATTCTCATTTTATTATTAAAATTTTGTACTGTGTTTCTGCTTGTTTTCTGCAGGACTTATCAAAGGTGTCTTTTGATTTTCAATTATCTGTCCCCCAAGAATCCCCTTGATTTATCCCTGTTTTCTCTTTGATTTTTGTGAGATTAATTTTTCATCCATTTCATAGCTGTATGAGCTTCAAATAATTTAACTCAATTTCATCCCTTCCAAGTAAATATTTCTTCAATTACTCACCTTTTTTTTATTCTTATTTGATTCATAAATTCTCAAAAGCATCAGCTACCATTTAATATGGCCCAGAAACCAGGGAAGTCAGGGTCTCAATGGATCATTTAATATTGAAGATGAAATAGGTAAGATGTAATTTTTCTTTTACAAGGATAATGTTAAAAAGCTGAAATTATCTCCCATGACCATTTTCACAAACCATGTTGTTGGTTCCACATACTGCTTTTGGAAAATTATGTAATTTAAAGCTGTTTGATTTCCAAAGATATCACCATGCATTTATTTCAAAACAAACATGAAAATACACATTTTAAAAAGCATACTTTCACATTTACATCACAAAAAACAATATGAAATCCTTTTCACATTGTTTGTTGTCCATTTGATTACATTTAGATGTTTAAAATTACACAATCAATGAAAATCATAAAACGTGTGACACTCTTGGGGATTGAATAGAGGTCACAGAATTTCATAGGACCTACTTCACCATTGTACTATAATAAATTTTTATGCTGAATCAGAATCTAATGATATGATACATCTGCACTCCAATGTTCCAGCTATGCACACGCTAACTCTCCTGCTGCTGCATACAGCCACATTTCAAAAGATAAATACCTACTAGGGGAACAATGTTATAAAAATTTAAAAATATCCTTTGATAACATGAAAAGCCAAGTTCACAGTAGCCCAAAACACTGGTAATAATGGAAGTGTATCATACATATTTTAGATCCACCATGCAAGAGCTTCCTCAAGTGTGCAAATAAGCAGAGAAATTTGGATACAAAGGAAATTGTTTCTTGATCTTATTTTTCTTGAAATTCTGGAAAATTGATTCAAAATTCACTATAAAAAATGGCATGTGAAAATTATCTGTGCTGGGAATTGCACTATTAATGTTGAATTTCAGGATAATTCATTTTTTTTATCCTAATTTTGCAGCTTGTAGAAATCAATTAATTAATTATCCATAGTTTCAAATGGATGATTTTAAAGAAAATGAATTAAATTTTGAAACATTTTATGAAGTTCTTCATGAAGTGTTACATGGGTAGGGGTGCATGATGCATGAAATTCATTTTTTTGTGGAAACTCAACTGGAATTTAGAGTACAAATAGATGAGGTTTTGGCTTCCTTTGATTCTACCAAAACTTTACATTCCTCCAATATACAAAATCTAATCTATTTATAACACAATAAAAAATTTGCTGCACAAAGAAATTGCAAGAAGCAGCTTAATAAGAGCAATAATCTGAGTGATTTTCAAGTTTGATTTTTCAATAAGATAAGATTTAGAATGATCAAAGAAATTGATGAGCTTAACCCTTTTAATGATAGAAGAACCAACATTTAACCAATCATAGGAAGGGCATGGGGGAGAAAACACACGCACACACAACTAGGAAATACTATTGATGTTTTTATCTATGTGTTTATAGTTTATAGATTCATAGACTCATCCTAACATCACATTTTGATTATTAATTCATCAAAATATTTAATTTATTACTTACACTAGGTTATACTCCTCCAAGGTTTTTGAATTTGAAATTTTAGTTTTTTTTAAAAAACAGGAAAACATAGTGGTTTTGAATGAGAAGATAGATAGATAGAGAGAGTGAGAGTGAGATAGATTGTGTATGAAGAATCATGAACCAATATTTGATCACTGAGAACTTTTGAAATATGATTTTTTTTTTTGTAGAATGGTGTTCATCATCAAGGAAAACCTTTTCTGAAATTATTGATTTATTTTTGATTTTTTACTGATTTATTTATTTTTTTGGTAGATCCCTTTCATCATGACTTTTTTGGAGTCAACAAAAATCAAAATCTAAAATTACAGCCACCCTATTCAACCTAAATACCCCAGCCCGCAACCAGAAAACCCAAAATTTTCTTTTCTTCAATCAATATTTAAAGAATCCTTTTCAATCAAGTAAATTATGATCAATTTTAATCACTTCACTTCAATAATTTTAAAAATAAAGATTTTTTTCACAAAAAAAATAATTTAAAATTAATCTCCAAGTCTTATTTTTTGCAAATTGATCTTGAAAATTGTGATTGATTACGTACACATTTTTTCAAGGTCAGGGATTTATTGACCTTGATCAACTAAGAATAAAGCTCCCAAGGTATTTTGATGATTTGATTATTTTTCTTGATTGATGTAATTTTTAGTAGTAGTAGTAGTAGTAGTAGTAGTAGTAGTAGTAGTAGTAGTAGTAGTAGTAGTAGTAGTAGTAGTAGTAGTAGTAGTAGTAGTAGTAGTAGCAGTAGTAGTAGTAGTAGTAGTAGTAGTAATAGTAGTAGTAGTAGTAGTAGTAGTAGTAGTAGTAGTAGTAGTAGTAGTAGTAGTAGTAGTAGTAGTAGTAGTAGTAGTAGTAGTAGTAGTAGTAGTAGTAGTAGTAGTAGTAGTAGTAGTAGTAGTAGTAGTAGTAGTAGTAGTAGTAGTAGTAGTAGTAGTAGTAGTAGTAGTAGTAGTAGTAGTAGTAGTAGTAGTAGTAGTAGTAGTAGTAGTAGTAGTAGTAGTAGTAGTAGTAGTAGTAGTAGTAGTAGTAGTAGTAGTAGTAGTAGTAGTAGTAGTAGTAGTAGTAGTAGTAGTAGTAGTAGTAGTAGTAGTAGTAGTAGTAGTAGTAGTAGTAGTAGTAGTAGTAGTAGTAGTAGTAGTAGTAGTAGTAGTAGTAGTAGTAGTAGTAGTAGTAGTAGTAGTAGTAGTAGTAGTAGTAGTAGTTGTTGTTGTAGTAGTAGTAGTAGTAGTAGTAGTAGTAGTAGTAGTGGTAGTAGTAGTAGTAGTAGTAGTAGTAGTAGTAGTAGTAGTAGTAGTAGTAGTAGTAGTATTAGTAGTAGTAGTAGTAGCAGTAGTAGCAGTAGTTGGAGGAGGAGGAAGTAATGTTGGTGGCGTATTTGTAGGAAATAAAAGATGATCTAAACCAAGACCCTTTTTTTGAATGCCTTCATTTGTCATTCCAATTGCTTCTGAGAAGATATCACAAGTTAAAGGATCACATTTGATAACCATTTCATTTGTTGTTGCAATTGTTGAAGAGGGAGTGTGATTGGATAGGAATGATTTAGTTGATAGATAAAATTTTCTTATTTTGTTTAATGAAATTCAATTACAGAGTGATTTATCTTGAGTTTTTTGCAATTTGACTAATTTTTTTTGAGTTGAGATAATCAGATCATCTATGAGGTTTGAATTGTGTGTTGTGATAATGAGGTTATTCTAATGTGGGGTGATTGTTTTAGGTTGGATGGTTGTACTCTGATGTTGATTATAAATTGATTGAAGAGTTTCAGCATCTTATAGATTGGTTTGAGGATCTAATTGAGACAATTCAAAGGTAATCCTATTAATAGGTAGTGGATGATAAAACAAAGAAACTTTGGCATGTTTGAAAAAAAAGGCATCTTATAAATAATCCCCTGATTTCCCACAAATAATCTTAATCCTAGGTCTTCACTCTGTATGGCAATTCAAATTTATGGCTGTTGAAGCTGCTTTTCTGGAAACTGGACATCAAACTTGGGCACACTAGCGGTATCCTGATGATGAGAAGGGAGATCAAGATGATCTAGCTTGGATGTTTGATCAACCTTTGTAAACCCATCATTTTTCATTGTCTCCTCTGGCTTGAAATCGGATGCCCAACATCAACCGGCTGATTGATCAGGATTGAATATATGTTGACTCTTCTTTGTCCCAACCTTGGTTGAATGATGATGATGATCCTTATTGGGTTTATTCAAAAAAGTGGAGCTCTCAGGTTTCATCACTGGGATAATCCCACTGGCTGCTTGAGTGGCTTTTTCCTTAGCTCTCCTCCTCCTCCTCAGGATGTGTTTACAATTCTTGATCACTTGGAACATGGACATCTCTGTTTGAAACCAAATTTTTGGAACTCTCAAGTAATGCTTGATATAAAGGCCAGTGAAAACTTGGTCAGAACGGCTTTAATGAGGATAGGCACATGATTTCTCTCTTTGGGTCTTAGGGATTAGTAGGAACTGTCCATTCCTTCTGTATGATCACTTCTGGAGCAACAGGGATGGGGTCCACAATGAGTTTGTATTTATTAACTAGCAAAAAGACACTTTGACTGTAACAACGAGGCTCTTGAAAATAATGGATTGCGTGTAGAATGTGATTGGTAATTGTTGATGATGATGGAAAAAGGAAGATGGAGGTCCACCCCAGTGGGCTTCCATTTTATACTCTTTTTGATCAAGCTCAAGGAATAGCCCCCCGAGCATCCCTATGGTGGCATCTTCTCCGACTCATCCTCTGCTGGGGGCAGCCCCATGTCCTAGAACTGAACAGTCCGCATGTTAGATTTGAGGTTAGCTCAATGGCCCCATGTGGGAGGCTCATACAAGAGCATAACGCAAATGAGATTCCTTAAATGCTCAATCTACTTGGTCATCTGGCCGAATTATTCTGTGTTCATTTATTCAAAGCTTGGGTTGATACCTCCTGGCCTATCAGGGAGTCCAAGGTAAATTTATAGGTCAGCTTTCCTTTGCTCCTCATTGGGCCTTTAAAGAAGTTGCTTACTGCTGCATCACAACCCAATAGTATTGGCTCTTTGAAACACTGGTGCTGGCAATTAGTTTCTCTGGCTGGGGATGAAGCTCCAGAAAATCATGATTGTAACAATCTCTTCTGCATACCAGAGTTTTGACTTGCAAAAACTGCACATCCATCGATCCGGTTTCAAAAAGAACCTTGCAATCAGGCATGGGCCCAACTGACAGTGTGGCTTTAATCACGTTTCTCCTGCCTTTTTCTTCATCCTTTTCATCATTGTCATTGTGCCCATTGTACTGGGGCCATTTGAGTTCTTTTTAAGATGATACAAAACACCATTCAGTTTCAGATTGGAATCTTTGGCAAGATGAGGGTTATAGTGATGACAAGGACAATAATTGGTACCAATGAAACACAGATTGGGATCTATGAACCAATAGTCACCCAAGGATTTCTGATGATGTTGATCAAACTCTTTGGAAATCAGGTTGAGTTTAGACAAATTTCTTTCAGAATTCAATATAAATTCTTCCAGGCTGAACTGTTTATTGGATTGATAACCCATTGGGAGTCTCGATGGAACTTAACTATCTCAATGGTGGAAATTATTGGACTTAGCATGGACCAAGCATTTCTTCTTTTCCTTCTTGCTGTTATTATTCTTGTTTTTCAATTGGGCTCAATTGGATGATGGATCACCAGTGACAATCGGAGTGGAGGTACTGGATGATTTTGAGTTGGAAGGATGAAGTAATGGGGGTGGTGTTTTGGAGGGAGGTGGTCTGGATGGACCATGATCACTAGAAGTAGCAGCAGCAGCAGCAGAGGATTCCAAGCTGGAAGGAAAATTGGTGGATGTTGAGTGCTGGGCCAGTCTCAGAATGGGGTTGGAGGGAGAAAGTCTCATATGACCAGATGGTGGGACTAAGCTGATTTGATTGAGGACAGTCAAGCTTTGATGATCTTGACCATGATTGAATGGAGATTTCTGATGATCCTGGGTTTGACATGGTGGTTATCCCATTGTTGAAAAAAAAACAGACTAAATTTCCTCCCCTCCCTCTTGCTTCCATTTTTTTTGCTTTTTTTTTCAAGACTGGAGTTGTGAGTTTATCATCACCCTTTTTTTTTTTAAAAAAAAAAAAAAAAATTCAGTCACATTTTTCACCCTCCTTCCCTTCCCCAGTTTGTATTTCAAATGAAATAGTTTATGTTGTAATTTTTTTTTTCACCCTCCCTCCCCCCACTTTCTTTTTTTTTTAACATTATACTTTTGATTCACATAAAAATATATCAGACTAGACTAAACACACCATAAAACCTCACCAACCTCCCCTAAATTCAATGCCACAAAAATGGCCAAACTTTATGAAATAAAAATTGATTGCCATGAGCTGAGAGAAGAATGTTGGGATGGCCAAGAACAAGAGTGCAGAATAATCACCTATGAAATAACCAGTGATTGCCATGAGCTGATAGAAGAATGGTTGGATGGCGGAGAACAAGAGTGCTGAATAATCACCTATTGAGGTGAAGGGAAAACTGAGAGGCAAAAAATGGATGAGTGAATTGCTTAGCAAGGAAGGAGATTCAAGCACAGAAAAATGAAGATGAGAGCAGAGAGCAGACCAATGAAATAACCAGTGATAACAATGAGCTGAAAGAAGAATGGTGGGATGGGGGAGAAAAAGAGTGCTGAAGAATCACCTATTGAGGTGAGAGGAAAAATGAGGGGCAACAAATGGATGAGTGAAGAAGGAGGATGTACAATGTGAGGTGAAGTCTATCTTCAAGAGTGTGGGTCTAAAACTAAACTTAGTAGATGAGAAATGAGACAGAAAACCCTAATGAGATCCTCCTCTCTGAGCCCTATTTGCCTTTCATGACGGTCCCTGGATGTCCTGTTACTGTGATTGACACAGCCCCCCTGTGCTTGCTAGGCAATCCCAAAGTTGGTGAAATTCAAGGCCTGTAAAGTCTTTATCAGCTTGAGCGGTATAGTCAGGAAATCCGTGTGGTTATCTTCAGTCCAAAGGTAGGATATTTGAAAGTTTTTGGCGCGCTTGAGGTGGTAGCGCAGCCAGTGATGGCGGTGATTGATGTGTTGGACGCGGTGGCTGTACTGAAGTTTTTGTAGGAGGGCTAGGGCCCCTTGTTTGTTGCAATAGAGGTGCGCAGAGGGTGGCGGCAGCTTAAGCGGGGGTGGATGTCCAAGAGAAGCTGTTGAAGACAGCCAATGTCTTTCCCTATCTCCAGGAAGGCAGGGTTCTTGGCCTTGGTGGTGGAGGGAGCCAGCCAGTCATCCGCTTGTTTCTGGGGGCCCTGCCAATAACAGCATAGTAGTGGATTACGCTGCCGGGGAATGAGGCCAACTCACAGGCGCCTACATGGCTGGAGTCCGGCCAGGCTGTGATTTCACCTGGATTAGCAGGAGGTTTGCCAAGGACAAGGCTGAGGACAGAAGTGTGTTTGATTTAGCGGAAAACATGCCAGACTTGATGCTTGTAGGTGAGAGAGGGTGGGTTGAGGAATTGGGAGAGGTAACTGCAGGAAAATGCCACATTGGGACGTGTGCATTGGACAAGATGGTTGATCAAGCCTATGGCCCTCTGGTAGTTGAACAATGCCAAAACAGGGTGGGGGTCTGCGGGTGCGGTAAGGCAGTTGAGCGGTAGAGGAGTGGATGCTGTCTTGCAGTCCGTCATGTGGAACTTGTCAAGGATTTTGCCAATGTACTGGTCTTGGAAAAGGGCAATTGTCTTGCTAGCCTGGTGGCAAGAGACCCTCATCCCCAGGACAAACGGGCAGGGCCCATGATCCTCCATCTCAAAGTGGTACTTGATGGCGGTCTGCAGGAAAGCCACATTTGGTTGGACAATGACAAGATTGTCCACATGTACAAAGAAAAAGGCTGGGCGGTGTGGTGACCAATCCAGGGCACCTCACGGATTATTGAAATTCTTGAATTTTTTTTCAATTCCCTTATCCATCACTGCTATCCATAAAAAAAATCTTTTGTCTCTATGGCTACCCACTCATTTCCCAGTTTCCCAGCTCCTCCCTGTCCTAGAGTTCTAGGCAGGACTTGTCTGGCCATCCAACGCCGTCCCCCTCTTGCATGGGGTTTAGCCGGATTTTTTGGCCAAGTGCGCATGATAGGCCATTCCCTCCTCAACTCATCACCGCCATCCTCTTTCATGGATCTCTTTGCCTGATTGTTCATCAACCGCCAATCTCATTGCCGCCATCAAGCTTCCCATCATTCTCCCTCATTGACCAATGATGGCAAGCGTTGCTTGCGGTTTTCAGAGACCCACGGCTGGCCCCCATCACTCATCTGATCACCTGTGCCCAATTGTTCATGGGAACAATCCTCTATCAATTTTTCCCACTACCAATCTCGCACACCAATCATGCACATGTAAGAATGTGAAAATAACATGTGTCCTCTGGGAATCAAACCCAGGTCTCTCATGTGCATGGCAAGTGTACTACCAACTATACTAAGGACACTTTCTTCCCAGTGATCAAGATATGCTTGTAGAGGTCAATGACAATGTCACTTTGTGAGGACATATGATGAATAGGTAACCAACTACAAGCATGCGGGACTGAGGTCCTGAAGACTGCATGAAAGCATTGATCATATCTCAACACACCCCTGTGCTGAATGTAGGGTGAAGGAAGCAAGGCAACATGATAAGATCACACTCATGATGGGCGCTTGGGTAGGGCTGGGCTCATAACCTGTAAGAATGTGAAAATAACATGTGTCCTCTGGGAATTGAACCCAGGTCTCTCATGTGCATGGCAAGTGTACTACCAACTATACTAAGGACACTTTCTTCCCAGTGATCAAGATATTCTTGTAGAGGTCAATGACAATGTCACTTTGTGAGGACATATGATGAATAGGTAACCAACTACAAGCATGCAGGGACTGAGGTCCTGAAGAATGCATGAAAGAATTGATCATATCTCAACAGCACATTGGTTGGTCATCCGACCAACAAACCTCTTTGACATTGCTTCCGTCATCCACCTGGCCTTATACCTCAGCTTTGACCAATAAGCCCAACAATTTGGACCAATTGGCTTCTCCAATCCATCTCTGACGCAGAAAAACAACATTGTCCTTTGCAACCGTTGGAACCTTTGCACTGCCAACAACAGTTGCGCAAAAAAATCTTCATCACGCGTGTGAAATTGGTCCTACCTCAATCCTCCCTTGATCCTCCCTCAACCAATTGCAGCGGCAGCCGGTCAAACCTGCCATCTGCTGCCACCGTTGTTGAGGCAGGCAGGTTTCCACCTCTCATACCTTTTTTTTGATCTATCTCTCCCCTGTCAGGCGGTTCCTGTTGCCAACCTTCACCTTTTAAAAAAAAATAGCTCTCATTTGTAAAAATCTCTTGTAAATAGTCTACAGGCCTCTGGTCTATAAAAGGAGGGGCTCTCCCCTGCCTTTTTGCATCCATCTCATCTGATCCATCTGACGTAGTAATAAACAATATGATCATTCCAAAGTTCCTCTTTCCCTTCATCTTCAACCTCTATAGCTGGTATATCTGTTGATTTCCCCTTGATCTTTTGAGCCTCCATACTCAAATTTTTGATCCATCCATCTGTGACCCTGATCCTTATCACCAACCATAGCGTTGATGGTTGAAGAGAATTCTGTCTGTTGGAATTCTTGAGTGTGTTATAACACTCCTTTATCCATTTTTACAACCATAATGGTCTTCATCCTTCCTGATCATCTTTCTGGAGCCAATCAAGATTGATTGAAGAGGTATTATTAAGCTTAAAACCTGGAGTGTTATACCTCCATTTATTGCTTAAAGTTGAATTCCGCCACGTTACTCTTGAGTGTCTTGAGAAGTGTTGGTTTATTCTTGTTTGAATCTGTTATTTCTTTGCTTCTATTTCTTCACAAACAAATTGCTTTTGTTTTTTTCAGCCACCCAAAGTTATCTTGTACCGTTCAAGGGCTTGATTGCGGAGATTTGGGCAGGTTCATTGAGAAAATGTAGGTTTTTTGGTATTGGGTTTATCTTCCCTAATCTTCTGCTGACAACCAGAATCATTAGCTTTTGGGCATTTTTACTTGCAACTGCCTTGTTCTTTTGAACTCTGAACAGAACTTTGACTTATTTTGTTCAAGTCTTTCCCTCCACCATCTTGCCTCAGATAGTGTTGATTCCTTTGCTACTGACTATTCCCCAACTCATTGCTTATATTGATTCCTTATTTACAAGTTCCTGGACCTCAATTCAGGTTAAATTTAAATATTATTGTAACTCTTAGGAGGGCAGCCTAAAAAGCACCTTTCCCCTCCACAGAACTGCCTACGGCTTAGCACCATTTGGAGTCTTACATCAGTCCTGGTCCTGATGAATGAAGAGGAAGGAATTGGATGTTGATGGATGCAATTTCAATGAGAGGAAGAAGTCTTTGAGGGACGTGTACCAGCATTGGGGGCTTTTTTTGAGGCCATACAGGGATTTCTCAAGCATGAGACTGCAGCCTGGTGGGACATTGATGTTCACTCCTTCAGGGACTTTGATAAAGATTTCTTCATCCGGTAGGCCATTGAGGAAGGCACACCAAACGTTCATCTGTTTGATTTTGTATTCCCAAGAGGCAGCAAGGACCAGGAGTAGGTGTAAGCTTGAGAGTCTGCCAGTGGGGGCAAAGGTGTGATTTTAGTCAATTCTTTCTACTTGCCAAAAACCCCTGACACAGAGGCAGGCCTTGTATTTTTGAAGCTCCCCATCTTCATTGTAGTTTTGCTTGAATACCCAGATGGTTTCAAGTTTTCTTTTTCCCACCTTCATTGGAGCAACAAACTAAACCTCATGCTGCTCAATGTTGTCAATTTCCACCTCTACCGCCATCAGCTATTCATCCTTTTCATAGCATCTTATTGCCTCCGCATAGGTTTTACGATCCTTAGCAGATGATGGCTCCCCAAAAATGAAAAACTCCCTGTGGCGCCTTGATCCTTCAATAATGTTTGAGGGATTAATGCTTCTTGAGATTTCCTTTGGAGAGGTGTCAAAGTAGGGCACGTAGGTGTAGCCTTTGGTTGTGGGCATTGGTGGATCTGTTGATGATTCAGCCTGATGTTTTTCTTTGGCAGGTGAGGGGGACTCATTGAGCTCGGTTTTGGCGAGTGGGTCAGGGTCTCCCCCTTCTGGTTGAGGAGGTGAGAGAGGCAACATGTTCTCTTCATCTTTGGGGTTCCACAACTCAACTTCACTGTGAGTGGAGGTGGAAGAAACAAGGAATGAAAAATAAGTGGGAAGGAACTTGACATGGTGTGATTTCATGATGGTATTGTGTGTTGGGACCCACAGTTTGTAGGAGTGGTGTCCCCGCACATATCCAATGAGGATGGCTTTGATTCCTGTTGGGGAAAACTTGGAGGGACAAGAGTGTTTCTCTTTGTAGACTATGGCACGGCAGCCAAATGGATTGAGCCTGGAGAGGTCTGGTTTGTTGCTGGTCCAGAGTTCATATGGTGAATCCAGAATGACGGAGCTTTTGGGGGACAAATTCTCAAGATAGAAGGCAATGATCACAGCCTTGCCCCACCAGTTCAGAGGTAAGCCCACGGTGAGCAGCATTGCCCGGGCTTCCTCAATGGTGTTTCTGTTCCCTTTCTCAGAAAAGGGGTTCTGCTGGGGAGTGTATGGTGAGGTGGTGTGGTGGATTATGCCTCTAGTTCTGAATAATTTTTTGAATGCATGTTTAACAAAATTTCCGCAATTGTTGGTGACTACGTAATTGAGAGTGCAGCCCAACTGATTTTAAGCTTGGTGTAGGAAGAGATGGAAAGTTTGGAAGGTGTCTGACTTACTTGGCGTGGGGTAGATAAAGTGGTATTTGGAGTGGCTGTCATTCATCTTGAAGAAATATTTGTTTTGTCCCCTTGATGCCGGAGTAATGGGTCTGCACAGATCCATATGGATGCATTCCAGTTTCCCGGAAGCTGTGGGGAACTGGCCGCTGAATGGTTGTTGGTGCATTTTGGCCATGTCACAGTTGGGGCAGTTGAAGGAGGTCAGAGCCAGCCCAGGCTATTCCGACTTCAGATAGGACAGTCAGGGATGACCAAGCGCCTTGTGGAGCACAAGAGGGTAGTGTTTCACTTCCAAAGCTTTGGTTTTGTTTAAAGCAATGACCAGGACGTCCTCAACAGTGGTCCCTGAGAAAAGGATGTGGGTTGGCGAGTGAAATTTGAATCCCGACCCATTGTTCACTGGGAAAACAGAGAAGACCATCTGAATTTACCTTGTGAGGGGAAGCAGGATGTTTGAGAGGGTTGGAATGAAGTATTCATGGGCAATTTTGATGGGACCTGATTCTGCCGGTATGATTTCTGGGCCTTCCCCAAGAATGCGGATGGTGAACCCCTTGGCAGCATAGAACTTGGAATCAATGGGGGAGAGCTTGGTGAAGTAGGACCGGTGCCAAAGATAGTGGCCAGTGGCTCCACTGTCAAGGATCACTGTGTCATGGACTCCCAAGTTTACGCTGAGAATTGCCTTTGTTCCAATCCAATCTGTTGCTTTCTCCAGGGAAGCTTGATAGAAAGCAGGGGCTATTTCAGGATGGGGAGCATGGCATTCTTCTTCAGAGTGAAGAGTGGAAGGGTTTTGCACTCCATTTTTGAATTTTGGGCGTGGAGGGCGCAATTTGGATGGTGCTTTTGATTTGGGTTGAGGTGTGACAGAGAGAGCTGTTGCAGGGGTGGACCCGGGATTCACTACTTCATTTAGTCTGCAAATTTCATCTTCAATGTCTGTGAGGAAGGTGGAGAGAGAGACCTCAGAGTCTTTGAGGTTGGCCAATTGGATGGATTGAAACATTGAGAATGATGCTGGCAGACATTTTAGGAGAAAGAAAACCCAACATGTTTCCAATGTCTTCTTGTCAAGTTTTCCGGAGGTGACTTCAACCAGAAGTTGGAAAGTGGAGCAAAAAGAGTTTATTGCCTCCTTGATTCATCCTTCCATTAATTGGATTTCATGGAGTTTATCTCATAGGCTGGCAGCGTTTTCAAGGGATTTGGTTACATAGAAGTCTAATATTGAGTCCCATAGTTTCTTGGGCTCATATCTGGTCAGGTCTTAGCAAACAAAGAAAGAAACGCTGTCTTTGTTTAGGTGCATACTGATGAAGGTGGTTGTTAGCTTCTTGCAGGAGGCATATTCAGCTTTAGTTTTCTTTTTTTCTGAGTCAGCAAGGATGTAATTGTCCAAATTTTGATAATCCAAGGCATTTTGGATTTTGAAACTCCAGGTGGTGAAATTGGTGTCGCTGAGAGGGTCAGTGACCAGTTTGATGGTGTTGATGTTATTGTTGGGGGCCATGTTGGAAAAGGTCAACGGGTGGTTTTCAAGGGCCTTAGGTTTCCTTTTTAAGGAGACAACGAGTTGATTGATGTTGAACTTTCTTCCTGGGAGCTTTCTTGGGCGCTACCGGGTGAAACGATTGAGTGTGGTTGGTCTGCCACAGTGCCATGATTGATTCTTCAAGCTGGCTGAACTCAGCCAATCCTATCTTAACTGATGTCTCTTAAGCAACCTGGGCTCATAACCTATTAAATAAACAGTAATTGACGTGAGCTTAAAGAAGAATGGTGGGATGGCGGAAAAAAAGAGTGCAGAAGAATCACCTATGAAATAACCAGTGATTGCTGTGAGCTGAAAGAAGAATTTTGGGATGGAGGAGAAAAAGAGTGCTGAAGAATCACCTATTGAGGTGAGGGGAAAAATGAGAGGAAACAAATGGGTAAGTGAATTGCTTAGCAAGGAAGGAGATGCAACCACAGAAGAATAAATATCAGAGAAAATAGCAGACCTATGTATAACCAGTGATTGCCATGAGCTGACAGAAGAATGGTGGGATGGTGGAGAAAAAGAGTTCTGAATAATCACCTATTGAGGTGAGGGGAAAAATGAGAGGCAATAAATGGATGAGTGAAGAAGGAAGATTTACAACATGATGTGAATTCTATCTACAAGAGTGTGGGTCTAAACCTAAGCCTAGTAGATGAGAAATGAGACAAAAAACCCTAGCAAGATCCTCCTCTCTGAACATTTTTTGCCTGTCATGATGGTCCCTGAACGTCCTGTTACTGTGATTGCCACAACCTTGACATAATGCACAAGATGATTCTTGGAGCCTTGAAAGATCATGCTGTTACAAAATGAAACCTTCTGGAATCCTCTTGGAAAAAGAAACAGAAAAAGGCACCATAATGATCAGATGATGAATCAAATGATGATGATGATGAAAGTGGAAACCATGAAGATTTCAGTGAAAATAAAATTGATTCTAGAGAATTAAATTAATTGAAAACAGATGCCCAGCAAGATATTTTAAACATACAAAAATACAAAGGAAAAAAAAGAGAACAACCTCTGGCTCAAACTAATGAAGAATTCATGGGGGAATCTTCTTCATTGTCTTATTTGGATTATTTACATACCTGTTTCATTTTTGGATCCAAGCACTAGTGATTTCCCTGAGCAAAGCCCTACAATTTTATCAAAATTCAAGTTTGATTCTGTTCTTCTGAACAAGAGTATCAAAAATCTTGGAGCAAAAATTCATGGAATTCTCAAGGCTGCAGAGTGGTCTCTTCTTTATAAAGTCTACATGCCTAATTCTATCATTACCATGCAATTTGAAGAATTTCCATTCCCAGAAACAGTTCATGAAAATACATTCCATTTAGTGACCTGTTTGACCATTGCCACTAGTTGGAATACCCGCTCCCAAAATGGCTCTGATTTCACCAAGAACTGGAAGAAATATTGGAAACTTTGTAGGAAGCTCTTTCTGGAGCACAATCAAAAGCTAAATCATTATCTTGCCTCCCATATACCTGAGATTTTACAAAGGTGGGGGAAGTCCTTGATAAAATCAACAGGTGCACCACCAGAGACAAATCAACTTTCAAGAATTCTTGAATCATCCACCAGGTCAAATTACCCTAACCTCAAATTCAGTACCCAACTTCAACCCTCTCCATGCAAATCCAGAATCTTATTACCAATTAATCAATTATCTTGGGAATTACATCTTACCTACAAGGTGTAAAGATTTCAATCAAATCAATAGTGCATATGAACAAAAACATTTTAATCTCTCTCACATGGTGTACCTATCAGAATCATTGCCATTGGAATAAAGTGGCATTATCAACAACAGAATCAAATTCTGGAAAAAATACTATTTCATACTTCCTGGATAAAGTATGATTGAGCAACAAATCATTTGTTGTCATTCTGTTTATGGCCAGTGTGCATATTTCTCTCAAAATGGAATAATACTAGTCACAAAATTTTATCTTCCTGAAAGTGAAATTAAAAATTATGGAATATACAAAGTGTTAAGAATTGTTTCCATTTTTTTGTTTTAATTATTTTTGGAGTGAATTACAGTTAAATGTATCAAGAATTACCTGTAGATAGAACAGAAATGCATTAGAGAAGCAATTCTGTGAATGATGAGGATAAATTTTGTTTGAAAATTGTTTTATTTATTTTCAGGAAATTAGGAGGGATTGTGCTAATAAGTGGAAAAATGGAAAATTGTGGGAAATCAGAGAGACATCAGGGAGAAATCAGGGAGGAAAAAATTTGAAACCACATGGAATTGGGGAGGAAGTAAAATAGAAACCTTGGAGAATACCAATTGAAATCATAAGTAAGACAAAAATAAAAGAAGGAAAAAGCTAGGATATCAAAAGGGGAAGTAGAATGGAATGAAATAAGAAAAAAATGTGAATAATTTGAGAAATTGTGAAGCAAATAATTTTAAACTGGGGGTAATCTGTGTTTCCAAATGATCAAAAAATTACAGGAATAAATTTTATTCAAAAATCTCATCCAAAGGATGTGATTTCACTGGCTGACCAGATCCACCAGATTTTGCCTGTTTTCATAAGCCAAATCATTTAATGCTTTCAAAGCCCAACTGTAGAACTTTTAAGTTTCTTTTTTTTAAAAATCAAAATCCTTTGGAAAAGTTCTCTTTTTGGCTGTCATTCATACAAAATGCAATAGAGGCATATTGTACCTATTGTTTTATAATTAAAATCCAACAAAGCAATATAATGGTATTTTTTGAAAAGGTTTATAGACTAAGGATGAGCCAAGAAAATTGATTCTCAGTGGCCCTCTCCACCAAATTCGTACCTGGAAAACCACTGGGATTCCTGGAGCATTTCAAATAGAACTTCCATAAAACCTTTCCCTTCCAGTTGCCCTTTCTTTACCTTCTGCTTATTGTTATAGATTGTTCTATCATCAATGTATTCTCCACCATAAATCTTGCCTATTTTGTTTGAAGCTGAAAAATATTTAGAAAATCTTTCATGCCCTCTTTAAGTTGATTCAAGGCCTTCCCAGAGATTCTCCTCAGTTGAGGATTAACTGAAGGGCTTTAAGATAGTGGATGATTTTGTAGGCCATTTCTAATTGAGAAACACATGTGGGATCTGCTACTCTCCAAATTTCACAAATCATGAATTGACAACCAACCTTCCCGGTTTGAGTTTTCCTTTCCCTTTTGGCGAGGAATGGCCATTCATATAAACATAATCTGTCACATGCTAGGTCTATGTATTTATCCTTATTTGAATTGTATGTCTTCAATGCATATTCATGCATGGCTGCCCATTTTTAACAATGAATCTTGGCTTCTTTCCTACTAGCAAAGGAACTTGCAGGAGGAGGTCCAAGGGGGTCTGGAAAACCTTATTTACATTAATATTTTTCAAGCCGAATCCTTCTAAGTCAAATGAAAATGAAAAGTGACCCATAAACTTTATTCAATTCCAGTTGTGAATAATCATCTTTTAATTCCAGTTGTGAAGAAAAATCTTGTTCCTCAATTGAAAACCTAGATGAGGATGCAATCTGGGCTTCCAATTTTTTCTTTTCCAACTCCCTATCCAATTTTTTCTTTTGAAACTTCCTACCTGAATACATGGATTCCACCAAAGCTTTTTTAAGCACAATTTTAATTAAGTCCCTTAAATTAGCCATCTTTAAGACAGCAGGGCTTGGGCTTGTCACTTTTCCCATAAAACAACAAAATTCAAAGGAAACTTAGTATTCAATTCAATTTTTGATCCAATAACTCCAATATTTTGCTCACTTTTGGGTTGAGGAAAATACATTTATTGTGTTATGTGCGTATGGGGTGGCAATGGGCAGATTTTTTGATTCCAAAGCTCAAATTTTCTTCTTCTGGTCCAACAATAGTCCCAAATAGTATTCCAGATCCCTAAATTTGGGTTGATGGCACTCAAATAAGGGTTCAGGGGTGCCTAGGTACCTCAAATCCCCCCTCCAATGGCCTATTTGGGGCTATTTTTTGCCAAATGGGCCAAGAAACATGCGCAACCCCCGCTCACAACTCTCCCATCATGCAGGGGGTTTCAAAACCCAAATTTCAACCCTTTGTAGGTTTTGATTTCCCAATTGCGACTTTGCAGTTGGGGATTTGCCACTCCCTGGGGGATGTGCACGTCAGGAGCAACTTTGATTCGTCCTTGTTGGGCCATGAATTGCTGATTGCGACTCATATGGGTTTTGAAAGGCTGTTCATGCCATTTTGCGACCGTTTGGTTGCAAATTTAACATTTTCCAAAAAAAATCTAAAAACAAATCTAGAAAAATCAAAGAAATCACAAAAATCACAAAAAATAACAAAAAAAGAAAAAAGAAAAATTCAAAAGAAATCCTGAAACACATTTGGGTTCTGCAAGCTAAAATTATTGGTCCTTACCTACTATATAGGGGTGCAAACCAGGGCAATGAGTATTGAACATGGAATGTTTGATGGTGTTTCACAAACACGGTTTTTAGGGAGGATGAGCTTGTTTTTGAGGAGCAAAATCAATATTCTAACAGGGTTTTTTTAATTATTCCACCAAAATAGGTGATGATAGATTCACAACTCCATGCCGTGTGGGAGTTGTTTTGGGTCCTAAATGTCCCAATGGAAACCTTGGTCCAATACACATGTCCAATAAGTGCGTGAAGGAATTTTGGACGCGTCTAAAAATGCCCAAGGGGCCTTTTCAATCACCTGCAAACCCGGGAAGAAGTACAACCCTTACAAGGCGGACTTGAGCCATTTACAGGGGGTGTAAAGCCCCCCTGGGAGTTGTGTCAAACTTTTTGGGTTCTCCTGGACCACAATTGGGTTTCCTAAACCCAGATTTGGGATCAATGCATACTATGTGGGACTGTTGGACCACATCTAGAAATCATAAAGTGAAACTAAAGTGAAATTAAAGTTAAACTATAGTAAACAGCAAATAAACATCCCAAAACATTAATAGTTCTCAACTTGAAAGTGAGCAAACTGTTGTTCAATTGAAAGTTGGATTGAAAACTGAAGTAGCATTCCTTTTTTTTTGCATTATGGGAACAGTGGCAAGCCCTCCTTTTAAAATTGCAGCCTTCAAGGACTACATTAGTGCAATGAAAAAAGCTGAAAAAATGAATGATGCAGGTAATGAATCATTGGAAGCCCAAATTGAATCCTCATCAAGTGTGACGATTGAGCAAAAAAATGTTTCAGAACTGGAAATGACCTTGTAACATTTTATGTTACTGGTCTTTGCCTCATTTACTTTGATTGAAACTGAAAACTGATGGAGTGTATGCCATCAATATAACAATTTAATTATGACAGACCCACTTAACCCACCTCCCCCAAGAGCTTTTCCTACTAGGGAAGAGGCACAAATGTATTTTCCAAAATGGGCAATGAAGAATGGTTACTCTTTAACAGTTCTCACCTCAAAGGGCAACCAATATGTGGATTAAGCCTGTGATAGAAATGGTTTTTAGTCTTGGAAATTGCTCACCAAAAATTCAAGGAAAACACACACAATTAAGGGTGGGTGCAAGTTTTTAATCTGTCCAATTTGCACAAAGTGGGACCCCTTGTGGCGTTTCTCCTACAAGAACAATCAACATAACCATGAACTATCCCACACACCTCAGTGAATCCTCACCAGAGGAGAATATCTGGGGTAGCATTAGACAATCTAAAAGAAGGCATGAATGATGGGCTCAATACACTTTAATTTACAAGAAAATTGAGCAAGATAAATGGTGGAAAATATGTTGATGACCAAACAATCTATAAAGATAAGCGTAAGGTAGCGCTGGAAGAACTTAGGGGGAAAAGTGTTATGGAGGTCCTCTTTGAACAAATTGGTAATTCAGGCTGGGTTCATCAATCAAAATTCAGTGGAGAGGGTCACTTGGAGGCTGTATTCTTGGCTCAACCTGAGTCATCAAAGCTTTCCAAGCAATTCCATCATATAGCTGTGATGAATTGTACTTATAAGACAACTAAGTAAAACATCCCCCTATTGCACATTGTAGGAATTACTTCCAACCAGAAAAATTTCAAAAAAGCTCTTATTTTTATAACAAGAGAAATGTTTGAGTTCTACAGTTTGTCTGTAAATTCGCAAAAGGAGTTGGCTTATGATCCTGAGAGACTTTCCAAAGTATTTGTGACAGACTGTGAAAAAGCTTTAATCCGTGCTCTAGAAGAAAGATTCCCTGAGTCAACAAGACAGTGCTGTCTACAAGTAAGCCTTAAAGTGCGCTTCAATAATAAGTTTGAAGGTTGGAAAAGATTTATGTCTCTGTGGGCTCAGTATGTGCCCTCAAAAACTAAGCAGGAGAAAGAGGTCAATCATGCCGCACTTAGAGTAAGTTCCAAATCACAGCCTCTACTTTTAATCTTCCTAATTTTGGGTTGCTTACATTATGACTTTTTTAATGTGTTTTGTGGCAGACTGTGAGGTTGTACTCAAGTATATGAATCATCATATCATTGGTAACAAAGAGAAGTTTGTAATGGCTTGGACTTGCAAAAAACTAGAATTTGGGATAGTTCTTCCTACTGAACTTTTATGTCAGCCACCAGGATGCCAAGACCCTTTCTATCCTTTAGCTACCAGAGGTGATAGAGTAAATAATGAATATATAATTTAATAAATGCAGCAAAAATCTGTAGAATACTTGGATTAAGCTTATTGCAAGGTTAAATGGTTTGGTTATTGATTATTGTTTTGAATCAAAATTTATTATTAAATATTTATAGAGGGGCCACAATTATATTGGGGATATTTAACACCTCTCTTCAGGGATTTCAGTATGAAAACACGTAGTCCTGGTTACTTTGGGCTCTTTAGTTTAAAGATTATTATACCCAAAGATAATATGTAAATAAAATACACGGTGGAGTGGCAGGGCCTTGCAGCCAAGCTACCATTACAGAGAAAGGATAATCAGACTCACTGGTATATTATTAAATCCTTTGGGTATCTTTTTGAGACGTGTACTGATGGGTTAAACCTGTATATTGGGGTTATAAGGTTTTTCAGCAGCTTTAATTGATAAAAAGAGGTTTGAAGACGGATATTACTGATCAGAAATTGCCATAAATCACCTACTTATCTTTTATAAGTACTTGATTACCTTGGCACGGCGTCTGGATATGAATATTACTGGGTCTCTGCCCATCAACATCCTCAAAAGAGCTCTTTTTTTATAGCTTTTGGAGTCCCAATATGGTCCTTCTGAGGGCCGTAGGTGCTCAAAGGGACGGACACTAAAGCTAGCAGGGTAACCAGAGATAGCCTGTCATGTGTTCTTGGTGCTAAAGCACGGGTAGCATCTAATTCCTTAGGGTATGGGAATTATTCAACCTTATAATAGACATTAGGACGTGTGAATAACACTAATCTGTCCTACTTATGTATTTATTAATTAATTATCCTTAGTAAATGTTCCCAGTAATTTAATAATTATATTAATAGACATTTCTACGGACATTTTGATGTCAGGTAAGTTCTCATTATTTATTATATAACTGGAGTAAAAGTCATAATATTGATTTTACTCTTTATTTTCGAGTTCCTTGATTTGTTAAGATAATTACTTAAAAATATAAATCATGAGAATTCATGTAATATTATTACATCATTATCTTTCTAAGTATGTGACGAAAATATTGATGTATAGCAGTTCTAATAAAAGTATATTAAAGTATTTTAATATACTTTTAGAAGTTGTCATTGTCTTATTTTCGACTTTCTTGGTACTTTGCATTATATGAAGTAAAAAATACGTGTAAGGATTGTTATGTATTTTTATATAACATTATGTATGTTTAGACAGTCTAATATCCACGGGAACCTTTATTACATATGTAGAAAGCTCCTGTGTATGTTGTAGCCTGTTTACGCAGTACCTGAGCCGCCTGTCACTCTGTCAGCCCATAGTCCCGCGGCTGCGTACTTGTCAGAGGCCTGGGGCTGCGTACACGACCTCAATGGGTTGAAATGGCTGTATCTCAGCAGCGCGTGGGTGCTTTGGCTGCTGCGGCTGCGTGCGGGAATTGTGACAAAACACATTTTGGCCCGTAACTCCTAAAATACACACAACACCTCAATTCTGACTGAATTTTAGGTGTGAAACCTATACGTGACAATGTGTGAGAAAATTTTTAATTGGCCAAAAAGCTCAATAATGGAGCCGTACTATTTCGGTTTTTCTTTCCTTAATTATTTAGAAATATAAGGAGTTGGATTTCAAGGGTGGGGTCAGTGAGTGACCCTAGCTAATTTTGGGTAAAAAATTGATTTCCGTAACAATATATATGGTTTTCTTACTCCTTCTTAGGTATATTCTATTATTATTATTATTATGTTATTTTTGTTACTTTTGCAGCTTGCTCTGCAATAGTAGCAAGCTGACATTTTGCCATTGGGATACAAGGTGTTTTTACAGCAATAAAACTTGTTGGGAAAAAATTAGAGAAGTTAAAGCAGAACCATGATGGAAAAGTGTGAACCAATTCATACTCAATGACTATGGATTTTCCCTGTTCATACCAAATAGTTGACCTGCTAGTTTCAAGAGGCTCTTTTTTGCCTGAAAATGTTAATCCTCAGTTGAGGTTGGATTATGACCCTTTCATTTCTAGTTCTGTAATTTGCTTGAAGTTGGATTGTTCAAATCAGTTTGTTATTAATGCTTTTTAATTAATGCTTTTTGAATGATGATTCCTAATTTTTAAGAATGAAGTGACATGTCACCTGTCACCCGGGGAGTCTCACTCCCCACTTGCTCTCCCTGCATTCACTCTCTGAGTCTTCTGGGTCAACCGTGATGATCCTTCTACTTCTTTCTTTGGTGTTCTACCTTCTTGACAACTGCTCTTCCCTTCTCTTTCTTTCACATTTCTTTCTTTCAAATCTCTTTCCTTCAAAGCCTCCTCTTTTCTTATTTTATCCTATCTATTCACTCAACTCAACTTATATCCTGGTTTCTCTGACCCAACCTGACAACCTTCCAGTCTTGACCTTTTACTACAACCAATCCAATCTCTCCATCAATTATCATCTAATCAAGCTTAATCGCGTACAATCCCTTGCCTAGTAAGAATCTAGTCCTCAAGTACGTGCTACCGGGACATCTCTGAAAATGTAGTTATTTTACTTGCAGTCACCCATTTTCATCTCCTTGCCTCTATCCACCCTGCGTTGCCATATCCCTCTTCCGTCAAACATATAAAGTTCAAGCTGTTGGTTTCTTCACCTTTCTTCTCTTCTCTCTGATGCTATTGTTTATTTTTCAATTCTCTACCCCTTGTGCGTAGTCTTCTGGTTTTTAGTTCTAAGAAATTTCATCAAAATCTTATCACTAATTTACTAATATTTGATCCTTTGAATTTTTCAAGGTCAATGTTGATAAACTGCTCAAAAATTCTCAGCTAAATGAGAAGCTCAGTGCAATGATATTGAATAATCCTGATCATGATTATTACTGGCTTGTGAAGCACTTGATGAAGGAAACAGCCAATCATTTACCAAAGCCAAGACTTGAAACCAAAGTCTTGTGATTGAGCAGAGGAATACCCAGGGAGATCCTTCTTAATTTGAAAAATTTTAAAAGGAACCTAAGCAGGCAAGGAGAAGTAGAAGGAACCAAAGAAGAAAAGAAAAACAATTTTAAGTCTTTTCTTTTGTGAAAGGTTCATTTTTTTGGTTTAATGAACTGATTTTGAATTGTTTATATTCCAAGTCAGGCTCTTCATCTGGATTTAAATGTTTAGTTGAAGAAACTGAAATTTCATCTAGTTTGGTGCCATTGGAATCCAATTCCTTTTTTAAGAATGAATAAGAATAAATCTATGAGTCAAACAGAAGCTCATCTTTGGTAAGTGTCGAATCCTTTCATGAGTTTATAATTTTTGCTAATAAATTTTTGATATTAGAAAGTAATAAGATTGAATTGAATTTCTAGAGTACTTATAACCAAAGGTCTGAGAGACAAACAGAATCAAAAAGAAGAAAGATCAGAAGGAGAATTTGGAGAAAGAGAGATAAACAAGAAAATAAAAGTGTTGGGTCCTACAGCACTGATCAATGTGTGTGTGGTTAAATGAGACATCTTTGAGTTGAGGGAGTTCTGAGGACGGATAGACAATGATAGGACAGAAAGAGGTAGGGTTTGAGTGAAGATGGGGAAGAACTATTCAAGAAATAGGGTCAGATGTGTTCAATGAGGTCTTGTTGGAGAGGTCGTCATCTTACCAGTCATAGATTGTTGTATTCTAGTCGAGTGGTTGATAGATGGAGGAATGCTAGTCGTAGATGAGATTGAAGAAAGGAATAGAATTGAAAAGGAAGATAGAGATGGAAGCGAATAGAAAAAAGGAGAAAGAAAAGAGAAGAAGAGGAGGGTAGAGAATGAGGAGAGGAAGATGAGATCAGGGTTTGATGGTGGTCTTCAGACTGGCGAGGAGAGTTTAAGGCTGGGTATGTCGGGTCCCCGTCCTAGACTCAAGGCGTATCCGCGCCCAGAGGCGCGCTCAGAGGTGAGAGCAGGAGAATACCCAACACCCCTCGTGACTGGTAAGGTGATATTGACCTAGGTTTGGTTAGATTGAAGACGGAATATTGATCTTTGAATAAGTTGGAGAGCTCCAACAGAGGTGGCTTTAGTCAACGGGTCCCCTATCATTTCATCAGTGGGAACAAGATGGAGATCAAACTTAGTAAGGAAAAAGTCTTCGCGTAGAACTTTAGTTTTGATGTCAATGTGTTGTGAATTTGAATGTGAGCCAAATTTTTTTATTTTATCGTCTAATCCTTTTTTGTCTATATATATTGCTGGTCTATTGGAGGAGGAGCCATTTATTTCATCTACAAGGTGAGTAACCCACTTCAATTCAAGGTAGCAGTCCAGTAAGGCGTTGAGTTCTGATTGGGTAGAGGAATATGTAACGTTCCGCTGTCTTGAGGAATTCCAGAGAACTGGGCTACCGTAGTGTATTTTTATATATCCTGTTTGAGACTTGCAAGAATTAGGTTCATCACCCCACCTAGCATCACTATAGCCCGAGATGTTATCTTTAGATGGGTCATACTTCAGAATCAGCTTGAAGTCCCTAGTTGTCTTGAGGTACTTCCACACCTTGCGTACTTCTCTCCAGTGGGTGAGTCCCGGTTTTGCATTGAATCTTGCAAGACTGGAGACGGCAAAGGAGATATCTGGACGGGTATATTGAGAGAGATAGTTCAGCAGTCCGGTTGCAGATCAGTAATTAATGTTGAGTTGGCAGAACTGAGAATTATCTTTGTCGGAGGCTGGTTTGAGATGGAAGTTCTGAGTGAGAGGCGAATTGATGTCTTTGCAGTTGGTAAGACCTAATTTTTCCAGAACTCTTTCAATATTTTTTGGTTGAATTAGAAATATGCTGTCCCCGTCAACTTGCATTAACATCCCAAGAATCGTATTTGGCAAGTGACATGAGGAATTTGAGAATCTCTTCAAGAATTTGATTTCAAACAAGTTAGACTTCCCTACCAGAATCAGATCGTTGACATGGAAGTAAAGGACTTCCCCTGACTTAGAGTTGAGGTATAGACATGGGTTGCTGGTGGATTCTTGGAATCCTTGAGATTTGATCCATGTGGTAAGCGTCTTGTACCAATTATTGGGTGACTGACGTAATCCGTAGAGTGACTTTTTTAATTTGAGGAAGGGGGATTTTCTATTTGATCCTTCAGGGGTTCTGATTATTACAATTTCATTTAGGGGAGCGTGGAGGAAAGCTCCTTTTACATTGAACTGGGTGAATGTCATTCAATTCTTCAAGCCATAGATCAGAGCCAGACAAAGGGATCCAAGTTTCCCCATTGGAGCCCAATTCTCTTCAAAATCTACACCTTGAACCTGGTCAAACCCTTGTAAGCATAGCCGTGCTTTATATTTCACGGGCTCTCCGTGGCAATTCTCTTTCACTTTGAATACCCATGTTGTATTTAGTATATTGTTGGGCTTGCCCTAAAATTCTTCCCAGACTTCCTGGGTTTCAATTGAGTCAAGTTCTTCTTCAGAAGCTGCCTTCCATCTAGGCCATTCAGAACATTTTTGGGCGGCCTTATACGAGGTTGGTTCATAATAATGGTGGAAACCATATCTTTGGGGTCTCTGAAGTTCAACCCTTGGAAGTAGATTGGGTCGTTGTTGTGGGGGTTCAGGGTTGGAGTGGGAAGGAAGAGGAGGGGATTGAGGTATAGAGTGGAGAGAGCCTTCTTGATCAGAGTCAGAGTCAGATTGTTCCGGGACAGGTTCCCTGATTAAATATTGTCTTTCATTTGTGGAGAAATCATTCTTGTAGGCATCCAAGTCCAGTTGAGAAAAGATATCCAAGCCTGGCAATTTGAAGAAGGGAAATTCATTGAGTTGATTCTTGAGGAACTTAACATGTTTAGTTTCTACGACGGCTCCAAGTGAGTTTAGAGTTAGGTAAGAGTGGAAGGTTGGGTTGAAACCAATCAGGATTCCTTCAAGACCTTTTTCTTCACATTTTCTTCCTTTTTGCAGACAATTAGCAAGATAGATCACAGAATGACCTACGGGTTGTAAGTAATTAGCTGGGAGGGTCTTACTGAACATAAGTTCCCAAGGAGATGAGTTGTTACCTTCTTGAGGGATCTGATTTAACATAAAGCAACAACTGCGTGTCACTATATGCCAGTAATTCTTGGCTAAACAGGACGAGGAAAAGGTTTCCCGGGTGGATTCAATGATTGTCCTGTTAGCTCTATCAGCTTGTCCGTTGTGTTGAGGATGGTACCGCTCGGAAGTGCAGAGTTTGATGAAATTCTTTTTGGCAAAGTCTTTCAGGGTGGAATTTGTGAATTCTTTTCCTTTATCTGAGAATATTTTGGAGGGATAATAGTTCAGACGTTTATATTCAGTCTCCATTATGTTGATAATTATCTCGGGAGTCTGATCTTTGGAGCTTAGGGGAAAACCTGCGAGGTAACCGGTGTAGTTGTTGACCAGATTGAGCAGATATTGGTGGCCAGCCTTTGATTGAGGGGTAATTGGACCAACCAAGTCAAGATGAATTCATTCTAAAGGTTTTTTGGCGGGAGTAGAAGTATTGGAAAAGGGAGATTGGGTGATCTTGCTCCTGACGCAGCTGTCACACTGAAAATCCCGGAGTTCATCATTGGAAAAACAATCATTTAAGAGAGGCTTGAGTGTAGAGATAGATGTGTTACCGTACATTTTATGCAGATCAGATAGAGTCTTGGTAGAGTCAGAGGATTGATTGGCAAAATTTGCGGTATTGCTTTGGCCAGTTGATCGGGGTTTTTCAATGACAAAAAAATTTTCCCTTATTAATCCCTTCAGCACAATTTGATCTCCGCAAGTCACCTTGAATGTATTGCAAATCTGAGAGAGGTTACAGCCTTTCTTTGCAAGGATTCCAGGGCTGATCAGATTGACAACGATGTCTGGTACGTAGGCGCAATCTTCAAGCGTGACCACAGAATTATTCCACTCTAATTTGACTGTCCCAATTCCTTGTATTTTTAGATTGGCCTCCAGTTTTCCGGTCTTGATTTCTTTGGGCTGCTCTTGTAATTCTATGGACAAGAAAAACTTTAAATCATTAAAAATGTGAACATTAGCCCCAGTGTCTAGGAGTAAATTAGGATTGTTATCTGCATTGATCCAGAGGATCAGCAAAGTATGGTAGTTAATTGTTGGATTCTTCTTAAGCTTATTTTTCCACTTTTTTTGTTGTTCAATCCACCATTCAGGAGCAACTTTGGGATGGAGATTGAAGCACAAAGATTTGGCATGAGGCGCGTTGGGATCATGGTACCCCTCACGGCATCTTATTTTGACTTTCTTCTTGTCCTTAAAATTCCTTGTCTTGGTCGAGACTAATGAGGCGTTGGTGGATGGTTTATTTGGGTTGGATTGAGCTTTTCTCTTGTTGTGGTATTGGATAATATGGTTGAATACAACGTCCATTGTTAAGTTCTTTTCCACATGCATGATTTGTTGTTTGAGGTTTTCAAGTGTTGGGGGAAATTTGAATAGTAGAAGATACGCTAAGATATCATTAGTTAATTCAATCCCAAAATCCGTCATTCTTGTTATAGCTTTTCTCATTTTGGTGATGAAACTCTCAATAGCGTTTTCGCGGAATACTGAGTGTAGGAAGTGATTGAATACTCTTGCTCAATTAGCTGTCTCTGAGGAGGCAAATCTTCTTGTTATTTTGGACCATAGAAGTTTAGAGGATGAGATGTTGGTCGAGTTGACGACATTAGCATGGGTGGTACTGTCGAGCTTAGATAGCAGTATCGCCCTAATTTCTCTATCTTGTTTTGATGATAGGGGGCCAGAATTACAATTGATCGCGTCCTTGATATCCTTGAGGTAAAACAACATGAGCATCTTGTCTCGCCAGATGGAGTAATTTTCTTTGTTCAAAGGGGGTATGGTGTTGACTGATGCTTTGAGAGCAACTTGATGGAAATAATTGTTCGCTCCTGTTGGTTTGTTCATGGCTTGGTCAATTAGGTTTGTAGGTGAGTCCTTTGGATTTTAACCGTAATAAGATTGAATTGAATTTCTAGAGGACTTATAACCAACAGGCTGAGAGACAAACAGAATCAAAAAGAAGAAAGATCAGAAGGAGACTTTGGAGAAAGAGAGATAAACAAGAAAATAAAAGTGTTGGGTCCTACAGCGCTGATCAATGTGTGTGTTGTTGAATGAGACAGCTTCGAGTTGAGGGAGATCTGAGGACGGATAGACAATGATAGGATAGAAAGAGGTAGGGTTTGAGTGAAGATGGGGAAGAACTATTCAAGAAATAGGGTCAGATGTGTTTGATGAGGTCTTGTTGGAGAGGTTGTCATCTTAAAAGTCATAGATTGTTGTATTCAATTCAAGTGGTTGATAGATGGAGGAATGCTAGTCATAGATGAGATTGAAGGAAGGAATATAATTGAAAAGGAAGATAGAGATGGAAGCAAATAGAAAAAGGAGAAAGAAAAGAGAAGAAGAGGAGGGTAGAGAATGAGGAGAAGAAGATGAGATCAGGGTTTGATGGTGGTCTTCAGACTGGCAAGGAGAGTTTAAGGCTGGGTATGTCGGGTCCCCGTCCTAGACTCAATGCGTATCTGCGCACAGAGGCGCGGTAAGAGATGAGAGCGGGAGAATACCAAAAAGAAAGTGGATTACCTCAATCAAAAACCCAAGAAATTACATAAGTTCTTGGGAGGGGTTTGCAATCTTGTTGGTGATGGAAATCTTTGTTTTAGAGTCATTTTTAAATCACTTGGGTATGATGATGATGATGGATGGTTTAAAGTTTGGAAAGAAATGGTTGAAACATTGAGTAAAAATAAGATGTGCTTTGCTAAGACCCAAGCCAATTGTTAATCAAATCCAAGACTTGAACCTAAAGTCTTGTGATCAAGCAGAGGAAGTCCTAACTGTCAGATAACCAGGGAGATCCTTCTTAATTTGAAAAATTTCAAAAGGAACCTAAGCAGGCAAGGAGAAGTAGAAGGAACCAAAGAAAAAAAAACAATTTCAAGTCTTTTCTTTTGTCAAAGGTTCATTTTTTTGGTTTAATGAACTGATTTTGAATTTTTTATACTCCAAGTCAGGCTCTTCATCTGAATTTCAATGTTTAGTTGAAGAAACTGAAAGTTAATCAGTTTTGGTGCCATTGGAATCCAATTCCTTTTTGAAAAATGAAGAAGATGAATTTGATGAGTCAAACAGAAGCTCATCTTTTGTGAGTGTTGAATCCTTTAATTAGTTTAGAATTTGGGCTAACAAATTTTTTATTTTAGAAAGTTGATTAATTCAATCAACTACCCAAGAACTTGCATAAGCTCTTGGGTGGGGTTTGGGATCAGGTTGGTGATGGAAATTGTGGTTTTATAGTCATTGATAAATCACTTGGTAATGATGAGGATGGATGTTTTAAAGTTTGGAAAGAAATGGTTGATACATTGGGGAAAAATAAGATGTGCTATGCTAAAATCCTTGTTGACAGTAAATATGTTGAAAAGATAGAAAAAAGACTTGATTCCAATGACACCAATGAAACTATTCCATCTTCAAAATTTCTTTCAAAGTTAGATATGGGTCAAATAATAGCTGATACTTATGAAGGACCAATATGTCTCATTTGATTAAATTCATGCTGCACTTTTCATCCTATGAAAGTGGGTGGAAAATAAAAATCAGATCCTATGTTTGTTTGTTCCATTAACATTAACTGTTGGTTGCAGCTTTTACTTAAGGGAGATTTAATTACAATCCTTCTCATAGTTTCCAAACACCTTTGCTTGGTTTTTGTACCACAAACAACCAAAGTATTATACAGAAATCTTAGATGATTGTTAGCACAAGGGCAAGTGCAAGGTAGCAAAGCTAACTGCAAAGTGAAAACTTATGGTTGGGTAACTTGACACACAATGAGAGCGATGAATTGTTCCAATGGAAAGGAAACTAAAGCCAAGACCAATGTGATGACTTCATTTAGAAAAAATGTGGAATTAACTAACTGAGGAGGCAATCTTCAGGTAAGAGGCGTAGAATTTAGAAGGTAATCCAAATTGACTAGATACAACATGATGGATTGCCAACTACATTTAAGAGGCAATGAGGCAATGAATGACATGAAACAGATTGGGAAATGAAATAAAAGTATAGACTTTTCCAAGTTCATAACCTAGATGTGAGACAATTTAGTCTGAGCGTACAAGGGAATAACAGATGGGATAGGAAAAAGTGATGTGAGAGACAATGAGAACATTAGGACGTAGTTTATGCAGGGTAAGGGACTAATCCAATTGCCAACTATAAATTTGGTGTGGCTAACTGGCATGGGTGTGAGCTAGTGAGGGTGCATGAACACAAATGGGAACCCAAGGACTATTGGTAGCCAGGTTGAAAGAGCCAAGCTTTGATGGATGGTCAACTGGATTAGAGTTAACTGCAAGGTTTGCAAGTAGGTGCTGAGTCAGTTTCCAACAATGGAAGGTTCTTATGCTAGCTATAGTTGATAAGCAGAAGGCACCACTGATGTTGTGCTTCTATTTGTGTCACAAATTGGGACTGAGAGGTAGATGGTTATGAGCAAAGGATATGTTGAAGAGAGGAAGACAATAATCCTTAAGCTCAAAGGGTGAAAGTTGCCTGGATATAACAAAGCAAGCTCCTGAAAGCGTTCAGATGATTTGTCCAATGATTCCAAGATCTGTTGTGAGTACTGTATAACCCTAGTTGTTATCCTACTTCTTTGCCTCTTGAATAAAATTTTGATTAAATATTTTGTCATTGTCATCCGGTCATTGTGAAAACTTTATATTTTGAAATGAATTATTTGTTCCCAGTACTGCGGCAAGAGGTCTCCAAGGCAAATCCAAGCAATTTTTTCTGTGAAAGGTTGCTTTTACTTTCCCTATAAATAGCAAACTAATAGTGGATACCCTCGTACCATCTCAGAGTGAGTTACAAAGCCAAAGGTCTTCCCCAAAAGTGAACTACCATCTGCTGCCAGTGCCGGAGATCAAATTCTTAGCCTTCCAAAACCCTGTTAAGTATAAGACTTAGGAGCTAAAAATACTTAAAATGAAAAGAAATGGAAGTAATATAATTTTTTTTCTTGATATTAATACCACAATTTGAAAGTTACACTACTAAAAAGCCTCTGCTTCTGCCACCATATATTACATTGTTGTGTGAGTTTGAAGAAAATCAGATGAGTCTTGAGGTGCAAGGAAAAGTGCAAGCTGAGAAATTGGCAGTGGTTAAAGAAACAAGGGAAGAAGGGAGAATGGCTGAAGGGAGGAGTGATACAGAACGCAGGGAAGGAAAAAAAGAAGAAGGAATGGGGAAAGAGAGATGAGATGGAATGGAAAAAGGGATAGAGTAATGGGGTGGAATGAAAGGCCAAGAGTTAGGTAACAAAGTAAAAGTCAGAGTGCCCATCAAAACTGATGCAAGGCGTTTAACTGGCAAAGTTGGAGGAGGTTTGTCAAGGGGACCAAGGAAGATAGCATATGAAGAGCTCTTGGAGAAAGGTGAATGGAATTCCTGGCCAAACAGGGATTGGACTGCAAGGTGCAAAGAGATATTTGAAAGGAAAATAGTAATGCAAGTAATGGTGTTGCGGAGGATGTCTTCCTTGATAAACAACAGGACTTTGGATGATTTGATGTCAATGGTAGAGGAATGTACAAAAAATTCGGAGGAAGAGGAAAGAGAAGTAAAGGAAAATTTGTATTATTATTATTATTATTTTTATTTTCATTATTATTATTATTATTATTATTATTATTATTATTATTATTATTATTATTATTATTATTATTATTATTATTATTATTATTATTATTATTATTATTATTATTATTATTATTATTATTATTATTATTATTATTATTATTATTATTATTATTATTATTATTATTATTATTATTATTATTATTATTATTATTATTATTATTATTATTATTATTATTATTATTATTATTATTATTATTATTATTATTATTATTATTATTATTATTATTATTATTATTATTATTATTATTATTATTATTATTATTATTATTATTATTATTATTATTATTATTATTATTATTATTATTATTATTATTATTATTATTATTATTATTATTATTATTATTATTATTATTATTATTATTATTATTATTATTATTATTATTATTATTATTATTATTATTATTATTATTATTATTATTATTATTATTATTATTATTATTATTATTATTATTATTATTATTATTATTATTATTATTATTATTATTATTATTATTATTATTATTATTATTATTATTATTATTATTATTATTATTATTATTATTATTATTATTATTATTATTATTATTATTATTATTATTATTATTATTATTATTATTATTATTATTATTATTATTATTATTATTATTATTATTATTATTATTATTATTATTATTATTATTATTATTATTATTATTATTATTATTATTATTATTATTATTATTATTATTATTATTATTATTATTATTATTATTATTATTATTATTATTATTATTATTATTATTATTATTATTATTATTATTATTATTATTATTATTATTATTATTATTATTATTATTATTATTATTATTATTATTATTATTATTATTATTATTATTATTATTATTATTATTATTATTATTATTATTATTATTATTATTATTATTATTATTATTATTATTATTATTATTATTATTATTATTATTATTATTATTATTATTATTATTATTATTATTATTATTATTATTATTATTATTATTATTATTATTATTATTATTATTATTATTATTATTATTATTATTATTATTATTATTATTATTATTATTATTATTATTATTATTATTATTATTATTATTATTATTATTATTATTATTATTATTATTATTATTATTATTATTATTATTATTATTATTATTATTATTATTATTATTATTATGATGATGATGATACTGTTTGAGAATCTCTGGTTTGCTTGTTTTTCCCATCTGTTTTCAGGTGGTAAGCCATTTATAAATTGCAAGTGATCTTAAAATGTTGGAAAAACAAGGTCCAGAAGCTAGAGACAAACAAAGAACCACAATTTCTAATTATGTTACAAGGGAGACCATGTTTTAAGAATACAAATTCTATGAATAAATTAGTTAAGTCTTCTGAGGAGGCCATCACCTTAACGCAAAGGAATAAAGCTATCTTTCAGAAGCAATCTAATACTACTAAAATAGCATCATAACCACTTGAAATAGTTTATCATCCATAGAAAGCAAGTGCCAAGGGATAGGTGTAATTGGAAGTTGCTGGAGCATCCCATACTTCCAGTGTTTTTAGGACTTGTTATGATTACAATTATAGCGCACATTAACATAGTGTTTTACTTCCTTGGTCATACCAGCCCAGTAGAATTCTTGTGAAATCAATTGATAGTTTTTATCCTGCCCATGATGACCAGCAAGCGGAGAATCATGCCTTGAGTTGAAGATATCTAAATCAATGCAAGGAGTATCTGGTACTACTATACAGTTGTTATAAACTAAATAAACATTTTTATCAATACTGTAACCACTATCTCATTGATTTTCACTCTTTCAAAGTTTGGTACACTTGGGATCATCAAGTTGAGCTTGTTGTAGTTCAGAAGCTACATCTCAAATGTGTTAATGATCAAACTGAATAGGGTAGATTGGTTTGAGAAGAGTTTCCTAATGTTTTCAGGGTTGTTGTTGGTAAAGGTGCTCCCCCCCCCTGGGTAAACATTGTCCAAATGTGATAAACCATGAGGGAATAATTGTTATTTCCCAGGAAAGTATGTCCTTCTAAAATTTAACTTGGAGAGGTATTTGGCCCATTGTGCCTGTCTGCGTGTTAGGACTTTTGAGCTCATGAAATATTTTCATGAATTGTGATCCGTTAGGACCTCAAAGTGTTCCAAAACGTTGGAGTTTCAATCCAAGACTGACAAATGCCCACTCATCCTAACCGGATAACTAGTCAGGGGCAACTGTAACCATGGTGTGGATGCTCCATCTGAGAAGCACAAGACTCTGGTACCTAGACACATCAATTCATCTCTCCAATTGGTGCAGGTCCTTCTGTTCATTTCTAAATCTCCTCTTCATCCCCATCTTACTCCTTCAAAAATGTCCATGTCAACACTCAATACAGTTACAAGGTGTCCCCAAAGCTTGGAACTTCAAATCAGCAATTTTCTGACTCTCAAGAAACTGAAATCACTTCTGTTCCTTAGAATTTCAAGTCCATCAATTCAGAAGATCTCAGGGAACCTCAACACATTTTCAGACCTATTGTCCCTGTATGCAGTTTTAATGTCTTAATTACTGGTGATACTTGCTAAATTCTTTCACCAGTTTTCATTCTCCCACCCACTGAATCCAATGTCTGAATTAGCTTAGTGCTGATCATCAATTATCCACAGCCTTTGTTGGTTCCAATTTCTAGATCTATCATTGCATTGTTTCATCACTCTAATTGTTTAAATTCATGATTCTAATCTGCAATTTATTAGTGGTCCTGGTCTCCACCCATGCTTTTATCACGGTTAAAAGCCAAAATGCTTTCCAATGGCAAATCAAATCACAACAGGACCAGGAGGCAACAACTCAATGCGGGCTATAGCTCTCAAAACTCTGGTTGAATCAGCTCAATGAAGATAACTACTCAATTTAGAAGAAAAAAATGGAAAGTATCTTTGACATACAAGGAATACTTCAAACCATGAATAATCTGGATCCAAGAATCCAACTTGATCCAGAAATGAATAAAGACCTAGCCCAATTTCTTCTTGCTGAGCCCCAAAAATCCACACACACAAACATCATAAAACCAGGAAACACTTGGAATGCAAAGGAAATATGGACAGCAGCCAACAATTACTTTGCTTCAACCCAGTCAGCCAATTTCCCCCAAGTGTTCAATGGATTCTTGTAACTTCCCTTCAGTGAAGAAAAAATTGAAAGGTTTGTGACCACCCTCAGATTACACCCCAACAAGCTCTCTGAAGTAGGGATAGAACTTCCCTCCAACATCTTGGAGTACTTGATTCTCTTCAAATTTCCCACCAATCTCAAGTCCATGGCTTTAAAATCATGCATGGAGACAAAGAAGTCTCAGTTGAGAGAGTTATGGATCATCTGACGCAAGAGAAGAACAAGAACAATTCCAAGACAAAGGAAATAGGATACAGATGCAAAGTACACTTAAATCAGTACTCCAGCTATCATCAATGTGAAAACAGCGTCCATAACCCTGATTCAAGGAATCAGCCTCAAGAAAAATGTTGGGTGGAATTCCCTGAGCTCAAGCCTAAGAACTTCAAACTGGGCAAGCAAGAAAAGAAAAAGCAAGAGGATGTGACCAACTTTTTCTTGTTCCTATACCTGCTTTTGCTTACCACTTCGAATGAACCCTCTTGATTCATCTTAGAATTGGGATGTTCAATTGATATGATTTGGGAAAGACATCTATTTGATCAAATAATTGGGGAAGATGGTTTGAATTTAGTGAAAACAGGGAAACCAGGGGCTTTGCTTTCCATCATGGGTGGAGGGAATGTGAAACTCATTTCTCCATCCAGTACCATCCTTCTCCATGATTCAGCCTTGACTCCCAATATCTGTGTCAACCTTCTGTCAATGGGAGTCTTTTTGAGAAAAGGAGCAAAGCTTTTAACCAACCATCAGAGTACGCCTGCCAAGTTCAAAATAAAACTGCAAGGAAAGCCATTTCTACAAGGGAAAATCCACAAAAATCTTCTATACATTGACATCCCCATCAATCAAAGCTAGGTTTCAACATTAGAAGATCTGAATGATCTCCAGATCAAAAATGGGAATGCAAGTTTGTTGAGATTGGAAAATTATCTCAAAAAATCAGTTCCAGACTCCCTCAAGAAATCATTCAGTAGTTCAAAATTCAATAGAAGCAAGATAAAAAAATCCAAATTCAAGGATTTGTCCACTAAAGTCAACAAAATCATTCAGACAATCCATGGTGATCTCATTGGTCCCATAACGCCAATGGCCAAGTTAGGATACAAGTATGCTTTGAATCTTATGGAAAACAACAGCGGGTACATCAGATTTATTCCTCTTAATCTCAAGAGCAATGCATCCAAAGCTATCTGATTCATTTAACTCAACAAATTCAATTGCCTTAACTTCTTTCCCACCAAGTTCTGCTGCAATGGTGCCAGCAAGTTGATCAATGAAGAATTAACCAAGTTCATTGAGGAAAAAGGATTTAGATGGATTGTGCCCAAGCCCTATCACCCCAAACACAATGGAAAAGCAGAGCGTGCTAACAGAACAATTGCAGAATCCGTAAGGGCCAGGCACTCTGCCTCCAAAATTACCAAAGACTACTGGCCTGAAAAAATCTGGAGTTGTGCACTTGCACAAAAAAAAATTCTAAACAGCAACAGAATGATACCCTGGGAGTTAATGCATGGGTCTTGACTTCCCAATGGCTACCTGAAACCATTAGGGATTGACCTCACCTACCTCAATATGGGAAACCACTCTTGAAAAAAGTTTGACAAAAAAGGAGTTCCAGGTAGGTTGGTAGGGTACTCACCTAGATTGCTGTCTTATTGCGTGTTGACGCAAGGTGGAAAGGTAATTGAAACAAAAAGTGTTAAATTCCTTCCCAAAAGCAAGTCCAGCCTGGATGAATTTCCAGAACCTACCCATCCATCAACAGACCAAGAACAACAAATCTTAAGACAAAATACCACCAAGGATCCTCCAATGCACTCCAAAGCAACCAAAAAAATGGAAATAATCAAATCAGAGGACTCTTCAAAGGAATCAGATACCAAAACAGATCAGGCCAAACAGGTAAAATTGGAGCTAGTTCCGGCAACCAGGAATCTTTGAAATCAATCTTCACTTTTACCTCCTGAAATTTATGGATACTATTGCATTTTTGTTCCCAAAACTCCTTAAGAAGCGCTCAAACATCCCATATGGTCAAAATTGCTGAAAAAAGAACTCTCCACCTGCAAATATTTAAATGTGTTCAAAGACTATGAAGGTCCCAAACCAGCCAATTTCCTTAATGTCACGTATGGGTTCACAGTCAAGGAGATCACTCATGGAGAAGAAACCACCTAAAAATCCCGGGTCTGCATGCAGGGCTTCAAACAAAGATACCAAATAGATTACTTCAACACTCAGGCACCAACAGGAAAAGTACCTTCTCTCAGAGCCTTGCTTGTGCTTGGGGTTGAAAGAGATCTTCCAATGCTTCAATCCAACTTCAAGTATGTGTTCCTACATGCACCACTGGACAAAGAGGTATTTATCCAATTAACTGTTGTTTAAAACAGAAGAACTCCAATTCTCACTTTAAACAAATAGCTATATGGACTTAAACAGGCTCCAAAAAATTGGTACAAATCTGGATTCAACTTCAAGAATTCACCCCCTCTGATGCGGACCCATGTCCCTACATTGGGAACAAAGTCCAATCAGCTCTATTTTTTCATGTGGAAAATCTTCTTGTGGTGGGTGACGTAGTTACATTCAAAAAGGCATTCCTCACAAAATTTGAGAACTAATAATGCCACAAACCAAACACTTTATTGGGAATGAAGGTTGAACAAACCAAAGATGCTGTAAAGATATTGCTTCCACTTCACATTAAAAAAGGCCTATTGGAGCTGAATCTCCTGGGGTCCAGAACCTCCTCAATTACTCCTTGCAGCCCAGGTATCCACATGCTTCCCACAACAGTGAAAAAGTGAAATTAGCTGAAGCTAAAATTGGATGAAGGAATTAATAAATGAGTGAAAGTAGCTTATAACGTCAAGCTTAAAGTACCTGAGGACAGGAGGAAAAGGACACTCCAGTTGATGTAGTGAATGAACAGATGATGAATTCCACTTGAGAGCACCATGGTTTATATAGACTAAATACATGATTGGCCAACAAGTGGTTGAGTTCAAAATGAATAAGGCAAAATTAACATAAGAAGTTAAAGTGACATGGTAAGTGAAATGTTATGCTTGGACAGTCTGACAATCACTACTAAGAACACAGCCTAGTTATATTTTAACCATTATTTTAATACTTCAATAACAACAATAATATAAATCAAATCAATCCAATCAATGATAATTCAAACTGCATTGAAAGTCACATATGTATAAACTCAAATTCTAACAAACAGTACAAGAACAAGAAAAGTTCAAGGTGCTGAAATTCAACTATATCTCTTTAATTGGACAACTCAACTTTATTGCTGGACTAGCACTCCATGATATGAGCTTGTGGTGTATCTTCAACATATACTAGTCTTCTCAAAAACTCTTGAGGATCACATTGCACATGTGCAAGAGGTGCTAGACAAACTTTGAAAGAATGACCTGTTTGCAAAAGCCTCTAAGTGAAAATTCCATACTCCTTCTCTTCAATTTCCAGGTTTCTTAGTCTATCAGAAAGTAATATCAATGGATCCAGCCAAGATCCAGTGAATATTGGAATAGCCCTCACCTTCTTCTGTCAAATACCTTCAGGTTTTCCTTGGTTTCAGTAATATTTACAGGAGGTTCATTGAGCATTATTGCAAGAAAACCATAAACCTTACTAACCTTTTTCAAAAAGAGACTCATTTTGTTATTACAGAAAAAGCTGGTTTAGAGTTAGAAGCTCTCAAGAAATCATTCACCACTGCTCCAATACTTGCTCACTTCAACAAGCTAGCTTGCATTACTGTAGAAACGGATGCAAGCAACTATGCAGTTGCAGGAGTAATATTGAATTTTTCTTCCTATTCTTTGTTCTTTCATCCTGTATCTTTTGAGTCTTGCAAATTGCTTGCTGCATAGCTTAATTACAAGATCAATGAAAATAAACTTCTGGAAAATTTTTTTTGTTTGAAAAAATGGTGTTCATACGTTTTGAGTCTTATGTATTAAAAGTATGACTGCAAACCAGGAACACTGATTGATTTCAGATTTGAATCATGAATGTAAACAATTAGAAAAATGAAACAATGCAATGATAGATTTAGAAAGTGGAACCAAAAAAGGCAGTGGCTAATTGATGATCAGCACTTAGCAAATTCAGACATTGGATGCAGTGGCTTGGAGAATGAAAACTGGTGAAAGAATTTAGAAAGTAGCACCAGTAATTAAGAAATTAAAGCTACATACAGGAACAATAGGTTTGAAATGTTTTTGAGGTTCCCTGGGATCATTGGAATTAATGGACTTGATATTCTGAGGGACAGAAGTGATGTCAGTTTCTTGAGAGTTGGACAAGTTCTGAATGAGAATTTACCAGCTTTGGGGACACCTTGTAACCATATTGAGTTTTTACGTGGACTTTTTTTTTGTCATCCAGTCCTTTGTTGTCAATCAAGTGGACACTTGGAGGAAAGGGTTTTCTCCAAAGCTCATGGATTAAATGGTTCATTCATCTACATTCCAGCTTACCATCATTAAGGGCATTGCATTCCGCTTCAGTTCAAGATTAGGTGATTTTTTACTGTCTTCTGCTTGTCCAGTATACAGGTGACACGTGAAAGAAGCAAATGAACCCCAATTGGAAAGTTTTTTTAATTGAATTATCTGCCCATGTGGAATAACTGTAGCAGATTATGTTTACCAACTTGTTCTTCTTGGAGATTAGAAGATATTGATTTTTGGTGCTGGCCAAATATAAAAGGATCTGATGATTTGAGATGAATTACGAACAACAGGCTGAGGTAATTAACTCAGACACACAGTTGGGAAAAAGAAGACACAACAGAATGATGAAAGTACAACATAACTGAAAAAGATTATAGATGAAAAAAGGTACTGGCAGAATAGCTTTAAGAGGTGGCAGATGTTGTTTGTCAGCTCTCTGATACCAGGAACCTTGCAGTCCTTTAGCTACAGAGAGTAATAAAAATACTGGAATAACGATAATAATAATTATTCCAAGAAATAAATGATTAGAGGCTCAATTAAATAATATAAGAAGAGCAATTTCAATGTTTAATTGTTTGGTAAAAAAAGGTTTTCAATATGTATATAAAAGAGGGGACACAGTATTATACTACTGGGGGTCTTTAACCTCTCTTCAAGGGGCCTACTTAGGCGGTTTAAGAACCTTGGACTGAAGATTGGTGCCTTAGAAAGGGCTTATTCCACTAATGGCTGGGCATAAAAGCACACTGGCCTAGACAGGAAGGTAAACACTCACTCTTAGGGCTTTATCACCAAAATACTGCAATAATGAGAAGGGTTTCAGAACAGATGGGGTGGATTGCCTGACTAAACTTCAAAGGTTGATTGGTTTTAAGAAATGAATAATAATACTACAGACTTGGTCATAAATCACTTGCTTAGAATCTTCATAAGCACTTGACTAACAATGACACTGTGTATGATTGATAATAATAATTCCTGGTAAACTGATGATGGAATAATGGATCCAAAGAGGTCTGTGAAAATACCTTTTTGGGGTGATTTTGAGCTTCTCAGGGCACGTATAGCAGGTTCTGCTTGTGGGTTGAGGCTGGAAAGCCAGTCAGGGCAAGATTGGCACGTCCACTTGGTGCTGTCAATCAGCTGACCTTAGATCTGCTGGATTTCTGTACTATTTTAGCCACAGGATCTGTTAATCTGTTATGGCATCAATTTGATCATTCTGTACTCATCCTTCATTTGTACTTTTTGTATTGCTTTGAAGCGCACAGATGTGGATTTTTAATGATTTTCCATCACCTTCTGATCACCTACATAATTTATAATAATTTTTATGACCACTCCTTGTAGTGTTTTGTGGTCTTCAGAGACCAGATTCAGTGATTTACGTGGTAATCCTTGATCATTGATTTGTTATTAAAAAATGTTCTAAACTTATTTTTTAGTAATTTTATTTAATTTTTAATCTTTTTAGACTATTACTAATTCAAATGTCAACTTTTTACATATGCTAGGCAATTCTAACTAGGTTTTAGCTCTTTGGAGCGATACCTGGTTGTCAGATTAGTCACAACGGATCCAGAAGCGGGGATCAGTTAGTACAGATGCGCGGGGGGTAGGATCTGTTGCGTGCGCGGCAGTATTAGCTGCGCGCGGGTCTCTAGTACGCGGGAATCTGCTACTATGAGTACGTAGGGATATGTAATGATGCTGGGCTGCGCGCGGGAATTGTGACATAACACATTTCCACATCTAACTCCTAAAATATACACAACACCTCAATTCTGAGTGAATTTTAGGTTTAAACCCTATACGTGAAAACACGTGTGAAATATTAGAATGGCCACAAGGTGCCATACTGGTGTTGTAATTTTTAGTACTTTTCTTTTTAATTATTTTAAAAATGTAAGGACCTGGAATTCAAGGGTGGGGTCGGTGAGTGACCCTACCTAATCTTGGATGAGGAATCCATTTCTTGAATAATATTTATGGATTTCCCACTCCTTCTTTTGTTAATTGAGATATTCTTATTTTTCATAGTTTTGTGTTGCTATTGACAGGTTGCTCTGTACATAGTAGCAAGCTGACATTGTTTGAATTTGCAGGGTGATCATGGAGAGGCTGAGAGCATTGAGGTTGAGAATCTGAAGTATGAGTCAGACAGAGGTCACTAATATGATCAAGAAACAACTCTCACCAGTCATGAGTTGAGATTGATAAGTTGATTTAGATCAATGTGTCAACTTCAAATTCTGGGAAGCATGAGGTTGACAGAGGTCAACAATTGAGATATCTGAGAAGATTGAGGTTGAGAGGAACATTTTAAAATTATGGCCAGCAATTAGCTTAGGAAAATGACCAGTATTTAAACAGAAAGAAATGCTGGACACCTTGTGTCAATAATTGCTGATGTGCTCTCACAATTGGGCAATACAATGGATGATATTGGTAATGAATTTGATTGGATGATGAATGGATGATGGAAAAAAGTAGGGAGAAAAGCTCCTTAAGTACAAAATATTGGCCTCTTGTGAGCCCATGATACAACAACCCAAAAGGCTAATTTTCCGCCTCAAAATAGTTCTACAGGCTCGACAGGCCTTGTTACTTGGTTTGGACTACATCAGCCCACATGGAATCAGTCCCTGTACCCTTAAAACCACCCTATTCCGGTTATTTCTGGTTTTTCCACCTCAATGGGGCTGAACCAGCCCCTTAGTTCTTCAAAAACCTGGCCGTTATTCTATTACAACCAGCCTTTTACCTCACGTGCTGGCTGTTTGCCTCATGCAACCAGCCCCTGGCCATACAAATGGCCAGGAGGGACCCAGGACACACCTGGGTCCGTTTTCAGACACACTTGGGGGGGTGTGACCAGCATACATGCTGTCCCCCCCCCTCTTTCTTGCGGATCCCTTGAGGGGGCGGTTGTATACCCCTACCAGGGGCCCTGGGGGTTGATAACCCCAGGGATTTTCTATGGTAGGTGGGCTAAAACTTGGGCCCAATTATGCTCATACAAGCCCATCTGGATGTATTTGCCCATATACCTCACCAGGCCCATTAGGGCCCATGTACCAATGAGCCTGTTTCAAGCGTTTTGAGGCCAGTTTCCCCAAATCTGTGACATCCACACAGGCCCGTATGGTCCGTTGTGGTGACCAAATCTGGACACCCTGGACCAGATTCAGAAAATTCAAATTTTCTTTTCTACGATTCTTTTATTTAAGTGTTGTTTTTCTTGAAAAAAAAAATAAAAATGAAATTTTTTTCAGTATCACTCCTCCAATTCCCTCATCCTGCCCAGCATTCCCCTGTCCCAGTGGTCTAGGACAGGCCTATTATGGTCTCATCACCTAGGCATTGCGTTCAATTCCTTCTCTCTTTGTTCCCCCCCCTTCCTATTGGCCAAACGGGCGGGTCGAGACCCGCTAGGTCCAAACATCCTCCATCCATCGCAGCCAAGCCCTCATAATCCTCAACTATCCTTGATCCAAGTTGGATTGATTTCCAACAAGTTACGCCTTCAATTTGAACATCACCTCCTCGACTACTATCAACACTATCTCTCCAAATTCATATCCACCCTACGATCCTCCAATCCTCCCTCAACATCCATTGTGCCCCTCCTCATCAAGATCTCAACCCTGATTCTGATCCAATCTTGGAGAAACTATCATCCTTCATCCATGCCAAGATCAACAATCAATTCAACAATGCCATACTCAAATTCCACAAGATCCTCACTGAAGAGGTTTTATTAAGCTTAAAACCTGGAGTGTTAAACCTCCCTTTATTTCTTTTTTAAGTTGAATTCCACCGCACTACTCTTGAGTCCCTTGAGAAGTGTTGGGTTATTCTTGTTTGGATCAGTTATTGTTTTGCTTCTAGAGCTTCTTCAAAAAATTAGCTTTGTGTTGTGCAGCCACCCACAGTTATCTGGTACCCTTCAAGCGCTTGATTGCGGAGAGTTGGGCAGGTTCATTGAGAACCTGGAGGTTGTTTGGGATTGAGTTGATCTTTCTTAAGCTTCTGCTGACTACCAGAGCTATTAGCTTGTGGGCGTTGTCACTTACAATTGCCTTGTCTTTTTGAACTCTGAACAAACCTTGACTTCTTCTATTCAAGTTTTCCCTGGCATCATCTTGTCTCAGATAGTGTTGTTTCCCCAGCTACCAACAACTATCATCTTTATCCTCTTACTTTTTTTCCCTTGTTTACCAGGTTCTGGACTTTGATCTTGGTTACATTTAAATATTTTTTTAACACTCAGGAGGTCAGCCTAAGCAGCAATTTTCCCCTCCACAGAACTTCCACGGCCTAGCACCGTTTGGAGTATTACATTTGATCCCCCAGGCTGGGATCAAACCAGCAACCTTGGGATTTAGAGTCCCAACAATCATCAATTTTGAAATCCAATCTCTTTCTTTTTTTTTCTATCATCATCTGGATCCGTGGAGGCAACTTGTTCTAGAAGTAAGTCCTCCCAATTGTGCACTATCTGGGCAAGATACTTGTCTTTTTTTGAGAAACCCTACTCTTGCCACATTTGTGAGCCACTTTGGAAATCTGCTCCTTGCATCTTTTGAGAAAATTTGTCAAAATGGAATCTACCAGCGCCTCTTCTACTCATCCTAAGATGGGTAAGATCAAGCCCCAGAAAAAGAACTTAGGATTCAATGGGAAAAATGTGGAATGCTTCTTGGACTCGTACAAGATGGCTGCTTTGGTGGACGGGGCTAGAAAATTTGATATGGCCTACCAGTTACAATTTTATATCTTGTCTGATGATTTTATGGAAATAATTGAGTTGTTTGAAGGTTTTGAACGGCATAACTGGGCCCTGCTGCGGGAAGCAATGTTGGCCTATTGGGGAAAAATAGATGCATGTAGCAAGATTTACTTTTCAGGATCTAGATAACCTTGTCTCCCAGTGGATCTCCAATGGTGGTATGGCTTCAGCTTCTGATTATCAGTCCTTTGGAAATCTTGGGATCCCATCCAATGCTACCTTGTCCAAAAAAATCACATCAACACAGTGGAAAAAACTTGAGCCTGATTTTTCCAATCTTTTTCTCTGGGAGTGAAGGAAAGGATCAAGGACAAACTGGTCTAGTCTGGATACATGATCACTACCAGGGATAATCAATTCAAGCTCCCTGGTTTCCTTATCCTTAGGGGAGTGGTGGATAAAGTTATGAAAGGTCAAACAGCCCTCACTTTTGAAAAATGTAAAACCATTGAACCAGTCCATTCTCCCTCTTTAAAAGAGTCATACAAGATTATGAATAAAATGGAATCTGATTGCAGGCCCAAGAACCCTCAGCCTAACCAAAAAACCGCTACAATGGACAAGATCACTAAACTGCTCAAAGCCTTTGAGAACAAAATGGATCAAAATATTCCCTCTCTTTTTGTTACTAAACCTTCTAGTGCTATTCCTAAAAATACTCTAGTCTGCTATTATTGCCACAGGGAAGGCCATGGAACCGGTTGGTGTCTCAAACTCCAACAGGACAAAGGGGAGAAATTGGTAGAGCAAAAAGGGAATAACTTTTTTCTTCCTAATGGTGCCCTAATCCAGTTTGATTCATCTTGCCCTATTTGTCATGTGTTGGCCTCTTACCAGCCACCCCCTTCTATGAAGGCATCCTTTGCTTCTGTGGATTTCCAATCTTCTTGTGGTACTCTTCAACCCTGGTATCCCCCAGCTATTTCCTCCTCCTCTCTGGTTGGTACGTACCAATCCAATCCAGCTAGGAAACAACATGAGGAGCCCAAACCTCATAAAGCTCCTTCCTTGCCAACCTTGATCCTCCAAAAACCACCCAAAAAACAATCCTCACCTGAGCACTCTTCTGATGTAGAAGACATGAAGGTGGGAAAAGACCCACTCATGGAAAGGTCTCAAGATCACCCTGATCTGTTGAGATTTCACACTCCTTGCCTTTGATGTCATCTGCTCTCTCTCTCCCCGCGGGACCTCTGCTCTTCTGCGCGCCTTCCTGCGCGCCTTCTTTCTCATCACCGCGCCTCCTGGGGCAGCCATCTCTCTTGACCCAATCCCTTCCACACTCCTGTTCTCCTCCTGAATTCTTGTTGTCAACTTCTCAGCTCTTTCCTTTTCCAAATTCTCCGCCTGCTTTCTTTAGCTTCTTTTCTTTCTCTTCTTTGTGTCTCTTCTTTCTCATTCTCCCAAACATCCATCACCCTCTCACCTATCCGCCTCAAATATCTCAGCCGCCCTTCTACCAACTATCTCCTATCTCTTCCTTGTCTTGTGCCTCAACATCATCCAACTAGTCATCTCTGCCTGGTAAGACTAAACACTTCCGTATTCTCAATCTTATTTCAAATCTAACCCTCAGCCTGCTTCAATTAGCCCCACCCTCTACTCATGCTCTCCTGAAGACATCTACCTCAAACTCCGCCATTCATCTCCACTCAACTTCTTGGCTTTTGGCGTAGGATCTTTTCCTGTTATTCTCATGCGTTTCTACTTTCTAATTTCTCATATCATGTGTTTTCTCTCAGTCTGCTGGTTTTATGTTATAAGAAATACAGTAAAATCTTCTCCCATTTAAAAGCTGAAGCCCGACGAACCAACCAACGAGTCATGAACAAACCAGCAGGAGCCTCCTACTACTTCCACCAAGTGGCACTCAAGGCCTTGGTTGATGCTATCCCCCCCTAAGAAAACTACTCAATATGGCGGGAAAACATGCTGATGTTGTTTGATCTCAAAGATACCAAAGATGCCATCATCTTGAACGCCGGCCAAATGTCCGTCAAACAAGACAGAGAAGTTAGGGCAATCATCCTCTCCAAAACAGATAGCACGACCCATGCAAAAGTTGTTAACTCCTCCAATAGAACCTTGTCAAAGCTTCTCTGGGCCAAAATTACTCAAAGATTTGCATCATCTGAAACTGCAAATCAAGCTGAAGTGTTAAACCACTTTCTTCATTTAGTCTTTAAAAAACATGCATTCAAGGGGTTTGTTACAGAAAGCAGAAGTCTATCACTTGAATTGTGGATGTAGGCATTGAGCTACCCAAGGACATTCTTTCTTATCTCTTACTCTTCAAATTACTGCCAGTCCTTGAGAATCGTAAGCAGCAAATCATGCACATAGAGAAATCCCTGATGGTTGACGTTGTCTTTAATCATCTTATTCAATACAACAACAAAAGAATGGCTCAGAGCAAGACAAATAAAACATCAACTGATCTCTCTCTCGTCTCAACAAAGTCTAGATCCAATAGAGATGAAAAGAAATACAAGATCAAATGCAAAGAAGGTTATCACAACCCCAATGCACCTCATCCCGAGTCCTCATTTTTTCATCTACATCCACAAGCCGCGCAGGAATGGTGGATTGAACAACAGAAAAAATGGAAGAATAAAATAAAGAAGAATCCATCAATCAACTACCATGCACTTCTTACTCTTTGGATCAATTCACATAACACCCCCAATCTCATATTGGACTACAGGGCTAATGTACATATTTTCAATGACTTATAATTCTTCTCATCAATTGCTCTACAAGAAGACCTAGAAGAGATCAAGACAGGGAAATTGGAGGCCAAGCTCAAAGTTTGAGAGGCATTTACCATTTGATTAGAGTGGAAAGACTTGGTTGTCACACTTGAAGGCTGCATGTATGTTCTGGAGATTGTCCTGAACCTGACCAGTCCTGGGCTTCTGGCGCAGAAAGGATGTGCACTCACCCAAACACAAGGTAGCTTTACAGTTACCCACGGAAATCAAACTGTCCTCAAAGGCCTAATTCAAGATAGCCTATTTTTCATTTAGAGACCACAAACTGCAGGTCAGAATCAAATAGTGAATCTATCAAATCAATCTTCTACCCCATCAGTGCAAGAACATCTCTCTATAATGGACCTGCACAAAATGTATGGAAACACTTCACTTTCAAAGCTAAAACCTCTTCTTAAAACTCTATTCACAAACGAAGAGCTCAATGGATTCCAGTGCAAAAGTTGTGTTCAAAGAAAAATTACTAGATCTCCATTCCCCAATTTCTCCTCTCCTCCTTCAAAATCTCTCAATTGAATTCACCTAGATTTGATTAGTCCTATTACTCCTCAATCCAAGGCCGGCCATCACTATATCCTCACACTTGTGGACAACTTCTCCAGCTACCTTGCAGCCTTTCCTCTCAATTCTAAACATGAAACACCCAAATTCATCATCAAATTACTCAAAACAGAATATAAACAATTAGCATATTACCCCTTGGAGATATTCTTGGACAAGGGCACTCAATTCACAAATTCTACTCTCAAGGATTTTGCAAAGGCCAAACACATCAAATTGCGAACATGCAAACCCTTTCACTTGCAACACAATGGAAAAGCCAAGAGAGCAAATGGGACGATAACCAAATCAGCTTGGGCCAACTTTTCCTTTTCAAGACTACCAAGAACTAGTGGCACTTCATAACAAGAAGCTGTTGCTTCATGCTCAACCAAGTACCCAGAGAAGGTAAACTCCTATCTCCCTGGGAACTCATGTTTGGTAAGAGCCTCCCTGCTGATTACTTGAAACCCGTAGGCTCTTCTGTAATCTATCTCACAAATTGGCTTCAAAAGGGCATAAATTTCGATGAAAAGGGACTTGAAGGTGTCTTGATTGGGTTTAATCCCACCTTTCATTCTTATCTAATCCTCAAAACCCTGGGCTCTATCGTAGAAACCAAACATGTCAAGTTCCTCAAGTCCCAGCTCCATGATTTTCCCCTCCTCAAATCACCAGGCCTCAATATCTTTTTGCAGCCCACATGAACTCCAACGGTTCCAACTTCTCTACAAAGAATAAGCAATATCTATCCAGAGGGACCAATCCGGAATCCTGTGACTCAAATTCTGACACCAAAGAACCCAATCTGCCTTCTTCTCCTTTGCCTTCACCGGAACTTCCCATCTCTGCACCAAAACCAAGTACATCAAGTCTCTATTCAAGACCCAGACAAGAAACCCAGAAGCCTCAAAGATACGGGTTCCACCACTACTACAAACCGCCGTCTTATAAAGCTGCACGTAAATGTCCCAAGTGGCCAAAGTGGAAGAAGGCCTCCAAGGATGAACTAAATTCTATAGAATCTGAAGAAGTATGGGAAGATTACTACGACACTCCAAAAAACATCCTGAATACAACGTGTGTATTTAAGGTCAAAGAAAAATTCCACGGCAAACTGGTGAAATACAAGGCCAGACAATGTGTCCAAGGCTTTGATCAAATTCATGGGATTTACTTTGAAGATAGCTGGGCCCCTACAGGAAAACTTGGATCTTTACAACTTGCACTTATCTACGGTCCAAAGAACAAGATGAATTTCACCCAGTTCAACTTTGAAGGGGCATGTCTCCATGCTCTGTTGAACAAAACCGTAATAATAAAAACTCCAGAAGGATCGTACAGAAGATCGCCATACCTAAAACTAAAGAATTCACTATATTGTCTCCGCCAGTCCCCAAAGAACTGGTATGAAACGCTCACTAACTGGATTAAATCCCATTGGTTCCACAAATCAACTAGCAATCAGTGCCTCTATCTCAACTCCAAATTGCAAGAGATTATGTATTTCCATGTGGACGACTTTATCCACATTGGTAGAAGTGATTCTTTTGCTAATAATTTCTTAAATCATTTTCTTAAATCCTCATTCCATCCTCCTAATACCATCCTTGGCATGCTCATGGAATTTAAAGAGGACACCATCCTCTTGAGCCAACCCAACCACATAGACCGCAGATTGGAGGAACTTGGACTTGCCAACTGCGAAGATACCTACTTGCCCCTGACTCAGAATCTACACCTTGAACCCGCAAACAATGAAGACCACAACAAATTTCAACAATTGAATATCAACTATCGTTCCTCCGTTGGACTCCTCAATCACCTATCTCAATATACTAGACCAGATGTCTCCTTTGAGGTGTCTAGCCTGGCAAGGTTAAATACCAAGCCTGGAATGAATCACTGGAGAGAAGTAAAAAAGGTCTGGAAGTACCTCAAAACTACTAAGAATTCCAAATTAACAATCAAGTTCAATCCATCTCAAGATTTGATTTCTGGCTACAGCGGCGCTACGGGGGGCAATGATCCAGTCTTCCAAAAGTCCCAGACCGGCTATATAGTTTTTCACTATGTCAGCCTGATAGTCTGGAACTTGTCCAGACAAAGAAACATTACTTATTCTTCCACCAAATCTGAACTCAACGCTCTACTTGATTGCTACCTGTAACTTAAATGGATCTCTAATCTAATTAGTGAAGTATATGGTAATACTGAAGCAAAACCAAGAATCTTCATTGATAACAAAGGTTTGAAAGATAAAATAAAGAGATTTGGCTCACACTAAAAATTGCGCCACATTGATATCAAGACTAAAGGATTACAAGAAGACTTCAATCTATCTCTATTTGATCTCACTTTAATACCCACCAAAGACATTTTGGCCAATTTTTTGACTAAATCCTCCTCTGTCAACTGCATCAAAGTGCTCCAAGACAAGATTTTTACTAAACTTTCCACCAAATCCTCAACAATCTCTCCTCTTCCCAGTCACGAGGGGTGTTGAGATTTCACACTCCTTGCCTTTCACGTCATCTTCTCTCTCTCTCCCGGCAGGACCTCTGCTCTTCCGTGCGCCTTCCCGCACGGCTTCTTTCTCATCACTGCGCCTCCTGCGGTGGCCATCTCTCTCAACCCGGTCCCTTCCACACTCCTGCTCTCCTCCTGAATTCTTGTTGTCAACTTCTCAGCTCTTTCCTTTTCCAAATTCTCCGCCTCCTTTCTTTAGCTTCTTTTCTTTCTCTTCTTTGTGTCTCTCCTTTCTCATTCTCCCAACCATCCATCACCCTCTCACCTATCTGCCTTGAATATCTCAGCCACCATTCTACCAACTATCTCCTATCTCTTCCTTGTCTTGTCCCTCAACATCATCCAACTAGTCATCTCTGCCTGGTAATACTCAACACTTCCGGATTCTCAATCTTATTTCAAATCTAACCCTCAGCCTGCTTCAATTAGCCTCAAACCTCTACTCACGCTCTCCTGAAGAAATCTACCTCAAACTCCGCCATTCATCTCCACTCAACTTCTTGGCTTCTGGAATAGGATCTTTTCCTGTTCTTATCATCCCTTTCTACTTTCTAGTTTCTCATATCATGTGTTTTCTCTCAGTCTGCTGGTTTTGTGTTATAAGGAAATACAGTCAAATCTTCTCATGATCCTCATCCCTCATCTATTAAACCTCCTCAATCCCCTGATCCTGTTCCTGCTTCACCCAATCTTCCTCCCTCCGCCCAGCCCAAAGTTTGGTTTGAGAGGGGAATTTCTAAAGATCACCCCAATGCTGTGGAAGGGGTATTAAAGAAAATATCTGATCTTAAAATTCCTAATCTATCTGTGGCTGAACTCCTGTCAATCTCTCCATCTGTTGCTGAAGGAATGAAGAAATGGGTTTCTGGTTGACGTGTGGAAATTGGTCCTCAAGAACTCAAGGTCTCCCCTGGAACTTTGATGGAGGATTTGGGTGGAACACATCCCTCTCTTGATTCTATTCTTTACTCTTGTCCTCTTGGTTTTTTTCCCTGCTATCTTGGTGAGTCAGCAAAAATGGTCTCACTCCTTGTTGATTCTGTCTCTCAGCTCAACTTGATCTCAGATGCTATGGCCTGCAAACTTATACTCAGCGCTAGGATCAGCTTCACCTCTTCAGTGTATGGACTAGGAAACCAGTCTTGCAAATTGGTTCAAATTGTTCAAGACGTTCCAGTCCAGATTTGCCAAAACATTGTTGGAACTTGTCATTTCGCGATCACACGCCTGGATGGACCTATGATCTTGGGTCAAACTTTTTAAATTGATTTTAAAGCAACTCTTAAGTTTTCTGATAAAGCTGGGGAGAGACTCCTCTCCCCTGATTCAGATGGTAGAAAGATTCAGGTTCCTCTTTGTTATTTGGATTCTGGTTGCTGGGAAAGAGATTTCCCCTGTCATTTTCCTAAATCATCTCTAAGAGGGAAACAGAAGGATAATTTCAGTTCCTCTCATTTTTTATGGGAGTAGTTGATCCTACTAATAGTTTGAGTTCCTTTCAGCCTCAAACTTCAACTCAAGGGCCAACTCTCATCCCATAGGATTATTTCTCTTTCTTTTCAAAGTTTTCTTCTGATCTTAAAAATATTCAAAATCAAAAACAAATCAAAAAGGAAAAATCCAGAAATATTTCTTCTTCATCTGTTGTTTTTTCTTTTCCTTGTACTCTTATTCCTAATCAATCTTCTCTTGGTTCCGGTTTGAATCTCCGCAATGAGTCTAAACTAGATCCCAATCTTGATCCAATTTTTGGTGGATTTTTTATGGAAGAATATGAGCTTCAGTGGAGGCAAATTGGGGTAGAAGTAAGTCCTCCCAATTGTGCACCACCAGGGTATCCTACTACTATCATTTTAAAAACCCTACCTTGTGCCACACATCTCAGCAATGTATTATCTCCTGGGATCTCTTTTATGGAAAAGGCACCTTTTGAGAATGTTGCAGAAAATCAAACTTTGAAGGTGTTAGAACTTGGTCTCAATCCTCGTAGTCAGATCTCTCTGCTCAACTCTTGGCAAAAACAAGGACCGCTCTCTTTTTCCTCCAAATATAAACCAGTTTCCAGGAAAATCCAACCAGTCAACCAACCAATGCCTCTCAATCTCAACCCTCCTCTATCTCGCAATCCTTACTGTGGTTTACCTCAATCTCTCACTGGAAGCCATATTGCTTAAGAAGAGCTGCCACGTAATGGCTCTGGTCTAACTTAATACCATTTTTTCTCTTACTGAATTTCATTCCTAGCACCTGTCGCGCCAGACCAATATCTTTTATCTTGAATTCCTTTTTTAGTGTCTCCATGACTCTCTCTTTACCATTTCCAATAATGATAATTTCATGAACCCATGCAAACAAAATTGCATCCTTTCTTACAAAAAGACAAGGGTTGGCCTCAGACTTCTTCAAACCAATCTGTATCACTTTCTCACTGATGGTATTATACCACAATCGAGCTGCTTGCTTCAATCCATAAAGCAATCTACACAGCTTGAGGAAATATTCCCCTTAAACTGCTGAAAGAAAAATTCTAACACAGATTTTCTTCATGGTTTCTGGTTTAGTCTCTACTAAACATTCACAAAAAACATCAGGGATTGACATATAAACAGTCTCCTCCTCTCCAAGTGTTGAATTCAAGTATTCTGTTACAAAATCAGCTTGTCTGATTTCTTCACCCAACTCCACTGCCAGAGCAATGTGTGAAAGATTTGATGAATTAAGAAACCTAGACCAGTCTGATTCATTTCAGATCCACGGAAAGGGTTAGAAGCCATGAACACAAGATGAACAGATTGCAAGACAGAAATGAATAGAAACAAAAACAAACTGAGACTGATTGTTCTACAGGCCAAGTTATGACCTGAAGAACTATTTTCTTTTGTTCTCTGAGAATTAATCAAAAATATCAAAACCAGAAACTGTAACATCACTTCAGAGAGCAAGGTCAAGAGAATGAAATGAGACAGTTAAGAACAGTTCATACCCAAGCAGTATAAATGACCAAGATTGAAAAAATTTAACAGTGTAACTACCAAGACTTTAGCACGCATCTCGGGAAAATATACCTGAGAGTTGTGGAGATAAGATTAGAAGGAGTTGGGAAGGAAAAGGAAAAGAGAAAAGGTGATTGCACCAAATTAGTTGAAGGTCTCTTTGATGACCTGACTTGTTCACTTGCTTCTAGACTTTGATTGATGAGTTTGCAAATCAGAATGGAAGAAATTAAAAATTGAAAGTCGGGTGAGGGAAGAGAGCAGACAAAACCCTGAGATTTTTGTCTCTTTATCTGACATCAGGGGAGCTGGAGCTATCCAGATGAATATGCATAGTCATCCAAAACCCACATGTGTTAGAGTAATGGATGAGCTGAGACCGCGCGTATAAAATAAAACAGTGGTAAATAAGAAAATAAAAGATAAGATAAAATGAAATAAATAAAGGAAGTAAATAAAGTTGGATGAGCCAACAGAGAAAACTCCAACACCCCCCCATAATTCAGTGCAATCCTGAATCAAAAAACTTAGATTTAAGAAGCCCCAAGCTGTGCCTAGTACAGGCCTTAGTCAGAGAGTCTGCGACCATTGTGTCCGTGGTGATGAGTTCAACATGGATTTTGCCAGAGGATCAATGGTTGCAGAGCCACTCAAGCTTCAGATCAATGTATTTTGTTTTTGAGTTGGAACCAAAGTGTTTTAATTTGTTGACCAGGCCTTTGTTGTCCACCAGACAGCTAGATGGACGTTTAACCAAATCCTGCCATAAGTCTCTGATCACCGATTCAATCCATAGCAATTCCTGCGCACCGTTGCTCATGGCATTCAGCTTTGCCTCCGTGGATGAGAGAGCAACATTGCTTTGCTTTGTGCTCTTCCAGGAAACAGGTGTGGATCTCCAAAATAAAATGTATCCTGTTTGATACTTCCAAGTATGTGGATTGTCTGCCCAGGAGGAGTCGCTTTATATGCTCAGGGGTTTGTCCCCTTGTGGACGCAGCGTCATGCAAGATTTTACATTACCTGCCAGATATTTCCAGACGTTCATTACCTCTCTCCAGTGCAAAATTACCCAATTTTGATTCAATTGGGATAGGATCAAGGCTGCAGCCGAGATGTCTGGTTGAGTCCAGCAGGCTAGGTAATTAATAAGACTGGTATATTTTCTGAAGTTTACTCCTAGATTGTTAAATTCAACTTGCTCATTGTCCGACGCCGGAACCAAATGAACCCCTGGCGTCAAAGGGGTCAGAACTGGCTTAACATTGGATAGTTGTAACTCCTCAAGCGTTTCTTGAATAAGCTTAGATTTATTCAAAGAGATGGAGTCATCTTGGCGCGTGTATTGCATTCCTAGAATGGTATCAGGATGGTGAGCTGACAATCAAGGAAATCTGATGAGAAATTCACTTTCAAACCAGTCCACCTCCCCAGCAACAATTAAATCATCCACATGAAAGAAGACAAAGAGTTGTCAAACTGCATGAATGTATAGACAGGGATCAGCCTTGGACTGAGCCAGACCAATGCCTTCCAGCCAAGTAGTCAGAGTTTTGTACCAGTTCGAAGGAGCCTGACACAGACCGTACAGGGATTTCTTAAACTTGAGGAATTTTGAGGAATGGAAACTTTACTTCTGCGTGAGAATTTAAAGGTTGTCTTCTAGAGGAGCAAAGAGAAAGGCAGCCTTGACGTCAAATTGTTGTAAGGGGAGGTCTTGATCCAAGCCACACAGTAAGAGAAGAAGAAGCATCCTGAACTTCCCTGTTGGCGCGTATGTCTCTCCAAAGTCTATTCCTGGGGTTTGAAGGTTGCCCATGATGCAGAGTTGAGATTTCTGTTTTTCAGGTGAGAGACTTGTGGCTGGCTTCATTTTGTCCACCCACATGGTCCTAAGATAATGAGCAGGTTCAGAATCAAAGTCCTCCCACACTTCTTGCAACTTGATTTCGGCCAATTCAACTTTCCTTTCAGTCCCCCATTCCTCACCCTTATCTTTGAAGGAGTTGTACAAATATTTCTGATACTTGACTGAAGCCGTTTGTGTTCGCAGATTGTAAGTGACAGGAGCTGCTGTGTGTGTTCCCTTGACCTCTGTAGATCCTTCTGAAAGAGTTGGGGTTGAGATGGGATGGTTTCCAGCAGAAGAGTTTTTGTTCTTGTTTAATGATTGCAAGACACTTGAGTTGAGATCAGTAGCTTGATCAGGTGATACTGTGTTTGACGTGACTGGATCAACGCACCAATCTCCAACTTTGATGCCACAGTCACCAGATGAAACCTTAATGTTGTAATGAAAGTTGAGAAAGGTATCATGCTTAGTATCAATTACCTTGTGGTTGGTTGCTAGGACTTTATATGACAGTAATTCATTGTCATACCCAATCAGCCTTCCCCAGAGACCTTGAGGTTTCAATTTTGAGTAAGGCGCTCTGTTCTTGTAGATGTAGGTCACCGGATTGCCTATGGGGTGAAGATAATTGACATTCAGTGTCCTGCCTTTGAAGAGCTTGTATGGAGATTTTTTTGATTTATGCAACAGTATTTGGTTCAGTGCCAAAGCGCAAGATTTGATGATAACGTGCCAGAGATTCTTATTCAGCTGAGATTCATAGATAAAAGTACGGAGGGATTTGAGGATGAGGCAATTAAAGCATTCAGCTAATCCATTTTGTTGCGGCGAATGTCCATTGGAGAAGGTCTGTCTAATGTTGTTCTCAAAGCAGTACTTGGAGATAGTTGAGTTCCAGAATTCAGTGCCTCAATCAGAGTGCAGGATCATGGGAGTGTAGTCAAAACTCATTGACTCAACATTGATGAGAAATGGAAGAACACTTGCCACATCACTTTTGATCTTGATCAGAATCACTGTGAAGAACCTGGTACAACTGTTGACTACGGTTAGAAAGTAAGCATCTCCATTGGTGCTCAGAGGATGAATGGGCCCCACAAGATTGAAATTTAATTCCTGAAAAGGCCTTTTTGCTCAAAAGTGCTTGTTTTTGAAAGGGGGCTTCAATATTTTATTATTTGCACAAGCCTCACACGTCAATACTTTCTTTAGGGGGATACCTATTTTTTGACATATCCTGCTGTAACTTGCATGTCCAAGGGCCTTGTGAATCAATTTGTCATGGTTGAGATAGCAAATATCATTAATTTCAGCATCATCAAAATGAAGAAATGGAATGTTACAGTTGTAAATCCCAGATTTCTTCCAGTTCTTCTTCTGAATTGAGAAATCATTTGCTCCAAAGTTGACAACAAAACCGTCTACTACAAGAGAACGCATTGAAAGTAGATTTGCAGTTGATTGCGGTGAGTATAGGGCATCAGAGAGAAAAATTTCTTGTCCTTTAGCATCCACCAGTTTCACATTTCCAACACCCTCATACTTAAGAGAATCCTTTCCAGAGCTTGTGCAGATGTAGCCAGTCACTGATTGGTCTAAGTGAGAGAAATGCTTGGAGTCAGAAATAATGTTTCTTGATGAACCTTAATCAACTACAAACGCATTCTGAAGAAACAGAGAGCTTGTATGAAATGAGCTAACTGAGGTAGTTTCATTATTTGACTCAGAAGTTGCAACATTCTTCTTCCTTGGAAAGGATGGTCTGAGATGTGGGTGCAATTTCCAGCATCTGCCCTCTGGATAACCAGATTTTGGATTATGACATTTATTGTTGCACGCTTTAACACTGTAGTTCAGAAAGAAAACTGAGTTTGTGTTCTCCTCAATCTTGCTTGTAACCAGATCTCTATTCAGAAATCTATTTTTGTGAAACATTTGAAGGTGGTCAAGCACTAGTTCCAGCGTAGTTTTCTTGTCCAAGTGCGTAATTTGTTGGACTATGGTGTCCATGCTTGAGGGAAGTTTTTCAAGGATGAGATAGGCTATAATGTTGGAATGCAGGTCAATCCCTACATCGTGTAGTTGTGATATGTAGTTTTTGGTGTCAGTGATGAAACCAGGAATGTCCAATGGGGTGAAAGGAGCTTGCAGAAATTCTTTGAATACTCTAGCACTATTTGAGGCGTGATTAGAAGCAAAATATTTGTTGATGTCTGCCCATATTTGATGCGGTTCTTTCTCATTCGCGGCGGTGATGATATTGGCCTGTATAGTGGTGTCTAGCTTGGATGTGAGTAATGTTCTAATCCTTACTTTCTCTATGTGATTGAGTCCAATTGGATTACCAGCGGAATCTTTCCTTTTCTTGGTGAGTTTGTTGAACAGATCCTCTTGCAAGTCCATCATATTTACAACACAATTGCGCCATACCAAAAAGTTTTCAGAAGTGAGCAAAGGAATTGCCTTGATGGCCATCTTGAGTATGGTTGCTGTTAAGGAATTGGTTATGTTGGTTTCTGGTGATTGATTGTAAGAAATTGAGACGTTCCAGCGCTTTGACTGTTAATTGTGCAGAACTATTTTCTTTCTTTCTCTGAAAATTAATCAAAAATATCATAACAAAAAACTGTAACATCAAGTCAGGGAGGAAGAGTCAAGAGAAGAAATGGGAAAGTTAAGAACAGGTCATACCCAAGCAGTATAAATGACCAAGATTGAAAAACTTCAACAGTGTAACTACCAAGACTTTAGAACGCAGCTCAGGAAAATATACCTGAGAGTTGTGGAGATTAGATTAGAAGGAGTTGAGAAGGAAAAGGAAAAGAGAAAAGGTGATTGCACCAATTTAGCTGAAGGTCTCTTTCATGACCTGACTTTTTCACTTCCTCTAGACTTTGATTGATGAGTTTGCGAATCAGAATGGAAGAAATTGAAAATTCAAAGTTGTGTGAGGGAAGAGAGCAGAGGAAACCCACAGGTTTTTGTCTCTTTATCTGAAATCAGGCGAGCTGGAGCTATCCAGATGAATATGCATAGTCATCCAAAAACCGCGCGTGTTAGAGTAATGGATGAGGTGAGAACGCGCGTATAAAATAAAACAATGGTAAATAAGAAAATAAAACATAAGATAAAATGAAATAAATAAAGGAAGTAAATAAAGTTGGATGAGCCAACAGAGACAACTCCAAAATGAACTTTAAAGAGATTAAGTAGAACAGAGCAGTTTTAGGATTGGTTGTTGACTGATCCGACTGAGGTACTCAGCTGAGAGAGTCAATTGATTAGTTCAGAGGAATGTTGAGTTGATCATTCCTTCAGTCTAGTCTTTGGGTTCAGGAGATTTGGTGATTGAAGGAAGCTGGCCAAGTGGTAGAGTTTGAGTCTTAAGTTGGAGGAGAGGGGATAGTTTTTTGTCTTTTATGTGTTTAGTCAAGAGGTTGCGCAAGAGTCATAGGTGACAGGTACATCTGGTACATGAGATAGGTGACAGCTGGACACAGGACAGTTGGACGGACAACAACTTGACATTCTGAGACATGAAGTACACAACACATGAGATATGAAATATATGAGAAAGAAGAAAAGAAACACAACAACAGATCTGACATTGATGAAATGGGATAAGAACATCAACATGCTGGCTCAACTCAACATCCCAAAGAGCTTAGCTCCCTACATACCTGGTAAGCCTGAGTACAGAGATAGGATTAGCTGGTTTGGTGATGGCATCTGCAAGCATGTCATGGCAGGAAATGAGTTTGAAACTGATTAGTCTTTCATTCCAGTTGTTCCTTATACTCTTAAGTTTGATTTCTATGTACTTTGCATGAGACTTGCAACCAAATTTCTTGATTTTGTCAAAGAGGCCGTTGTTGTCAACAAGGTGCATTGGAGGTCCAAGAGATGACAAACTCCAGATTTCTGTCAGAAGATGGTGAAGCCAACAGCCTTTGAGATGACTTGCTGAGAGGGCATTAAATTCTGATTTGGTGGAGGTCAATGCTATTCTCCGTTTCTTTCTGCTAGTCCAGTAGATTGGAAATCCCTTGAAGAGAGATATAAAACCGGTCTGCAAAAGTCTGGTGACTGGTTCATTTCCACAGGTTGCATTGCTGTAAGTAACAAGATGGTTTGCAACTGATTTTGATCAAAATTTGAGTTTGTAGTCGATTGTCTTCAGCAGGTATTTCCATACATGAATTACCTCCTTCCAGTGGTTAATCCCTGGACTTTTGCAGAAGCAAGCTAGGTTTGATACAGCAAAGCTGATATCTGGTCTAGCCAGGTTTGCTATGAAGTTGAGCCTACCAATTGGGGATCTTTAATTCTTTCCCAATTCTTTAAATGCTTTGATTTCATTGGGTGTTGCTGGCTTCAGTTGCAGACCCAAAGTGCATGGATTGTTAAGCCGCTTAGCGTCCAGGAGATTGAGTTCTTCAAGCCCTTTTTTGATATTATTGGGTAGTGAGAGACTGATCAAGTTTGGAGTGACTTACACCTTCATTCCGAGTAGCGTGTTGACCTTATGTGCTTAAGAGTCCTTGAATTTTGCAAGAAACCAATTCTTAAGGTCTTTGGTGTTCCCCACAACCATTAAATTATCTACATGAAAGAAGAGAGCAGTGCTTTGATCTTTGTGGAGATAGAGACATGGATTGCTGCCGCTCTCCTTGAAACCATTTTCCATGATCCACTCACTCAAGGTCTTGTACCAATTCAGTGGCGCTTTTTTCAACCCGTACAATGATTTATTCAGCTTGAGATATTTGGAGGTTTGTTTTGAGCCAGCTGGAGTTTTGATGTAAACGTCCTTGCTCAGCGGAGCATGTAAAAATGCCCCTGTGGGAGAAAACGTGTCGTAGTAGTCAACGCCAAATTGTTGGTTGAATCCTTGTACACAGACAGGAGCCTTGAGAGAGGAGTCCCTGGTGTGCAGGTCCTGTTTGAATTGAAAGGCCCAGGTGGTTTCAAGGGGATTGGTGACTTCCAACTCATTGGTATCTTCCCAAAATCCAAGTTCCTGTATTGTGTTGAGTTCTTTGTTGAAGGGAGGTACCCAGGTAGGATTTTTTAACGCTTTGTGGATGTTTGTTTGTAATTTGGAGTGGTAGTACCCGTATTGTTGGGGAGGCTTGACTTGACTTCTGTCGCGTAGATTGGGTCTAAGGGTTTTGAGAACCTTGGTATCTGAGCTGTCTGATTTGGAGCAGTCTGACTCCGTGGTGGGTTCAATGAGAGGTTTGATGTTGTCTTGGAGTTCAATGACAGTTGCGTCAGTAGTAACTTGCGTACCTTTGAGATTCTCATTCTGAGTTGGTTGATTGATTCCCTCGGCTGCTGCCTTGCTGGTGGGAAATTCAAGGTTGGTAGATGGTGGTTTATTCATAAACTTAACATGCTTTGTTTCTATGATTTTCCCGCTTCTGGATAGAATTTTATAGGAGAAGAGGCAAGGGTTGTAGGCTAGGATAATCCCGTCCTCCCCTTTTTCACTCAGTTGCAAGGGGATTTTGGCGTCTCTGAGTAAGTAGACTACTGGAGAACCTATGGGCTAGAGGTATTTTGAGGGTAGGTCAGTTTTTTGAAGCATTTTCCATGGCGTCTCCCCGCCTTTTTTGGAAGGAATTTGATTAAGAGCAAAGCAACAGCTTTGTATGACTACGTGCCAGTAGTTTCTGGGTATGGAGGTCGAACTGAAAACCAAGAGAACTGACTCCATGATTGTCCGGTTGGCTTGTTCTGCCTTCCCATTGTGCTGTGAGTGGTACGGTTTGTTGATGATGTGTTGTATAGCTTTAGACCTAAAGAGTTGTTTGAGATCTTCATTCACGAATTCACCTCCTCCGTTGGAGATGACCTTGGAGGGATATCTGAGTAATTTCTTGGCTTCATTTTCAATAACAAATTTGATTGTGTTAGAGGCAGCTTCCTTGGAGGGAAGTGGAAATGAGGAGAGTTAGCCCGACTTGTTGTCTACGATGGTAAGAGAAAATTGCATCCCCCCTTTTCTGGTTGGATTCAAGGGCCCCATCAGTTCCAGATGAAGTCGTTCAAAAAACCTCAAGGCAGGGGTTTGAGTACTGTCAAAAGGATGTCTCAAGATCTTTGCCTTGTTGCATGCTAGACATTGAAAGTTGCTAGTTAGAGTTTTACCAATTCTATGACCTAGATGTTTTTCCATGCGCTTGATGCTAGCGTGACCAAGTTTTTTGTGGAGACCAGTTATATTGGTTTGTGTTAAGTAACACTGAAGAGGCTGTTATTGGCTTGAGGTGCCAAACTTGATGAGAATTAGATTGTTCTCTATGAAGCCAGTCAGTAGCAATCTACCACTGAAGCAGAGGGAGAAAGAGGAAGGTTTGGTTTTGGTGTTGACTTGTAAGACGCAACCTTTTTTTAGAAGGGCTCCAAGAGAGATGAGGGTGAAGGTAGCTTTGGGAAACCAAGCTGCATTGTCTAAGCATATTCGTTTAGCTCTGTCCAAAATTTCTATGGTGCCAAGCCCTTTGATGGGTAGTCCTTCTCCTCTTTTTCCTGTTTTGATGGTGTCGTCTCCTGCGTCCTCTGACAGAGAGATGAAGAAATCCTTGCTTCAAAACATGTGAATTGAACATCATCTATTGAGAATGTAACGGTCTTTGGAGTCTGTTTTTTCCTTGTCTGCAGCGCAGTAGAAGCTTTATAAGTCGGATTCTTCTTGTGGTTTCTTCTTAGGTCCCTGTCTCGCTTTGTTTGGTGGGTTATCAGGTTTCAGTTCAGGAAATTTGACCCAGCAGGAGGACTGAGAGTGGGACTTCACCGCCAGGTTGTGTTTCCGTCCAGGCATCTTGGGTAATTTGACTCTCTTTGATGATTGGAGTGAAACAAGGCTTAATTAGTGTCTGACGTCTTGGGAAGTTTTGCCTGAACTTTGTTCTTGTGTTGAACCAGATGGTTGAGTACTAGGGAAACAGAGAGTTGAAATCCTAAATGCATGATTTGAGAGCAGATGGCCTTGAGTGACTTGGGCAGTTTGAATAGAATCAGGTAACTGAGAATGTGGGCCGGTAGCTCAATTGCAACTTTGTCAAGTTTTCCTAAATGGGTTCTTACTGAGGTTACAAAGCTTTTGATGTTGTTTTGGTCAAAAGCTAGATAAAGAAAATTGAAGAAGGTTCAAGCTCAATTGGCCGCTTGACTGGAGGCAAAGTGGTTCTTTGCAGCCAGCTAGATCAGCTTGGTTGAATCTTCATTTTCAGAGCTTATGATGTTGGTGTGGGTTGCTGGATCTAGTTTTGACATGATGTATCCAGCCATCTTGTCGTTGCCAGGGATTTCAGTATATGGATTGTTTGAGTTGATGAGGCCAAGGATTCCACACATTTTGAACAATCATTCCATCTTCTTTTGCCAGATTGAGTAGTTTGTCTTGGTGAGTAGTGGAGTGGATTCCATGAGGGACTTCAGTTCCAGGGCCTTGAAGTTTCTTTCTCCTCCACATCCTGGTCCAGGTGTTTCAGCAATTCAATTTGTGCTGGTTGAGCTGGGGTGATCCATTTTTGGCTTTTAACCGTGTGAAAGATTTAATGAATTAAGAAACCTAGACCATGCTGATTCATTTCAGATCAACAGAAAGGGTTAGAAGCCATGAACAAAAGATGAACAGATTACAAGACAGAAATGAATAGAAAGGAAAACAAACAGAGACTGATGGTTCTACAGGCGGAGTTATGACCTCTCAAGAGATCAAGTAGAACAGAGCAGTTTGAAGATTGGTTGTTGACTGATCTGACCGAGGTACTGATCTGAGTGAGTCAATTGATTAGTTCAGAGGAATTTTGAGTTGATCATTCCTTCAGTCTAGTCTTTGGGTTCAGGAGATTTGGCGATCAAAGTCAAGTGGGTGAAGCTGGCCAAGTGGTCAAGTTTGAGTCTTAAGTTGGAGGACAGGGGATAGTTGTTTGTCTTTAATGTGTTGAGTCGAGAGGTTGCGTAAGAGTCATAGGTGACAGGTAAATCTGGTACATGAGATAGGTGACAGCTGGAAACAGGACAGTTGGACGGACAACAACTTGACATTCTGAGACATGAAGTACGCAACACATGAGATATGAAATATATGAGAAAGAAGAAAAGAAACACAAAAATAGATCTGACATTGATGAAATGAGATAAGAACATCAAAAAAATGATGTACTTGAAGGTGGAAAGCCTTCCAGTTGGTGATAAAGTTTATTGGTAATCAATACCCTCTCTCTGCTTGAAGACCTAAGCAACGCATCTAGCTTTGAGTCTTTTTAAAAATCCATTTGTGTCAAAATTCTTGTTTAACACAAATCTAGACCCCAGAATGTTATTTCCTTTTGGAAAAGAATCCCACTTAACCACTTCAAAGACACTATTATTTTCTAGAGAATCAAATTCCTCAAAAATAGCACTCTTCCAGTTGGCTCTCTCATCAGAATTCATAGCTTGGCCAAAGCTATTTGGGTTAACCCTGTTACCCATTTCTGAACTCAACTCCAGGACTTCATTCAGCATACACTGTTCCTGAAATGTATCTTCCTCATATCCTGCGGCAGCATAATGGGACTTCCATTCCCTGGACCTATCAACTGGTACTCTAATCCTGCAACTCCTTCTAACTGGAGGTGGAGGCTCATTGGGTTCCAAATTAACAAACTCGCTTGAAGCAGGCACTGAACCCTCTAGTGGCAAGTCTGCCATCTCTTCATCTTCTGGAAACACATGTTCCTCTGTCTTTGCTTGTGAAAAATGTGCTAATTCTATTTCTTTCTGTGACTTATTCACAACAACATCTTCACTACTTTTGAGTGGAAAGGTACTTTCATCAAATTTTACATCCCTACTACGGATAACCTTTCTTTTCCCTGGACAAGAGAATCCAATAAAATTTATTTATTAAATCATAGCCTAAAAGTGCCCCTGTTCTGGCTCTAGGTTCTAATTTTCCAACCATCTCATTATGGTGGACACTATAATACACCAAGCAACCAATTTTTGTTAGGTGTGATGTTTTGTGGTACAACTTCCAAAACTGATAATGAGGACTCTTACCTTTAACACTTACAATGGTGTGCAACAGAGAGACTTTACACATCAACTCAGCCCATAAGAACTTTGGTAGACCAGATTGAGACATAATAGTTCTGACCTTGTCCAGTAAATTCCTATTTATTCTCTCAACTATTCCATTATTTTGTGGACTACTTGCCGTAGTGACCATATTAATGATACCATAATCTATCAATAACCTCTCAAACTCTTTATTCACAAATTCGCCACCTCCATCTGTGATAACCCTTTTGATCTCGGTCATTAGACCATTCTGTTCCCAGACTTTGAAGATTACAGAAAACTCCTCTGTGGTCTGATCCTTAGATCATATTGGTTTAACCCAAACATAATTAGTTGCAGTATCATCTAAATTGATGAAGTATCTTGCCCCACCAGGGACTCTGGTGTGAATGGCCCTGCAAAATCAATGGAAAATTCCTCTCTAGGAACATCAGTGCAATCTCTACTCTTTGAGGACACATTTCTAGTCTTAGCTCCCAAGGTTCAACTCTCACAGTTGCTTTCCTTTACCTTATGGCCACTTTTATTGTGAGCAACAGTGCTCAAAGGTGAGATTTTGAACAAGCTAGAACACAAAAGCTTGTTCCAAACTTGTCCACTAAGAACAGTTCTCCCATTCATATAAATACAAAACTTATCTTCTTTAAGATAAAAAATCTTGAAGCCTTTTTTCCACAACACTCCAAGGGACACAAGGTTATAAGGCAACTCTGGCACATAGAACACTTCCTCAAAAGAAATTTTGAAACCCAAGTGATTTTCAAGAATAAATTTTCCAATTCCTTTAATCTGAATTGTTCTGCCTTTCTGACCAATATTTACAACTCCATCATAATCACTCATTTTTGAAAAGAAATTTTGTTCAAAGAACATGTGATCTGTACAGCCAGAATCAATCAAAACAAGAACATCCTTCTTCAATCCTTCTAATAGCAAAGAAGCTTTAAAAGTAAATGATAAGTTCTCATCTTTGAGGTTAAGATTACTCAATTCATAATCATCAATTTCGGCCTTTTGGTTGGGACCTTCTTCCCCAAAAATCATTTCCATTGGACCATCAAACACCACCATTGCAACGTTTTCAGTAGTGAGATTGACCTCCTTGTCATTCTCTTTGGACTTCTTCCTCTTTTTTCCCTCCTTGCAATCCTTAGCATAATGCCCCTTATTCTGAAAATAACATAAGACCTTGGACAAATTGCTTTTTGCCTTCTTGCATGATTTTCCTGTCTTTCCAACAAGGGCTGTCCCAGAACCCCCCTTCATCTTGAACTGAAGATCATCCTTTTCAATCCTTTGCAGAACATCCTCCTCCCCAGGAAGAGGATCCAATTGAGAAATAATTGTGACGAAAGAATCAAACTCCTTTGGTAGCTTCTGAAGGATTAAGAGTGACAAAAAACTCAGGATCCATGTCAAGTCCTGATGACTTAAACTTTGCTATGCTAGACCTTGCCTCTGCTAAAAACTGTTTAAAATTGGAATTTTTTAACTTGAACAGTTTATTGAAAGCTATACCCTTCTGCTGAACAGAATCACCAGCATACTTGGACTTAAGCAACTTCCAAAGGATGCTGCCCATCCTTCTCTCCTCTTCCCTAAGAGTATCAGCAACCCATGTCACATGATTCTCCTCAAGATTCCTAAGGATGAGATGATAAGACTGTTTCTCCACTTCTGAACTGATCAAAGTGTCATCTGGATCCATTATTTCCCCACAACAGATGTTATCCAGCTCAATATCCATAAGGAAAGCCCAAGAATTATAGTTCTTACTGTTCAGAAAAATCTTGGTGGAGGTAAAATCAGGGATATAGGAAAACTTCTTGGAAAAGTTGAGGTCTTTGAGGTTTTCCAGAGTGAATTACAAGGGTCCGGATGGCTTGGAATTAATTATCATTTTGGTACTGATAATGTGTTATAATTATGGCCAGAAATTAGCTTAGGAAAATGAGCAGTATTTAAAGCAAAAGAAATGCTTCACACCTTGTGTCAATAATTGCTTATGGGCTCTCACAATGGGGCAATACAATGAATGATATCAGTGATGAATTCAATTGGATGATCAATGGATGATGGAAAACAACAGGGAGAAGAGCACCTTAAGTAAAAAAGATTGGCCTCTTGTTAGCCCATCATACAACAACCCAAAAGGAAAATTTTCCGCCCAAAAAGAGATCTACAGGCTCTGCAGGCCTTGTTACTTGGTTTGGGCTACATCAGCTCACATGGTATCAGTCCCTGTACCCTTACAACCAGCCTATCTCAGTTATTTGTGGTGTTTCCACCTCAATGGGGCTGAACAAGCCCCTTAGTTGTTCAAAACCCTGGCTGGGTGTCTATTAAAACCAGCCTGTTACCTCACATGCTGTCTGTTTGCCTCATGAAACCAGCCCATGGCCATACAAATGGCCAGGAGGGACCCAGGACACACCTGGATCCGGTCACAGACACACTTGGGGGGGCTGTGACCAGCAGACATGCTGTCCTCCCCCCTCTTTCTCACAGATACCTGGACGGGGCGGTCAAATCCCCCTACCAGGCGCCCTTGGCGTCAATACCACCACGGCTTTGCTACGTTAGGTGGGCTGGGGGGTGGTCAGGTCCCCTCCAGCCCGTTGCTCCTCCCCCTTGGTAAAGGGTGAGGGAAGAGCGCCCCTTTGATCCTGGGGGGGTTGGTCCATTCCCCCCCACCACTGGTCACCTCGATGCAACCAGCCTAGCCACCCCTTTTGGTGGGGGGGTGATCAAGTTCCCCCCACCATGACCGGTTGCTGGCTGCTTCAATCCAGCCAGCCCTCCCCCTCCTCCTTGCAATGGCAAGCAAGGGGAGGGGGAGGAGCTGGTGCCTCCTTCCCCGCGGACGCCGCCCAGCGCGGCAGCCACAACAGAATCAACAGCCGCGACCAGGGTTGGGGGGCTCCATTTTGAGTGCCCTGCCCCCTAAGAGGGCCTTGCGCGGGCCGCCGGGCCCCATAGACGGGCCAAAGGCAAAATAAGTGGTCTCAAGCACGCCGCAACACGGGAGGCATCCCCAACAGGGCTGCAACATGGCCTGCGGCCCCAATGGGCCTCCCCAAGCCCAAAAACTGAGTAAACCATACTTTGGCGGGCCAGCCCATCTGGCCAAGTATGTCCAAAATAAACCTTGGGCCCAATTATGCCCATAAAAGCCCATCTGGCTGTATTTGCCCATATACCTCACCAGGCCTGTTAGGGCCCGTGTACCAATGAGCCTGTTTCACGCCTTTTGAGTCCAGTTTCCCCAAATCTGTGACATCCACACAGGCCTGTATGGTTCGTGTGAGGGACCAATTGGCAGCAGAGGTCCACATTTGCATCCCATTTGAATTAAAATTATACGTGGCACAGGCGTAAGTGCATACATATTTTAACTGAACAATTAGAAAGAGAGAGACAAAAAGAGATGAAACAGGGGCAATGAAGAAAACACATATGAATGAAAAAAAGAAGATAAAATGAACCAGAAAAACAAGCATGAATAAAAGAAAAAACAATCACAGAAATAGAGCAAAGGAGGTGGTGTCCTCAGGTGAGAGGGGGAATTGCTTGAGATTGTCCTCATGCCCCTTGTTGTCAATTAAGTGAGTCATGAAGGGGATGGATATGTTAAAAACGTTGCCCGGAGGTGTTTGAGCCATCTTCCCTCCAGGAATGAGTCCAGGAGGGGGTTAAGTTTGGCCTCTGTTGAGGAGTAAGTGATTTTGCGTTGTTTGAAATTCTCCCAAGAGATGATCAAACCAAATGAGAATCCCAGACAACCAGATTGAGAATTCCTCCACATGGGATCCTCACCCCAGGATGAGTCTCTGTAGAAAACCAGATGTTTGGCAGAACCGCTGTATCTCAGGGTGAGTCTCACATCCCTGGTAGCCTTCAGGTACTGCCAAGTTCTTTCGAGTTCCTTCGAGTGAGTCAGGCCAGGTTTGTTCTGAATCCTGGCAAGGCTTGAGACCAAAAAACTGAGGTCTGCATGGGTCCAAGATTCAACATAAATCAGGAGGCCCACCCCTGAGCAGTAGTTGATATTGAGGCGTTTGAAATCATTGAAATCCTCTTCCACTGCTTGCGTGAGTTTACAATGAGGGGTTAGAGGAGTTTGAACGCCTCTTGCTTCCGCCAGGCCAAGCTCTTCCAAGCCATAAGGTATGTGCTTTGGTTTTCTAAGAAGGATTGAGTTGCTGTTCCGTTCAAACTTCAGTCCTAAGATGGTGTAAGGGGCATGGCACTGGGATTTCTTGAATTTGTCATTGAATTTTCTTTCAAAATTGAATTCTTTGCCTACAAGGATGAGATTTTCAACAAGGAATAATATGAAGGACTTTCTGTCTGTTGACTTATAAAGGCAAGGGTCACTTTTGGATTCCTCAAATCCCTTTGACTTGATCCAGCTCGTAAGAGCGTGGTACCAGTTCTTTGGGGCTTGTTTCAGTCTTTAGACACTCTTCTTGAGTCTGAGGTATTCACACTGCAGATCAGAGCCTTCAGGTGTTTTGATGATTGAAAAATTGAGAGATGAATTTCAAATTATAGGTCCAGCAGAATCTTTGACAAGGAAGAAAAAAAAGATTAAGGAAACAATACTGAGACACTCTGAGATGACAGAGAGAGAATCTTACTGGTGGGACGGGTCAGTCAGTGAGGAAATGAAAAATGGGACACAAGGGCAGGCAACAAGGAAGACAGGAGAAAGGAGGAGAACTAAGGTGAAGAGTCAAAAGAAAACATGTATGAATATGATTTGCAAAGGAAAAACTGGAAAGAAGATAGGTTGTCTCACAGCTAGACAGAACTTGAAGTTGAAAGCCATAAAATGGGACAGGGCCTTGAGGAGATGAGTTGAGGATGATTGAGGGGGAATGCTGAGAATTGAAGAAAGGAGTCAAGGGTGAGACATGATTGATGCCAAGAATTTAGAAAGGGAATCAAGGGTGAGGTGAGATTGAAGAAAAGGAGGAGAGAAGGGATGAGGAAGGATTGAGGATTGGAGAGGGAGTGAGGAACAATGGAGGAACAATGGGTGGAACGGGAGGATTGAGTGAGAGACTCGTGAGGAATTGAGAAAGACTGAGTGAGATTGGAGGAGCAGATCAAAGGGTGGAATTGTGCAAGGAGAACTATCCAGCTTTGGAGTGATGAGACCGGGAGGTTTGAGAACTCTAAGTGAGCGCAGCTTTCAACTCAACCATGATCACTTCCTCATCAATGGGAGCGTGGAGAAAGGCATCTTTAACATTGAATGGTTTGATCTTGAGATTTTCCTTTAGGGCAAGTTGCAGGATGGCCTTGAGAGATGAAATTTTGCCCGTGGGGGCAAAGTTTTCTCCAAAGTCAAGCCCATGAATCTGATTGTAGCCCTGCACGCACACTCTTGCCTTGAAAATGAGAACATTGTTGTTGCGTTTGTCTTTTATTTTTAAGACCCAAGTGGTCTTGAGTGGATTGATAGATTCAGGCCCATTGTATTCTTCCCATAACTCCAGATCCTTGCATTGGTCCGGCTATTTCTGTATTGCTTGTTTTCATTTCTCTGCATCCTCAAAGGTGATTGCCTGTAATTATTGTTTGGGCTCAAAGTAGTGGTGGAATCCGTAGCATTGTGGAGGCTTGAGGTTTGCGCAATTTTGCAGGAGTCAAGGAGGAGTGGGTTGAGTCTGAATTTTGATAACAGGTCACAGTTGTGCAGTGTGACTTTCTTTGAATGGATGATTTGAGACCTCCAATTCACTATCTTCTAGGTGGTTTGAGTCAGATGAATCCAACAGGGGTTACAGCGCCTCTCTGTATTTGGTTAAATTCCTGTCAAGAGGAGGCGCCAAGATGGAGGATTTTTCTCCAGCTGATGATGGATGGTTGTTTTGGTTGTCTGGATCTTTAATTTTGAAGCCATTTATTGAGAAATCTAGATCTAAAATTGAATCCCCAGTCTTTCCAAGGAGATCTGTTGAAGATTAATCAAACAAGAGCTGTTTGCTTGAAATGATGGAGCCTTTAGGACAGATAATTCTGTAGGAGCAGGATTCTGGATTGGATCCAATCAGCCTTTCTTCTAGACCCTTTGGATGAAATTTCTTTCCCCTGCTTCTATGATGGTTTAGGTAGATGACTGGGATCCCCAGTGGTGTTAAGTAAGGAAGGGGAAGAGAACTGCCATGGATGGTTTCCCAAGGCAATTGGTGGCTACCCTTCTGGGGAATCAGATTTAGAGGAAGACAAAGGCTTTGAGTATCTCTGACCAGTACCTCTTGGGTAGGTTGGAGGATCTAAGAGATGCACGCACACTTTTGAAAATTTTCCTATTGGCCCTTTCAGCCCTACCATTGTGCTTGGGATGGTAGGGTTTGTAAATAAGCTGTTTGCATGATATCCCTTTGAGCAAAGTGGAGAGTTTGCGGTTGGTGAATTTGGATCCTCTGTCAGAGCAGCCTTTTCAGGGGTACTAACCCAGTTTATATTTCTGTTGTTTGATAATTTCATGAGGTTATTTGAGGTGTCTTCCTTTCTGAAAAGGGGAATCCCACTTAAGTAGCCCAAGAAGTTTTCCACAATTGTTAGTATGTACTTTTTGCATCTTTTTGACTTGGGCTTGATTGGCCCAACAAGGTAAAGATTTATTTGTGGGAAGGGTTTTGAAGCAAGAGTATCCTGTGCCTTGAACAAATACTTAGTTATCTTAAATAGTGCGCAGTCCTTACAGAAGAAATCATCTTTGTCAAGCTTGAGGTCTGGTATTTCTTTCATCCTGCTGGTGGAAGCATTTGAAAGGGCAAGGTGAACTTTCCAAGTGGATTTGGTGAAGTTTTTGAGAGTGGAATTGTAGCAGTTGTTCTGTCCAATATTCTTGGGATTGTTGAAAACAAACAAATTCTTGAGAATTCTGCCTTCCATGAGACAGTGGTTTTTGGGGAAGAGTTGGAACTGTCCTTTATATGATTTCAGGTAGCAGGCCTTGCCAATCAGATTGCCAGGGCTTATAATATTGACAACTATATTGGGAAAAAAAAGGCAGTTGTTGAGAACAATGGTCTGGTGTTTCCAGGCTAGTTTGACTTTTCCTGTGCCTTTGATAGGAAGGTTGGCGTCATCTTTCCCAGTTCAGATGTGTTATCCATTGTTGGATTTGGTCAAATTGGAGAAGAACCTTTAGTTGTTGAAGAAATCCGCTGATGCCCCACTATCCATCAGTATGTTCTGGCTTGAAACTGTTTCAAATTTGATCCACTTTGTGATGAACGCGTGGTAGTGACCTGACTTGGATTTAGTCTTTTACTTCTCTCTGAATTCAGCTTGGTTTTCCCTCCCCCATTCAAGGGCTTTGTCCAGGTGAAGATGAAAACATTTTCTTTCCTGGTGGTTCTTATCTTGTTTAAGGTTATTGTAGCCTTCTACCCACCGGTTGCCTGATTGAGATTTAAATTTTTTCTTGCTCAATACAAGGGCAGTCTTGGTGAGTGAGGTCGTTTTGTCAGAGGACTCTTCTCTTAATTCATTATTGTATTGAATGAGATGGTTGCATACAAAGTTGACTCCTATGGTGTTGTCAGAATGCATCAATTGGCGCTTGAGATTGTGGAGTGCAACGGGAAATTTGAAGAGGATGAGGTATGCCAAGATCTCCTGAGGGAGGTAAATGCCAATATTTCTCTTTTTCTTAATTGAAATTTTGATTTTTTTAACAAAGTGGGTGATTTCTTCTTCTTTAAAGGATATTTGGAGCAAGTCATTGAAGATCCAGGCTCAATTGAAGGCTTCAGATGAGGAGTACTGTTCCTTTATTGCCTTCCAGATGGCTTTAGAGGAGTTGACGTTGGTGGCCGTGATGATTTTATTGTGTGTCACTGAGTTGAACTTAAAGATGAGGAGTTGGACTTCATTTTTATTCAGTTCAAAAAGTTGATTGGAGCCAGATTTGAGGGTAGCCAGCATGCCTCTGAGTCTAAGAAGTCTGTTTATCTTGTCACACAAGATGCTGTAGTTTTCCTCTGAGAGTAAGGGGATGGTTTCCAGGGCTGTTTTGAGCATTGCCTGTCAGAATTCATTGCATGAGAAGTTGCTAGGGGAATCCATTGTGGATCCCTCCGTTGGTGGTATTGGAGGTATTTTTGGCTTTTAACCATAAAATGATCTGATGATTTGAGATGAATTAAAATTGACAAGCTGAGGTAATTAAGTCAGACACACATTTGGGAAAAAGAAGAGAAAACAGAATGATGAAAGGACAAAAGAAATAAAATAGATGAAAGATGACCAACGGGACTGGCAGAGAAGCGTTAAGAGGTGGTAGACCTTGGTTGACTTGGCAGGGTGATCATGGAGAGGCTGAGAGCTTTGAGGTTGAGAAGCTGAAAGATGATTCAGACAGAGTTCACAATGATGACTGAGGAGCAACTCTCACGAGTCACAAGTTGAGATTGATGAGCCAATTGAGATTGATGCGTCAATGGTTGTAGTCTGGGAAGCATGAGGTTGAAAGAGGTCAAAAGTTGAGATATCTCAGAAGCTTGAGGTTGAGAGGAAAAATGAGAAGGAGATAGACAACAAGAGATGAAACAGAGGCAATGAAGAAACTAAAAATGAATGAAAAATAGAGGAGACAATGATCCAGAAAAACCAGCATGAAGTAAAGAAAAAAATAATCAAAGAAACTGATTAAAGGACGTGTTGTCCTCAGGTGAGAGGGTTTCTCTCTGGGAGAATGGGGATTACGTAATCTAATTCTTGCGCGCAACAAGAAGTCCAGGTGACACTTCACAAGGAGTCTAGGTGAAACTTCAACAAAATAGGTACACACCTTGAGAACTTCCCCCCAGGTATTGATATTGGGTCTCTCTGAGAACCGGTCCAATGAAGGGCCCATTCATGATTCTAATCTGAAATTTATCATTGGTCCTGGTTTCCAGTCATAATTTTAATACATAAGACTCAAAAGGTATGAACACCATATTTTCAAGCCAAAAAAAAAATTGCAAGAAGTTCTTTGTCATGGATCTTGTGATTAAGATATGCAGCAAGCAATTTGCAAGACTCAAAAACTAAAGGATGAAAGAAGGAAAAAGAGGAAGAAAACTGCAAGATTACTCCTGCAACCGCATAGTTGCTTGCATCCTTTTCTACAATAGTGCAAGCTAGCTTGTTGAAGTGAGAAATTATTGAAGAATTGGTGAATTCTTTCTTCAGAGCTTCAAATTTTAAAGCAGCTTGTTGTTTAAAAAAAATGAGGGTCTTTTTGAAGAAGGTTAGTAAGGTTTATGGTTTTCTCAAAATAATGCTCAATAAAACTCCTGTAAATATTACTGAAACCAAGCCAAACCTGAAGGGATTTGACAGAACAAGTTGGGGGCCAGTCTAATATGCACTTGAACTTGTCTGGATGCATTGATATTCCTTTCTGCAACACTATTAAACCTGGAAATTGAAGAGAAGGAGTATGGAATTTGCACTTAGAGGCTTTTGAAAACAGGTCATTCTTGCAAAGTTGCTTTAGCACCTCTTGCAAATGTGCAATGTGATCCTCAAGAGTTTATGAGTAGAATAGTATATTGTCAAGATCCACCGCAAGGTATTTTTCTACAAGGTAAGAAAAAATGTTGCTGAAAAAGTGTTGAAAAGTGGAAGGAGCGTTTCAGAGGCCAAAAGGCATGACGGTATACTCATAACTTCCAAACAGTGTTTGCATTGCAGTCAAATATTCATGACCTTTTGCAATGGGAACTAGGTTATAGGCGCCTTGAAGGTCTAACTTTGAGAAATAAGCAGCTCCATGGAAGAGAATGAGGAGGTGCAAAATAGCTGGTACTGGATTAATTTCATCAATCCAATTAGATAAATGAATACTAAGTTAGTTTTAATGTTAGGAACCAAATTTGAAAAATCTCGATCAAATAGCCAAGAAATTCCATCAGTTCTTTGGTGAGGTTTGGGATGCAATTGGAGATGGGAACTGCGGGTTTGGAGTCAATGCTAAATCACTTGGTTATGAAGAAATGGTTGTTGAATTTAAATTATTGAAAAATTGGAGAAAAATAAAGCATGCTACATTAAGATGCTTGGTGGTTCAAAGGAGGTTGAAAATACGAAACAAACACTTTATTTTTAAGAAATCAATCAAAACATTCCCTTCTCAAAATGGCTGGCTAAAGTGGAAATGGGTCAAATGATAGCAGACACATATTCCAAACCTATATGTTTCATTTCATTGGAGTCTATTATAATTATGGCCAGAAATTAGCTTAGGCAAATGAGCAGTATTTAAAGCAAAAGAAATTCTGGACAACTTGTGTCAATAATTGCTGATGGGCTCTCAAAATGGGGCAATATGTTGGATGATATTGGTGATGAATTGGATTGGATTATGAATGGATGATGGAAAACAGCAGGGGGAAGAGCTCCTTAATTACAAAAGATTGGCCTCTTTTGAGCCCATGATAAAACAAGCCAAAAGGCCAATTTCCTGCCCCAAAACAGGTCTACAGGCTCTGCAGGCCTTGTTACTTGATTTGGACTACATCAGCCCACATGGCATCAGTCCATGTACCCTTACAACCAGCTTATTCTGGTCCTTCCTGGTGTTTCAACCGTTATGGGACTGAACCAGTCCCTGTGCTTTTCAATCCCTGACCTCACATACTGGCTGTTTGCCTCATGAAACCGGCCAAAGGCAAAAACAGCGGCACTGAGCAGGCTGCAACACAGGCGGCAGCCCCAACTGGACTGCAAGACAGGTGGCGGCCCCAATTGGCCGCCCCAAGCCCAAAAACTGAGTAAACCATACTTTGGCGGGCCAGCCAGTCTGGCAAAGTATGTCCAAAATAAACCTTGGTCCCAATTATTCCCATACAAGCGCATCTGGCTGTATTTGCCCATATACCTCACCAGGCTGGTGTACCAATGGGCCTGTTTCATGCGTTTTAGGCCAGTTTCCCCAAATTGTGACATCCACACAGGCCCGTATGGTCCGTGTGAATTTCCAATGGGCCAGAAAGGCCCATATTTGCATCCCATTTGGATTACACTTATAAGTAGCACATGCATAAGTGCATACATATTTTAACACACCCCCTCAATCCAAAAGGGGTGACATCCGCATGTTGATCACAAAGCCTTGATGCTTTTCCTATCTAAATCCTTAGTCAAGATATCCTCAATCATTGCTCCAGTGGGCATGTACCTCAACACAATATCCTTGCAGTTAAAAGCATCACAAATATAGTAATAGTGAGCCTCAATATGTTTTTTTCTCAAAAGGAACACTTAGTTTTGCGCCAACGCAATGGCACTGTGGTTATCAGAATACAACAAAGCAAACCTTTTTGGATCATGTGTTAACTCCAAGACTTTTCTCAATCATTTTGCTTCCTGTGAAGCTACTAATTAAGCTCTATACTCAGCCTCTGTTGATGAAACACTTATTGCCAACACCTTCTTTGACATCCATCACACCAGATTCTTATCTAAGAAGAATCAAAAACCACTTGTTTATTCCCTAGTGTTACCATCTGCCCAACTTGCATTGGAATAAAGAACCAAATCAAAGTTTTCTTACTTTGTAAAAAGCAGTCCCAGACTGTGCCTTCCTTTAAGATACCTCATAACTCTCTTAAACACTGACCAATGCCTCATGCTTGGCTTCTCTAAGTGTTGAAACAAGACACCAATTGCAATAGCAATATTAGGCCTTTTACACTGCCCCAAATAATTAAGCAATCCAACAGCTGACCTTTAGTTGTTAAAAGATTGAAAAAAGTCCAGATAATCCTCATCTGTAGACTTCTCTAAAAAAATTTTTGACTGCATGGGAGTACCAAAATCCTTGGCATCCTCTAAGCCATATTTCTTAAGAAGAGCTGGCACGTAATGGCTCTGGTCTAACTTAATACCATTCTTGCTTTTACTGAATTTCACTCCTAGCACCTGTTGCGCCAGACCATGATCTTTTATATTGAATTCCTTTTTGAGTGTCTCCACACCTCTCTCTTTACCATTTCCAATAATGATAATTTCATTGACCCATGCAAACAAAATTGCATCCTATCTCACAAAGAGACAAGGGTTGGCCTCAGACTTCTTGAAACCAATCTGTATCACTTTCTCACTCATGGTATTCTACCACAACCTAGCTTCTTGCTTCAATCCATAAAGGGATCCACACAGCTTGAGGACATATTCCACTTTATCTTCTGAAAGTAACTTCTAACACAGATTTTCTTCATGTTCTCAGGTTTAGTCTCTACTAACCATTCACAAAAACCATCATGGATTGACATATAAAAAGTCTCCTCCTCTCCAATTTTTGCATTCAAGTATTCTGTCACAAACTCAGCTTTTCTGATGTCTTCACCCAACTCCACTGCCAGAGCAATGATGTACCTGAAGGTGGTTAGCCTTCCAGTTGGTGAGAAAGTTTCTTAGTAATCAATACCCTCTCTCTGCTTGAAGCCCTGTGCAACCCATCTAGCTTTGAATCTTTCTAAAACTCCATTTGTGTCAAACTTCTTGTTTAACACAAATCTAGACCCCACAATGGTCTTTCCTTTTGGAACAGAATCCCGCTTAACCACTTCAAAGACAGTATTATTTTCTACAGAATCAAATTCCTAAAAAATAGCACTCTTCCAGTTGGCTCTCTCATCAGAATTCATAGCTTGGCCAAAGCTATTTGGGTTAACCCTGTTACCCATTTCTGAACTCAACTCCAGGACCTCATTGAGCATACACTGTTCCTGAAATGTATCTTTCTCATATCTTGAGGCAGCATAATGGGACTTCCATTCCCCCTACCTATCAACTGGTACTCAAACCCTACCACTCCTTCTAACTGGAGGTGGAGGCTCATCAGGTTCCAAATTATTGGACTCCCCTGAAGCAGGCACTGAACCCTCTGGTGGCACGTCTGCCATCTCTTCATCTTCTGGAACCCTATGTTCTGAAGGTTTTGCTGTGCTAATTCTATTTCTAGCTGTGACTTATTGAAAAAAAACATCTTCCCTAATTTTGAGTGGAAGGGTACTTTCATCAAATTTTACATCCCTACTATGGATAACCTTTCTTGTCCCTGGACAAGAGGATCCTATAAAATTTATTTATTAAATCATAGCCTACAAGTGCCCCTTTTCTGGCTGTAGGGTCTAATTTTCCCACCATCTCATTATGGTGGACACTATAACACACCAAGCAACCAATTTTTCTTAGGTGTGATGTTTTGGGGTACAACTTTGAAAACTGACAATGAGGAATCTTACTATTAACACTTACAATGTTGTGCAACAGACAGACTGTACACATCAACTCAGCCCATAAGAAATTTGGCAGACCAGATTGAGACTTTATAGTTCTTACCTTGTCCAGTAAATTTGTATTCATTCTCTCAACTATTCCATTATTTTTTGGAGTACTTGCAGTAGTGACTATATGAATGATACCTTCTGTTTCCAGACTTTGAAGATTACAGAAACCTCCTCTGCGGTCTGATCCTAAGATCAAATTGGTTTAACCCAAAAATAATTAGTTTCAGTATCAACTAAATTGATGAAGTATCTTGCCCCACCAAGGGACTCCGGTGTGAATGGCCCTCCCAAATCAATGGAAAATTCCTCTCTAGGAAAATAAGTGCAATCTCTACTCTTTGAGGACACATTTCTAGTCTTAGCTCCCAAGTTACAACTCTCACAGTTGCTGTCCTTTACCTTATGGCCACTTCTATTGTGAGAAACAGTGCTCAAAGCTGAGATTTTGAACAAGCTTGCACACAAATACTTTTTACAAACCTGTCCCCTAAGAACAGCTCTCCCATTCATATCAATAACAAACCTATTTTTCTTTAAGATAACAAATTAGAAAACCTTTTTTCCACAACACTCCAAGGGACACAAGGTTATAAGATAATTCTGGTACATAGAACACTTTTCAAAAGAAATTTTGAAACGCAAGTGATTTTCAAGAATAAATTTTCCAATTCATTTAATCTGAATTTTTCTGCCTTTCTGACCAATATTTGAAACTCCATAATAATCACTAAGATCTGAAAATAAATTTGGTTCAAAGAACATGTGATCTGTACAGCCAGAATCAATCAAAACAAGAACATCCTCCTTCAATCCTCCTAATAGTAAAGAAGCTTTATCATTCACTTATAATTTCTCATCTTTGAGGTTAAGATTACTCACTTCATAATCAATCAAAACCATCTGTTGATCCTCATCAATTTTGGCCTTTTTGTTTGGATCTTCTTCCCCAACAACCATGTCCATTGGACCATTGAACGCCACAATTGCAACATTCTCAGTAGTGAGATTTACCTCCTTGTCATTATCTTTGGACTTCTTCCTCCACTTGGACTCCTTGCAATCCTTAGAATAATGCCCCTTATTCTGACAATTATACCATAAGACCTTGGACAAATCCTTTTTCACCTTCTGGCAAGATTTTCCAGTCTTTCCAAAAACGGCTGTTCCAGAACCCCACTTCATATTGAAGTCAAGATCATCCTTTTCAATCCTTGTCAGAACATCCTCCTCCCCAGGAAAAGGATCCAATTGAGAAATAATTTTGACTAAAGAGGTAGCTTCTGAAGGATTAAGAGTGACAAACATTCAGGATCCATGTTAAGTCCTGATGACTTGAGCTTGGCTATGCTAGACCTAGCTTCTGCAACAAAATGTTTACAATTCAAATATTGTAAATTGAACGGTTTATTGAAAGCTATACCATTCTGGTGAGCGGAATCACCAGCATTTTCAGCTTGCTAATCTGTACAGAGCAAAACTATCAAATAGTAACACAAACTATGAAAAATAAGAATACCTCAATTAACAAAGTAAGGAGTGAAAAATAAATGAATATTATTACAGGAATGGATTCCTCACCCAAAATTAGGTAGGGTCACTCCCTGACCCCACCCTTGAATTCCAAGTCCTTATATTTTTAAAATAATTAAAAAGAAAATTACTAAAAATTAAGACACCTGTATGGCACCTTTTGGCCATTCTAACATTTCACACGTATTGTCACGTAAAGGGTTTACACCTAAAATTCACTCAGAATTGAGGTGTTGTGTATATTTTAGGAGTTACACGCGGAAATGTGTTATGTCACAATTCCCGCGCGCAGCCCCGCATCATTACATAACCCTATGTACTAGTAGCAGCAGGTTCCCGCGTACTAGAGACCTGCGCGCAGCTGATTCTGCCACGCACGCAGCGGATCCTACCCCGCGTGCATCTGTACTAACTGATCCCCGCACCTGGATCAGTTGTGACTAATCTGACAACCAGGTACCGCTCAGAAGAGCTACAACCTAGTTAGGGTTGCCTAGTATATTTAAAAAACAGACATATGCATTACTAATGTTCTCAAAAGATCAAAACTTAAATAAACATAATGAAAATTAAGTTTTAAACATTTTTTAATAATAAATCAAAGATCAAGGAATACCACGTAAATCACAGATCTTGATCTTTGAAGACCACAAAACACTAAAAGAAGTGTTCATAAAAATTATTAAAAATTATCTACATGATCAGCACATAATGGACAATTAGTAAAAATCCACATCTGCACGCTTTAAAACAATATCAATAGTAAAAATGAAGGATGAGGACAGAATGATCAAATTTACGCCATAACAGATTAACAGATCCTGTGGCTAAAATAGTGCAGAAATCCAGCAGATCTAAGGAAAGCTGAATGACAGCACCAAGTGGACGTGCTAAGCTTGCCCTGACTGGCTTGCCAGCCTCAGCCAACAAGCAGAACCCTTTCTACGCGCCCTGAGAAGACCAAAATCATCCCAAAAAGGTATTTGTACAGAACTTTTTGGATCAATTATTCCAGAAGTTAATCAGTTTACCAGTAATTATTTATTATCAATCAGACAACGTGTCATTGTGGATCAAGTGCTTATATGAAGATAAGCAAGTGATTTATGACTTAGTCTGTAATAGTATTATTTACCTTTATTAATCAATCAACCATTGAAGTTTAGTCAAGCAATCTACCCCATCTGCTCTGAAACCCTTCCAATTATTCCAGGATTTTTGTGGTAAAGTGCTCAGAGTGAGTGTTACCCTTCCTGTCTAGGCCATTTGTGCTGTTAAGCCCGGCCATTAGTGGAATAAGTCCTTTCTAAGGCACCCATCTTTATTCCAAGGTTCTTAAACTGCCCAAGGAGGCCCCTTGAAGAGAGGTTGCTAGTCTGTAAAGATCCCCAGTAGTATAATACTGTGGCCCCTCTTTTATATTATATTGAAAACCATTTACTACCAACCCAATTAAACCTTGCAACTGCTCTTATTAAATCATTTATTTGAGCTTCTAAGCGTTTATTATTGGAATAATAATTATTATTATCATTCCAGCATCTTTATCAATCTCTGTAGCTAAAGGACTGAAAGGTTCCTGGTATCAGAGAGCTGACAACTGGGGGTCTGGCCAGGAAATATCCTTAAATAATTAATTTTCAATTATTTATTCCTTGGACCAGTCTATTTAATTTAAGAAATAAATAAGTTAACATACTTATAACATATATTTTTGATCATTTGTTTCTCTAGTGGATCTTAAGACCAACAGAGAATTGATCAATTATTATTGGAACCTTCTTAAAAAGAAAAAAGAAGAAAAAATCTGTAACTTTCTCCCTGTTATTATAACTCCTGAGCAACAACAGGAGAAATTGATTTATTATAAACAGCAGGTTATAAAATACAAAAAACTTGAGCTTGAAAGAATTATCAATTTCAATTCTCTATTAAGGCAACATAAGGAGTGGAAGATTCATCAAAGGAAGCTTTATATTCATACAAGGGGTTGTTCAGACGGATTTTTAAGTCTCTAAGATCATTCTTGATCAGATTAAGTTGCAGGTCCACTTTATTATTTCTCAATAAGGGACAGAATGGAGTTTTTAGTTGTGGTTACCAATCCTTCTTTGAAAGTTTGAAAAGACATAATAAAATCTTCTTGGATACCTGAAAACATATTCTCAATTGTTTGATTCTGTCTGATTCTACCTTGATTAATTGTCTCCAATAATTTTTCTGTATGTTCTTTCATATCTTCCATTCCTACAGTTTTTGTTTGGTTATTAATTAATTTGACTACAACTGAGTTTAATTTATCCATCTGGGTATAAAAACCGTTCAAATTTCCACAAAAAATTTTGAAATTATGGCGCATATCATTAGAAAAGGAAGTAATTATATTAGACGTTGGTTTGGATGCAGAATTGAAGGCTAATTGTTGTACACCTTTTACCACTTTTGAGCTAAGGATATTGATTGATCTCAATCCTTCTTTCCCTTTGGCTTTCAATGGGAAGAAGATCTTGTCTTTCCTGATCCTTTGCCTTTCAGTTGGGCTAATTGATCCCAAGGATTCCACTTTTCTATGTATGATTCTACCTCTTTCCTTGGAATAATTTTCTGAAGAGCTATATGGGTAGCTTTTGCCTGGGAGATTATCTTTTTCATAGATACCATGTCCTCTTAGGCTTGGGCTTCTTTGAACTCTTCCCAATATTTCACATGCTCTCTGACTAAGTCTTTGATCCTGGCTTCCTTGGCCAGATAGTGCTGGGGTGGCTGCAGGGAATGTTCTTGTAATGGAGGGGGGCTTAATTTTACTACCTTCTCCGGCTCTAGGTTGGGGGAGGGCATAAGTACTTGGGGCTGTTCCTTGTCCATCAGCATTTGATTCACAGGTCTCAGTCCCCTCATGGTTGTCATAATTGGTTGTCTCACAGTTACTGAGGGCTCCTTGCAAAGATCCATAGGAGGTAACTCTCCCTGAGGCTCTGGTGTTACCTCTATTCATATTTGAATAAAATGTTTATAAGTATTATTCTTTCTACAGAAAAAATCCATAAAAACAAGTTTTATTTAAAACTCACTTGATTTGATATTCAAAGGTACCAAGACTTTATTGGGATTAAATTGGTCCTTAGTAGGTAATCCTACAGGGTCTTGGTGTGTCCCAATGAGGTCTTCATCCGTCCAATCAATAATTTCAGGGAGTCCAGAGATATATGGGACTTCTTGATCAAATAAATCAGTTACATTGGTTGGTGTTTCTGGTATAGGAGGGTTCACTGATTTTAAAAGTTTATTTTATTGGTCAATAAAATATATTAATATTATTTTAATAAAAATAATATGGTAATACAAGTTTTATACATACTTTTATATTTCAAAAATTAATTTTTAAGGTATTTCTTCCAAGCTTTATGTTTCCTTATAAGGACCTGGAAGTTGATACGCCTCTCAAGATCTTTTTGTTCAAGGAGTTTATATGAGTGTTTACGGGCAGAAGAGATATTCAGTTTCTCAGCTTGAGTTGAAGCTTCCCAACCAGTAGGTTTATAATTTTTAATATATTCTTCTTTTCTTATCTTTAAAAGATTTAAATAATAGATCATTAATTTTGAATTGATTTTTAAATCCACTGCAAAAGAATTTAATGATGAATCATGGTTAAAAAGTCAGATAAATTTATCTTTGATTTAATTTTACGTGAAATGTCTGGTGCAAGGTATTAAATATGGTGAAATGGAATATTTCCCGCCCAGACCCCCCATTGTCAGCCTTCTGGATACCAAGACCCTTGCTATCTTTTAGCTACCAGAGGAGATAGAATAAAAAATAAATATATTATTTAATAAATGCAGAAAAAATCCATACAATCTTTGGATTAAGCTTATTGCAAGGTTAATTGGTTTGGTTATGGTTTATTTTTATAAATCAATATAGATAAATTGATTTGCAAACATTTTTATAGAGGGACCACAATTATATTGGGAACTTTAACACCTCTCTTCAGGGATTTCAGTATTAAAACACATAGGCCTGGGTACTTTTGGCCCTTTATTTTAAAGGATATTTTGCCCAAAGATAATATGTAAATAAAATACACATTGGGGTGGCAGGGCCTTGTTCTTAATCTGCCACAACAGAGAAAGGATAAGAAAACTCAATTGTATATTATTAAATCCTTTGTGTATCTGTTTGAGACGTTCACTAAAGGTTTAAACCTGTATACTGGGGTTATAAGGTTGTTCAGCAGTTTTAATTGATAAAAAAGAGGTTGAGGACAGATATTATTGATCAGAATTAGCCATAAATCACTTAATTATCTCTTATAAGTAATTTATTAACTTGGAAAGGTGTCTGGATATAAATATAACTGGGTCTCTTCCCATCAATATTCTCAAAAGAGATCTTTTTTTATAGCTTTTGGAGTCCCAATACTATCCTTCTGAGGGGTACAGGGACTCAAAGGGACGGAAACTAAGGCTAGCAGGGTAACCAGTGGTAGCCTGTTACGTGTTTTTGGTTCTATAGCACGGTTAGCATCTAATTCCTCAGGGTATGGGTATTATTCTACTTTATAATAGATATGAGGACATGTGAATGACAATAATCCGTTCTATTTATGTATTATTTCATTAATTATCCTTAGTAAATGTTCCCAGTAATTTTATAATTATTTAAATTGACATTTCTACAGACATCCTGATGTCAGGCGAGTTCTCATTATGTATTAAATAACTGGATTAAAGTCATGATATTAATTTTACTCCTTATTTTTTCGTTCCAGTTGATTTAATAAGATAATTACTTTCAAATATAATTCATGGGAATTCATGTAATATTTTTACATCATTAGTTTTCTTAGTATGTCACAAAGATATTTATGTCTAGAAATTGTCATAAAATTATTTTATTATTTTTAACATTCTAGGTACTTTGAATTATATTTAATAAAAAATATGTATAAGGGTTATTGACGTATTTTTGTATAATATTATGTACTTTTAGACTATCTACTATTCACAGAAACATTTATTACATACTTAAAATGTTCCTGTGTGCCTTGAAGCATTTTTACGCGGTACCTAAGCCTCTCAGGCCGCCTGTCACTCTGTCAACCCGTAGTCCCGCGGCTGCGTACTTGTCAGAGGCACGGGGCTACGTACACAAGCTTGACGGAGTGACAGGGTTGTTTCTCAGCGGCGCGCGGGTGCATTGGCTGCCGGGGCTGCGTGCGGGAATTGTGACAAAATACATTTCCGTCCGTAACTCCTAAAATATACACAACACCTCAATTCTGACTGAATTTTAGGTGTGAAACCTAGGCGTGGAAATATGTGTGAAATATTTAATTGACCAAAAGCTCAATAGTGGAGCTGTGGTATTTTGGTCTTTCTTTCCTTAATTATTTAAAAATATAAGGAGTTGAATTTCAAGGATGGGGTCAGTGAGTGACCCTACCTCATCTTGGGTGGAAAATCCATTTCTGTAATAATATTCATGGTTTTCCTACTCCTTCTTAGGTTAATTATATTATTATGATTTTTATGTTATTTTTGTTACTTTTTGAAGCTTGCTCTGCAAGAGTAGCAAGCTGAAATTCCCCCATTTCAAGATATGGCCATATCTGAAAAAAAATCTGGAGGATGTTGGGAGAAAATTAACTTCATGTGTGTTTCAGTTCCTTTTGGTGGCCCTGTAGTTTCTGAGATTTATTGGTTGATCAGGCATGTTATTTTCTGGTAACCATTCATGTTTGTCTGATGAATGTACCTCAAACTTTATCCATTGTTCTCTGGAAGTGTGATGGGGCATTCTTTATACCAAAGGGCATCCTAAGATATTCATGTATTCCCAAATGAAAGATTATTCTGATAAACTGCCTGCTTTCAGGGCTTATTGGTATCTGTTGGAAACCTTTAAGCATATCCATAGTAGTGATTTACTTGGCTTTGGACAAGTTATTCAGAGCATGATCAATGTGGGGTAAAGGATAATAATCTGCCTGAGTATAATTATTGAGAATTCTGAAGTCTCCTACCATTCTTGACTTGTCATTATACCAAGCTATGATTACAGGTTTGGTCACATCTACCTTTTCATTATGCCATACTTTCCTTAATACTTGCAAGTCTATCAGTTCTTGGATATGTCCCCCAAGAGCTTTTCTAGACTTAGGACTAGAATTATAGGCTGGCCTTCTTAAGTTTGGAGGATAAGGAGGCTTAATGGTAAATTTCAATACCATATCATGTCCTTTAATATCACCAATGGGATGATCTTTAGTACAAAAAGCATTTTGGTTCTCAAAGAAGACTGTTAATATATCTTTCTTTGGTTCCTCATTAAGTTTCCTATTCAGAGCTGCTTGAGAGAAATATTCTCAGTTGAAGTCTTCTAAATGATTTTGATAAGTAGAGGAGGGGAAGTTAGACTGAATGGTTCATATCTGAACTTCTTGTCCCAATTACCACCCACTGTCAATTATCTCCCTTTACTCTGGAACACATCTATATCATGTAGACATAAGGCATCATTAACCAGTATCAGGTAGTCACATAGTCCGTTGAGCAATAATAAAAATTCCACTTGTATCCTCAAAGATCTTTTAGTATGAGGTAGTATTATAGGAGCAGTTCATACTCCAATAGAATTCATGGTAGAGTTGCAAGAGCTGAACCTGGATTTTGGGACAGGCAGAAGGTGTTCTTTCCAATTGCGATCCCATTTGTTTAAGAATTCGGCACAGACACATGAGAAAAAAGCTCCACTATCCAGTAATTACTTCATAGGTCTGTCTTTATATAATCCTTTTGCATAAAAAGTTTGACCAGTGGTATAATTTTTCCCACTCATACGTTTAACTGTCAATGTTTTGCCATCCGTAATATTTCTAGGAATTATGGTACAATCCCATTGTTGGGGCAAGCTAGAATCCCCATGGATCTTATTGATTTCTACAGAAGTGCCTATATCTCCTTCTATAACATTAACAGGGTTGGTGAGGATCAATTCACATTCAGAAAGAGCTCCTTCATTATCAGCTATATCTTCATACTTCTTATTCCCTTCAACCTCCTTCTCTCCTTCCAAGACTGCTATCTTTCTTTTTGGTAATGGGAATTCTTGTCTCATGTGCCCAGTCTTGTTGCAATTCCAACAATTCCAAGGCATCCTCTCTTTATCCCTATTCTCATTAGGTTTCTTATTATCAGAGGTATTCATCAGAGGAAGTTATTCTCTGGTTTTGTTAATGTTGTAGTTCTCTTTGAGTCTAGGAGGGACTTTCTTGTCTAACCCATTCATGTCTATTCCTTCTTCTAGCACATTGATTAGAGTGGGAAAGTCAGCATCCATACTCATCCTACATCTTACACTATGGTTAAGGTTTCCAGGACACAGTTTGATGAGTCATTCATTTACTTCCTCTTTATCAGAATCTGGAAAAAAGCAATCCAACCTTTTCTTCTGTTCCAAGAACCATTTGTGAGGTTTATCCTTGGAGAAGTCAAATGAGGAATTTTCAAAATTATTCATCATTTTTCTTTTCCACATTCTAGAACCAAATTTTTCTTTAATCAGAAGTTTCCAAGAATTCCTTGGTAAGGATCCGAATTTACTTGTTCAAATAGTCTTGGAAGCCTGACTACAGCTATAGCTTCTGGTAGGTCATAAGAGTTAATAGTTTAGTCAATAAATTTAATAAAATTTATATGATTTTATTCTCCTTTACCAGAGAACTTGGGCCATTCAGAAATAGGGGGTAACATTTATAGGGCTGGCTCCATCTCAGGGGCCTAAAGGTGTCACTCCTATGCATTCCTATAAGGGTGGTGCATAAGGAGTAGTGGTTTGTCTGGGAGGTTTTGGTTCCTCTGTGGTACTCCCCAAGGGGTTGGTCAGACGTACTTTAAGTCTCTAAGATCATTTTTGATCAGATTAAGTTTCAGGTCCACTTTTTTATTAAGCACATCCAGTTTTTCACTAAGGGATAGAATGGAGCTTTTAGTAGTGGTTACCAATTCTTCTTTTAAGGTTTGGAAAGACATTATAAAATCTTCTTGGATTCCTGATAACATATTCTCAATTTTTTGAGTCTGTCTGATCCTACCTTGATTAATTGTCTCCAGTAACTGTTTTAGGTGTTCTTTTATTTCTTCCATTCCTACGTTCTTTTTTTGGTTCTTGATCAATTTGGCTACTACTGAGGTTAATTTATCCATTTGGGTATAAAAACCATCCAAATTTTCACAAACAATTTTGAAATTATGACGCATATCATCAGAAAACGAAGTGATTACATGAGAGGTTTTTTTGGGCTCAGAATTAGCAGCTAATTGTTGTAAAACCTTTTTCCATTTTTGAGCTAGGGATATTATCTGATCCCAATCTTTGTTTCCCTTTGGCTTTGGATGGGAAGAGGATCTCTTCTTTCCTGATCCTTTGCCTTTCAGTTGGGCTAATTGATCCCAAGGATTCCATTTTTCTACATAGGATTCTACCTCTTTCCTTGGAATCATTGTATGAAGAGCTATATGGGTAGCTTTTGCCTGGGAGATTATCTTCATCATAGACACCATGTCCTCCTTGGCTTGGGCTTCTTTGAACTCTTCCCAATATTTCAGGTTCTCTTTGACTAAGTCTTTGATCCTGGCTTCCTTGGCCAGATTCTGCTGGGGTGGCTGAAGGTAATCTTCTTGTAAAGGAGGGTGGCTTGATTCTACTACCTTCTCCAGCTCTAGGTTGGGGGAGGGCAGAAGTAATTGGTGCTGCTCCTTTTCCATCAAAATTTGATTCAAGGGTTCCAGTCCCTTCGTGGTTGTCCTTATTGGTGGTCTCATGGTTACTGGGAGCTGTTGGCAAAGATACATAAAAGGGAATTCTCCCTGAGGCTCTTTTTTTATGTCTATTCATTGTTTAAAAAAAACTTTATAAGTATTTTACAGAAAAAATTGGTAAAAATAAGTTTTATTCAAAACATACTTAAGTTGGTGTTCAAAGGTACCAAGTCTTTATTGGGATTGAATTGATCCTTAGTAGGTAATCCTACGGGGTCTTGGTGTGTTCAAATGAGGTCTTCACTTGCCCAATCAATATTTTCAGGGCATCCAGAGATTTCTGGGATTTCTTGATCCAATAAATCAATTTCAGTGGCTTTGCTTTCTGGTAAAGGAGGGTTCACTGATGTAAAAAAGTTTTATTTTATTGTTCAATAAAATATATTAATAGTATTTTTAAAAAATAATACGTTAATAAAAGTTGTATACTTACTTTTATATTTCAAAAATTAATTAATACGGTATTTCTTCCAAGCTTAGGGCCTGAAAGTTGATACGCCTCAAAAGATCTTCTTGTTCAAGGAGTTTATCTAAGTGTTTATGTGCAGAAGAGATATTTGATTTCTCACCTTGAGTTAAAGCTTTCCAACCCGTAGGTTTATAATTTTTAATATATTCTTCTTTTCTTATCTTTAAAAGATTTAAATAATAAATAATTAATTCTTCATTGGTTTAAAAATACACTTCAAACGAATTTAATGATAAATCACGGTTGCAAAGTCAGGTAAATTTCTCTTTGATTTATTTTTACATGAAATGTCAAGGTATGAAATATAATAAAATGGAATATTTCCTGGCCAGACCCCCAATTTTCAGCCTCCTGGATTCCAAGACCCTTGCCATCCTATAGCTACCAGATGTAATAGAATCAATAATAAATATATTATCCAATAAATTCAGCAAAAATACGTAAAATATTTGGATTAAGCTTATTGCAAGTTTAAGTGGTTTGGTTATGGTTTATTGTTTTAAATAAATATGAATAAATTAATTATTTAATATTTTTATAAGGGGGCCATGATTATATTGGGGATCTTTAACACCTTTCTTCAGGGATTTCAGTATGAAAAAATGTAGTCCTGTTTACTTTGGGCTATTTAGTTCAAAAAATATTTTTCCCAAAGATAATATGTATATAAAATACACGGTGGAGTGGCAGGGCCTTGTAACTAATCTGCCACGTGGCGACAGAGAAAGGATAATAAAATTCACTGGTATATTATTAAATCCTTTGGGTATCTTTTTGGGATGTGCACTGATGGGTCAAACCTGTTCACTGGGGTTATAAGGTTTTTCAGAAGTTTTAATTGATAAAAAAGAGGTTGCGGACGGACATTATTGATCAGACTTAGCCATAAATCACTTACTTATCTCTTATAAGTACTCGATTACCTTGGCACCTTTTCTGTATATAAATATAAATGGGTCTCTGCCCATCAATATCCTCAAAAGAGCTCTTTATTTATAGCTTTTGGAGTCCCAATACTATCATTCAGAGGGGTACAGGGGCTCAAAGGGACGGACACTAAGGCTAGCGGGGTAACCAGTGGTAGTTTGTTACGTGTTGTTGGTGCTATAGCACGGGCAGCATCTAAATCCTCAGGGTATGGGTATTATTCTGATTTATAATAGATATTAGGACGTGTGAATGACACTAATCTGTCCTATTTATGTATCTATTAAATTAATTATCCTTAGTAAATTTTCCCAGTAATTTAATAATTATTTAAATAGACATTTCTACGGAAATCTTGATGTCAGGTGAGTTCTCATTCTGTATTGAATAACTCAATTAAATTCATGATATTGATTTTACTCCTTATTTTTGAGTTCCAGTTTATTTACTAAAACAATTGTTTAAAAATATAATACATGGGAATTCATGTAATATTTTTATTTCATTAGTTTCCTTAGTATGTCAGAAAGATATTGATGATTAGAAATTTTCATAAAATTATATCAAAGTATTTTAATATATTTTTAGAAGTTGTAATTGTCTTATTTTTGAAATTCTTGGTACTTTGAATTATATTTAAGAAAAAATACGTATAAGGGTTATTTTAGTATTTTTATATAATATTATGTACTTTTAGACTATCTACTATCCACAAGAGCATTTATTACATATGTAGAATGTTCCCGTGTTGGTTGTAGCATGTTTACGCAGTACCTAAGCCTCTCAGGCCTCCTGTCACTTTGCCAACCTGTAGTCCCGCGGCTGTGTACTTTGCAGAGGCCCGGGGCTGCGTACACAACCTTGACTGAGTAAAAGGGCGGTTTCTCAGCCGCGCACGGGTGCATTGGCTGCCACAGATGAGTGTGGAAATTTTGACAAAACACATTTCCGTCCGTAACTCCTAAAATATACAAAACACCTCAATTCTGACTAACTTTTAGGTCTGAAACCTATACGTGACAACATGTGTGAAATATTGAATTGACCAAAAGCTCAATAGTGAGCCATGGTATATTGGTCTTTCTTTCCTTAATTATTTAAAACTATAAGGAGTTGGATTTCAAGGGTGGGTTCAGTGAGTGACCCTAGCTAATTTTGGGTGGAGAATCCATTTAATTTGTGGTTTTCCTACTTCTTCTTAGGTTAATAATAATATTATTATTATTATGTTATTTTTTTTGCTTTTTGCACCTTGCTCTGCAATAGTAGCAAGCTGAAAGGCTTGGTGTGCTCCAAAATATATTCTATCAGTTGCCAGAGAACTGTCCGCATTTTTGGGGGTGCATTTCTGGCTGGACAAGCGTCTCAAAAATTCTGACAGCCCTGGGAAAAAACCAGACATGCATGGTTCAAATCTGCTTTAAAGGATTTTTTATGACCGGTCACCTGTATCAGGCTTCCTTTCCAGGGTTTTCTCAAAATGGAAAGGAGCCAGGGAACTGGTTTAACTCCATCCAAGAACTGCCATTGCCTTGACTCTATCAACCATTTGGTGCCAGTCTCTTCAAAAAATTTTGTCTGCCAAAATTAAAATGTGTAAAATTCATGGTTGAAAATAAGACAGAAAAAAGAAAAAGCTGGAAATTTCATTTGGAATGACTGAAAAGTTTCAATTACATTGGGGAAAAAAAAGAAGGAAAAACACAAAAAAAAGAGGACAAAAAAAAGGACAATAATTCCAAAAAAGAGGACAAAATTGATCAAAAATGTGGACAGTTTCCTGGCCACTGATAGTATATTTTTTTGGTTATTTTTTTTCTCATGGTTTTCTATCTTCTCTTGCTTGAGGGAAAAATTGGATGATGTGGAGGCAAAGTCCATGAATGGTAGCTACTGGGCAACCCACCCAGCTAAGCAGTGTTCCAGAATGGATTTTTATGTTAGGTGGCCAGCATACCACATGCAAATGCATTATGCCCATGTCCTTGTGAAGTGCTCCTAAATGAATTTTCACCCTAGTTTTCAGCCTCCTGGATGCCAAGACCCTTGCTATCCTTTAGCTACCAGAGGTGATAGAGTAAATAATAAATATATTATTTAATAAATGCAGCAAAAATCTGTAGAATACTTGGATTAAGCTTATTGCAAGGTTAAATGGTTTGGTTATTGTTTATTGTTTCAAATCAAATTTGATTATTAAATATTTATAGAGGGGCCACAATTATATTGGGGATCTTTAACACCTCTCTTCAGGGAATTCAGTATGAAAACACATAGTCCTGGTTACTTTGGGTTCTTTAGTTTAAAGATTATTATACCCAAAGATAATATTTATATAAAATACACAATGGAGTGGTAGGGCCTTGTAGCCAAGCTAACACTACAGAGAAAGGATAATAAGACTCACTGGTATATTTCTAAATCCTTTGGGTATCTGTTTGGGACGTGTACTGATGGGTTATACCTGTATACTGGGGTTATAAGGTTGTTCAGCAGTTTTATTTCATAAAAAGAGGTTTGAACACGGATATTAATGATCAGAAATTGCCATAAATCACTTACTTATCTTCTTATAAGTATTCAATTACCTTGGCATGGCATCTGGATATGAATATTACTGGGTCTCTGCCCATCACCATGTTATAATTATGGCCAGCAATTAGCTTAGGCAAATGAGCAGTATTTAAAGCAAAAGAAATGCTGGACACTGTGTGTCAATAATGGCTAATGGGGCTCTCACAATGGGGCAATATGTTGGATGAATTCGATTGGATGATGAATGAATGATGGAAAACAGCAGGGAGAAGAGCTCCTTAAGTACAAAAGATTGGCCTATTGTGAACCCATGATACAACAAGCCAAAAGGCAAATTTTCCGCCCCAAAAGAGCTCTACAGGCTCTACAAGCCTTGTTACTTGGTTTGGACTACATCAGCCCACATGGCATCAGTCCCTGAACCCTTACGACCTGCCTATTCCGGTCCATTCTGGTGTTTCCACCGTTACGGGGCTGAACCAGCCCCTTTGCTGTTCAATCCCCTGGACCGGTTGTCTGTTACAACCGGTCCTGATGACCTCATTGTCATACTTACGGGCTGGTTGCCTCATGCATCCAGCCCCTGGCCCCTCAAATGGGCCAGGTGGGACCCAGGACTCACCTGGGTCCGGTTTCAACCTCACTAGGGGGGGGTGTAACCGGCGGACATGCCGCCCCCCCCCCTTCTTCTCTCAAATCCCTGGTGGGGGCGGTCAAATCCCCTCACCAGGGGCCCTGGGGGTCGATACCCCCAGGGCGTCGTCATTAGGAAAAGGACTGGGCTGGGGGTGATCAGGTCCCCTCAGCCCGACGCTCCTCCCCCTCGGTAAAGGGGGGGGGGAGAGCGCCCCTCGCTCCCTCTGCATCGCTTCGCTAGGTGGGAGGGTGATCAAATCCCCCCCACCTGCCGGTCGCTACTACCGCGGCCGGCGCCGCCACCTCCCTGGGCAAGGGGGTGGTCAGGTCCCCCCTGCCCTGACCGACCGCGATGTCGCGGCCGGTCGCTGGCTGGTTCAACCCAGCCAGCCCGCCCCCATCCCCCTCGCAACGGCGAGCGAGGGGAGGGGGAGCGAGCCGGGGCCGCGAGCCCCGGCTCCGCGGCGCTGGTCGCCGGGCGCGACCAGCCGGGCCCGCGCGGCATCGCACCGCGCGGGGTCCCTCGGCCGCGCAACAGCCCCGCGCGGGCCGTCGGGCCCCGCGTGGGCTGTGCCGAGGAACACAGGCGGCCCCGAACGGGCCGCGGCGCGGGCAGCGGCCCCGGGTGGGCCGCGACACTGGCGGCGGCCCCAATGGGCCGCCCCAAGCCCGAAAACTGAGAAAAACATACTTTGGCGGGCCAGCCCGTCTGGCCAAGTATGTCCAAAATAAACCTTGGGCCCAATTATGCCCATACAAGCCCATCTGGCTGTATCTGCCCATATACCCCACCGGGCCCGTTAGGGCCCGTGTACCAATAGGCCTATTTCACGCATTTTGAGGCCAGTTTCCCCAAATCCGTGACATCCACATGGGCCCGTATGGTCCGTGTGTGTGTCCAATGGGCCTTAGAGGCCCATTTGTGCATCCCATTTGGATTACACTTATACGTAGCACCCGCGTAAGTGTGTACGTATTTTAACACACCCCCTTAATCCAAAAGGGGTGACATCCGCATATTAGTCACAAAGCCTTGATGCTTGTTTCTGTCTAATGCCTTAGTCAAGATATCCGCAATCATTGCTCCAGTGGGCATGTACCTCAACACAATCTCTTTGCAGTTAACTGCATCGCGAATATAGTTATAGTGGACATCAATATGTTTTGTTCTTGAATGGAACACTTGGTTTTGCGCCAACGCAATGGCACTCTGGTTATCGGAATACAACAATGCAAACCCTTGTGGTTTATGTGTGTCCTCTAAGACTTTTCTCAACCATTTTGCTTCCTGTGAAGCTGCTAAGTAAGCTCTATACTCAGCCTCTGTTGATGAAAGACTTATTGCCGACACCTTCTTGGACATCCATGACACCAGATTCTTACCTAAAAAGAATACAAAACCACTTGTTGATTCCCTAGTGTTACCATCTGCCCAACTTGCATCGGAATAACCAACCAAATCAAAGTTTGCTGACTTTGTAAACAACAGTCCCAGACTGTGTGTTCCTTTAAGATACCTCATAACTCTTTTAAACGCTGACCAATGCCTCATGCTTGGCTTCTCTAAGTGTTGCGACAAGACCCCAATTGCAAACGCAATATCGGGCCTTGTACACTGCCCCAAATAATTAAGCGATCCGACAGCTGACCTGTAGTCATTCCCTGATTGAACAAACTCCAGATACTCCTCATCTGTAGACTTCTCTAAACGAATGTTTGACTGCATAGGAGTACCAAACTCCTTTGCATCCTCTAAGCCGTATTGCTTAAGAAGAGCTGCCACATAATGGTTCTGGTCTAACTTAATAACATTCTTGCTCTTGCTGACTTTCATTCCAAGCACCTGTTGCGCCAGACCAAGATCTTTTATCTTGAATTCCTTTTTGAGTGTCTCCATGACTCTCTCTTTACCATCACCAATAATGATAATGTCATCGACCCATACAAACAAAATTGCATCCTTCCTCACAAAAAGGCAAGGATCGGCCTCAGACGTCTTAAAACCAATCTCTATCAGTTTCTCACTCATGGTGTTATACCATGACCTAGCTGCTTGCTTCAATCCATACAGGGATCTACACAGCTTGAGGACATATTCCCCTTTATCTGCCGAAAGAAAAGTTCTAACACAGATTTTCTTCATGGTTTCTGGTTTAGTCTCTACTAACCATTCACGAAAACCATCAGGAATCGACATATAAACAGTCTCCTCCTCTCCAAGTTTTGCATTCAAGTATGCTGTTACAAAATCAGCTTGTCTGATTTCTTCACCCAACTCCACTGCCAGAGCAATGATGTACCTGAAGGTGGACAGCCTTCCAGTTGGTGAGAAAGTTTCTTGGTAATCAATACCCTCTCTCTGCTTGAAGCCCTGTGCAACACATCTAGCCTTGAACCTTTTCAAAACTCCGTTTGTGTCAAACTTCTTGTTTAACACCAATCGAGACCCCACAATGGTCTTTCCTTTTGGAACAGAATCCCGCTTAACCACTTCAAAGACACTATTATTCTCTAGAGAATCAAATTCCTCAAAAATAGCACTCTTCCAGTTGGCTCTCTCATCAGAATTCATAGCTTGGCCAAAGCTATTTGGGTTAACCCTGTTACCCATTTCTGAACTCAACTCCAGGACTTCATTGAGCATACACTGTTCCTGAAATGTATCTTCCTCATATCCTGCGGCAGCATAATGGGATCTCCACTCCCCGTACCTGTCAACCGGTACTCTAACCCTACCACTCCTTCTAACCGGAGGTGGAGGCTCATCAGGTTCTGATTCCACAGAATCACCTGAAGCGGGTACTGAACCCTCTTGTGGCACGTCTGCCACCTCTTCATCTTCTGGAACCACATGTTCCACAGCTTTTGCTGGTGAAATAGGTGCTAATTCTATTTCTTGTTGTGGCTTAATCACAACAACATCTTCACTCCTTTTGAGTGGAAAGGTACTTTCGTCGAATTTTACATCCCTGCTACGGATAACCTTTCTTGTACCTGGACAATAGATCCTATAAGATTTACTTATTAAATCATAGCCTACAAGTGCCCCTGTTCTGGCTCTAGGGTCTAATTTTCCGACCATTTCATTATGGTGGACACTATAATACACCAAGCAACCAATTGTTCTTAGGTGTGATGTTTTGGGGTACAACTTCCAAAACTGATAATGGGGACACTTCCCATTAACACTTACAATGTTGTGCAACAGACACACCGTGCACATCAACTCAGCCCATAAGAACTTTGGCAGACCAGATTGAGACATAATAGTTCTGACTTTGTCCAGTAAAGTCCTATTCATTCTCTCAACTATTCCATTATTTTGTGGAGTACTTGCAGTAGTGACTATATGAATGATACCATAATCTTTCAACAGCCTCCCAAATTCTTTACTCACGAATTCACCCCCTCCATCGGTAATAACCCTCTTGATCTCCTTCATCAGACCATTCTGTTTCCAGACTTTGAAGATTACAGAAACCTCCTCTGTGGTCTGATCCTTAGATTGAATCGGTTTAACCCAAACATAATTAGTTGCAGTATCAACTAAATTGATGAAGTATCTTGCCCCACCAAGGGACTCTGGAGTGAATGGCCCTGCCAAATCAATGGAAAATTCCTCTCTAGGAACATCTGTGTGATCTCTACTCTTAGAGAACACATTTCTAGTCTTGGCCCCCAAGGTACAACTCTCACAGTTGCTGTCCTTTACCTTATGGCCACTTCTATTGTGAGAAACAGTGCTCAGAGCTGAGAATTTGAACAAGCTTGCACACAGAAGCTTATTCCGAACTTGTCCACTAAGAACAGTTCTCCCATTCATATCAATAACAAACCTATCTCCTTTAAGATAACGAATTTGGAAACCTTTTTTCCATAACACCCCAAGAGACACAAGGTTGTAAGGCAACTCTGGTACATAGAACACTTTATCAAAAGTAATTTGGAAACCCAGTTGATTTGCAAGAATAACTTTTCCAATTCCTTTAATCTGAATTGTTCTGCCTTTCTGACCAATATTTACAACCCCATCATAATCACTAAGATTTGAAAATAAATTTGGTTCAAAAAACATGTGATCTGTACAACCAGAATCGATCAAAACAAGAACATCCTCCTTCAATCCTCCTAGTAGGAAAGAAGCTTTATCAGTCACTGATAAGTTCTTATCTTTGAGGTTAAGATTACTCACTTCATAATCAATCAAGTCCATTTCTTGATCCTCATCGATTTTGGCCTTCTTGTTGGGACCTTCTTCCACAACAGCCTCTTCAATTGGAGCATCCAACGCCACCATTGCAACGTTTTCAGTTGTGAGATTGACCTCCTTGTCATCCCCTTTGGACTTCTTCCTTTTCTTGGCCTCCTTGCAGTCCTTAGCATAGTGACCCTTATTCTGACAATTGTAACATAAGACCTTGGACAAATCCTTTTTCGCCTTCTTGCGAGATTTTCCAGTCTTTCCAACTAGGGCTGTTCCAGAACCCCCCTTCATCTTGAATTGAAGGTCATCCTTTTCAATCCTTTTAAGCACATCCTCCTCCCCAGGAAGAGGATCCAATTGAGAAATGATTCTGACTAAGGAATCAAACTCTTTTGGCAGCTTTTGAAGGATTAAGAGTGACAAACACTCTGGATCCATGTTAAGTCCAGATGACTTGAACTTGGCTATACTAGACCTAGCCTCTGCCACAAACTGTTTACAATTCGAATATTGTAACTTGAACAGTTTATTAAAGGCTATACCCTTCTGGTGAACAGAATCACCAGCATACTTGGACTTAAGCAGCTTCCAAAGGATGCTGCCCCTCCTCCTCTCATCTTCCCTAAGAGTATCAGCAACCCATGTCACATGATTCTCATCAAGATGCCTAAGGATCAGATGGTAAGACTTCTTCTCCACTTCTGAACTGATCAGAGTGTCATCTGCATCCATAATTTCCCCACAGCAGATGTTATCCAGCTCACTATCCATAAGGACAGCCCAAGCATTATAGTTCTGACTATTCAGAACTATTTTGGTAGAGCTAACATCAGGGATATAGGACATCTTCTTGGAAAACTTGAGGTCTTTGAGGTTCTCCAAAGTAAGGTGCAAAGGTCTAGATGGCTTGGAAGTAATGATGATGTTGGTACTGATAATGTGTTATAATTATGGCCAGCAATTAGCTTAGGCAAATGAGCAGTATTTAAAGCAAAAGAAATGCTGGACACTGTGTGTCAATAATGGCTAATGGGGCTCTCACAATGGGGCAATATGTTGGATGAATTCGATTGGATGATGAATGAATGATGGAAAACAGCAGGGAGAAGAGCTCCTTAAGTACAAAAGATTGGCCTATTGTGAACCCATGATACAACAAGCCAAAAGGCAAATTTTCCGCCCCAAAAGAGCTCTACAGGCTCTACAAGCCTTGTTACTTGGTTTGGACTACATCAGCCCACATGGCATCAGTCCCTGAACCCTTACGACCTGCCTATTCCGGTCCATTCTGGTGTTTCCACCGTTACGGGGCTGAACCAGCCCCTTTGCTGTTCAATCCCCTGGACCGGTTGTCTGTTACAACCGGTCCTGATGACCTCATTGTCATACTTACGGGCTGGTTGCCTCATGCATCCAGCCCCTGGCCCCTCAAATGGGCCAGGTGGGACCCAGGACTCACCTGGGTCCGGTTTCAACCTCACTAGGGGGGGGTGTAACCGGCGGACATGCCGCCCCCCCCCTTCTTCTCTCAAATCCCTGGTGGGGGCGGTCAAATCCCCTCACCAGGGGCCCTGGGGGTCGATACCCCCAGGGCGTCGTCATTAGGAAAAGGACTGGGCTGGGGGTGATCAGGTCCCCTCAGCCCGACGCTCCTCCCCCTCGGTAAAGGGGGGGGGAGAGCGCCCCTCGCTCCCTCTGCATCGCTTCGCTAGGTGGGAGGGTGATCAAATCCCCCCCACCTGCCGGTCGCTACTACCGCGGCCGGCGCCGCCACCTCCCTGGGCAAGGGGGTGGTCAGGTCCCCCCTGCCCTGACCGACCGCGATGTCGCGGCCGGTCGCTGGCTGGTTCAACCCAGCCAGCCCGCCCCCATCCCCCTCGCAACGGCGAGCGAGGGGAGGGGGAGCGAGCCGGGGCCGCGAGCCCCGGCTCCGCGGCGCTGGTCGCCGGGCGCGACCAGCCGGGCCCGCGCGGCATCGCACCGCGCGGGGTCCCTCGGCCGCGCAACAGCCCCGCGCGGGCCGTCGGGCCCCGCGTGGGCTGTGCCGAGGAACACAGGCGGCCCCGAACGGGCCGCGGCGCGGGCAGCGGCCCCGGGTGGGCCGCGACACTGGCGGCGGCCCCAATGGGCCGCCCCAAGCCCGAAAACTGAGAAAAACATACTTTGGCGGGCCAGCCCGTCTGGCCAAGTATGTCCAAAATAAACCTTGGGCCCAATTATGCCCATACAAGCCCATCTGGCTGTATCTGCCCATATACCCCACCGGGCCCGTTAGGGCCCGTGTACCAATAGGCCTATTTCACGCATTTTGAGGCCAGTTTCCCCAAATCCGTGACATCCACATGGGCCCGTATGGTCCGTGTGTGTGTCCAATGGGCCTTAGAGGCCCATTTGTGCATCCCATTTGGATTACACTTATACGTAGCACCCGCGTAAGTGTGTACGTATTTTAACACACCATCCTCATAAGAGCTCTGTATTTATAGTTTTTGGAGTCCAAATATGGTCCTTCTGAGGGTTGTAGGTGCTCAAAGGGACGGACACTAAGGCCAGCAGGGTAACCAGGGGTAGCCTGCCATGTGCTCTTGGTGCTATAGCCCGGGTAGCATCTAGTTCCTTAGGGTATGGGAATTATTGTACCTTATGATGGACATTAGGACGTGTGAATAACACTAATCTGTCCTATTTATGTATTATTTCATTAATTATCCTTAGTATATGTTCCCAGTAACCTAATAATTTTATTATTAGACATCTCTACGGAAATTGTGATGTCAGGTAAGTTCTCATTATGTATCATATAACAGGAGTAAAATTCATAATACTGATTCTACTCTTTATTTTCAAGTTCCAGTTGATTTGTTAAGATAATTACTTAAAAATATAAGTCATGAGAATTCATGTAATATTATTAAATCATTATTTTTCTTGATATGTCACGAAGGTATGGATGTATAGCAATCCTCATAGAAGTATATTAAAGTATTTTAATATATTTTTGAAGCTGTCATTGTCTTATTTTCGACATTCTTGGTACTTTGCATTATATTAAATAAAAAATACATGTAAGGATTATTTATGTATTTTTATATAATATTATGTATAGTTAGACAGTCTACTATCCATGGGAACCTTTATTACATATGTCACAATTTGCCGTGTATGCTGTAGCCTGTTTACGCGTTACCTGGGCCTCCTGTCACTATGTCAGCCCATAGTCCCGCGGCTGCGTACTTGTCAGAGGCCCGGGGCTGCGTACATGACCTCAACGGGTTGACACGGCTGTATCTCAGCTGCGCGCGGGTGCTTTGGCTGCCGCGGCTGTGTGCGGGAATTGTGAAAAAACACATTTCCGCTGTGGTGCCCCATCCTGGACACCCTGGCCGCCTTAAGACCTCAATCCATAAACTGTTGCGCAAACGTACCATCCGGCTGAACAACTTATCCTCAGGCTCATCCAAACCGTCCTTCATCCGCGCGCGTCGCGCGTCGCGCCCTGCGCGCTGCGCTTCCTTTATCCGGGCGTGTCGCGCGTCCTTTATCCACGTTGCTCATTATCCTTGCCGTTGCGCGTTGCTTGTCATCTCCGCCGTTGTCATTGCACGTCCTCATCTTTGTTGTTTCGCGTCCTCATCTTTGTTGTCGCGCGTCCCAATTTCCTCATTGCTACCGTCACGCGGCGCTCATCCATGATTTACCGGATCCATCCCGACCACACCTCCAAGCATTTGGAAAATCCTCAGATCCTTCAAATCTCCCATCTCACTTGATCTTTCAGTTGTGAATCTCAAGCCTGTCAGGATTTACTCAACCGTTTCAAGCCAATGTCCTATCCGCCCATCCGCGCTCTCACGGACTTCATCCTTCACCTTTCCTGGGGCTCTCCTACCCACTTCCGCCTTTGGAAAAGGGGTGAAGAGTGCCAACTACCGCCCTCGGACATCCGTGGCGGTTTGGTTCATTTCTCTTTTCCACCCCGTCTGCCTTCGGACGAGGGGTGGGTGATTCTGGTATTGTTGCGTGCGCCCATCCACAGACGGACGCGAGTGACCACATGATTTCCTTTTTTTTTTGCTCTATTTGTAGAATCCGTTGTGCATAGTCTAACAGGGCCTCCTGCCTATATAAGGGGGGGCTCTCCCCTGCCTTTTGGATCCATCAGCATTGGAGCATGGAATCATCCAGCCAGAAATTAGCACACCTTTGATCCTTGAGCTTCCATACTCAACCCTTGATCCCTGATCCTTATCACCAAATAATAGCCTTGCTGGTTGAAGAAAAATTCTGTCTTCTGGAATTTTTGAGTGTGTTATACCACTCCTTGATCCCTTTCTCTGACCATACTGGTCCTGGTCCCTGATTACCTTTCTGGAGCCAATAACAATTGATTGAAGAGGTCTTATTAAGCTTAAGACCTGGAGTGTTATACCTCCCCTTAGCTTCTTTGGAGTTGCATTCTGCCAGCCTACTCTTGAGTCCCTTGAGAAGTGTTGAGGTTATCCTTGCTTCAAATCAGTTACTGTTTGTTTTAGAGCTTCTTAAACATTGTGCTTTGTCTTGTACAGCCACCCTCAGTTATCTGGTACCCTTCAAGCGCTTGATTGCGGAGAGTTGGGCAGGTTCATTGAGAACCTGGAGGTTGCTTGGGTTTGAGTCAATCATCCCCAATCTTCTGCTGAAGACCAGAGTTATTAGCTTGTGGGCATTGTTTACATACAAATGTGTTTGTTCTTTGAACTCTAAGAAGACTTTAACTTCTTTTGTTCAAGTTTTCCCCTGCATAATCTTGTCTCAGATAGTGCTGTTCCGTCGCTACCAAACCTTTATCATCCTTATCCTGTACTCATTGATTCCACATTTACCAGGTTCTGGACCTTGATCTTGGTTAAATTTAAATATTTTTGTAACACTCAGGAGGGCAGCCTAAACAGCACCTTTCCCCTCCGCAGAACTGCCATGGCCTAGCACCATTTGGAGTCTTACACCGCCCGTAACTCCTAAAATATACACAACACCTCAATTCTGACTGAATTTTAGGTGTGAAACCTATACGTGACAATGTGTGTGAAATATTTAATTGGCCAAAAAGCTCAATAATGGAGCAGTAGTATTTTGGTTCTTTTTTCCTTAATTATTTAAAAATAAAAGGAGTTGGATTTCAAGGGTGGGGTCAGGGAGTGACCCTACCTAATTTTGGGTGGAGAATCCATTTCTGTAATAATATTTGTGTTTTTTTATATTCCTTCTTAGTTTAGTTTTATTATTATTATGTTTATTTTATTTTAGTTACTTTTGCAGCTTGTTCTGCAATAGTAGCAAGCTGACACTGGTGAGCCAGCATGCAACAACCAAGTTCATTATTCCCAAACCCTAGTGGAGTGCTTCAAACCAGAGTTGTACATTGAGCAAAAAGAGTACAGCTTCCATGTGGTGTGCTAGAAATGGGGTTGTATGCTGAGCAGCCAAGGTACAACACATTGAGTAAATCTGGTAAACACCCATGTGGAGTGCACTAAAATCAAGTTTTACACTGGGGGGCCAAAATATTGTTTATCAAGCTTATCTGGGTGCCTGTCCAAGTTTGACTTGGCATGCGCCTAGTTGGACTTGGATTGGTCCCCAGGGAGAGCTTGATTACGTAAGGCTTTCAGGGGTTAAAAATTGGTGCCCAATCAAGCTACCCTTGATGCCAATCAAGCTCTGGTTGAAACAAATCAACCAGCCTCCCTATCCCCAACATCCAAGGGGGGGGGGGTTTTCTTTTTCCAAATATTATTATGTGTTATGGGGGTCAATAGAACCAGCTTTGATCCATGCCAAAATTAACTTTCCCTGGTGCCAGACTTATTTTTACAGGTTCCAATTCAACCTTGGCCTGGTTTCAAGGGCACTTTGATTGGCACCAAGATCACTTTTATTAGCGCCATACTCGCTTTACAAAAATGTTTTATAACTTAAGGAGCCACCCAGACACGCTTTATTAAAAATAAAATCCTGTTTTCACCAACTTTCCAAGGGTTTTGGCATAAATCACCTACACCTTGTTTGTTGATCACCCAGCATGCAACACTTTAGGCTCTGTTCAGCAGCCAAGGTGCAAATTGTGCTTCCATGCCAAAAAGAAGTTACACCCTGTATATCACATATTCAACATACAGGGTGGTTCAAAAAATTGTATATGTGGATGTTCATCACCATGTATTCTGTGTCTTGTGGCCCATAATTCTGGTGGGGCCAGAAATTCAGGGTCAAACCTGTATATTTCCCCCTCACTTCTGGGGTTGCATATACATTTGCAAATGGGGGTGTATATTGCAACCCAAAGGTGTATATTTTTGAAGACAAATGTTGTTTTGGGCCTCTCCCATGTCCATATACACCTATGGAATATCAAGCGCCTTGTAAAGTTAAGATTGACATGCCCCAATTGGGGGTTGTGTAGGCACCCATAGTGCTTGATTGGCTAGGTTGCATGGGGGTAAATTTTTGGCGCCTGATCAATCTTTTTTTGAACCACATCAAAGCTTGGCGCCCCTCCATTGTGTCCACTCACATAAATGTTTTTTAAACGTAGTTCATCTCCTACCTTTTCTATCATTTCAACTTCAACTTCATTTTTTTTGTATCATTACCCTCCTATTGCTTTCAGTTTATGTCTACGCTGTATTTTTTTGATTTTTTTTTTCCCTGTGTTTTTTTCTCCCTTTTCTCCCATTCTATTCACTTGATTTCCACTCTTTGATTGGCGCCAAAACCAGGTTTACAAGGTGCCAATTGCATTTGACCATGATCCAAGTGGAGGTTGATAGGGCGCCCAAAGCAGTTGGCCAGACACCAATCATTTGTTTCTTTGGGGACAATTGTGATTTAAAAAAAAGAATTAAGTTTACAAGGACACCTAATGCGCTTGATGGATCATACACATAATTGTGCATGGTTGCCAAATGCAGAATTATATGTCACAGGTATTTTCCACATCAAATCATTGCATGAAGGTGCTTTTATGTGAATTGTACTGGTACATTTATTTTGTTAAAAATTACACAATGTAGAATTTATGTTGATGCAGGGGAAATTAATTAAAACACTTTGGAAATCTTCAAGCTTTAATGATATTTATTAAATTTTACAACACAGGTCCGTCCAATGACAAAAATATTCTAAGTAGGATATCCTTGCAAGATTCTATGGATTAAAATAGTTAGATTTGAAAATTATATTCATTCTATTATCACAAGAATCAATATGTCAACATAAATTTATATCTACAAAAAATTAAAGGTATGATTTTAGACATTGTGAAGGCAAGGTCAATTGGAGGATCCATATCCAAAAGCTTTTTTCCCTTTGGAGAAAGGAAGGAAATCAAATCAGGATGATTGAAGTTGCTTGGGAGTCTTGTTGGCACCTTTGCAATTTTTCATGGAGGTTGGAAGGTTTCCTCATCATCCACATTGACTTACCACATTTTTATTTTCTACCAAGTTTCTCAGATTTCATTTTTTCAAAGGTTTTCTCTATTTGGTGACCAATGGCAGAGAAACCTTGAGATCACCATTGACACTGGACCTTCTGGAAGACCTTTTTATTGGAGAACTCAGTGTCAGAGCAACATTGCGTTTCACTGAATATACTAGACTGATTTTCTTGTAATCCAAGTGATTCCAAGATCTCTGTTTGGTCATTTCAGAGCTTTAGGCAGAGAGGAAAAATCATGTGCAAATCATTGTGGTAAAAAATGCCATGGGACGATAGCAATTAAATGCTTACTTGTTTGGGCCATCTGGATTTTTTTGTCTGATTTTTTGATGCTGCACCAGATTCTGAAAGATATTTTGTGGAAATAATATTGTATATTCTGCCCATGAGCCATCCCTTGAGGAAAATTGTAAGTTGGATTTGGTTTAATGCACTGAATTGAATGGGTAGTCTCAAAATGCCCCATGTGCATGGGCATGGTTCCAATTTTTAATGATGAGTCCCATGAACAACTGGTTCCAATGCCTTTCCCAAGGCTCAGAAAAATTTAAACCACAGCAAGGGAAGTTGATTTGTGCAAGTTTTTGAAGAAAAACCTCTCTCGCTAGGGTTGATATGCCATATATTAGACATGAAGACTTGGATGGGACTAGAGAGGTAGTGGAGTGGATCTGTTGATGAATGCAATATGATGATAGTGATTTAACCTGGGATTGTTTTAGGTAATTGTGTATTTTTTTCAAATGATTATCTGTTGACCTGAGCAGGACAAGAGTAATTGAGAAGAGTGGGAGTTGTAGCCAGGGACACTGCTGCAAACATTTTGATTGATGAATCTGGGGTTTTTTGATGGGGCTCCATTCAAGAGATATTGTACCATGATGGGGTTTTTTTTTTGAAACTTCATGATTATAAAAATTAGGAGAGAAGTTTCAGCATGGAATAATTGAAAAGCACAGGGGGATGATGACTTGAATGTTAAAAATGGTTGAATTTTGCCAATGGACAGCCACCATTTCAGCAAGCTCATGGTCAGCACCATTGGGGAAAGTTAATGGTTTCCAACCATTGGGGAAAATTAATCAACAATTGGGGAAAGCTAATGGTCAGCCACCATTGGGGCAAGCTAATGGTAGGTAACCCTTGGGGAAACCTAATGGTTGGCAACTGTTGGGGAAAGCTAATGGTTGGCAATAATTGGGGCAAGCTAATGGTTGACAACCATTGGGGAAAGATAATGGTTGGTGACAATTGTGAAAGCTAATTTTGACAAGCATTGGGGCAAGCCAATATTTGTAAACCATTGGGGAAAGCTAATGGTTGGGGACCATTGTTGTCAAGCTAATGGTTGGCAAAATTGGGGCAAGCTAATTGTTGGGGACCATTGGGGCAAGCTAATTTTTGGTGACCATAGGGGTGAGCTAATGGAGACTGACCATCAGGCAAAAATCACTCTAATCTAATGGAAAAAAATCATGAGGCTAAGGTAATGACTGGAAACCATTGATATTTATTCACTCCTCAATGCATATATGCATAACAGGTAGTCTATAAGATGTGGGTGGGTAGTGCACCCAATTGATGAATCAATCCCTCCATAATTTGATCCATCCATCTATCCCTCCATCCCTCCATCCCATCCATCCACCCACCCATCCATCAATAAATCAATCAATCAATATGAAGACAGCCAAATGGAATATATGCCAATGTCTGCAATTAAAACTTGGAAAGGGCATATATGAAGATGAATATGGGAACAAGAAGGTGGTAATGGCTTTTTCATCCTCTGCCTTCAAGAAACATCTGTCCCCTATAACCAGAATCAATCAGGCCCTGAAAGTCACAACACATATATTGCCATTACAAGGGAGAAGTCATGTAAGTGGAGAGGAGGGATGGGAAACAATTAACAATGTAAATTCATGTGCTGATCTTATGATTTGCATTCTATAATGTTTTTCAGGTTTCCAACAATCTGGCAAGGAATTAAATCAAAGAGAAGATTCAGATTCCAATTCACAGGGGAGGGCAGTGGTTTGATACTCAAGACCACAAGAATAACTCTTTTCATCTAGTCCCAAGGCATAGTCTTCTTGTTCTTCTCCAAGAAGGAAAACTGAGCCTTTTTCATCAACTTAGTGACTAGTAAATCACAGATTTCTTGAAGAAAGAGTGGGAAAAGATTAAGAGTCTAGGGAGGGAATTCAATTTTGATTCAAATAACATCATGAAGGTAATATCTCTCAGCAAATACACTATAATTCAAAGGCTAGGTTTTGAACCCAACTTGGAAACAAGGAGATGCTGTCCATAATTCTTCAAGCTTTATCCACTCCCATACAAATCCAAAAACCAAGCGTCAAGTGTCAAGAAATGTACTTCCAAGTTCTATTCAACTAGCAAACTTTTTGTGCGCCAAAATGGTAATGATAGAAGTGCATTTACTGTGATATAGAATTGCTGATGAATACCAGTGGGAAACATAACAGACCCATCAAACCAGGTTGAAAATTTCATTATCAAAGCTTGAAGGCATGGCTTGGTAGAAAATTATGTTTTGCAGAGTTTGAAAATCTCATTGAAAGAAATCTTCATCATCAAACCTCAATTCCAATGTGATGAGAAATGTTTGGGATGGCGCAGTTTGGCACAACTTTTTGGAGGCGTAGACAAGAAGAGGAAATTTACCCAACAACCAGGGCACCTTGTATTCATTCTGTTCCTGGATTGGTTCAACCCATTTGGAAATAAGTTTGGGAATAATTCAATCTTGGTGGGAGAAGTGAGCTTGATCTGTCTCAACATTTCACTTGCAGAATGGTAAAAGATAGATAATTTTTATCCTTTTTGCTATCATTGCTTGGCCCAAGGAACCAAAAGCAGAGGAAATAATCCACATTCTAGATCCATTGGTTGATGAAATCATAGAACTCTTGGAAGGAGTATGTTTTTCTGGAACCAGCAAGTTTTCTCAAGGTAGGGAGATATTTTTTGCACTGTTCCAATTGATTGGGGCTTTGCCAGCTATGCGCAAGGCTGCAGGATTCTCTGGTCATTCTTCAACCATGTTATTCTCATATTTTCAAATCACAAAGGACAAGATCAATGTTTTGGGATTATCACCAATCCCATACATGTCTTTATTCTTTCAATGTTTCCCTTTCTTGTCACTCTTTTCCTTTGTTTCTTCCCTTGTTACTTCTCTTGTCTCTCTCTCTTTTTCTCTTTCGTTTGCATTCTCATTTTCATTAAATAAACTTTTGTGACGCATCTCAAACAGCTCCCCACCCAGTCTTCCCATTCACAATCATAGGCACACGTTTGTTACACATTTCTTTTACTCAACATACACTCATGTCTATCCCATGTTACTTAGTCTGTGAAACCTCTGTCACTCTGTCTATCTGAGGATAGAGCTTGAGACTGGTGGAAGGATTCCTTTTCCTCATCCTTCTACCATTCTCTCACTATGACTTTCCTCAGGTAAGATCTTTTTCCTGTTTCTTTCTTTCCTTCCATTTTTCTGATTGAATGACATTGAAATAGTCATCCTTCTACCATTCTGTCACTCTAACTCTCCTCAGCTCCAACAGGTTATGATCCCAGGGCGCTACCAGCTGCGCATAAAAAGCTCAGGAACTAAATCACTTGCCATAGAAGGATCTGGCATCTGTTGTGCCAACATTCATTTAAACCACCATGGAAGATGGTCCAGGCAACCACCCCCCCATCTATTCTTCCTCTTAACTCACCTGGATTGTATTCAAACTACCTCGACTGGTATATGATTCTGAGGATCCACTTTTGTGCCTCTGGGGTTGTTTACTTACTTAATAACGATACACAAAAACTCAAAAACAATACTTGGACAAGGGAAAACTTAGGGGTGTTCTTGGTCATATCAAGATTAATAAAACCATCTAACTTCCAATTCAGAAGGAATAAATGAAGAAAGCAGGGTTAAGAAAACTTTTCCTAAAAAGACTGAAAAACAAAGAAGTGACTACTCATCTTGCCAAAATAATATCATTTGGAGAAAAATTATTGTTTTTGATTACCGCCAAAAACCCCCTTAGAGCTGATGACCTGCAATCAACCACTATTTTTCTCTCAATCCCAGATGACTTGTTAGGATTTGTGTCAAGTATGATGAAGAAGGAATCTGTCCCATCATCCAAACAAATTAATGCTCTCAAAAAGGAAAATTTGAGAAGAAAAAACCCAAAATGAGGATCTCCAATCCGTAAAATCCACCAAACTATTTTCAAACCCATACAAACCAATGATTAGGAGAGAAAACAACCCTTAGAACACCACAAGAATAAATTACTCCACAAACTGCAAGATTGAGGGACACTCTTTCTCCAGATATCCCAAATTACCTGAAACACTTGCTTATTCAAAAAGAAATAAACAACCCCAGTGAACTAATTCAAAAACTTTGGGAAGACAGAAGGCAAATGCCATCAAAGCCAATCCAAATCCTGAAAGGAGAAAAGACAATGATTTTTCAGATTCTGAAGTCATTATTCACGCCGGATATGCAGCCTGTAACCTCAATTCCGCGTCCTTGTCAGGAAATGGTGACTTTAATCTAGACTCTGGATGCTCATTGTCTATGACTCCCCACAAATCGCAACTAAATACTCAAAAACAAAACTCAACCAAAATACGCCTTGCCAAGGGAATCAACTATCCACTGCACCAAATAAGGTTCAATCTCTCTGCAAGGGGGAAAGATAAGGGCCCTGCTGGTCCCATATATTCACAATGATTTATTGTCTGTCTTAAGCATATGCAACTCTGGATGTACTGTAACTTTCACCTCCAGTGGATGTGAAATTCAACAAAACTCTGCCAACAATAACAATTCACTCATCTCACTTCAAGGATACAGAAGAGGGAACCTATACTATCTTCCATGAAAACTAGTGAGTCACCAGGATAAATTTTCTTTAGCTGCTTTGCATGTCTCTGACAGCAGCCTCTATGGCTATCACTGTATTTTTTCTCATCTAAAATTGAAGTCTCTCCAAAATTTTCTCAAGTCAAGCAGGATCAACCCCAAAGTAAACAATGAATTTGATGTGCAACAATGTGAAATTTGCATACAATTGAAAATTTCCAGGATGCCCTTTCACTCTTATCTCAGCCTTTGTTCAAGTTTCCCAGGAAAAATCATATATTCCAACTAATGTAGTTTTGAAGTTAACTCAAGAGAGGGTTTTATATATTTCATTACCTTCATCAACGACTGCTAAAAGGCCCTCTTTGCCTATCCTCTGCGTCACAAGTTGGATAAATTTGAATCTATTGAAAATTTCCTATTGTTCTTCAAAAATAAATTTCATCACCCAGTTCTCTGTCTTTGAACTGACAAAAGTGGGGAATACATCAGTCAAAAACTCAAGGATTTTCTATCCTCAAAGGGAATCTTCCACAAACCAGGGCTGCCGCAATCTCCTCAGTTAAACGGAGCAGCCAAACAATCAAATGGCACCATCCTGAACCTCATCCACTTCTTGCTCTCTTCCCTCACCTTCCAAAGTCATACCGTGTGGAAGCTCTCTGTCACAGCCTCTTTGCTTTCAGCTCCTACCCATGCAAGAATCCACTTGGCTTTTTCTCCCCAAATTCCATCATCACAAAAGAAGATGTTTCACCTTCCTATCTTCACCCTTTTAGCTGCCTCATCTGGTACAAAGTCCCAGAGCATGACTGGTACAAAATCTCCCCCAAAGAACACCAAGCACTCCGTTTGTTGTACTTGTCCCAAGGGAATGGATACATTCTCTTGGAACTTGAAACTTGCTAGGTCACAAAATCCAGGGAAGCAATCTTCAACAACTGCGCCTTTCCTCTTCAAGAGATTTATCCAACTCCCCCCACCACCACCACCAATCCTGTCAGAAGCTCAATTGATGCAACTTGGCCATGCAAGTCACCCATCAACCCAGCTCCCCTCTCTCCTGCTTGCTCTGCCCTCCCTATTCTCTCCCCCTCTTCACCTTCCCCCATTTCTCATCAAGTTTCCTCCCCTCCTGCTGTGCATTTTGTACCCCCTCCTTCACTCCCTTGTTTGGTGAGCCCTGCCTCATCCAATAACTCTGTTCTTCCGCCTCCCCTGTCACCTTGATTTGCTCCTCCCACCTCTCATCCTTTTTGTTCTTCCCCCCCTCTTCCCCTTCTTCCACATCCATTCCCTCCCCATCATCCCTCCCTTTTCATCTCATTCCTTTTCTCCTCTCTGCACATCTGCGCCCGCCTTCTCCTTGGCATTCAACCAGGCAATCCCATCCCCCCTTGCGTTTTCAAAACTATTCCTGCTTGGCGTCAGTTAAGGACAACATCCTTGCCCCAAAAACCTGGAAGCAAATCATGGGCAGTCCTCATTGTTCCCATGGGATAACCTCCCCAACAAAGAAATATCCTCCCTCCATGGCATGAAAACGTGGGTTCTTGTTCCTCCACCACATGGCCAAAAATTCATTTGCTGCAAATGGATCTTTAAGGTGAAACCTCAACCCAACGGCTCCATCATAAAGCTCAAGGATTACCTTGTTGCCATGGATTTCACCCAAGTCCATGGTATTGACTTCTCCAAGGTCCTTGCTCCAACTCTTTGTCCCAAGACTCTTTGGCTCCTCCTCAGCCTTCTTGGTACCAAAGGTTGCGTTGGTCATAAGGTTTTATTTCAAGACTGCCTTCTTAAACGGCCACCTGGAAAAAAATGTCTACATGTCCCAGCCGCCTTTTTTTGAAGACCCTGCACTTTTGGATTGGGTGTGCAAAGTGTTGAGGGCCATCAATGGTCTCAAACAATTTCCCAGCCAATGGAATATCAAGTTAAACTCTGCTCTCATATCCCTTGGCCTCTCCCAATCCTCCTATGACCCCTCCCTATACTTCAAGGTGGTCCATGGATCTCTGGTGGGGGCCATCACTTCCCACGTCAATGACCTGGCTATAGTTGGCTACCAAGAATTTGTCTCTTCTTTCATCAAGGACATCGGCCATTTTTTCAAAATAGGAGCTGATGAGTATCTATCTCTTTTCCTATCCATCTCTATCCAGCGCAATCTGAAGTCCTGGACTTTTTCTATAGGCCAGTGGCACTACATCGATTCTTTTGCCTTGTATTTCCTTCCACCCAGCCATTCCACTGCTACTCTGCCCACCAACTCAGCTTTTGAATCTATGAACCGGTAAGCTTCTGACTCACCCCCTTCCCCACCCCAGTACAACCAACTGATAGGGTACCTTCTCTGGGTGTCGCAATGCACCCAGCCATATGTGTCTTTTGCTATAAACAAGCTCTCCCAGTACCTTCAAGACCCCTCCATTGATCACTGGAACGCGGCCCTTTGGGTGCTCCAATATCTTATCACGACAAAGGACACCTTCCTGACTCTTGGTGGCCCAGATTTGGCCCTTGCCAGCTTCTCAGATTCCAACTGGGCCAAAGATTGTGATGATAACCATTCTATCTTGGGCTAAACTATCCAATTCAGCCATGTCTCTATCTCCTGGAGGTTGAAAAAACAGCCTATTGTCTCCCTATAAAGCTCCAAAGCCATATACAAAGCCCTCTCAGACTGCTGCAAGGAAGGACTCTGGCTCTGCAACTTCCTGGTTGAACTCTGTCTCAGGGAAAGCACTCCAGTTCCCCTCTATGTTTAAAATGAGGGTTCCAAGGCCCTTGCAAAGAATCTGGGGAACCATTCACATACAAAACACATTGATGCCCAGCATCATTTTATCCACAAGTGTGTAGCTAAAGGTGTCTTCAAAATTCACCACATAGGAACCAAAGACATGGTAGCTGATATGCTAACCAAGCTGCTGTCACCTGGCCTTCTGAAAGCTAATAAAATTCCTTTTGTTCTCATATTGGCTGGTTAGAAAGGGGGGGTGTTGGGATTATCACCAATCCCATACATGTCTTTATTCTTTCAATGTTTCCCTTTCTTATCACTCTGTTCCTTTGTTTCTTCCCTTGTTACTTCTCTTTTCTCTCTCTATTTTTCTCTTTCATTTTCATTCTCATTTTAATTAAATAAAATCCTGTGACACATCTCAAACAGCTCCCCACTCAGTATTCCCATCCACTTTCATAGGGACGCGTTTGTTACACTGTTCTTTTACTCAACATACACTCATGTCTATCCCATTTTACTTAGTCTGTGACACCTCTGTCATGCTGTCTACCTGAGGACAGAGCTCAAGACTGGTGGAAGGATTCCTTTTCCTCATCCTTCTACCATTCTCTAACTCCAACTCTCCTCAGCTCCAACACAATGATCCAAATTTCAAGGAGTTCCAGCCAAGGAAAAATGCCAAGAACATGAGGAATGCAAAGGAGTGGGAGGAATTTCAGAAATCATGGGAGCAGGATCAAATTATCAAGGAGAAGGGTGTCAGAGAAACTTGTTTGAACAGGCTTCTATATTAGCGCCCAATAGAATATTCAGTAATAGAGCTCATGCATGGATTTATTTTGGGAAATCTCAATGATTGTATAATGAGTTATCTTAAAATTGCTCTAGCCGGAGAAAAATTGGGGATGGAAAAAATCCAAGAGATGAAAAGAAGAGAGAAAACTGGATGACTGGATAATGTGGAAAGCATCATTAGAAAGTGGAAGAGAAGTAAATTTCCCAAATTTCAATCAAAGGAGGGTGATCACTACCAGAGAATTCCCAAGAGAAGGATTAATGCCAGCAATCTGAGGGCACTTACACAAATAATGGAACAAAGCCTGAAAAGTCAATAATGATAATATGAATTTAGATCTTAAAAGGGAGGGAAATCATCATTAGCCTCACAGAAAATCAACAAATCTCAACCATCTTCTGAATATACTAAAACTCTCTTGTATGCTTTCAGAAGGAGAATTTTTTGGAGTTTTGGAAGTTGAAAAAGTATATCCAGTCAAGGAAGCCACACAAGTACTCTGAAGCCAATGGGGGGTGAAGGAAGAAATAAAGTGTACAAGGATGATGACAGAGGGAAAGCAGATCAAGTGGAATAATCAATCCAAGGGCCTTGATTAATGCTTCATGGTTTGAGGCGCATCCAACAGGTGATTGAGAACACAAAAGTGCAATCATGGATTAAAAGGGTACAAAATAATGTTGTATTTCATGGTGCAGGATCCCTCAAGGCCACAGAGTGGCTGAAACTCTACATGGTTTACTATCCCCTTACTATGATTCCTTTGTGGAGTGGTAAACATAGACAGGGAATTGATCACATTGGCTCAATAACAATCTTCAAGGACTCAAAAGTTCTTCTCATTTACAAAACCAACATTTTAAAGAAGGATAATATTTCAAACCCAGGAGTTGTAGAGGTTGAAGGACTAATTCTGGAATACTGTCAAACACTAAGGAATGGATGGCCACAACAAAGGAGTAAACCCAATCAATACATTCCTCAGAATTACCCAGAATTTATCAAAAGGTTTGTTCCAAAAATTTCCATGGCAGCTTGGGCTTATGAAAATTTTAATGTTATCTTGGGGAGGATACCAAAGAAACATTGCCAAGGTGACCTGACTAAGAATCATGCTGTAAACCTTCCTTCTTACTGAGCAAACAAAGCAAATAATAAGTGAATTTATTACAGGTGATATACATGGTAAAATCAGGAAGACATGTAATAAAAGGAGTCAATATTCAAGTTTATTGATCCATTCCAATGGAATTGACAAGGGGAAATAAAAATGAAAACCCCGATTCAGCCTCACCCCATTAGACCCAGAAATCCATTTCTTATGGATACAAGAGGTTGGAATATTATGTCTGCAACAGGATGTGTCTCTCAATATCAATGTGCACATATCACCAGTACCTTGATACATCATAAAAGATTTACAGTTCAAAAGCTGGATCAAGCAAAAAATCACTCCAATTCCTATGTGGAGATCATGCAGGATGAAATATGTTAATTTGGTCAAATAACCAGGCTCTTTTTGCGGTCATAAGGTGGGAATTTTTGGTTTGTGATTCAGTTATTCCAAGATGCACATAAAGAAGATGCCAAAGATCCATACACAGGCCACACCAACTTAAATTTGCGAGTGGTCTAAACAGATCTAGGGGAGATTTTGGTTGCGAGGGGAAATGTCAGCTCTCTGATACCCGGAACCTTGCAGTCCTTTAGCTACAGAGAGTGATAAAAATACTGCAATAATAATAATAATAATAATAATTATTCCAAAAATAGATGCTGAGAGGCTCAAATAAATAATATAATAAGAGCAGCTTCAAGGTTTGATTGGTTTGGTAATAAAAGTTTTTCAATATGTATATAAAAGAGGGGCCACAATATTATACTACTGGGGTTCTTTACAGACAAAGCAACCTCTCTTAAAGGCGCCTCCTTAGGCAGTTTAAGAACCTTGGAATGAAAATGGATGCCTTAGAAAGGGCTTATTCCACTAAAGGCCAGGCATAACAGCACAATGGCCTAGACAGGAAGTGAAACACTCACTCTGAGCACTTTACCACAAGAACCCTGAAATAATAGGAAGAGTTTCAGAGCAGATGGGGTGGATTTTCTGACTTAACTTCAAGGGTTGATTGGTTTTTAAGAAATGAATGGTAATACCACAGAATTGGTCATAAATCACTAGCTTAGATTCTTCATAAGCACTTTACTAAAAATGACACAGTGTCTGATTGATAATAATAATTCCTGGTAAACTGATTCTGGAATAAGGGATCCAAGGAGTTCTGTATAAATACCTTTTTGGGGTGATTTTGAGCTTCTCAGGGCGCCTAGAGAGAGTTCTGCTCATGGGCTGAGGCTGAAAGCCTGTCAGAGAAAGATTAGCACGTCCACCTGGTTCTGTTAATCAGCTGGCTTTAGATCTGCTGAAAATCTGTACTATTTTAGCCACAGGATCTGTTAATCTATTTTGGCGTAAATTTGATCATTCTGCACTCATCCTTCATTTTTACTATTAGTATTACTTCAAATTGAACATATGTGGAAGTTTACTGTTTTTCGATCATCTGCTGATCACGTAGATAATTTTTAATAATTTTTGTGAACACTCCTTGTAGTGTTTCGTGGTCTTCAAAGATCAGAGTCAATGATTTACATGGTAATCCTTGATCTTTAATTTATTATTAAAAAATGTTCTAAACTTAATTTTATTAATTTTAATTAAGTTTTTATCTTTTTAGATTATTACTAATGCATATGTCAACTTGTTACATATGCCAGGAAACCCTAATTAGGTTGTAGCTCTTTTGGCCGGTACCTGGTTGTCAGATTAGTCACAACTGATCCAGACGTGGGGATCAGTCAGTTCAGATGCGCGCGTGGTGGGATCCTCTGCGTGAGTGGCAGAATTAGCTGCGCGCGGGTCTCTAGTACGCCGGAAACTGCTACTATGAGTACGTAGGGGTATGTAATGATGCAGGGCGGCGCGCAGGAATTGTGACATAACACATTTCCGCGTGTTAATCCTAAAATATACACAACACCTCAATTCTGAGTGAATTTTAGGTGTAAAACCTCTACGTGAGAGTACGTGTGAAATGTTAAAATGGAAAAAAGGTGCCATACTGCTCTAGTAATTTTCATTACTTTTCATTTTAATCATTTTAAAAATGTAAGGACTTGGATTTCAAGGGTGGCGTCAGCGAGTGACCCTACCTAGTTCTGGGTGAGGAATCCATTTCTTCAATAATATTTATGGATTTCTCACTCCTTTTTTTGTTAATTTAGATATTCTTATTTTTTATAGTTTTGTGTTGCTATGACAGGTTGCTCTGTACATTTTAGCAAGCTGACAGGAAAGGAGATAGTGGGGCATGTGGTGGTTTTGGAAAATTTTGTGGGGACATTGGGCCATCCAGGCAAGACAATGACTTTGTTTTCCTTGGCACAAGTAGTGATTTTCCATTTTAGTTGAGATGAGGACAATTTCAAAACTGATTGTGGAATGTGAAGGGATGGATATAAACATGAAAGTAAAATGGTTTTTGGCCTTTGGGTGAACTGAAACCTTAGAGAGCATCAAAAAGCATTATTTGAGGAAATTTGGACAGGTGGACACCAAAATAAAATTATATAAAGCTTTTTGTGAACATCAATGAGGCCTAAGGGATGATAAAATCAAGATTAGATGTGAGGTTGGTAGATGTAAAATTTGTAACAACACACTCTTTTATATTAAGATTTTCATCATTCATGGTATTATTTTCCAATGAATTGGACCAGCAAAGCCTTAGTTTTCAAATCTTTAGAATTGGGAAATGGTGAAGGAGGAGGATAGGAATATAAATAACATATCCTTTTATCTCACATTTATCATCATCTTCTATATTTCCTTTCCCCCATACCAATCACCCAGTCTATCAATAAATTTATCTGTTCATACTCTCTCTCAGTTAAACAATAATATCTCACACATTCACCATACTAAAGTATTATATTACCATTAGCTGACTCTTGAATATTAATTATTTATGATGCCAGACAAAAGTGCCCATACCTCCCAACCTGCTTCATTTGGTCAAGACTTGCTGATGCTGCCTGCAGAGACAGTATACTCTGTTTTGAAATATAATGAGGGACTCCTTGATGACTTACTTAGGGGGTGCACCCAGATTTAGATACTATACCAGAATAAGGTGAGCATTATGATTGAACTGAGAAGTCAACTAATTTCATTAACACAGAGATGCTGATAGCAATTGTTTTAGTGTACATAAATGATTGCACTTGTCCATCTAGGATTGGACTGAAAAACCATTCTGAAAATCAAAAACTGGACAAGGGGAATTTAGATGGCAAATTGAGGCAAGTACACTGCATGGTCACAAAAAACCCTCTCCCCTGTCAATCTAGTACAATCTTGTGTTCTGTAAGGCAATGGGTCTGCTTTTTGATGGGTATGCCAGACAACATAACCAACATCCCCTCACCTCCCTCTCCTGAAGAAATACTGAAATGGGAACTGTTTGATACTATGAGGGCGCAACAGGTCATTGCACATCTGGAGTCTGTCTGGACACACCATGGAAAGCCAAATCAGGCGGATGATCAGCTGTGATACAATGAAGAAGTGGCTAGACTCAGAACCAACATTGTACCCCCAAAATTCCACCCAGCACCCAATGTGCCATCAACGAAAAGTTTCCTTTGGGAGGGCTAAGGTAACATGTGAGAGCAATGTGAAAAAGGCGGGTTTCTCAAGGATTAAATTTGAGTGGCATGCAAGTTCATTTGTATCATCTGGCTGAAATGCAGCAATAGGTGCAATTATACTCAAGAATTGCTCAAACTGGAAAAAAACACAACTTGGGATGGTTTTGGATGGCATGGAGAAAATGAGTGAACTATTGGAGAGATGGGTCTTGGGGAAGGGAAAAAAAATACAGCAAGCTGAACTATTAGGGTCTAAGTTGCCAGAAAATACAATTACCAAGGCAAAATGCTCATCCATCCAGCAAGCCTAAAAGAAAGTTAGAGCATGATTCCTGCGGTTTTGTATTCAAATAATGGATTCTGATTGTGTGCGCTGGTTTGCATTCCAGATAATTGAAAAGGGCTTTCACTCAGCCCGCCAATACCTTCCCAAAGAAGAAGAAGAATTCATTGCAATATTTTGCTGTGTGAATGTTGTTTCTGATTTGGAGGACGGTAAATATGGCACTTGAACAACCATTGACACCCCATGGGGGAGTTGCAAACTAACTCATCTAACTCAACTCCTACATGGAATAGCATTAAAGTTTCTATGAAGCACCAAGAAATCAAGCGTTTGCATTCAATACTTGATTTTGTTTCATGGAAGATAAAACCAAAGGAATTCACCCTCCTTGAATGACCAAAAAAAATTCTGATTGATGCCTATCACCCTGCAGTGCTGCAAGACCTTTAGGAAATTGACCTCAAACTTGTGGCTCCTTGTGAAAAACCAAAAAGTTTTGCAGCAATAACCTTCTCATCAGAAAAAATCAGTAAGAATCCTGAGATCACAGTTTGCATATTGCCAGCTCACACCCCTGAGGCAAGTGGCTTGCACCAACAATAGTTGGGACTTGGGTGGTATTTTGTTTCTTCCTGTATCTTGAGATATTTTCTGTTCTTAATTTTTTTAATGAAATAAAATTTGATATACCACCTTCAGTGTTTATGTATCTGCAAGGGATTCATGGGTTTAAGTGATCAATAAGTTCATGTATCAAAAACATCCAAGAGACTGGGGACTTTATATTGAGCTTGATGTTTAAATAAATTGATGGAAGAGACTGGAAAGGAAATTCAGTTTAATCAAAGTTTCAATTATCTGGTGACCTTGCATTGCAGGAAGTCATTGGTTGGCACACAGCACATTGCACATGCCAGTCAATTTTGTGAATACAGGGATAATGCAACCCTGGATGAAACAAGTTTTGCCTTTCCAAAAAGTTCCAAATGATGCATCAATGTTGATGAATCCATTGGGATTTCTGGTGTGATATGAAAGTTGCGTGTATTTCCCTGTTAATAATGGGAAACATCATCATTAGTTCATCCTGACAGATTTCACACTGGCCCATTCAACTTCCATGGTGGAATTTACCACCCCTGATCAATATAAGTTCCTTTCATGAATTGGAAACAATGGCTGACACACCCCAACAGACCAAAATTGACAAGAAGCTGACACCTGCACAGAAAAAACGGTTAGAAGGGTTTAGCTGAATTAAAAGCATGCATGAACTTTGAGTCTCTCACATAATCATATTCTCACATTTGACCAAAACAATTTTTGCCATCCATAGAGCTATCACAATGCATCTGGCCTGTGTTTCAAATGAATAAATGGCTTGCATGAACTTTGAGTCCCTCACATTACCAGATGGTTACAATGGACTAAAACAATGGTTAACATACATAGAGCTATTGCAATGCATCTGTACCATGGTTTGAATGAATGAACAGCTTCAATGAACTTTGAGTCTCTAACATTAACAGATGCTTACAGTAAACTACAACCATGGTTGCCGTCCATAGAGCTATCACAATTTATCTAGCCTATTGGGAAATTGAATAAACAGAATGAATGAACTTTGAGTAGCTCTCATTAACGGATGCTTAAAGTGAACTTAAACAATGTTTGCCCTCCATAGAGCTATCAAAATGCATATTTCCCATGTTTCAAGTGAATAAACAGCATGCATGAAATTTGAGTCTCTGAAATTACCAGATGCTTACAGTGAGATAAAAAAATGGTTTCTGTCCATAGAGCTATCACAATGCATCTGAACCATGGTTCAGGAATATGAACAGACAGTGTGCATGGACTTTGAGTCTTTCAATTTAACAGATGCTCATGGAACTCAGCTTTCCACAATGTCACATTATAAAACCATTTATCAAGAATTCATTTGAATAAGACATAAGTGAATTGATTCATAATGATGATGATTAAAAGAAACAGAGAAAGAAAAGCTAGTCAAATGAGACACTATGATGAATTTAGGATAGCTGGAATAAAAACATTGGATTTTAAAGGTAAACTGAATACAGGATTCTTGGTTGAAGGTTTTTGGAAAACAAATGATTGCTGTTAGAAAGGAAAATAAATTTTTCCAGGTCCACACGGGAAACCCGCTCTACTGGCCAAAATTCAGGGCTGAAAAAGAAGTCTTGGATAAGCTGCACTATGTAAGCATTTTTTGGCTTCCATACTTGTTCCTTGATTTTCTTTGGCTCTAGCTGGTTGTCTTTGGAGATGTGGCTCAGTAGCTGGAGGGATTTAACCAGAGTAAATTTCCTAATGTTCAATGGTATCAGAAAGAGCCCATGTATTCTGGCAAAAAGTTAGGCCACAAGAATGTGGTAGTAGGACCCTGATGTGATGGTGACCATGATGGTGTTGAAATAGGACTTTTGTGGCTCCACTGCTGTGGAGGAACCCTCCAATCCAATCTTTGTGTGCAGGAGAGAAAATGCAATGAGCAGGTGGTGGATTTTGTCAACCAATTTTTCCAGGGAGTTGAAGCCAGATCAATGACTAGGGCTGTCAACCAGTTGTCCAGGAATTAAAGCCAGACTCATGACCAGGGCTGTCAACTGGCTGCCCTTCAATCACAGCTACTTCTTCATGTGAGCCAAGCCAAGCAGAAAAATACTTGATGATTGAGATATCACAGCTTGCCTCATCTTCAGTATCTGGCAGTTAGATAAATGCTGGTGGCTGGCTGAGTTCTATTGAGACCATGAGAATCAATTGGAACCATAATTGTGACCATCTAAACTGAGAAAACTCTGGAGGGTGAGTGAGGTGGATACAGAGATTGTGCAGCTTAGCTCCTATGGTTCTGGCTTGTGGGGGCAGTGACCTGGGAAGAAGAGGCAGATAAAAAACATCTGGCATGTTATATGGCTCAGATTTTCAAGGTGGGAATGGATTAAAATCTGTAGGAATGAGGAGATGTTGGATACTGTGAGGGGAAAAGATCCCAGTGGAGTCAAGCTTACCACTTGTAGCCAATTTAATGATCCATTCCTTAATACCAGCACTGATGGTGTTGAAACGGATATTTTGAGATAGCCATTGAGTTTAAGATCCCCATTCTTGGTGGTCTTTTGCACATAATCCAAAGAGGTGCACTGCTGCCTCAAAACCTCTCTTGTAGCACTTTTAGTTGATGATGCCATGTGAAAAGGTTTGAATGGCTTCCTGGAGTCCAGCCTGGTATTTGTTGAAAAGTGTGGGAACATATATGGAGGGAGATACAATGATTGGCAATTGGGGAATGAATGTGAATGGATGTGATGGAAGTGACTTACCAAGGTCATTTGATTAATCAGTGGAACTGGAAGAAGTAGCCCCCTTGGCGCTTTGGGATTCTGGTACCACTGGTGTAACTTTGTGATCAAGGGGAGTGGTGATGGATGATTGCTCTTCTGGGACTTCTGGGGTAAAGAGTGGAGGTTGGGGTTCTTTGGAGGGCACTTCATTTTGGAGCAGCTTGCGTGGGGGGAGTATCTGGGCCTGAGGTAATTTCCTCTTGTTCACTTTCTACCAAGGGTGCAAATTTATGCCTCTTCTTTTTGGGATTGGAAGTGGCAGTTGCAGCCTGTTTTTTGTTGAAAAGTTTCCGCTACCCAATCTGAACCTCCTCCTTGGGAGGAAGGTCATCACTGTTTTCAATCACTGGTGAAGGACACAACAAGGATCAGCCAGGGTTTAGAATATCATTCAAGCATTTCAACTCACAGGCCATTGCATCTCAAGACCCTTACAGGCCTTGACTGCCATTTTTTGAACTGATTGTTGCAGTGATTTGTTGTCAGTAATTTTAAGGAGATTTCCAATTTGTTGCTTTCTATGGTCAAGGAATTTAGAATTTGAAACAACCAAGGCTCCCTGTGTGCTCACAAAGCAACCACTCTGGGAAGGGAGTGGGGGTGGAGGTGCAGCATGGAGGCTTGATGATGATTTTTTGCCTACAACTTTGACCCATGGTGACGGTGGTGGAAGCAAGGCAAAGGGAGGTCTGGTGAGTAAGTGAGGCAAAGATGAAAAATTGAAAAGAGGATTCACGGTCTGCGGTGATGATTGCTGGGCAATCAGCAGTTGGGTGATCTCCAGGGGGCTCAGAAAGCTGGGAAGATGGAATTGAGGGTGTGGGTTGGGTGTGTACTGGATCAGCAGTTGGTTGATCTCCAGTGGGCTAAGTGGGATGGGCAGATGGAATTGAGGGTGGGGTTTTGCTGTGCACAGGTGATTTAGAAATACTGGAGAAGTCTTGTGGTGATGGTATGGATGGATGGAGGGATTGATGGATCAATGGATGGATGGATTGATGGATTGATGAAGGAGGAATGGAAATGGGTGTTTGAGATGGTAGGGGGAGAATAAAGATGGGAAGGAAAGGATGCTCTTACGTATTTTTGGATTGAAAAAATATTGCAGTGACTTGGTTGATGCTTTTCAGGATGTCAAACACAAAATGAACGGGGAATTTTGATGTCATCTTAATACTGTGTGAATATAAACCCAGGGCAATCCAGCCAATTAGCTATGCTCAAACATTGAATTCTTGAGAAAATGGATGAGCATGTAAATCACCTTATGTGCAGCAATAAAAAATACAACACACAAGATTGTGTAATAATAAGCTTTCATGTCATATGCACAATGATTTTTTTAGGATTTTTATGCTGGCTGGCCAGCATAAAACTCCATCTTTTGCTCCTCCACAAGGGGGTGGGAATTTCAAGCCAGCTTTGATAAATAGCTTATTTTAAGCCCACACCCTTGTGGAGCACTTGCAAGCAGAGCTTGACTTTGGCAAACCAATGCGCAACCTCTTTATGTCCTATGCACAATGATCCTTTCAGGAGTTGTGTGCTGGCCACCCAGAATACAACTCCATTTTGTGTTACTTCATGATAATTCATTCCATTAATCCCATGTATATCAGTAAAAAATTGGAGCTGTACGCTTGCCACCCAGCATACAAGTCCATTTTAGACCATCTCAAATTGATTTGGCACAGACCATTTACCACAATTGACACAAGTGAGACGTCAAAACTCCCATCATTATGCATAATTCTACATTTATAATTTGCATAACCCTGAATGTGATGATTTCATATGCCCACCATTTCCATAACTGTATTTAGTTTGATCAACAATGGTGTACATCATTTGCATGAGACTTTTCCCCATGGAATCTAACAAAAGCTTAACTTATTTGAATGGCCCCGTCAGGCTGAGGCAAATCCCTAGCATTATGCAGAGCTCAAAAATATCCAAACTGCATACTTGTAGTCGGCTAAACATCAAATCCAGCAATAGAGATCCCCCAACCAAACAAAAAATCTGTTGAAATGAATTTCTGTCAGAGCCATCCCCTGGTCAGCCCAAAGATATTAATACCCACCTTCACGCTTGGTTCTTCCCCCTGGCAATTATATTTCTTTCCACAATATCCCACATATTTAATCCGTCCATCTGTTTATTAAATCCCTTACACATCACTTTACCACATGAAACCTTAGCCATTGCTTCCTTCTCTTCAAATTTTCTTTGCCTCCTCAAAACCACCCTCAGCTCAATCCCTTGAACTTTTCTTCCCTATCTCATTTCCAACCCATTGAATCATTGTGTCTCCCTTCTCAGCCAAGATGGAAAACATGTTGTCAGAATGCCAACCCTAGATTAACCTGTTGGCTTCTTACAACTTCCCTTGTCATTTCTTCTTCTCACTTATATCCCTGATAAAACAAAATTTGGTACTCCTGGGAAATGCCCTTTGTAATTTCTCATGAAGAAAGCTTCACAGATCTTTTTTGAGGCATTTCTGCATGTTTCCTCCCAGCCTGCTTTCACATTCAATTTTTCATTATTGATATTTTGCAGCAAACATGATCTCATGGCCATCAAAACATCCATTGTTTCCCTATTCATTATCCTTGAATTCCCTACACAATACAATCCCAAAAAGCACAAGTACATCTCCCTTTCAAACCTTGCCACAGAAATTTTAGACCAACTCTCCACTATCAAAGAGCTACATGAAAAACCTGCTCTACTAAAGTTGCCCATTGGGTGTCATGTGGCACCCATTTCTCCTCCTTCCAATGTAATCAAAACCCCATTGCTACCAAATCAGTCTCAAGGATTTTCTTTCCTCCTTGATAGGGAATCACTGCGCGCTGCATCTGCCTTGGCTCTGTGGAAGAGGAACTTAATTGATAGTGTTACACTATGGGAGAACAAAATCAGTAGTGACAGCATACCTCTTGTGAATGGTGCGGACATCCTGGAGTTGCAACTTGGATCTATACTGGCCAACAAAATGGGTCTTGGTAAAACAATAAAATCAATTTCACTCATTGCAGCCACCTTGATGCAAGCCCAAACCTATGGCCTCCTTCTTGATCCCCGCTCCTTCAAAAACCTTAAAATCAAGCCAAACATGTGATAACCCCCCCCCACATCTCCTGAAAAATTGGAAAAGAGAGATTATGAAGCATACCCATTCAAAGGCCATCAAAGTTTCCACCTGCCATGGAAAATGGTGGCATCAGACCATGGCTTGTCTACTGGAACATTCAGACATGATTCTCACATCATATCACCTGGATTCATTGGAATATAAAAAAATTCAAGCCAACCCCAAAACCCCACGCTCCATCATCATCTCTAGAAAATGGTTCAGGATTTTTTGTATGAGACACAGTAATTCCAAACTTGATCTTGCCATCATGCCTACACAAGTATATATTTTTTGGAACAACTGACTGCAATTTACTTGAATCAGAGCATCATCCAAAATACCAAGACAAAACTGTGCCAAGCGGTCACCCAGGATGCCACCAATCATAGAGTTTGTCTCACAGGAAGGCCAGTCCAAAACTTCCTTCAAGATCTCCTCTCTCTCCTTAGCTTCCTGGTTATCAGTCTAGAAAATGAGTACAGAAACTGGGCCACTACCTTTTTTCCCCATCTGAAAGCAGGGGACCTTTCCCCAATACAAATGTTCCTCAGAGAGACCACCCTTCAAAGGACCAAGTTTGAGGAGATTTCAAATCACCCCAGAATTACTCAAAACTAAATCAAGACACCAATCTCACCCGCAGCCAAAGAGTTCTATTGTTGAATCCAGTACCAATTCATTTCCAAAATTAAGAATGAGCAGCCTACTAAGCCAATGAAGTTTTCACTCCTCAAGGATCTTGGCCAGCTCATTAGAGCAAGGAATCATTGGGTTTTGACAGACCCCAATGTAATCATGGACCAAAACAGACAATTCATCCCCACAGAAGAGTTGGGTCCCAAGGATCACAGCATTGGAGTTGAAAAAATCATCCAACACATTGATATCAAAAGCTGCCTTGAGAGCTCCAAAATAAAACGGCTTGTAGGGATTCTTCAGCCAGTATTGCTGGTGGTAACCAGAGCAAAAAAATTTGAGGTCTTCTTGTTTTTCATGCGCTACCTTTATCTGTAAGCTTTCCATATTTTTCTCCTGTTTCCAATTAGACCCCACTTAACAGCTCATTTTCACCCACCATGCGCAGGATTGGAATGACACTAGATGAATATGGAATCCCCTCCTTTTTCTGGATGGAGGGCTGAGGGCAAAACATCAAGAATCAATTCTTAAGCAGTTTTTGGAAATTAGAAAAACTTATTTAATATTTGCCTCCATTCAGGCGGCTGGTGTTGGAATCAACATCACATTAGCCAATTTTGTATTCATCATGGTAAGCACCCAATAATTTCTAGAATGTTTCAATTTACTAAGTCTAAATGTATTTGATCTACATAGGAACTCCACTGGAAACTCACAACCCAGGCAGAGGCAGTTGATTGGCTGCATTGAACGGGTCAAAAAAGGCCAGTGCAGTTTTCTTACCTCATTGCACCTAATAAAATTGAGGAAAATATTCAAAAGGTAATCTCCTCATACTCCACTAATCATACACACTTCACTTAATTTTCCCCCTCTCCTTCAGATTCAGAAACGCAAGGAGTAACTTGCTCATTAAGTCTTTTTTTCTTTAAAATATGCCCACCATCCTTACAGTCCACTGATTCAAAAAATTGTGCTCATATTGTATTCAGGTCAACTATTCTCACCACAAGGGATTGGAGGGAAGTCCAATCCCTGCAGGATGACACCTAAATCCCCCCTCTCTCTCAGCTTCTCATCTCCTTCTTCCCAATCTCACTCATTTTTTTGTTTTCTTTTTTATTAGTATCCTGTACATTACTGTTGCATAAAAATTCTTGATAAGTACGTTTTTTCCACTATTCCATCAGTAATTTCTACTCACAATTCACATCATTCCCATCTTTCCACCACCTTTCACCAATACTCCCATATTTGTAGATAATGTGGTTGTCAGCCTCCTGGATGCCAATACCCTTGCTATCCTTTAGCTACCAGAGGTGATAGAGTAAATAATAAATATATTATTTAATAAATGCAGCAAAAATCCGTAAAATATTTGGATTAAGCTTATTGCAAGGTTAAGTGGTTTGGTTATTGTTTATTTTATTGAATCAATATGAATAAATTGATTATTAAAAATTTTTATAGAGGTGCCACAATTATATTGCAGATCTTTAACACCTCTCTTCAGGGATTTCAGTATTAAAACACGTAGTCCTGGTTACTTTGGGCTATTTAGTTTAAAGAATGTTTTACCCAAAGATAATATGTATATAAAATACACAGTGGAGTGGTAGGGCCTTGTAGCCAAGCTACCACGACAGAGGAAGGATAATAATACTTCCTGGTATATTATTAAAGCCTTTGGGTATCTGTTTGAGATGTGTACTGATGGGTTAAACCTGTATACTGGGGCGATAAGGTTGTTCAGCAGTTTTGATTGTTAAAAAGAGGTTGAGGACAGATATTACTGATCAGAAATTGCCATAAATCACTTACCTAACTATTTGATTACCTTGGCAAGGTGTCTGGATATGAAAATAACTGGGTCTCTGCCCATCAATATCCTCAAAAGAGCTCTTTATTTAAAGCTTTTGGAGTCTCAATATTGTCCTTCTGAGGGTTTTAGGTGCTCAAAGGGACGGAAACTAAGGCTAGCAGGGTAAAAAGGGGTAGCCTGTCATGTTTTCTTGGTGCTATAGCATGGTTAGCATCTAATTCCTCATGTTATGGGAATTATTCCACTTTATAATAGACATTAGGACGTGTGAATAACACTAATCTGGCCTATTTATGTATTTTTTAATTAATTATCCTTATTAAATGTTCCCAGTAATTTAATAATTATATAAATAGAAATTTCTACGGACATCTTGATGTCAGGTAAGTTCTCATTATGTATCATATAAATGGAGTAAAAGTCATAATATTGATTTTACTCCTTATTTTCGAGTTCCAGTTGATTTACTAAGATAATTACTTAAAAGTATAAGTCATGTGGATTCATGTAATATTTTTACATGATTAGTTTCCTCAGTATGTATAGAAGATATTGATGTCAAGAAATTCTCATAAAATTATATTGAATTATTTTAATATATTTTTAGAAGTTGTCATTGTCTTATCTTGAAAAATGTTGGTACTTTGCATTATATTAAATAAAAAATACGTATAAGGATTATTTATGTATTTTTATATAATATTATGTATTTTTAGACTTTCTACTATCCACGGGAACATTTATTACATATGTAGAAAGTTCCTGTGTAGGTTGTAGCATGTTTATGCGGTACCTAAGCCTCTCAGGCCTCCTGTCACTCTGTCAACCCGCAGTCCCGCCGCTGCGTACTTGTCAGAGGCCCGGGGCTGCGTACACAACCTTGATGGAGTGACAAGGCTGTATCTCAGCCGCGCGCGGGTGCATTGGCTGCCGCGGCTGCGTGCGGGAATTGTTACAAAACACATTTCTGCCCGTAACTCCTAAAATATGCACAACACCTCAATTCTGAGTGAATTTTAGGTGTGAAACCTATATGTGACAATGTGTGTGAAATATTTAATTGGCCAAAAAGCTCAATAGTGGAGCCGTAGTATTTTGGTTTTTCTTTCCTTAATTATTTAAAAATATAAGGAGTTGGATTTCAAGGGTGGGGTCATTGAGTGACCCTACCTAATTTTGGGTGGAGAACCCATTTCTGTAGTAATATTTTAGTTTTTCCTACTACTTCTTAGGTTAATTTTATTATTATTATTTTTATGTTATTTTTGTTACTTTTTCAGCTTGCTCTGCAATAGTAGCAAGCTGACATCTTGACAAATGAGTGGACCCCGCCCGGCTTGCCTTGCAATTGTCTGCAACGTGCCCCGCAAAATCCTGCATTGTTCAAGAGCCACAAATTGGGCTTGCTGTTCTGCAGGGCTGAACCTCTGAGGTGCCAGATTTCCCAAACTTTGTGGCCTTCCGGAACACCTCCCATGAGTGGGCCATGCGGGTTTGGATGAATGTACCAGCAATGGACCCAAGGATTCCAAACCATCCCGCTGCGCCTCCTCCACCCCCACCAAGGCCAGCCCCCCCTCTGCCAACACCCCGTCTTCCCACTCCTCCTCTGGCGCCATCTCCACTGCTGCCATCACCATCACCCGCTCCCAGGTCATCACCGGAACCCAGGCGCGTGCCTTCTCATGTGATGATTGAGTTTTCAACGTAACCCGTGGAGGCAACTCCCAAGATCCTGGAAATCCCTGTAGTTCAGGCTAATCCCTTGGAAAGGTTCAATGCAATGGTGAACAACACAGACAAACCCCTCCGGCAGTTCCTAGCGGTTCCCTATGCTCACACCACCCATGCGCAACGCAAGGTCTTGGCGGTGTAAGACTCCAAACGGCGCAGGGCGTTGGCAGTTCTGTGGATGGGATAGGTGCTTTTTTAGGCTGCCCTCCTGAGTGTTAAAAAAAATATTTAAATGTAACCAAGATCAAATTCCAGAACCTGATAAACAGGGAACCAAAAGTAAGAGGATAAAGATTGTAGTGGTTGGTAGCTGGGATTCAACACTATCTAAGGCAAGATGATGTCGGGGAACACTTGAATAGAAGGAGTCAAGAATTGTTTAGAGTTCAACAAGACAAGGAAATTGTGAGTGACAACAACCACAAGCTAATAGCTCTGGTTGTCAGCAGGAGCTTAGGAAATATCAACTCAATCCCAAACAACCTCCAGGTTCTCAATGAACCTGCCCAAATCTCCGCAATCAAGTGCTTGAAGGGTACCAGATAACTGTGGGTGGCTGCACAAGACAAAGCTAATTGTTTGAAGAAGCTCTACAAGCAAAACAATAACTGATTCAAACAAGAATAACCCAAAACTTCTCAAGGGACTCAAGAGTAGTGTGGCGGAATTCAACTTCAAAAGAAGGGAAGGGAGGTTTAACACTCCAGGTTTTAAGCTCAATAAAACCTCTTAAGTCAAACGTGACTGGTTCCAGAAAGATAATCAAAGGATGATCAGGACCAGTATGGTTGGATAAAGGGATCAGGATTGATGTAACACACTCAAGAATTTGATTAGACAAATTCTTCTTCAACCAGAAAAGCTATTGGTTGGTGATAAGGCTCAAGGATCAAGGGGTTTGAGTATGGAGGCTCAAGGATCAAGGGTCAATCATAGATATCTTATGTGATGATGGGATTACGCTGATTCAATGCTGGATGATGTTCCAAAAGGCAGGGGAGAGCCCCTCCTTATATGGGCAGGAGGCCCTGTTAGACTATGTACAACGGATTCTACAAATAGAGCGGAAAAAGAAAGAAAATCAGGTCATCTCTCGCGTCCGTCCGCAGATGGGCGCGCGCAACAATACTGGAATCACCCACCCCTTGTCCAAAGGCAGACGGGGTGGGAAAGGAAAACGAACTAGACCAGACAGCCGTGGATGTCTGCGCGCAGTAGTTGACACTCTTCACCCCCACCCGGAGGCAGAAAGGGGTGGGAGAGGAAAATGAAGCAGACCGCCAAGGATGTCCCTGCACGGTAGTTGACACTCTCCACCCCCACCTGGAGGCGGAAAGGGGCGTGAAAGGAAAATGAACCAGACCGCCACAGATGTCCGCGCGTGGTAGTTGACACTCTCCACCCCCACCCAGAGATGGAGGGGGGGTGGGAGAGTCCCAGGAAGGGTGACGGATGAAGTTTGTGAGAGCGCGGATGGGCGGATAGGAGATTGGCTTGAGGCAATTGAGTAAATCCTGAAGGGCTTGAGATTGGCGACTGATAGATTGAGTGTGGCGGGAGATTGATTGATCCGAGGATTGGAAAAGTGCTTGGAGGTGCGGTTGGGATGGTTTTGGTAAGACATGGATGATCAACGCGCGACGCGTGAAAATGACGATGATTATGAGCAAAGATGACGATGACGGACGCGCAATTATGACTTTGAGGATAAGCAACGCGCAACGCGCGAGGATGAGGATGAGCAACGGGCGACGGGCAAGGATGAGGATGATCAACGCTGTGGAAACTCAAGAAGAGTTACCTTTGCAAGTTGTCCTGAGTTCCAGAAGTTATTGGTCTAGCGTCTGTAAGATGATTGGGCGCAATGAGTTTTAATAAGAGAGAGTGATGATATGATGAAAATTCCCTCCTTCCAATTCCCTAAGGTGATGATGATCCTCCCCAACCCGGAGTTGAGGGTGAGGTCTTGAGTCCCCCCCCTCAACCCTAGCCTAAGTACAACCAAAAACAACAAGAACAAGTGATGAAATACAACCCTAAGCCGCAGAACCCTAGCCCAACCCTATCCCTCCATCCCTCACCATTACCCGCGCCCTTTGGTATTAACGTAGCCCGGTTCTTCCTTCTCATGGCGCGGCCCTCCGCTGCGCCCTACTCGGAGCCCCCCGTGTTTCCATCCGCGCCATCTGCGGATCCCGCAATCCGCGGGTTGGCCCACGCTTATGCCCGCACGGGCCTCCCCAGCGCTTATAGCCCATGATCGCCCCGCCCTTGCCTTCCGGACTAGCCACCCACAAGCTTGGTCGGGCCGGCTCCATCACTTGGTCCACTTCTTCTGGGCGGGTCGCGGCCCGGCGCCGCCTAAGGTAGGCCCAACCCATACCTGGTGCTGAGCCCCGCAGCCCCTACTGCTGAGCCCGCAGCGGCTGCTGCTGAGCCCGCAGCAGGCACTGCTGAGACTGCGCGCACGCCAGATGCTGAGCCCGACCTACCCAACTGCTGAGCGCGCAGCCCGCAACGCAGCTCTCGATCCGGGGTTATAAATACGACACCACATCCCCCCCCAAGTTGAGTTCTGTCCCCAGAGGTCCTTCCATCATCACCTCGCCCCTGCCGCACCCACCAAACCACTTCCACCCCCACCCCCAGTCCACCTCTAGCCCTTCTTAGCTGCGCTCCTCCTCCGTTCCCCGCCATCGCCATGATCCCCTGCGATTACTGTGCCCGGAACGGGCTAGTCTGCACAATTGTCCCTGGTCGACGTGCCTGCGGTTCCTGCCATCGCGGTCACCGCCGCTGCTCGCTGGGGGAGGGTATGCCACGCCCCCCACCCGCATTCGGCTCTTGTCCCCGGCCGCGCAAGAGGGCCCGTCCGGACTCATTTGTGGTTTTGGACGATGACTCGGTCTTGGAGCACTTGTGGACTCCTCCTGGATTGCCCCCTGGCCGTCCCTCCCCAAGCTCGGACCGCGACTCCACCTCTCCATACCGTCGCGCTGGACCTCCCCGCAAGGAGAATTACCTGAACTTTGCGGCGTTCCGGGCGGCCATGCAATTCTGGGCGGACCGGGTTCAAGTGACGCAAGGCCCAAGGGACCCGCGCCTTGATGAGATTCTCCGGCGTCATGCCCCTGGTCCTCCTCCGGCTCCCGCTCCTCCTCCAGCTCCGGCTCCCCCAGCCCCGGCTCCAAGCCCGACCCCTCCTCCGGCCTCCCACCACTCGTCGGACTCGGACAAGAGGCCCCCGACCCCGCGAGGCACCCCTCAACCGCCCGCGTCACCCATTGTTATCCCGTCGTTGCCTCCTGTCAGTCCGAGCGGTCCAGATGGTCCCCCGGAGGCTGCCTCCTTCCCGGTCCCGCCTCCCCCCAACCCGCTTAAGATTCCGGACATTCCTGTCCTCCCTGATCTCCCGCTTGCAAGGTTCAATGCGATGGCGGACGACGCGGACGGGCTACTCCGGCAATTCCTGGCGGTCCCTCGAGCCCACACCACTGATGACCGTTGGGAACTCTTGGAGGCCTTCCGAACCCTGGTCGCGGCGGCTCGCACGGACGCAGAGGATATGATGAGGACCCACTTGAATTAGACGGATTGCCCCCCCCCCTTTTCCTATTATTATTTTATTTTATTTTATTTTTATTTTTTTTTTTCATAGTTCCTATTCCGCGCCCTTTTGCAAAGAAAAGACTTTTGCCGCGCCATCTTGTGAGAGCCTTGAGAGAATTCCGCGTACGCGCTTTATGAGTGAGAGTGAGATTGAGAATGAGAGCGAGGTTGAGAATGAGACAAAATTGAGATCCGCGCCCCTCCCGTGCACTGAGCCAACAAAGTTTTCCAGAAGGTACCTGGTCCGCCCCAGCCAAACTGCCACACAGTTCCCCGTACCCACCCTGCAATAAACAAAACAACCCTACACCAGCGCGGGCACATAGTTATCCAAGAGAGAGCAAGAGGACATAAGGGAAACAAAAACTCTGGGGTGTCTAGCTGTTCCGTCTGTGAACCGGCTAGAACACCCCCTTACCAAATCAGACTTGTCCCGCGCGTGTTCCACCCATAATCCGCACCCATTACTGCATACACAAGACAACAGGTTGAGAGAAAAACAGAGAAAAAGATCCAAACCTTAAAGAAAAAGATTACTATATATATATATATATATATTTTCTTTTTTTTTTAATGATGGGGCCTCCGCTCCTTGTCCCGCGTGCCCATCCGCGGGGCTTGTCCTTGCATTTGGGGACCCTGCTTGCGTTGCGCCCGCGTCCCTAAAAACCAAACATAGCCGACACCAGTACCTATTTGCAAACCCAATTTATACAAGAAGTAGGAAAACGGAAATTTTGGGGTGTCTAGTCATCCCGGCTGTGAACCGGCTAGAACACCCCCTCACCAAATCAGGTTTTTGCCCTACTCGCGCCCCCCCAACTTGACGACTGTCCCCAGCAACCCGTAGCCTTTTACTCCTCCGGGGCAGCGCGTCAAGCGCAAGCTCCTCCTCAACCGACAAACCCGACCCACCCATTGATTCTGGACCCTTGGCTTTGTCCCGCGCGTCCGCGCCATTGCCAGCCGTCTTGTTGAAGGAGGTGGAGCCGCGTGCAAAGAAGCGCTTCACGTGCAAAGCCGCAGCCTTCCATTTGAGTGGCGCCCCATCCAATTCCTTGAGTTGATAACTCCCGCCTTTGAACTTGGATGCCACGCGGAAGGGGCCGTTCCATTGGTTGGCGAAGAGCTTACCCCACTGAGACTCCAAACTACGGTTGTACAGCAACACTAAGTCCCCCTTCCGCAACGGATCCCGGAGACAATGGGAACAGCGCTTGTCCCAGTAGCGGACCAACACCATCCTGGTCTTTTGCAACCTATCCGCGGCCTTTGCCAGGGTCTCGTCCCGCCGGAGAAGCTGTTTGGCGCGCGCCTCCACAAGCTCCGCAGAGGTCTTCACCTTCCACCAATTGATGCCCAAGAAAGTCTCCAGCTTGATGTCCACCGGAAGGACTGGGCGCTGCCCATAGAGGAGTTCATAAGGCAAGTAGCCCGTTGAGCGCTTGACCAATATCCTGTCCGCAAAGAGGACCACCGGAAGGGTCTCCTGCCACCGCTTCCCATCCTTGCCACACATCTTCACCAGCATATCCTTGATTGGCTGGTGACCGCGTTCAATCATCCCGGCACCCTCGGGGTAGTACTCCATGACCCGCCCAAACTTAGCACCGCAGCTCTGAACCAACCCTATCAAGCGGCCTTGGGACTCCGCGCCCCCCTCAACGGTGACCAGTCGGAGCAAACCATACCGCGCGAACCAATCTTCCTCCAAAAACTGGGCAACCCTTTCTGCCGACAGCTTGACCAGCGGACGCGCCTCAACCCAACCCAACAAATTGTCCTGCGCAACAAGAAGGTACGCGAACTTCCCCGCTTTGATGTGAACCATGTCGAGGGAGACCCGTCCAAACAAGGCGTCTTCCCCCGTAGGGTGACCCACCTCCCTTGGGAGCCTAGAACTCCCCCTCTGACAAGCCTTGCATGACTTCACCCACTCGCGCACCGCGCGTACCACCCCCGGCCACCAGAACCTTGCTTTCACCCGCCGCCGCGTTTTGATCTCCCCCCAATGCCCAAGGTCGTCGTGAAGACACTGCAGAATCACCTCCTGGTCCCTCCTTGATGTCGCGACCACCAGGGGCACGGGGGTGCACCACCGCCACAGTTGCCCCTCCTGCAAATAGATGTTGGTTGTCTGCCGTTTTGCCCACCAAATTACCGTTTCCGACTTACCTTCCGGAAATTGGAGACCCTGCAAAAAGAAGCACAACGTCACGTAACGTCTGGACTGCTGCAGCGGAAGGGCAACCTCCGTCTCCATCATGCCCACCCGGATAACCGGAGATTCCACGTCCAAGTGTTCCGCTCCTTCAAACGGATCCTCGCGTGGGTACCAAGACAGCGCGTCAGGCATTGTGAACGCCTTCCCTGGAACATGAACCACACTAAAGGCAAAGAGCTGAAGGAACGCTACCCACCTAGTCATAGGGGCGTTTGGCAGCGTCGGCAAATTGATCATCCGCTCCAGAGCCTCCGCGTCCACCAAGAGTTTGAAATTCACCCCCCAAAGCAAATGCTGCAGCCTCCGCACGATCTTGGTGACCCCGCACAGTTCCAACTTTGGTTGCAAATACCAACTCTCCGTTGCGGTGAAGGTTATGGATTCATAAAGAACCGGCCTATCCTTACCATCCTCCTCCTGCGTCAGAACGTCACCCGCGCCGAGTTTGCTAGAGTCAACGGCCAGGCGGATCCCTCCCAAATCATAGTCAAGGTCCTGGAGGACGATGTTGCGCCCCACAATCTCCTTGAGCTTCGCGAAGGCAGCGTCACACCCCCCCGTCCACTCCCATGCCGCACCCTTACGCGTAAGTGCCCGCAGCAGACTCGCCACCTCCGCAAACCGCTCAATGAACATGCGGACGTAGCTGCACAGCCCCAAAAACTGGAGGATATGCGAAGGCGTCCGTGGAGTTGGCCATTCAAGGACTTTGTTCCGTTTCTTCTCTGCGATCCTCCGGCCTTTGGCGCCCACCACATGTCCCAGCACCTCCAGCGCCGGAAAGCAAACCGCCAACTTACTCCCTGACACCATAAGCCCCGCCTCCTCAATCCGGAACAAGATCCGCTCCAACGTCCTTGCGTATTCCCAGACAAAGAGGCGAATCCTTGGGGCTTCCTCCAACGCCGCGCCCCCGTAGTCCGTCTTCAGCCCCTTGATCCCCGCATTGTCAATGAAGATCAGAGCCCCCTCCGGGATGTCGTCCCGTAGTATCCATGTCATCTGAGCCTGGTAAACTGCCACCAAGTTTGTCGCGCCCTGCGGCAACCGCGTCAACTGCATTCTTCCCAGCCCTGTTTCGAACGCGGTCAACGGCCGTGAATTGGGGTGGAGCTCCCGCTGATTGTACCCCCCATCACATTGACCAGTCCGTAACACGCGCGCCCTGCCATCAATTCCAAGAACTTGTCCACCCGCGGCGGCAATCCTGCGTCCCGGATGGTTAATGAATTCAGCCGCTGCAGGTCATGGACAATCCTCAGCGACTTCCTGTCCTGTTTAACAACCGCAAAGATCGGGCTAGAGTAGCTTGATGTGGACTGCTTGTACAAACCCGTTCTAACGCGCTCCCGGACCAGCTCCAGAAAGGGCCCCCGTACAGTCCAAGGGATTGGAATGGGCTTGATTTGCCAGGGTTCGTGCGGCACCGTGGGGATTACGTAGGGGTTGCCGATCTCTCTTTTCAACAATCCGCGCTTGTCCTGCCCGAAGGCAAGGGCCTTCTCGCAAAGCACCAATACCAATGCCAGCAAATCCTTCTCCTCCGCACTCAACCACCCCGCCGGCCCAAAGTTAAGTGGCTCAATCCTTTCATCCATGATCCGCGCTGACCAGGTTACCCACCCCGACGTCTTCAATGGACTTACCCAGGGATCCCAAGACCAGATGATTGGTCTCAGGGGCCCGTTCAGCCCCTGCGGCATTGGTTTGTTCCAAGGCCAGACCTTTTGCGCCACAGGATTATACCGCCCCGCGTTACACCTAACCATCCGCACGCGTCCGTCATCGTCGTCGTGGACCCTGGCAACAATCAACCCGCGGCTTTTGCCTTTGCTCACAAGCGTGGCACTATGGTAGGGTTTTTGAAACGCGGTACCTCCCGGTGACGCATACCAAGGAAAAGAACTTACTTCTTCCGCCCGCGCCCTCTGCGCGCTTCCCTCCCCCCCTTGCTCCTCCCTAGTTGGCCGCCCGCGCAGGACCGGAGCCTGTCCAGCGCGGTTGCCGCGGTCGACTAGGCAAAATCCCCCGTGAGGCGGCCCTCGCAGCTGTTCCCCCCGTTGGATTCCGTCTCCTCGCCAGCCGCCGCCGACCGCACCCACTTCCCTTTCCCGTGGTTGGAGATTGTTGTCTCAAAATTGGCCCCGGACGCGTCCTCTACCGTCAACGCCTCCGTCCCTTCCTCCTTGTTGAACGCCATCCGGGCCCGGAACCCAAACATAAACGTTGACCCAAGATCACGTTGCCGCACTCAACCAAAAGAAATTACAGCGGCTTCCGGACCTTCGCAACCTCCACCTCCTCTCCTTCCACCACTCCGTCCACCCAACACTCACCACCGTTGAGCGCCCGCAATCCCATGGCGCACTTCCTCCGGACCAACCCCAACTCGTCCACCAATCTTGACGGGAGCAAGTTAACCATTGACCCGCTGTCCACCATCGCCCACACCTTCCGATCCGCGATCTTCATTGGGACGTAGGCAAGCGGGACCAACACGGCCTTGGGTGGGCACAACTTGCCTTCCCCCCCTTCCTCCACCGCGTTCACGCATTGCACCGTCGCCGGAACCCTGCCGCGCCCGTACTCCCTTAACGCCTGCACCATCTCTTCGAAGACCACTGGAGAGACCGCGGCCAGCTCCCGTAGCATGAGAGGGACTGGCATCTTGCTCCCCATCACCTGCCGCACCACTTCCGCGGCCTTCCTTCTCCCTCAGGAGCCGGCCGACGGCGTGTTGCCCAACGGTCCTTGCGCACCAGTCTTTGGGGCTTGAGTCGTTAGCCGCTCCTTCACGTCTACCTCCATCTTCTCTGAAAAGATTTTCTTGTCCGCCGCCAACGCCCTAACCTCCGCCTCCACTCGTGGAGCCCGCCAGGTGCTGGGCCCGGTGACGATTCCAAGCAACACCCAAGCGGCTCCTGCAGACTGCGCTCTTGCCCTGACCTGGTCCAATGGGGACGGGTGGTCGGGCCCAAAACTTACCGGCTCACCCATTGGAAATATGAAAGTCAATCCAGACGCACGGACCAATCCCTTGTCCATATCCCTTGTCAACTCCGCGCAACCCGACCTCCAATGTCTCCTGTTGCCACAATATTTGCAGATTCGGGCCGGGAACCCTCCCAAGGGTCCGCTACCAGGCCAAAGACTCCCCACCACGTGGGGCGTCTCATCGCGCCAAGGAGGCGGGGGCGGAGCCGTTGACTGGATCATTGGCTGGGCTGTGGGCTGCGCCGCGGGCTGCGCCATTACCCGATTGAGGAGTATCCGCAGATCCTTCAACATTTCCGTCATCTCATTCACCAGTACCTCCATTGTACCCAGCCGACTTGTTGTGGATGGGCCCGCGTGTAGTTCCTGCATCAGAGGCGGGGCTGAGGAAGCCGCTGGTCTCTTCAAGGCTGACAGGAACGCCCTAGCCGTGTCCTTGATCAGTTCCTCCAGATTGATCTTGCTCTCTACCCCCCTGTTGATTGCTCTCAGGTCCGGGAGAAGGATGACACTCTGGTCCACCGACCGCAATACCATCCTGTGCTCAAAGAGGTGCCGCTGAACCCACGCGCAAAGTTGTGGCGCAAGCCCACCCAAGAACGCCCGTTTCATCGCTCCTGTTTGACCCGCCACCACCTGGTTCTTTGCTAAATAACTATAGATACGGTCAAACAGAGATTTGTACTCGGACAAATCATTCCGCGTCTACACTCCACCTTGCGAGATTGCATCCGCCGCCGCCCGCTCGAAATCCGTTTCCCGGAAGAGGGGTTCTTGCTTTCCCCACCTTGCCATCATCTCTTCCCGGAGCCTAGTCCAGTACCAAGCCTTGTAACCGGCCATATCCTCCACATACCGCAGCTTACTTTTGTCTGTGATGAAGAGAACAACGGTGCGGACCTTGTCCTCGCCCGTCGCATTTTCGGAGTCCGCAATATCCTTGAACCTCGCAAGAAAATGCCCAATATTGGCAGTGTCAAACCAAAGATGGGGAAATTTCTGCAGCCTAAGCCATACCTGCCGTGGGGCATCGGCCGCCTCTGAAGGCTCCGACCAAGGGAGGGCAAAGCCGCCAGTCCAAGTGGTTGGAGGTGGGGGAGGTGTTGGTCCGCTGACTCCCGCCCGGCGGGGAAATGGGGGCGGATTGTCAGATCCTGGAGTAGTTGTTGGCAACTTCGCGTACGCTATCTTTGAGAGACTGAGACAAAAGTTGATTTCCCGGCCAGACCCCCAGATGTGGAAACTCAAGAAGAGTTACCTTCGCAAGTTGTCCTGAGTTCCGGAAGTTATTGGTCTAGCATCTGTAAGATGATTTGGCGCGATGAGTTTTAAGAAGAGAGTGATGATATGATGAAAATTCCCTCCTTCCAATTCCCTAAGGTGATGATATGATGAAAATTCCCTCCTTCCAATTCCCTAAGGTGATGATGATCCTCCCCAACCCAGAGTTGAGGGTGAGGTCTTGAGTCCCCCCCCCTCAACCCTAGCCTAAGTACAACCACAAACAACAAGAACAAGTGATGAAATACAACCCTTAGCCGCAGAACCCTAGCCCAACCCTATCCCTCCATCCCTTGCCATTACCCGCGCCCTTTGGTATTAACATAGCCCGGTTTGTCCTTCTCATGGCGCGGCCCTCCGCTGCGCCCTACTTGGAGCCCCCCGTGTTTCCGTCCGCGCCGTCTGCGGATCCCACGACCCGCGGGTCGGCCCACGCTTATGCCCGCGCGGGCCTCCCCAGCGCGTATAGCCCATGATTGCCCCGCCCTTGCCTTCCGGACTAGCCACCCGCAAGCTTGGTCAGGCCAGCTCCATCACTTGGTCCGCTTCTTCTGGGCGGGTCGCGGCCCGGCGCCGCCTAAGGTAGGCCCAACCCATACCTGGTGCTGAGCCCCGCAGCCCCTACTGCTGAGCCCGCAGCAGCTGCTGCTGAGCCTGCAGCAGGCACTGCTGAGACCGCGCGCACGCCAGATGCTGAGCCCGACCTACCCAACTGCTGAGCGCGCAGCCCGCGACGCAGCTCTTGATCTGGGGTTATAAATACAAAACCACAAAGCGCGACGCGCAAGGATGAGGATGAGGATGAGGAGGCCCAAGGATAGGAAAATTTTTGAATTCTTTTTCCATGGTGTCCCAAATGTTTCACCACAGCGGATTTCCAATCCCTTGCCACAGCGGCATGGGCGGACGCCAAGGATGTCATGAAAACTTGGCCGGCTTAGGTGGATTTCCCCCCTTTCATCTTTTCTTCCTTCATTCCATCTTGTCTTCATTCCAAGGCCTATGCAAAGATAAGGACTTTTGCCGCGCAATCCTGAGCAGCCTGGAGGTTTTTTGAGACCCCTGAGAGAAACATGAGCCACGCGCAAGATCCGCAAGAGTGAGAAGGATCTGCGCCCCTGAAATTATCCAGTGAGAGTAAGAACATCCATGCGCAAGATCCGGGCTTTTGAGAGCAACCCGCAAGAGTGAGGAATCCATGAGATTTAGAAGTATCCGCTCAAGGTACCTAGACCGCCCCAGAAAAACTGCCACACAGTTCCCGGTACCCATCTACAGAACAGAGAAAGTACAAAGAAAACCAGCTGCGCGCGCACAACCTTCAGAGAGAGAAAAAAACAGAATTTGCCCAAACCCTTCCATACCTTCCATCTAAAAGATAACCAAGAAAACTTAAAAATTTTTTTTTTTTTAAAAAAAAAAACCAACCCGTTGCCAAGCCCGCGCCTTTTCTCTTTGATCCACATCTGTTATGCGCAACATGCTTTTTTATTTCCCTGAATCATTTGTTAGAAATTTTTCATGCGTTTGCAGCTGGATGCAGGGCTTGTCCTTGCGTTTGCGGACCCAGCTTTGGGCTGTGCCCGCACCTAAAAGAAACCATCCATAGCAAGCAATAATCCAAAAATCCAATCCAGAGAGAAGAAAATAGAAAAACAAAAATTCTGGGTTTTCTAGTTATTCTGGCTGTGATCTGGCTAGAGCACCCCCTCACCAAATCCAATCATATCCCCTAATCATCCAACCTTCCCCCTGAAACTAGGCTGCTGTCCTCAGCGGCCTGCATCTGTTTACTTTTCTGGACACAAAGCGTGCCTGCGGGCTAGTCCTTGGAGGAAGGATCCGCGTTATTGTCCCCTTTTCTATTTGACCCAGCCATCTTGTCAAATTAAGTTGAGCCTCACACAAAGAAATTTTTAACATGCAAAACTGTGGCCTTCCGCTTGAGTGGAGTTTCATCCAATTCCTCCAAATGGTAGCTACCTCTGGCAAACTTGGACATCATGCAGAATTTCCATTCCATCAATTAGCAAACAGCTTCCCCCATTGAGTTTCCAGGCTCTGGTTGTAAAGCAGAACCAAGTCCCCCTTCTGCAACGGATCCCGGGTTTTATGCGCGCAGAACTCATCCTAGTAGCGGAAAGAATTTGTGCCGGTTGCCTGCAGTCTTCCAGCCGCTTTCTCCAGCATCTTTTCCCGTTGCAGGAGTTGCTTGTTGCAGGCCTTGACAAGATCTGCGGCTGTCATAACCTTCCATTAGTCAATACCCAGAAAGGTTTCCAGCTTGATTTCAATTGGCAGCATGGGTTGCTGCCCAAATAGCAGCTTGTACAGCAAATAAACTTTTGAGCTCTTCACCGAAATCTGATATGCAAAAAGAACCACTGGAAGGGTTTCCTGCCACCGTTTGCCATCCTTGCCATACATCTTAACCATTGCTTCCTAGATTTTCTGGTGGCTGCGCACAATCATCCCAGCACCTTCAAGATAGTACTCCATCACTTGCCCAAACTATGCTCCACAAACTTCCACCAACTCTGCCAACCATCCCCAGAACTCGGCAACTCCATCAACTTTTATCAGCCAAAGTGATCCATAACGGGCAAATCAATCTTCCTCCAGAAACTGACCAAATTTTTCCACCAAGAGCTTCACCAGAAGTGGCGCTTCCACCCATCCCTAATAATTTTCCGGCGCAACAAGGAGGTATGCCAACTTACCGGCCTTGATGTGCATTAAATCCAGAGAAACCCGCCCGGAGAAGGCATCCTCCGCAGTTGGGATACCCACTTTTCAAGGCAACGTTGCACTCCGCTTCTGACACATTCTGACACGCTTTGTCAAACCATACCCACTCCTGCACCGCGTGTACAACACCCAGCAAGCAGAGCTTCACCCTCATCCACTTCCAAGTTTTGAAATTGCTGCAATGACCAAGATTGTCATGCAGACTTCCCAGAATTACCTCCTGATCCTCCCTCAACGTGCTGACCACAAGCAGTACCCGCACGCTCCGCCGCCACAGCTGTCCTTCCTGTCAGCCTCCTAGATGCCAAGACCCTTGCTATCCTTTAGCTACCAGAGGTGATAGAGTAAATAATAAATATATTATTTAATAAATGCAGCAAAAATCCGTCAAATATTTGGATTAAGCTTATTGCAAGGTTAAGTGGTTTGGTTATTGTTTATTTTTTTGTATCAATATGAATAAATTGATTATTAAATATTTATAGAGGGGCCACAATTATATTGGGGATCTTTAACACCTCTCTTCAGGGATTTCAGTATGAAAACACGTAGTCCTGGTTACTTTGGGCTCTTTAGTTTAAAGAATATTTTACCCAAAGATAATATGTATATAAAATACACAATGGAGTGGTAGGGCCTTGTAGCCAAGCTACCACGACAGAGAAAGGATAATAAAACTTACTGGTATATTATTAAATCCTTTGGGTATCTGTTTGAGACGTGTACTAATGGGTTGAACCTGTATACTGGGGTTTATAAGGTTGTTCAGCAGTTTTAATTGATAAAAAGAGGTTGAGGACGGATACTACTGATCAGACATTGCCATAAATCACTTACCTATCTCTTATAAGTACTTGATTACCTTGGCACGGCGTCTGGATATGAATATAACTGGGTCTCTGCCCATAAATATCCTCAAAAGAGCTATTTATTTATAGCTTTTGGAGTCCCAATATGGTCCTTCTGAGGGTTGTAGGTTCTCAAAGGGACGGACACTAAGTCTTGCAGGGTAAGCAAAGCTAGCCTTTCATGTTTTCTTGGTGCTATAGCACGGGTAGAATCTAATTCCTCAGGGTATGGGAATTATTCCACCTTATAATAGACTTTAGGACGTGTGAATAACACTAATCTGTCCTATTTATGTATTATTTAGTTAATTATCCTTAGTAAATGTTCCCATTAATTTAATAATTATATTAATAGAAATTTCTACGGAAACCTTGATGTCAGGTAAGCTCTCATTATGTATTATATAACTGGAGTAAAAGTCATAATATTGATTTTACTCTTTATTTTAGAGTTCCAGTTGATTTACTAAGATAATTACTTAAAAGTATAAGTCATTTGGATTCATGTAATATTTTTAAATCATTAGACTCCTTAGTATGTCACAAAAATTTTGATGTCTAGCAATTCTCATAAAAGTATATTGAAGTATTTTAATATTCTTAGAAGTTGTCATTGTCTTATTTGCAACATTCTTGGTACTTTGCATTATATTAAATAAAAATACGTATAAGGATTATTTATGTATTTTTATGTAATATTATGTATTTTTAGACAGTCTACTATCCACGGGAACATTTATTACATATTTAGGACGTTCCCGTGTATTTTTTAGCATGTTTACGCGGTACCTGAGCCTCTCAGGCTCCCTGTCACTCTTTCAACCCGTAGTCCCGCATCTGTGTACTTGTCAGAGGCCCGGGGCTGCGTACACGACCTCGACGGAGTGCCAAGGCTGTATCTCAGCCGCACGCGGGTGCATTGGCTGCCGCGTCTGCGTGCGGGAATTGTGACAAAACACATTTCCGCCCGTAACTCCTAAAATATACAAAAAACCTCAATTCTGACTGAATTTTAGGTGTGAAACCTATACGTGACAATGAGTGTGAAATGTTTAATTGGCCAAAAAGCTCAATAAAGGAGCTGTAGTATTTTGGTTTTTCTTTCCTTAATTATTTAAAAATATAAGCAGTTGGATTTCAAGGGTGGGGTCAGTGAGTGACCCACCTAATTTTGGGTGGAGAATCCATTTCTGTAATAATATTTAAGGTTTCCCTAAGCCTTCTTAGGTTAATTGTATTATTATTATTTTTATGTTTTTTTTGTTACTTTTGCAGCTTGCTCTGTAATAGTAGCAAGCTGACACTTCCTGCAGGAAGAAATTTCCCACTCTCCGCCAAACCCATTGAAAAATCTTGGATTGAGTGACATCTGGAAACCAGAGATCCTGCAAATACAAACTGAGGACCCTGTACCTCCCAAACTGCTGGAGCCAAAGTCACACACCAACTTCCATCACCCCTACCTTAACCATTGGGGCCTCCACATCCAGTGGTTCTGTGCCTTTTACAGATCATCCCTTGGGTACCAAGACAGCGCTTGCCACATTGTAAAGGCCTTCCCTGAAACATGCAAAACCCTGAAAGAGAACAACTGAAGGAAAGCAACCCACCTGGTCATAGGCGCATTTTGAAGCGTCCGCATATTCATCATTGGTGCCAGTGCCTCCCCATCCACCTGAAGAAAAAAGTGAATCCCCAATAGCAAATGCTGCAACCTCCGCACAATCATAGTGACCCCGCAAATTTCCAACTTTGGCTGCAAGTAACAGCTCTCTGTTGACGTAAACATAACAGACTTGTAAAGAACCGGACAATCTTTCCCCTCATCCTCCTGGTTCAGCATTTCCCCACGCCAAACATGCTTGAATCCACGGCCAACTTAATTCCTCCAGCGTCTTAATCCAAGTCCCTCAGTGCAATATTGCGCCCAACAATCTCCTTGAGTTTGTCAAAGGCCTCCCCACATTTAAAACCCTAGGTCCATTCTGCGCCCTTACGCATCAATGCCCGCAACGGGCTAGCAACCTCTGCAAACCACTTGATGAACATCCGTACATAGCTACACAATCCCAAGAATTGGAGAATCTAAAATACAGTCTTTTGCATTAGTCACTCAAGGACTTTGTTGCATTTCTTTGCCGCAATCTGTCTTCCGTTGGAAGTCACCAAATGTCCTAGAACCTCCAGAGCAGTTACGCAGACTGCTAACTTTTTCCCTGACACCGTAAGTCCCAGATCCTCAATCCGGGACAAGATCTGTTCCAGTGTTTGCGCGTACTCCCAGACAAATTGGTGGATGTCCGGAGCGTCTGTAAGTGTTTCCCCTCCGTAATCTGTCTTTGGGCCTTTGATTCCCACGTTGTTGATGAAGATCAGCACCATTTCTGGAAGATTTTCCTTCAAAATCTAGGTCATCTGCGCTTGGTAAACTGCGACCTGGTAAGTTGCTCCTTGTGGCATCCGTATCAGTTGCATCATGCCCAATCCAGTTTTGAAGGGAGTCATTGGATGCAACCTCCAATAGAGTTTGCGCTGATTGTATCCGCCCATCACATCCACAAACCCGTAGCACATGCGTCCTGCCATAGATTCCAGAAACTTGTCCATGCGCGGAGGTTGTCCCGCGTCTCAGATTGTAAAAAAATTAAGCCTCTGCAGATCATGAACAATCCGTAATGACTTCCCATCCTGCTTAACCAACCAAAAGATTGGATTTGAGTAACTTGATGTTGACTTCTTATAAAGACCCGTCCCCACACGCTTGCGCACCAGCTCCAAGAAGGATTGCCAAACCGTCTGCGGAATCAGAATTGGCTTGATTTGCCAAGGTTTGTGCAGAACCATTTGAATTAAATAAGAGTTTCCTATCTTGCTCTTTAACAGTCCCCTCTCTTCAGGTCCAAATTCAAGCGCTCTTTCCTGGAGAACAAGTACCAAAGTCAGCAAATCCCGTTCCTCCGCGCTCAACCAGGCTGGTGGTCCTAAGTTAAGGGCCGCAATCTGCTCTGATTGCGTTTCCCATCCTGAAACCTTCAGCAGAGATTCCCAAGCGTCCCCCAACCATGGGATTGGTCGCAGTTGTCCGTTCAGATCCTGTGGCATTGCTTTTTTTCTGGGGACGGACCTTTTGCGCAACCGGCTTATACTTTCCAACATTGCACCATGCCATCCGCACGCATCCGTTACCATAGGTCCTAGTCAAAACCAAACTGCGGCTTTTGCCTTTGCTCACAAGCATGGAAAAATCATAGTCAATGTTTTTGTGAAGTACCTCTGGGAAATGAAAACTGAGGAAAGGAACTTACTTCTGGAGCTTGCGCGTCCTGCTCTTCCTCCTTTCTCCCCACCTGCTCCTCACTGGTTGACCGCCCGCACAAAGCTGGAGCTTTCTCCGTGCAGTAAACTTGGCCAACTAGTTGAAATCCACCTCCGGACCACCCTTGCAAACCAATTCTGCGCCGGGGTCCTCCTCCTCCTCTCTCACCAAATCCTGCACCGACTTCCCCAACCCCTGATGGAAGATTGTGTTTTTGAATTGCCCCCTGGATGAATCTTCCACCGTTAATGCTTCTGTCCCTGCCTCTGGATCAAACTTCATTTGTGCTCAGAACCCAAACATGAATGGCTGTTCTAAAATAGCCCCCCTGCAATCAACCAATAGAAAAGAAAGTGGTTTACTGACCCTTTTGACCTCAACCTCTTCCTCCTCCACAACCCCATCCAGGCAACACTCCCTGCCGTTAAGCGCACATTTCCGCCAAACCAATCCCATTTCATCAACCAATCTAGATGGAAGGAGGTTCACCATAGAACTGCTATCCACCAGCACCCACACATTCCTTCCAGCAATCTTCATCAAAATGTAAGCCAGTGAAGTTGAAACCAATTTCATCCCTGCTAGCTTGTGCTCCGCATTATCCCAAGCCAAGTTCACCTGTTGCACCATTGGAGGAATCCTATTGTGTCCACAATCCTTCAGCGCCTGAGCCATCTCTGTAAAAGTGAAAAGAGCTGAAGCTCAAATTGGATGAAGGAATTAATAAATGAATGAAAGTGGCTTATAACGTCAAGCCTAAGGACCTGAGGACAGGAGGAAAAGGACACTCCAGTTGATGTGGTGAAATGAACAGATGATGAATTCCACTTGAGAGCACTGGTGTTTATATAGACTAAATACACAATAGGCTGACAAGTGGTTGAGTACAAAATGAATAAGGTAAAATTAGCATAAGCACTTTTAGTGACATGGCAAGTGAAATTCTATGATTAGACAATCTGACAATCACAATACTACAACACAAGATCCTCTATTAAATAACAGATATAATATCTTGGTTATAACAAAGCCTAGTTATATTTTACCTGTTGTTTTAGTACTTTAAGATAACAATAATAAGATCACATCAATCCAATCAATTATACTTTAAACTCCAGTGAAAGTCAAATATATGAAAACTCAAATTTGAACAATCTCATCTACCACCACCAGGGACACTGCTTCCAACTTCTTCAGGGTCAAGGGAATGTTTGTTTCATTCCCCATTACCCTGCGTACAATTTTCAATTCCTTCTTCTTCCCCCCTGGATTCACTGGCCCTCCATCCGTTTCTGGAATACACGCAATTGTCTTGGGAGCTGCCAGTGGTACCCGTTCCTTGGCATCCACATCCATCCTTTCCACCACCACCAATTCCTCCATTGCTAGCACCCTCACTTCCGCTTCCACGCGCAGTGGTTGCCATACCCCAGGACCAATGACAATCCCCAGCAAAGCTTGAGCAGTTATTGCTGATTCCTGTCCTTGCGCGCGCACTTGCTCCATGACAGTCAGATTCCCCCGTTTGGAGGAGATCTGCTTTCCCGTTGGGAACATGAATCCCATTCCCACCAGTCAAACCAATCCCGCCTTGAGGTTCTTTGTCATGTTATTTCACCCCAACCGTCAATGCCCCTTGTGCCCGCAGTAATTGCTTAACTGCAACGCGGGTGGATTCAATGGCGGGAGCGCTCCCCCAAGGTGAGGAGGTGGATCGCGCAACCAGGTGTGGCGTCATATTTATAACCTTGGATTGGGAGCTACGTTGTGGGCCGCGACCTGCCCAGGGAATGCAGACCAAGTGATGGAGCCAGCCCAATCAAGCTTGCGGGTGGCTAGTCTGGAAGGCAAGGGCGGGGCAATCAGTGGTTATATTCCCCAGGGAGGTTTGCGCTGTGGAGACTCCTTTGGGATTGGGTAAAGTTTAGCAAATAGCTTGCTGGCAGTCACTTGAGGGGGAATTTAGTATTACAACTACAAATAAGATAGAGGAATACTAAGGGTGGTTTTGAATTTCCTGCCCCTCTGACTACTATAGTAGTCTCACAACAATCAAAGAAAAGAGAAATGGTGGCTTATTTTCAAATAGATTTGCTACTATAGTAGTCTCTATCAGACCTAGGATCAATTTATTCAAGCTTGATAAGGAAAAGTGGTGGAACAGATAGAGAATTGGAGGAATGAAGCTGAGTAAGGGAAGAATCCTTTCTATAGTCTTATCCTTTATATATATATTTATTTTTTATATTTATTTTATTTGTTACTGATTGATCCTCCTTTGATGATACGGGTGATTATTTGAATAAAGGTTGAAATGGTTGAGCCTACAGTTGATGACTAATGGTGATGGAGGTGATGATTGATTGATGATGATGATGATGGATGAGGTAGGTGATGATGATGGTGATGATGGTCAAGGTAGGTGATGATGATGATGGATGATGCTGATGACTGATGGTGATGATGGTAGGTCATGATGATGACTGATGATGATGATGGTAGGTGATGATGATGATGACTGATGATGATGATGGTAGTTGATGATGATGATGACTGATGATGATGATGGTAGGTGATGGCAATGATGGATGATGGTCAAGGTAGGTGATGATGATGATTGATGATGGTCAAGGTAGGTGATGATGATGATGGATGATGATGATGGTAGGTGATGATGATGATGACTGATGATGATGATGGTAGGTGATGATGATGATGACTGATGATGATGATGGTAGGTGATGATGATGATGGATGATGGTCAAGGTAGGTGATGATGAGGGATGGTGATGATGTTCAGTTTATGGGCACATGGTGGTGATTTTCAAAGTTATGGGGTATGGAGTAAATAATGGTGGTGGTGGATGGTACAAAGTATGGGTTATTGGATTGGGTCATGGTCAAAACTATGTGTTGATTATGGTGGATTATCCAGGTTAATGGTGGTGGTTGATGATGATGATGATGGTGATACTGATGCTGATGGTATGGGATATGGTATTGGTGATGATGAAAGTATGGGTTATGGGATAATGGATGAGAGTAGTAAAAGTATGAGTTAAGGGTGCCTAGGAGGCATGGTGATCCCCTGGAGGGAAGGATGGGGGGAACTGATGGTGCCTGGATGGGGGAGAGAGGCCCTCTATTTATAGAAAATCCTGCCCTCAGGGCTGCCCCTGAGGGTCTCCCTGATACAGTGAATACAGTTCATGAGGCATTTTGGCTTGTCAGAGGTGGAGTCTGGGCAGGATCTACATGCATTTACACCCTTGCATGCATTGCTGTGCTGCATTGATACAGGTGCCCCCTGCATAGATTACTTCTTTATTGTGGTGGTTGGTCATTTTTTTGGTCCTTCATGCAGTGTCTTGCATATATTTCTTCTGTATACAGCCGTTTGTTTGGTGCTGCATGCAGTTCCTTGCATATATTGCTCCTGTATACAGCTGTTTGTTTGGTGCTGCATCCAGTGCCTTACATATATTGCTCCTGTATACAGCTGTTTGTTTGGTGCTGCATGCAGGGTCTTGAATATATTAATTATGTATACTGCTGCAGGTTCATTTGGTGATGTATGGTTTTAATGTATGTGGTATGTACTGGGAGGCTTCCAGGGTATGTCCATGAACCTTCACTGGTCTCTGACACCTGGTAGGGGTATGGGTAGGCTAGGGTTGATTTGAGCTGTATCTTCTAAACCATGAGAGATGGGGGGTACTTTGGCTGAGTGACTAGGGGTTATTTTTGGTTTAGAATCCATTTTTGAGGTCTGTTTGATGATTTGAGCGGTTCTTACACTAGAATTGTGAGTCTGATGGCTATAGCTTAGGTTTTGGAGCACCACAGCGCGGGCATAAGCGTGGGCAGACTCACACATTGCAGGATCCGTGGATGCCCCCAGATGGATAAACCCGGGGGGCTCCAAGTAGGGCGCCGCATAATTTTGCGCGGGCATAAGGGCGGGCCCAATCACGGATTGCAGGATCCGCAGACCCGCGCCGAAGGATAAAACCGGGGGGCTCCAAGTAGGGCGCAGCGGAGGGCTGCGCCACGAGAAGGACAAACCGGACGTATGTGATATTGAAGGGGAGGGTTTCAGACAGGGTGGGTGGTATGGGGTAGGGTTAGGGTGGAGCTAGGGTTCTTTACTTGGGGTCATATTTCATCTATCTTTTTGCTTGTGGTTGTACCTAGGTTAGGGTTGAGAGGGAGGACTCAAAAACACCTAACTCTCAACTCCGGGTTGGATCATCTCATTATCAGAGGAGACATATCAGATCATATATAATCATCACCGGACCACCAGGGAATGGTATGGGAAGGATTGGAAGGGAGAACTTTATCTTTTCATCACTCTCTCTATTCTTAAACTCATTGCATCCAATATCCTTACAGACGCTTAGACCAATAACTTTTAGAACCTGAGGACACCTTTGGGGGTATCACCTCTCTTGTTTCCACACCACAAAACATTTGACTCAGAAAGATCCGTAAATCCTTCATCAATTCCGTCATTTTGCTAACCTCTGGCCTTTTTTTCAGTTATGTGGTCTGAGAGTGTTCCGTTTTTGAGGGGCCCGCAACTGCAGCTTGCGTTGGTGCCAGAGGAGTGTGGGAAGCAGACTTCTTTGGCCCTGTTGGGAACAACCTTGACATGTCCTCCATCAGTTCCGCAAAGTCCAGCTTGCTTTCCACTGCGCCACAAATGAAAAGGATGTCTGGGAGAAGAGAAATACTCCCATCCAGCAACCTCTTTACCAGGTTGTTGTCAAACAGGTGCCGCTGCACCTGCCTGCGGAGTGGGGGACTGAGCCCTCCCAAAAAAGCTCTCTTCATTGCGCCCATCTGCCCTGATATCACCTTGTTCTTTTCCAGGTAGCAATAGATCCAATTGAACATTGCTAAATAATCCCCCAATTGCACCCGCGTCCATACTCCGCCATTTTCCCTTGCTTCGGCCATGGCTTGCTCAAAGTTGCTTTACCAAAACCAAGGTTTACGCCTTCCCCACCACCCCAAGATTTCTCCCTTCAGTTTTGGCCAATTGAGTTCCTCATACCCTTCCATCTCCTCCTCATCCCAAAGCTTCTCTTTGTCCGTGATGAAGAGGACACCAAGCCAAGCCTTATTCAAACCTGTCACACCTTCTGCGTTGGCAATTCCTTTGTATTACGCAAGGAATTGCTCAACGTCCTCAGTTTTGAACCGGATGTGAGGATAGTCCTGCGGCCTGATGCAAAATGGCTTGTGGTTGGCGCCATTTTCAGAACAAGGGACACCGTATCCTGCCCCTGATGAGGGTTAATTCCAAGAAGCCAGAGGAGGAGGAGGAGGAGGAAGAGGAGTGAGGGTAAAGTTAGATGACCCCGCAATGGTTGATGGGTTGTACTGGGACATTGCGCTTGTTAGTTCCAAGAGACAAGGAACAAAAGATTACTTCCCAGCCAGACCCCCAGATGTGGAATTCAAAAGAGGACTTCTCCTTTAATGGTTCCAAGTTTTGAAGTTGTTGATCCCTTGCGTCTGTAAACCCTGAGTGCAACTGTTCACCCTTTGACTGAGAGATAGAGAATTGAGAGTAAAGATCCTTCCAAATCCTATGCCAACCAATGTGATCCCCCTCCCGCAATATCTAGGTTGATGGTGTGGCTTAAGTAGCCTAACCCTCAACCCTAACTGAATTACAACCAGAAACAAGCCAGAATAATGAAATAAAACCCCTAAGCAGAGAACTCTAGCCTCAACCCTATCCTTCCCATCCCATAATCTACATCCCATATCCCACATCCCATATCCCATATTCATCTGCATTGCCTGCCTGCCATTACGTCCACCCGGTTTTTCCTTCTCATGATTCGGCCTTGCACTGCCTCCAACTTGGAGCCCCCCAAGCATGTCCCCATCTGCCCAATGCGCCATTCCAGATATCCAAGATATATCTGCGTGATCCGGATCCGCTTCTTGCAACATGCAATTGGCAAACAATCTGTCAAATTGAATCCAATCCAATCCGTCCCACGTCTCCAGATGCTGAGCCCAATTTGAATGCTTCTGATCCCGCAGCGCGACTTGCTGCAGCAAAGCCGCACCCATTGCTGAGCGCGCTTCCCCTTCTGAGCCCACGGCTACTTCTGTGCGCGCAGCGTGAAGCCTATTCCAACTTGCGTCTGTAAAAGGCCATCACAGAGTTTGGGCCACATATCCTGCTGTGTCTCAACATCCTCATCAGTCCCAGAAATTGTTTGCGGATGCTAATCCTCCCCCTTCAACCCGCTTTCAGCGGCCTGCAGACCTCTACCGCCCTAAATATTTTTCTGGCCCCGCAAGTACAGGCTCTGCAGGCTCTTCTAATCCTTCCATGACTCCCTCCTCCTCTATGGGCCCTCATGAACGCGTCTTTGAACTTCCAAACAAAGGGCTTGACTCTGATTTTTCTCATTTCAACTTTTCTTGGCCAGATCTACCCCCCTTGGCTCCAATTGTTGACACAGGGGCCTCACTTCATTTGACCGTTGATTGTACGCTCTCATTTGATTTTATTCCAATTGAGCCACTGTCTCTTAAGGTTGAAACTGATAATGCTATGGCTATGATCACAGGCATTGGAACCATGCTCTTCTTATCTGTGGAGGGCAGAGACGTTGTTGTCCTGGTGGTCCTCTACTGTAAGGATGCACGTACCACTCTCATATCTCTGGCTGCATTCCATTGAGCTGACTTGTTTTTCTGATACCACCAGCCAAATGATAGTTTTCAAATCTTTCTCAAAGATTGCACTCACCTTTGTTCCTTCCCTTTGGAACAGCGTGGTTATCAATGGATCATGCCTCTTTTCTGTGTTTTTCAGTCTCCATCATCTTATTACGCAATGCAAATATCTATTCCTTTTCCTGTTCCTCTTCCTCCTGCTTTTCGCGCAGATGATGATGCAATTAACTCCTTATCCAAGGACAAGCTTAATTGATATACTGGCATTGAATATTTGGACATTGCGGTATCCACCGCATACAACACATGATTGGCAGTTTGGCTTGCCTGCCTTGGCTCCCTGAGTCACTGCCAACGGGGGTGGTCCACTTTTGCTCTTTCTGGATTGCAAAGAGTCCATGCACAGCTAACCTCCCTCCCACACAACAAATCTGTGATCCCCTGGAAGCCTTGGCCGTTGACCTCATGGGTCCATTTGAGGTTGCAGGTATAGATAAGAGTCAGTATCTCCTTACCATCTACAACATTGTTTCAGGTTTCAGCAATGCCATTCCTCTGAAGGCCAAGATTGAGGCTGCCAGGCAGGTCATGAATTCAATCAAGCAATTAGAACTTCAATCCAAACGCATGGTCAGAATCATCAGATGCAACAATGGTGGCAAGTATTCCTCCAAGGACTTTACAAATTTTGCCACAGAAAGAGGTATTGTGATAGAGTGCAGCCTTCCCTATCATCACTATCAGAACGGTGTGGCCAAGCAATACAATAGATTTCTTGCTGATATTGCCCAAAAGCTTCTTGTTAATAGTCAACTTGGCAAACCGTTTTGGAGTCTTGCCTCCATATGGGCCTCATATTGCATGAATAGGCTACCAAACATGGAAGATTTCACCAAGAATCCTTAAAAATCCATGTTTGGCGTCAAGCCCAAATTTGATTGCCTCCAGATTTTTGGGGATTGTGCCTGTGTCCATGTCCCCCCTGAAAAGAGGCTGAAGCTCAAAAGTCAAGCATTGGATGAGCGTGTGGTAGGACATTTTCCAGACAGCAAAGGATGGCTGTTCTATGTGCCCACCACCGGCACTTTCATATCCTCATTTTGGGCAACATATGACTCTCACACTCAACCAGTTACTAAGGACAAGCAGTTGGCAGAGGCCCTCCAGATGGCCCTTGGTAAATTTGATGGGGAATGTGCTTTTGCTGCAGAAGAGTGTCAGGTTTATGCATCAATGCCAGTCCAATCAAGCCCAAAATCCTACTGGGAGGTGGTAAACAGTGAGAATGGCTCAGACTGGCTCCCAGCTTTTGACAGGGAGATGGGGAACCTGTAAAAAAAAGGGGTCTGGATCTCTCAACTGCTACACCCGGGAAGGCACATGATGCCAACCAAATGGGTAATAATGGTGAAAGACCCTGCCAACGGATCCCCTATTGAATGCAAGGCGCAATATGTAGCTATGGGAGACGGGCAAGTAGAGGGTATTGACTTCAAGGACACATTTTCCCCCACCGCAATCCTTGTATCTCTTTGGCTCCTGCTTGCAATGGCTGCTCACTTTAATTGGCCGGTACAATTTTTTGATTTTTTTGCAGCCTACCTCAATTCACCTATCAATGAAGAGGTCTGGGTACAACCACCCTCTGGCATGAAGATACCAGAAAGGCACGCTCTCCATCTCCTGAAATCTCTTTATGGCACCAGGCAGGCTGCCCATTGCTGGTGGAAATATCTCAAGAGCATCCTCCTTGGCCTCAGTTACACAGCAATCCTATAAAACAGCAGCTTATAAATTCTTGACACTCCTGGCAAGCAGGGTAATATCTGGATCCATGTGGACAATGGCATCATAACAGCCTTGTTCAATGCCATCCTGTGACAACTGGAGCGTGACCTTCAAGTCTGCCTTGAGATCAAGTGGGAGCACAATTTAACATCTGTGGTTGGCATCAATTTCACTTGGGATGACCGGGGTTTTTCCCTTCACCAAGAAAAGCTCCTCTGGACCATTGCGGCTTTTTTTTGGGATGGTGTGTCTATGGCTACCACTCCCCTTCCTGCATTGTTTGAGCCTGTGGAAAAACTGGAAGGGACTCCCAACACTGCAACCGCATATCTCCACATACTCATTTCCTTAAGTGATTTGGCAGTTGGCACCAGGCCCAACATTGCTTACGCTGTAAATACCCTGGCACACTATTCTGCTTCCCCAGTCACAAACCATTGGAAAGCCCTTCATCACTTAGTCAAATTTGTAATGGAAACAAAAGATAAGAAAATGAATATTTTCCCTGGACACAGTGACTAGCCCCTCAAGGTCTTTGCTGACGCTGTAAGACTCCAAACTGTGCTAGGCCGTGGCAGTTCTGTGGAGGTGAAAGAAGCTGTTTTGGCTGCCCTCCTGAGTGTTAAAAAAATATTTAAATGTAACCAAGATGAAAGTCCAGAGCTTGGTAAACAAGGGACCAAAAGTAAGAGGATAAAGATGATAGTAGTCATTAGCTGGGTAAACAACACTATCTGAGACAAGATGATGCCGGGGAAAACTTGAATAGAAGAAGTCAAGGATTGTTCAGAGTTCAACAAGACAAGGAAATTGTAAGTGAAAACGCCCACAAGCTAATAGCTCTGGTTGTCAGCAGAAGCTTAGGAAAGATTAACTCAATCCCAAACAACCTCCAGGTTCTCAATGAACCTGCCCAACTCTCCGCAATCAAGTGCTTGAAGGGTACCAGATAACTGTGGGTGGCTGCACAAGACAAATCTAATTGTTTGAAGAAGCTCTAGAAGCAAAACAATAACTGATCCAAACAAGGATAACCCAACACTTCTCAAGGGACTCAAGAGTAGCATGGCGGAATTCAACTTCAAAAGAGACAAAGGGAGGTTTAACACTCCAGGTTTTAAGCTTAATAAAAACTCTTCAGTCAAATGTGACTTGTTCCAGAAAGATAATCAAAGGATGATCAGGACCAGTATGGTTGGATAAAGGGACCAGGAGTGGTGTAACACACTCAAGAATTCAATCAGTCAAATTCTTCTTCAATCAGCAAAGCTATTGGTTGGTGATAAGGATCAAGGATCAGGGTTTTGAGTATGGAGGCTCAAGGATCAAAGGGCAATCATAGATATACCTAAATTTTAGTCTCAGATGAAGGGGAATGGGACCCCACAGATAATGTATTTCAAGGTGATAATGATGATGATTCTTCCTGGTAGGATAGGATGTCCCCTCGGTTGCCCCTCCAAAAAGGCAGGGGGAGAGCCCTCCTTATATGGACAGGAGGCCCTGTTAGACTATGTACAAAGGATACTACAAATAGAGCGTAATTGTTTTTTTTTTGTGATTTTCAGGTGATCAGAAAAATTTGATCACTCAGGCGGGTGGAAATCCGGCCTCCCTGACCGGGGTGGGATCTATTCTCATCCCTTCACCTCTCCTGCTTCTGTCCGTGGACGGGCGCGCGCAACAATACCAGGATCACCCACCCCTTGCCCAAAGGCGGAAGGGGTGGGAAAGGAAATGGACCAGACCGCCTGTGGATGTCCGTGGGTGGTAAAACGCTTTCCACCCCCACCCAAAGATGGAAGGGGGTGGGAGAGTGGAAGATGATGATAAGATATGGATTGGAAGGCAAGGAGGGCAAGAAGGGAGAATTGGATTGGAGTAGGAAAACAAGTTGATGGATGATCTTGGTCAAGTTGAATTCAATGGTAGCTTGTTTGAGCCTGGGGATGATACCATGCTTTAGTACGCTCAGGATGATACACGTCAGTTCCCTCCTGATCTTGATCCCATTGATTAGGGGATTTGAAGATTGTAGTAGGTTGGGAGTGAAGGGATTTTCTGGATTGGTAGAGGATCTCCAAGGCTTGAGGGTGAGATTGAGAGATCAACCTCAAGTGATGGGATGATTGAGCCAGCTGGTTGGGTTGGGATGATAGTCTCTGGACCAGTCAATCAATCAAGTTGGTAAGCTCATGCTTGAATTGATGAGATTGGTGGAAGTGAAGCTCAATTATCTCCTGGATGATCAATCTGTTGAGTTGGGTGTAATGATCAATGAGACTGATGGCGAGTTGAGTGGGTAGGATGAGCTTGTGTTGTTTGGTGAGTTTGATGAGGTTGAGTTGAGGTTCTATTGGGATGAGGATGAGGATGTTTGGGCCGAGCGGGTCTTGGCCTGCGCATTCGGCCGAAAGGAAGCGGGGAACAAAGAGAGAAGGGATAAAATGCAATTCCTAGGGGATGGGACCAAGAGAGGCCTGTCCTAGACTACTGGGACAGGGGAACGGTTGGTAGGATGAGTGAATGGGAGGAGTTATGCTGATACAAAAAATTCAATTTTTTTTTTTTTTTTTTTTTTGAATGACACCTAAATAAAAGAATTGTAAAAAAAATTTTCAATTTCCCGCATCTGGTCCAGGGTGTCCAGATTTGGTCACCACAATACTGTGGAAACAAGAGAGGTGGTACCCCTCAAGGTTGTCCTCAGATTCTGGAAGTTATTGGTCTAAGCGTCTGTAAGGGGATTGCGTGCAATGAGTTTTCAGAAAGATGGAGAGGGTGATGATAGATACACACAATATATGATATGACCCAACCCGGAGTTGACAGTGAGGTATTTTTTTAGTCCTCCCTCTCAACCCTAACCTGGGTACAACCACAAGCAACAAGATAGATGAAATATGACCCCAAGTACAGAACCCTAGCCCCACCCTAACCCTACCCCATACCACCCACCCCGTCTGAAACCCTCCCCTTCAATATCACGTAGGTCCGGTTTGTCCTTCTCATGGCGCAGCCCTCCACCACGCCCTACTTGGAGCCCCCTGGGTTTTATCCGTCCGGGGGGGTCCGCAGATCCCGCAATCTGTGATTCGGCCCGCACTTATGCCTGCGCAAACCTCCCCAGCGCGTATAACCCCTGATTTCCCTGCATTTTCCTTCTGGACTAGCCACCTGCAAGCTTGGTCAGGCCAGCTCCATCACTTGGCCCGTGTTCCCTGGGCGGGTCGCGGCCCGGTGCCCCCCAGAGTAGGCCCGACCCGCACCTGGTGCCAAGCCCCACAATCCCTGCCGCTGAGCCCTCATCCGCTGCTTCTGAGCCTGCAGCAGGCACTTCTGAGACCAGGCACACCCCAAATGCTGAGCCCAACCTACCCTACTGCTGAGTGCGCAGCCCGCAACGCAGCTCCCAATCTGAGGTTTTAAATACAACACCACATCCCCCCCCCAAGTTGATTTCTGTCCCCAGAGGTCCTTCCATCACTACCTCAACCCTACTGAGATACCAGACTAACTCCCCCTGCTTCCCAGTCTACCCCAACTACTAGCCCCTCCCCTCCTTCCAACTTCCCCGTTGCTATGATTCCCTGTAATTTCTGCGCCCAGAATGGGCACGCATGTTCAATTGTTCCTGGTCAATGCGCCTGCAGCGCTTTCCGTTGCGGCCACTGCTGCTGCTTGCTTAGCAAGGGAATGCCCCAGCCTCCCCCTCAATCCGGCTCCCGTTCCTGCCCGCGCAAGAGGGCCCTTCTGGACCCGTTTGTGGTATTGGACAATGAAACCATTCCAGAGGACTTGTGGACTCCGCCCGGATCACCCCTTTTCCGCCCCCCCTCAAGCTTGATCCGCAACTCCTCTTCATTGTTCCCCCGCACAGGACCTCCCCAGAAGGATGATTTCCCCAACTTTGCGGCTTTCCGGGCGGCTATGCAATTCTGGGCCGACTGTGTCTGGGTTAGGCAAGCCACAAGGGACCCGTGTATTGATGAAATCCTTCAATGTTGCACGGCTCCTCCTCCAGCTCCTACTTGGGTCCCTGCCCTGGCTCCTCCTCTGGCCCCTGCCCCGGCTCCACAAGGCCACCTCCCGCTTCACTCATTGTTGTCTTGTTGTTGCCTCCTGTTGGACCAAGCCCACCAGATGGTCCTACGGAGGCCCCCTCCTCACCAGTCCCGCCTCCCCCCAGCAGCCCCCCCAGGATCCCGGAAATCCCCGTTGTTTTGGCACTCCTGGCGTCTGGATTTGAGATCTTTTCCAAAAGATCAACCACAATGCTCTGCAAATTCCTAGCAACCCCTGGCGCTCAATCCTTGGAATCCTGGCGCAAGCTCTTGGCGTCTTTCCGGGCCTTACTGACATTGTCGCGGGTGGACATGGAGGAAATGATGAGAATGTCTTAGGCGTATTGCCCCCCCTCTTCCCCCTTCCCTCCTTCTGCGTTTTTTCTTCATTGTACCGGGCTTCCCCTGATTTAGAGAAATACATGTCTTCTGCGCGCGCGTCCTTTCCCAGCGGGTTGTCCTGTGGTAACATCCCCGTGTCCTGTGTGAGTTTTTAAAGAGAGTTCCGCGTCTGCGCGTCATGAGTGAGAATGAGAGTGAGATTGAGATCCGCTCCCGCATCCTTTTGAGAATGAGAGTGAGATTGAGATCTGCACCCGCATCCTGAGCCAACAAAGTTCCTCAGAAGGTACCTGGACCGCCCCAGCCAAACTGCCACACAGTTCCCCGTACCCATCCTGCAACAAAAACAACCACCCTCCACCAGCATGCGCACACAGTCATCCAAGAGAGGAAAAGAAGTTAAGGAAACAAACCCTCTGGGGTGTCTAGCTGTTCCGGTTTGAACCGGCTAGGACACCCCCTCACCAAATCAGACCTGTCCTGTACGTGTCCCACGCATACTCTGCACCCATTATTTTGCAGGAGAAGACAACTGATAAAGAGAAGACAGAGAAAAAGAACTAAACCCCAAAAGAGAAACCAAACCCAAAAAGAATTTTTTTTTTTTACTTACACTGGGCCTCTGCTCCTTGTCCCACATTACCTGACTGCGGGGCTTTTCCTTCAGTTTACGGACCCGGCTTGCACCGCGCCTGCGTCCCTGCAACCAATCATAACCAAAACCAGTACCAACTTGCAAAGCAATGTATTCAACAAATAAGGAAACAAACATTCTGGGGTGTCTAGTTATTCCGGCTGTGAACCGGCTAGAGCACCCCCTCACCAAATCAACCTTTTACCCTACTTGCCTCCCCCCCAGCTTGATGGCTGTCCCCAGTGGTTTGTAGCCTCTTGCTCCTTTGAGGCGGCGTGTCGCGCATGGGCTCCTCCTCAGCCAAAGAGCCTGTTTTGTCTACCAATCCTGAACCACCTGCACCGTCCCCTGCGTTCGTGCCATTGCCGGCCATCTTGTCAAAGGAGGTGGAGCCGTGTTCAAAGAAGTGCTTCAAATGCAAAGCCGTGGCCTTCCGTCTGAGCAGCGCCCTGTCCAATTCCTCAAGCTGATAACTCCTGCCCTTGAACTTGGATGCCATGCGGAAGGGGCTGTTCTATTGGTTGGCGAAAAGCTTACCCCACTGGGACTTCAGAATCCAATTGTACAGCAAGACCAAGTCCCCCTTCTGCAACGGATCCTGGATGCAATGGGAACAACGCTTGTCCCAATAGCGGACCAACGGCATCCTAGTCTTCTGAAACCTTTCTGCGGCCTTTTCCAGGTCTTGTACCATCAGAGAAGCTGTTTGGCGCGCGCCTCCACAGGCTCTGCGGAGGTCTTCACCTTCCACCAGTCCACCCCCAAGAAGGTTTCCAGCTCAATGTCCACCAGAAGCACTGGACGCTGTCCGTAGAGAAGTTCATAAGGCAAGTAGCCTGTTGAGCCTTTGACAGAGATTCTTTCTGCAAAGAGGACCACTGGAAGGGCCTCCTGCCACTGCTTTCCATCCTCACCGCACATCTTTACCAGGGAGTCCTTGATAGGCTGATGACCGCGTTTCATCATCCCGGTGCCCTCCAGATAGTACTCTGTGACCCTCCCAAACCTAGCTCCACAATTCTGGACCAGCGTCATCAAAAAACCCCAGAACTTTTCACCTCCATCAACGGTGACCAGGCAAAGCAAACCATACCGCGCAAACCAATCTTCCTCTACAAAATGAGCAACCTTCTCCGCCAACAACTTCACCAGAGGACAAGCCTCAACCCAACCCAATAGATTGTCCTGCGCGACCAGCAGGTATGAAAACCTTCCTGCCTTTATGTGGACCATGTCAAGGGAGACCCGCCCAAACAGCGCATCCTCCCCCGTAGGGTGACCCACCTCCCTTGGCAGCCTAGAGCTCCGCTTTTGACATTCTTTGCAATACTTCACCCATTCACACACTGCGCGCACCACACCCGGCCACCAGAACCTTGCTTTCACCTGCCTCCGCCTTTTGATCTCACCCCGGTGGCCAAGGTTGTTGTGAAGGCACCTCAGAATCATTTCCTGGTCCTTCCTTGATGTCACAACCACCAAAGGCACTGGGGTACTCTGCCGCCACAGCTGCCATTCCTTGAAGTAGAAGTTGGTTGTCTGCGGCTTTGCCCATTGAATTACCGCCCCTGACGTACCCTTTGGAAACCAAAGATCCTGCAAAAAGGAGCACAAGGTTGTGTAAAGCCCGGACTGCTGCAGCAGAAGGATGACCCCCGCCTCCACCAAACCTACGCAGATAACCAGGGACTCCACGTCCAGGGGTTCCGCCCCCTCAAATGGGTCCTCCCGCGGATACCGCAACAGCGCGTTGGGAATTGTGAACGCCCTCCCCAGAATATGAACCACGCCAAAAGTGAAGAACTGAAGAAAAGCCACCCACCTAGTCATAGGAGCATTTGGCAGCGTTGGAGAATTCATCATCCGCGCCAGGGCCTCTGCATCAACCAACAGCTCAAAGTGTACCCCCCAAAGCAGGTGCTGAAGCCTCTGAAAAATTTTGGTGACTCCGCATAATTCCAGCTTTGGCTGCAAATACCGACTCTCTGTCATGGTAAATGTCACAGACTTGTAGAGGAACAGCCTGTCCTTACCATCCTCTTCCTGCATCAGGACGCGGCCCGCACCAAACTTGCTAGAGTCAACAGCCAGGCAGATCCCTCCTGCATCTTAGTCAAGTTCCTGGAGGACGATGTTGCGTCCCACAGTCTCCTTGAGCTTTGCAAAGGCAGCGTCACACGTTGCCATCCATTCCCAGGCCGCGCCCTTCAGTGTTAGCACCCACAGAGGACTTTCAACTTCTGCAAACCGCTCAATGAACATGCGGAAGTAACTGCACAGTCCCAGGAATTGGAGGATATGCCAAGGCGTCCGCGGGGTTGGCCATTCAAGGAATTTGTTCCATTTTTTTGCTGCAATTCTCCTGCCTTCAAAAGCCACCACATTTCCTAGCACTTCCAGCACCGGAAATCAAACTGCCAACTTACTCCCCAAAACTGTAATCCCTGCCTCCTCAATTTGGAACAAGACCAGCTCCAACGTCTGCGCGTACTCCCAGACTAATCAGCGGATCTTTGGGGCTTCCTCTAACACCGCGCCCCCATAATCCGTCTTTTGTCCCTTGATGCTGTCACATGACCACCCCATGTACTATAGGGAAATTCTTAGATGATTGTGAGCGCAAAGGAATACCAAGTGCAAGGGTAAGTGCGAATAGCAAGACCCAGTTGCGAAGTGCAAACTTGGTTATGCCACTCAACAAACGGCGAGATGAATGGAAGGTGTTCCAAAGAAGGAAACTCAACCTGAGTCCAATGTGATAACTAGGTTGCAGCAAAATGCAAGAACGTATGAAATTAACTAACTGAGGAGACAATCATCAGGCAAGGGGATAGCCCTTATAAGGTAATCCAAAGTGACTAGATACAACCTGGTGATGAGCTAACTACAGGTGAAGCGGTGAGGCAATGAATGACAGGAATGGAATAGGAAATGAAGAAGTGTTATAGATCCAAGGTCTTAGCGTTAGTGCAAGACAATAGAATCTGAGTGTACAATTTCATGACAAATTGGGATAGGAGCGAGTGAAGTTGAAGGTAATGCAAATGAGAGGTAATGTTGTATGCAGGGTAGGGACTAGTCCAATTGCAAACTATACAGTAGTGATGGCTTGGTTAGACGTAGATGCAAACTAACAAACAATGCATGACCAAAGATGGAAGTCTGAGGCTGTTGATTGGCCAGGGAAGGAGATTGGATCTCATAATGGATGGCCAAACGGTATGGGGTTAACTGCGAAGTTTGCAAGTATATACTGAGTTGGTTTCCAAGATTGGAAGGTCAGCGCAAGGCAGAGGAAATAGCGGATTGCACCATTGATGTTGTGCTTTTATTTGTGTCACGCTTTTAGACTGAGGTAGATGGTACTGAGGAGAGGAAATGTAAAAGTTGTGAAGACAATAATCCTTAAGTGTGAAGCGTGACAGTTGCCCGGGTATAAAGACGCGAGCTCCTGCAAGCGTTCAGGTAAATTTTCCCATTGATTTCAAGTCGTTTAATTATCACTGTATACCCTTATACGTTACTTAATTCATTACTCAATAGAATTTTATAAATTTTTGTAAGAATTTTGTCATTGTCATCCCGCCGTTGCAAAAACTGTATTTGCCGCAAGGAGTGATGTATTCCCAGTACTGCATTCCAAGGTCTCCAAGGTAAATGCAAGCAATTTTGCCTTTGCCAGGTGGCGTGCAACTTTCCTATAAATGTCGAGTCAACTGTCAAGGGTCCTTTGGAATCATCAAGGGAGATGCAAAGTTGTAGGTCCGCGCCAAGGGTTAATTACGAGATACCACCATTGCCGGAGATCAAATACTTGGGGACTTGAGTACCTGGTGAGTATTAATCAGGAATAACTAATGAACTTGAAATAGTAACTAATTGTTTGCTTGTTTGCTAGTGTTGCCTTGTTTTCAAAGATATACTACCAACACACCACCACCACCACCACCTTACTGGGGACCGCCGACTGAAATCCCGGGGACCCAGATGAATGCCAAGGTGCGAGGCAAGGTATCCAGTGCGGAACTGGTAGGAGTTATAACCGAGGAAGCAAGGGAGGGGGAAGAAAAAGCAGCGGAAAGAGAAGCGGAAGATGGAGGAAATGGAAGTGGAGAGAACAAAGATGGAGCGGGTGAAATAGAAGAAGGGAATGAAGGAGATGGAAGGGATGAAGTGGCTGGGACGGAAAGGATGGAGGGCCAAGGCAAAGCGGATCCGTTGCGAATTGTATTGCTGGTTAAAACGGATGCGAGGCGCCTGAAGGACAATATTGGAGAAGGCACGTCAGGTGGCCAAAGGAAGAGAGCGTATGAAGAGCTCTTGGAAGAAGGTGGATGGAATGCTTGGCAGAAGCGAGCTTGGGTTGCAAGATGCGAGGAGATTTTCAAAAGGCACATTGTAACGGAAGTGCTGGTACTTCAAAGAATGTCCGCATTGATCAACAATGAAGACCTTGATACCTTTTGTTCCATGGTTGGGGAATTGATGGCGAATTTGGAGGATGCGGAAAAAGAAATAAAAGAAACTTTGTAATTTAATATATATATATATATATATATATATATATATATATATATTTATATTTATATTTATATATTTAAAAATAGAATTATTATTATTCTTATTATTATTTTTTTTTTAATAATGAGTGGAAATGAAGGGAAAATGAGAAAAGAATAACACAGTGAGATGGAGGAACTAACTGATGAAATGATGGTGAAATAAGATGGGTTTTAATGGGATGGAATATGAAATGGAATGTGATTGAGTAAGATAAATGTGGAATGGAATGAAATGTGATTGGATGGGATGAAATGTGGAGTGGAATGGAATGGAATTGGATGGGATGAAATGTGGAGTGAATCATGATTGCCGAGGTTTGCAAGTGTAGCTTGCATGGAATTCTTGAGTCAGATTGGGTGAATTGCGAAGGTGATGGGCTGGTTCCCACAAGGTGCGATCTTTGTTGGACTGGAAGCCAGACCATTTGATGAGGTATTGAAGTTTTCCTTTGCATAACCTGGAATCCAGAATACGGCTTACTTCCCACTCTTGATGATCAAGGACAGTGACCAGTTCAGGAGGGGGATGAGTCTTGCCCGGGTATAGGACTCAAGCTGGCTCTAGGAGAGACACATGAAAGACCGGGTGGATACCTTGCCATTTTGCAGGTAAAGTAAGTTTAAGGGCGTTAGGGGAGATGACTGATTCTACGTTAAAGGGGCCAAGCTTTCTTTTGGAGACTCTGCGAGTTGGGCGAGTGCTGCAAATGTTGCGAGCATCAAGCCATACTTGATCTCCTACTGCGAAGGTTGGAGCCGAAGTGCAAGATTGGTCTGCTTGCTCCTTATAGCGCTGGTTTGCTTCTTTGAGGTTGGTTCGAAGTTGCAATTGAAGGGATTGAATTTGTTCAAGGTAATTGGTATCAGGTTGAGAAGGTGCTACGTGAAGGGAAGAGAAAGTTGGGTTTGTACCATAAAGAGTTTGGAAGGGCAACTGTTTGGTGGAGGAATGAGTGGAGTTGTTGTAGGCAAATTTGGCTAGTGGGAGCCATTGCGACCAGTCATCTTGTTGATAGGCGACATACATTCAAAGATATTGTTCAAGGATCTGATTAACTTGCTCGGTTTGCCCATCCGTTTCCAGGTGGTAAGCCGTTGATAAATTGCGAGTTATCTTCAAATGTTGGCATAGCAAGGTCCAGAAGCTTGGGACGAACAGAGATCCACAATCACTAACTATATTATCAGGGAGGCCATGTTTTGAAAATACATATTCTATGAACAAGTTATCCAAGTCTTCTGAAGAGGCTGTCACATTACTGCATAAAAATAAAGCCATCTTTGAGAAGTGAACTACTATTACTAGAATAGCATCATATCCACTAGAAGAAGGTAATTGAGAGACGAAATCCATAGACAGCGAGTGCCAAGGACAAGGTGGAATTGGAAGTGGCTGTAGCAGCCCATACTTCCAGTGTTTCAAGGACTTGTTACGATTGCAATCATAGCACGCGCTAACATAGTCTTTTACTTCTTTGGTCATACCAGGCCATTAGAAGTCTTGTGCAATCAATTGGTAGGTTTTATCCTTCCCATAATGACCAGCAAGCGGAGAATCATGCCGTGACTCAAAGATATCTAACTTAATGCAAGAATTATCTGGTACTAATATACAATCATCCTAAACTAAAAAGTCATTATCATCTATACTGTAACTACTTTCTAATAAGTTTGCACTTTTGCAAAGTTTGATGCACTTGGGGTCATTGCGTTGAGCTTGTCGGAGTTTGGAAGCCAAATATTGTAAGCAAGCAATGATCAAACTGAGTTGGGCAGATTGGGTTGAGAAGAGTGTCCTAACCTTTTCAGGGTTGATTTTGGCAAAGGTGCTCCCCCCCTGGGTAAACGTTGTCCCAACGTGATAATGCATCAGGAACTACTGCTTGTTTCCCAGGACGGTATGTGATTGTAAAGTGGAACTTGGAGAGGTATTTGGCCCAACGTGCCTGTCTACGTGTAAGGACTTTTGAGCTCATGAAATACTTCAAAGAATTATGATAAGTTAAAACCTCAAAGGATTCCCTAAGACTCACAAGGTATGAATGCCATTTCTTCAAGCAATAAACAATTGCAAGAAGTTCCTTGTCATGAATCTCATAGTTAAGCTCTGCAGCGAGCAACTTGCAAGACTCAAAAGCTACGGGGTGAAAGAGAGAAGTGGAAGAAGAAAACCGCGAGATGACTCCTGCAATTGCATAGTTGCTTGCGTCTGTTTCAACAATAGTGCAAGCTAGCTCGTTGAAGTGAGCAAGTATTGGAGCAGTGGTGAATGCTTTCTTCAGAGCTTTGAACTCCGAAGCAGCTTTTTTGGTGAAAATAAAAGGAGTGTCTTTTTGAAGAAGGTTAGTAAGATTCACGGTTTTTCCGGCGTAACGCGCAATAAACCTTCTATAGAAATTACTGAAACCAAGGAAAACTTGAAGAGATTTAACCAAAGAAGGTGGGGGCCAGTCCAATATGCGTTTGATCTTGGCTGGGTCCATCAATAGTCCTTGCTGCAAGACTACAACACCTAGAAAATGAAGAGAAGAGGAATGGAACTCGCACTTAGAGGCTTTTGCAAACAGGTCATTCTTGCAAAGTGGCTGTAGCACCTCTTGCACATGTGCAATGTGATCTTTGAGGTTTCTTGAGTAGACTAGTATATCATCCAGATATACCACAAGGTATTTACCTACAAGATTGGAGGAAATGTTGTTGACCAAATGTTGAAAAGTGGAAGGAGTGTTGCAGAGGCCAAAAGGCATGATGGTATACTCATAACTGCCAAACCGGGTTCTCATTGCAGTCAAATACTCATGACCTTCCTTAATGCAAATTAGGTTATAGGCACCTTGAAGGTCTAACTTCAAGAAATAAGTAGCTCCATGGAAGAGGGTAAGAAGATGTGACATAGGCGGTACTGGATAGGCATTCTTCCGGGTTACCTGGTTCAGTTTCCTGTAGTCAACACAAAGGCAAATTCCGCCGTCCTGTTTTGGTACAAATAGGACAGGGGAACTGGTGTTCGAATTGATTGGTCAAAGAAATCCTTTTGCTACATTTTCCGCAATGTAGTCTTGAAGCCCAATTGATTCTTGTGTCAAGAGAGAGTAAACTGGTCCTGGTTCCGGAGGTGGGCCAGTAAGTTCAATCTTGTGATTGTAAGGACGGGATGGAGGAAGTTTATCTGCTTTTGCAGCTGAAAAGACGTCAGCAAAGTCATGATAAACTGAAGGTAAAGACTCTTGAATGATTTCTAAATCTTCAATCTCATCATCTTTGAGCACCGGGTTTGAGGTGCTTGCATGGTGCAAGAGGATTAGGGAGCTCAAAATACACCTTTTAGTTGGTTCCTGTTTCTCTTCAAAGGAACAGGAAAGAGGTAAGCTGGATAGGTAAGTGATAACTCCTAAATCTGAAGAGGGAATTTGAGAATGAAGGTCAGGATATTGCAAATCTCCTGGCGGAAAAGTGTCATCCAACTCAATGACAGTGTCACGTAGGCTGTTTAATTCCTGATTGATGGAAAGGTTAGCGTTCTGGGGGTGCGAGGTTCAAAGGTTAATTACTCCTTCTTGCCAATTCACATCCGGATTCCAGTAAACTAGGAAATCATGGCCTAGAATGGTATCATCCATTCTGGGTATAGCCAAGACAAATAAATCCCATTCAAAGCTGGGGAAATTGGAAAATGCAAAGGTCCATTTTGCCTTTTGGGAAACCCAATAAGACGGTTCAGTTGAACTACTTACTAGATAGATGGGAAATTTATCTATCTTGGGAAGAGCGGCCTTGTTCCACTGGATGCAAGACTGCAAGGTTTGAAAATGAGAAATATAAACGGAAGCTCTACTATTCTCCTTCATAACTAAACTATTAAGTTTGTATTTGGCGTTTTGAACTTCATTGGGATTGCCAAACAGGGTGAAAAATTGTTGCTCAAACTTGTCCCAGTTGTTGAGAATACAAGTGGGGCTGTTGTTGGACAAAAGTTCAAGGTATGGTTCAAACCACTGCAAGGCTCTACCTCCTAAGAAGGACAAAGCATACATAACTTTATGTCTATCAGAAGGGAAATTGTTGGAGTCATTTGAAAAGATGATTTTACAAGACTGTAGGTAGGATCTAAGCTTATGAGGGTGTTCTCCTGTAAAGTGATCAGGTTGTTTCATGCCCGCAGTGCAAAAACTAGGAGTGCTTGGACTAGATTGCTGGGCACCATGAGTGAGGGCCTGGATCAATGTCAAAAGCAGGGTTGGAGCATTGGGCTCGAGAGCAGTAGTGCGAACCCCTGGTCTACCACGAGTCAAGGTTTCATTGGAAGAATGGTTGGAATCTGTGAATTCCGCGAGAGGGTCTGTTGGAGCATCCCGTGGAGGAGCCCAAGGATCATCGAGAGGTTCCACAGATGGCAATTTGGAAGGAGGAACTGGATCTAAGGGTTGTTGGGCCCAAGGAGCGCTGGTTCTCCCTACCCAATGGATCTCATCATTGTAAGGGGCAAGGGAAGCGTTCCCGGTTGAGCGAGTACGTGACATTGAAAAAGAAGAAGTCTACTATAGGTTGGCAGGCTACAATAGATGAGTTGAGTTAGTTAATTTACTGTCACAAGACCACCCCACGTACTATAGGGCAATTCTTAGATGATCGTGAGCGCGAAGGAATACCAAGTGCAAGGGTAAGTGCAAATAGCAAGACCCAGTTGCGAAGTGCAAACTTGGTTATGCCACTCAACAAACGGCAAGATGAATGCAAGGTGTTCCAAAGAAGGAAACTCAACCTAAGTCCGATGTGATAACTAGGTTGCAGCAAAATGCGAGAATGTATGAAATTAACTAACTGAGGAGACAATCATCAGGCAAGGGGATAGCCCTTATCAGGTAATCCAAAGTGACTAGATACAACCTGGTGATGAGCTAACTACAGGTGAAGCGGTGAGGCAATGAATGACAGGAACGGAATAGGAAATGAAGCAGTGGTATAGATCCAAGGTCTTAGCGTAAGTGCAAGACAATAGAATCTGAGCGTACAATTGCATGACAAATTGGGATAGGAGCAAGTGATGTTCAAGGTAATGCAAATGAGAGGTAATGTTGTATGCAGGGTAGGGACTAGTCCAATTGCAAACTATACAGTAGTGATGGCTTGGTTAGACGTAGATGCAAACTAACGAACAATGCATGACCAAAGATGGAAGTCCAAGGCTGTTGATTGGCCAGGGAAGGAGATTGGATCTCATAATGGATGGCCAACCGGTATGGGGTTAACCGCGAAGTTTGCAAGTATATACTGAGTTGGTCGCCAAGATTGGAAGGTCAGCGCAAGCCAGAGGAAATAGCGGATTGCACCATTGATGTTGTGCTTCTATTTGTGTCACGCTTTTAGACTGAGGTAGATGGTACTGAGGAGAGGACATGTCAAAGTGGTGAAGAAAATAATCCTTAAGTGCAAAGCATGACAGATGCCCGCATTTTTGATGAAAATCAGAACCCCGTCTGGAATGTCCTCCTGCAGAATCCACATCATCTGGGCCTGATGAACCGCCACTGAGTTCATTGCGCCCTGCTGCAACCGCGTTAGCTGCATCCTCCCCAATCCTGTCTTGAACGCGGTCAGCGGCCGCAAGTCGGGATGGAGCTTGTGCTGATCATACCCCCCCATTACATCAACCAATCCGTAACAAGCGCGCCCTGCCATTGATTCCAGGAACTCGTCCACACGCGGCAGCAACCCCGGGTCCTGGATGGTGAATGAGTTAAGTCGCTGCAGGTCATGAACAATCCAAAGCAACTTTCTGTCCTGTTTAACAACCACAAAGATTGGGCTAGAGTAGCTCAATGTGGACTGCTTGTACAACCCCGTCCTCACGGGCTCCCGGACCAGTTCCAAAAAGGGTTTCCGCACGGTCTGAGGGATTGGAATTGGCTTTATCTGCCAGGGCTTGTGCAGCACCGTGGGGATCACATAGAGATTGCCAACCTTGTTCCTCAGCAATCCGCACTCGTCCGGCCCAAAGCCAAGGGCTTTTTTGCAGAGCACCAACACCAATTCCAGCAGATCCTTCTCCTCCGCACTCAACCACTCCTTCAGCCCAAAATTAAGCGCCTCAATCCGCTCATCCATGATACGAGCCAACCTTGTTACCCACCAGTACTTCTTCAATGGACTTACCCAGGTGTCCCAAGACCAGGAGCTCAGCCTCAGTGGCCTGTTCAGTCCCTGCGGCATTGGCTTGTTCCGGGGATGAACCTTTTGTGCCATGGGCTTCTACCGTCCTGTGTTGCACCTGGCCATTCTTACGCTTCCACCGTAGTCCTAGTGATTCCTGGAAATAATCTACCCGCAGCTCTTGCCTTTGCTCACGAGCGTGGCACTATTTTGAAACACAGTACCTTCCAATGACACATACAGAGGAAGAGGGCTTACCTCTGCCACCCGCGCCCTCTGCGCGCTTCCTTCCCCCTCCTTCTCTTTCCTTTTTGACTTCCTGCAAAAAACTGGATCCTGTCCCGCGCGGTACCCGTGGTCAACTAGGAAAAATCCTCCGTGGGGCAACCCTCATGGTTGTTCCCCCCGTTGTATTCTGCCTCTTTGCCAGATGCTGCTGGCTGCACCCATTTCCCCTTCCCGTTGTTGCAGATTGTCTTCTCAAACCTTTCCCCAGACGCGTCTTCCACTGTCAGCGCCTCTGTCCATTCCTCCGTGTTAAGCACCATCCGGGCCTGGAACCCAAACATAAATGGTCTACCCAAAATCACGTTGCAACACTCAACCAAGAGAAAAAACAGCAACTTCTGGACCTTTGCAACCTCCACCTCCTCTTCCTTCACCACCCCATCCACCTAACATTCCCCTCCATTGAGCGCCCGTAATCCCATAGCGCACTTCCTTTGAAACAGCCCCAACTCATCCACCAATTTTGACAGGAGCAGATTGACCATTGACCCACTGTCCACCATTGCCCACACCTTCCTGCCAGCAATCTTCATTGGGACATAGGCAAGCAGCACCAATACGGCTTTGGATTGGCACAACTCATGTTCCCCTTCCTCCCCCACCATGTTCACGCGCTGCACCGTTGCCAGAACCCTGCCACCCCTGTTCTCCCTCAGCGCCTGAACCATTTCCTCAAAAACCACCGGGGAGACCGCGGCCAGCTCCCGTAGCTTGAGGGGTATTGGTGCCTTGCTCCCCATTACCCATTGCACAATTTCCGCGGCCATCCTTCTTCCTCCGTAACTGGTCAACAGGGCATTGCCTACTGGCCACTGCGTACCAGTTTTTGGGGCCTGGGTTGATGGCCGCTCTCTGACATCCAGGTCCATCTTCTCTGACACAATCCACTTGTTTGCCGCCAATGCCCTAACCTCCGCCTCCACACACAGAGCTTGCCATGTATTGGGCCTGGTGAAAATCCCAAGTGACACCTGAGCGGCCCCTGCGGTGTGGTGACCAAATCTGCACCCCCTGGACCAGATGCGGAAAATTCAAAATTTTTTTACAATGCTTTTATCTAGGTGTCATTCAAAAAAAAAAAAAAAAAATTGGAATTTTTTGTATTGGTATCACCCCTCCAATTTCCTCATCCTTCCAAGCATTAATCTGTCCCAGTGGTCTAGGACAGGCCTCTCTTGGTCTCATCACCTAGGCATTGCGTTCAATTCCTTCTCTCCCTATTCCCCCCTTCCTTTTGGCCAAATTTGCGGGCCAAGACCCGCTTGGCCAGACTTCCTCTGCGCTCCCATCCTCCCCCTTGTCTTCCAAGCTTGTCTCCACAATCCCCTCCAATTCTCATCCCATCCTAACCCATCACCAACTCCCACCATTGATTTTACCCCCTCTCAAGGCTTCCAAGTCATCTTCTGGATCCAACTTGCAATCCCTGCTTCAATCATACCCTCTCCCGGCTCTCCCAATCTCACTCTGCCCCTGATTTCAGACCACAGATTACGCCTCAATAATCATCACATCTTCCCTTGCACCCGTGGATCACCCAAGTCCAAACCATCCATTGGTCCCTCCATCCTCAAACTCTCCAAATTGTTTTGCGCAGACCCCAACTCCTCAACCCCTACCCAGGCTCCCTCACCGTTGTCAAATACGCTATTGTAATAGATTGTCTATCCTTATGGGCCAAAACTGGTCCAGATTGGCCTCTATTGGCCATCTTACCCACACCTTGGTGCCTCAAAAATTCATTCAGACTACTCTTACCTACCACCCCAACCATCATCTCTCTCATCTCTGTCAGGATATCCTCAACGGTATCCTCCCCCGGCTCCTATCCCGCCAACTTCCACTTGCACCCCCCTTCCATCTTTGGGTGGGGGTGGAAAAGTGCCCTCTACCGCCCGCAAACATCCGCGGGCGGTCTGGTTCATTTTTTTCCCACCCCTTCCGCCCTTGGGTGAGGGGTGGGTGATCCTTGTGTTGTTGTGCGCGCCCTTCCACGGACGGAAACAAGAGAGGTGAAGGGATGAGGAAAGATCACACCCCAGTCAGGGAGGCCGGATTTCCACTGGCCTGCGTGATCTATTTTTCTGATCATCTGAAATCAAAAAAAAAAAAAAAAAAAAAAAAAAAAAAAAAAAAAAAAAACAAATCTGCTCTATTTGTAGAATCACTTGTACATAGTCTAACAGGGCCTCCTGCCCATATAAGGAGGGGCCCTCCCCTGCCTTTTGGATGGGGGGGGTATCTTATGGTATCCTATCAAGGAGAATTTTCATCACTATCTTCTTGAAATAAATTATCTGTGGGGTCTCATTCCCCTCTATCTGTGAACTGAATTCTGGGTATATCCATGATTTCCCCTTGATCCTTGAGCCTCTATACTCAAATCCTGATCCTTGATCTTGATCACCAACCAATAGCCTTGCTGGTTGAAGAAGAATTTGACTGATTTAATTCTTGAGTGTGTTATACCACTCCTGATCCCTTTAGCCGACCATATTGGTCCTGATCATCCTTTGATTATCTTTCCGGAACCAGTCACGTTTGACTGAAGAGGTTTTATTAAGCTTATAACCTGGAGTTTTAAACCTCCCTTTATTTATTTTTGAAGTTGAATTCCGCCATGCTACTCTTGAGTCCCTTGAGAAGTGTTGGGTTATCCTTGTTTGGATCAGTTATTGTTTTGCTTCTAGAGCTTCATCAAACAATTAGCTTTGTCTTTTGCAGACACCCACAGTTATCTGGTACCCTTCAAGCGCTTGATTGCGGAGATTTGGGCAGTTTTATTGAGAACCTGGAGTTTGTTTGGGATTGAGTTGATCTTTCTAATCTTCTGCTGACAACCAGAGCTATTAGCTTGTTGGTGTTGTTACTTACAATTGCCTTGTCCTGTTGAACTCTGATCAATCCTTGACTTCTTCTATTCAAGTTTTTCCCTGGAATCATCTTGCCTCAGATAGTGTTTTTTCCCAGCTACCAACTACTATCATCTTTATCCTTTACTCTTTGGACCCCCATTTACCAGGTTCTGGACTTTGATCTTGGTTACATTTAAATATTTTTGTAACACTTAGGAGGGCAGCCTAAACAGCACCTTTCCACTCCACAGAACTGCCACGGCCTAGCACCGTTTGGAGTCTTACAGCAGGCGGGCTCTCACCCTAACCTGCTCCACTGGGGGTGCCTGACCCGCCCCAAGATCCACCGGCTTGCCCATTGGGAATATGTAAGTTGCCCCAGACGTGCGGACCAACCCCTTGTCCATGTCCTTGGTCAGTTCCGGGCAGCCAGACTTCCAGTGAGCTTTATCGCCGCAATAGTTGCACATGCAAACCAAAAATCCACTCAATGGTCCGCTACTGGGGGCGGCACTCCGTGCGGAGGGGGAGGAGGCGGAGTCATTGGCAGGGCCTTTATCAGATTCAGAATTATCCGTAGGTCCCGTAACATATCCCTTACCTTGTTCACTGGTACTTCCATTGACTGCAAAGGGGCTTCCGGCTGCTCTGTTGCTGATGAGCCCGCGGGCGCTACCTGCGTCGGAGCCAGAGTGGAAGAGGCCGTTGGTTGCCTTGAAGCCATTGGGAACAACCTGGCTGTATCCTCAATCAGTTCTTCAAAATTTATCTTGCTCTCTACAGCCTGGTTGATGATGCTTATGTTTGGAAGAAGCGTGACACTCCAATCCACTGACCGGGATACCAACCCGTGTTCAAATAGATACCACTGGACCCAAGCACAATGTTGCGGCGCAAGCCCACCTAGAAACTCCCACTTCATTGCCCCTGTTTGACCCTCTACCACCTGGTTCTTCTCTAGGTAGCTGTATATGGGGTCAAACGTAGATTTGTATTTGGAAAAATCACTCTGTGTCCGCACCCCACCTTGCAAAATTGCCTCCGCCACCGCCCGCTCAAAGTCCATCTCCTGGAAGCGGGGCTCACACTTCCCCCACCTTGCCATCATCTTGTTCCGGAGCATCTCCCAGTCCCAAGCCTTGTAGCCAGACATATCCTCCACATCCCGGATTTTATTCTTGTCTGTGATAAAGAGAACAACCGTACAGACCTTATCCTTGCCCATCGCGTGTTTGGAGTCCGCAATATCCTCAAACCTCGCCAGAAAGCGCCCAATATCTGCGGTGTTGAACCAGAGATGAGGGAAGTTCTGCGGCCTAAGCCATACCCGTTGCGGCACCTAAGCCACCTCTGAAGGCTCCAACCAAGGAGGAGCAAAACCGCCGGACCAAGTAGTTGGCCATGGTGGAGGTTTTGGACCAAGAGCTCCCAAATGGAGAGGGAATGAAGGTGGGACCTTCAATCCTGGAGTAGTTGTTGGCAACATTGCACCAGCTAGCTTTGAGAGACCTAGACAAAAGATTGTTCCCAGCCAGACCCCCAGATTTGGAAAAAAGAGAGGTGGTATCCCTTAAGGTTGTCCTCAGGTTCTGGAAGTTATTGGTCTAAGCATCTGTAAGGGGATTGGCTGCAATGAGTTTTCAGAAAGATGGAGAGGTTGATGATAGATACACACAATATATGATATGACCCAACCTGGAGTTGAGAGTGAGGTATTTTTTGAGTCCTCCATCTCAACCCTAACCTGGGTACAACCACAAGCAACAAGATAGATGAAATATGACCCCAAGTACAGAACCCTAGCCCCACCCTAACCCTACCCCTTACCACCCACCCCGTCCAAAACCCTCCCCTTCAATATCAGGTAGGTCTGGTTTTTCCTTCTCATGGCGCAGCCCTCCGCTGCGCCCTACTCGGAGCCCTCTAGGTTTTATCCGTCTGCGCGTGTCCGTAGATCCTGAAATCCATGAGTTGGCCCGCTCTTATGCCCGCAAAAACCTCCTGAGCGCGTATAACCCCTGACTTCCCCGCATTTGCCTTCCGGACTACCCACCCGCAAGCTTGGTTGGGCTGGTGTGGAAAAAATAAAGGTTATCCCCCTATAATTGTCCCAAGGTTCGGAAGTTAATGGTTCCCTGCGTTTGAAAGGAGATGAGGATGCCCAAAGTCGCACTAGAATGAGAAATAGAAATAAGAGATAAAAAGATAAATAAAAGCAGAGAGAGAGAAATTGCCAATCCTTCAATCCTCAGAACTTTCCACCTGGATGTGTATCCGGTATGAGTTCCTTTAATCTCCTGGTGAGATTAGTGATTCAATATGATGATGATATTCTTCCTCCTCTTCCTCTTTGATGCTCTGATGATGATCCAATGCCTCCTCTTGGACCCGGAGTTGAGAGTGAGGATAAGTCCTCCCTCTCAACCCTAACCTAAGTACACGCGCAAATAACAGTATGACAACAAAACAGAAAACAATCCCAAAACAGAAACCCTAGCCTCCTCTCCCCACCTCCTCCGTACCAAACTCCCCCTGCCGTCCGTACACCGCTCCGTTCATCCGGTTTGTCCTTCTCATGACGCCGTCCTTGCACCGCGCCCTACTCAGAGCCCCCCGCGCCTGTCCGTATCCGTTTGTCCGCGCCCGCCGTGGGTGTTTGGTAATATCCGGCATGACCCACGCGCTTGCGCGCGCGCTTCATCCGTTCCTTCATAGCCCGCGGATTGCTCCGCCCCTACGTATCCAAACCGGCGCGCCCGCAAACCTAGTCGAGCGCACTACCTTCCAAATCCAATCTCCGGGGCGGATCGCCACCCACGCCGCATCCAATGCTGAGCCCAACCCGTCCACCAGGTGCGGAGCCAAACAGCGGCTGCTGCTGATCCAGCAACTGCCGCTGCTGAGCACGCCGCATACCCTAATGCTGAGCCCGCTCGCCCCCAATGCTGAGCGCGCAGCAGCAACGCAGTTCCCAATCCGTGTCTATAAATTGACACCACACCGGCTCCATCACTTGGCCCGCGTTCCCTGGGTGGGTTGTGGCCCAGAGCCCCCCAGAGTAGGCCCAACCCACACCTGGTGCCAAGCCCCACAATCCCTGCCGCTAAGCCCTCATCCAATGCTGCTGAGCCCGCAGCAGGCACTTCTGAAACCGCACCCACCCCAAATGCTGAGCCCAACCTACTCTACTGCTGAGCGCGCATCCCGCAATGCAGCTCCCAATCCAAGGTTATAAATACGACACCACAATTCATCTTAGGGGGGGGCAATACTCAAAGTCTACCTACGGGATATTGCTTACGTTCTTGGGTTTTCCCATCCTGTGGGCAAGCTGCAGTTTCACCATGTTTGCTTAGTCTACCTGCCAGGCCAAGTTCATTGCCCCAGGATTGCAACACGCCAAGGCCTTTTGATACGCCATCTACTCTAAGACATGCTGGGGAAGGACTTCAAGATCCATCTGAAGTGCAACAATCAATCAATGATCAAGGGCAGCCCAGAAAATACATCAAACAAGCTATGTCACCATGTGGAGCATGAGTTCTTTACAGTGAAAAAGGCACTTTTCTCTGGAGTGGCCACACTGGACTGGGTACCTACGCAATTGCAGGTGGCCAACATCCTCACAAAGAATTTGACTTTGGAGACCTTCAGGCTGCTTTTGGATGCCACCCTTGGGAGAAGGTGATTCCTTTCAGCCTACCGTGTTTCTTTCTTCTGTTCTTGGTCTCTCTCTCTTTCATCAACTGGGCGCGGTGACTTGGAAAGAAGGGGTTTTGAGGCGCTTTCTCTCTTAATACGTACTTTCTCACCATGTCACATAACACACCCCTATGTACATACATATATAAACCACCAACATCATCATGAAATGAACCTTATGGGAGTTTAACCCCTCAAAAGTTACCCCTCTGACCATACTTACCGGCCGGTTACCTCACGCAACCAGCCCCTGACCCCTCATATGGGCCAAGTTGGACCCAGGACTCACCTGGGTCTGGTCTCAAACTCACACAGGGGGGGGGTAACTGGCAGACATGCCGTTCCCCCCCTCTTTCCTACCTAGGTGACCAACAGGGGTGGTCAAATCCCCTGCTGGTTGCCTGGGACCCAATTTTCCCCAGGTGGACTGTTGCAAAAAGGTGTTGTGGAGGGGGATCAAGTCCCCCCAGCCCTTGGCGCCTCACCCTCAGTAACGGGGGGGAGACCACCCTGTTTGCTCTTTGCACTATACCACACACACAGGTGGGAGGGTGATGAAATCCCCCCCATTGCTGGTTGCCTTGATGCAACCAGCCTAGGCTGTATTTACCCTGAGTGGGCTGGAGGG